>OV656851.1:0-1200000 GCA_927399475.2 Acleris emargana
CTCGAGCGGTCTCGTTAGACGCGGGGCAGCGAGCTGTATACAGAAAAACTGAAAATAATATACGGCTCGAACAAAAAGTTAGGAAAATCCTGAAAAAAACTGAATTTTATTAATGTTTTATATGTTTTTTGCAGGTATTTTTCGAAAATTGTACCGGAGTATACCGAAAACAGCACGTCGCCGATACGAGGGCGCCGCGCTGCAAACAAAAAGGTACTACACTACCATGGTCAAGGAAAACTGGAGGAAATCACTAGCGGCGCTCATACAAAATCCGATCGACCATTACACCTCGGTTCGATATTGAATTTTCCGAATAAATTTAATATCTCCCCAAAGGAAGGTCCTAGCGGGTCGTGGCTGGTGTCGCTAGATGCGGGTCGGCGAGAGGATAGTGTAGGAGTATAAAATTTAAGAGCTACTGAGAAGAAAAACTAAGTTTTAGTACCAAAACCGTTATTCTGTAAGATTTTAATGAATTTTGAGCTTTAAATCGTGTGTATTTTTTAAAATATCGGCGTTAGCGAGCCTCGAGCGGTCTCGTTAGACGCGGGGCAGCGAGCTGTATACAGAAAAACTGAAAAATAATATACGGCTCGAACAAAAAGTTAGGAAAATCCTGAAAAAAAACTGAATTTTATTAATGTTTTATATGTTTTTTGCAGGTATTTTTCGAAAATTGTACCGGAGTATACCGAAAACAGCACGTCGCCGATACGAGGGCGCCGCGCTGCAAACAAAAAGGTACTACACTACCATGGTCAAGGAAAACTGGAGGAAATCACTAGCGGCGCTCATACAAAATCCGATCGACCATTACACCTCGGTTCGATATTGAATTTTCCGAATAAATTTAATATCTCCCCAAAGGAAGGTCCTAGCGGGTCGTGGCTGGTGTCGCTAGATGCGGGTCGGCGAGAGGATAGTGTAGGAGTATAAAATTTAAGAGCTACTGAGAAGAAAAACTAAGTTTTAGTACCAAAACCGTTATTCTGTAAGATTTTAATGAATTTTGAGCTTTAAATCGTGTGTATTTTTAAAATATCGTCGTTAGCGAGCCTCGAGCGGTCTCGTTAGACGCGGGGCAGCGAGCTGTATACAGAAAAACTGAAAAATAATATACGGCTCGAACAAAAAGTTAGGAAAATCCTGAAAAAAACTGAATTTTATTAATGTTTTATATGTTTTTTGCAGGTATTTTTCGAAAATTGTACCGGAGTATACCGAAAACAGCACGTCGCCGATACGAGGGCGCCGCGCTGCAAACAAAAAGGTACTACACTACCATGGTCAGGAAAACTGGAGGAAATCACTAGCGGCGCTCATACAAAATCCGATCGACCATTACACCTCGGTTCGATATTGAATTTTCCGAATAAATTTAATATCTCCCCAAAGGAAGGTCCTAGCGGGTCGTGGCTGGTGTCGCTAGATGCGGGTCGGCGAGAGGATAGTGTAGGAGTATAAAATTTAAGAGCTACTGAGAAGAAAAACTAAGTTTTAGTACCAAAACCGTTATTCTGTAAGATTTTAATGAATTTTGAGCTTTAAATCGTGTGTATTTTTTAAAATATCGTCGTTAGCGAGCCTCGAGCGGTCTCGTTAGACGCGGGGCAGCGAGCTGTATACAGAAAAACTGAAAAATAATATACGGCTCGAACAAAAAGTTAGGAAAATCCTGAAAAAAACTGAATTTTATTAATGTTTTATATGTTTTTTGCAGGTATTTTTCGAAAATTGTACCGGAGTATACCGAAAACAGCACGTCGCCGATACGAGGGCGCCGCGCTGCAAACAAAAAGGTACTACACTACCATGGTCAAGGAAAACTGGAGGAAATCACTAGCGGCGCTCATACAAAATCCGATCGACCATTACACCTCGGTTCGATATTGAATTTTCCGAATAAATTTAATATCTCCCCAAAGGAAGGTCCTAGCGGGTCGTGGCTGGTGTCGCTAGATGCGGGTCGGCGAGAGGATAGTGTAGGAGTATAAAATTTAAGAGCTACTGAGAAGAAAAACTAAGTTTTAGTACCAAAACCGTTATTCTGTAAGATTTTAATGAATTTTGAGCTTTAAATCGTGTGTATTTTTAAAATATCGTCGTTAGCGAGCCTCGAGCGGTCTCGTTAGACGCGGGGGCAGCGAGCTGTATACAGAAAAACTGAAAAATAATATACGGCTCGAACAAAAAGTTAGGAAAATCCTGAAAAAAACTGAATTTTATTAATGTTTTATATGTTTTTTGCAGGTATTTTTCGAAAATTGTACCGGAGTATACCGAAAACAGCACGTCGCCGATACGAGGGCGCCGCGCTGCAAACAAAAAGGTACTACACTACCATGGTCAAGGAAAACTGGAGGAAATCACTAGCGGCGCTCATACAAAATCCGATCGACCATTACACCTCGGTTCGATATTGAATTTTCCGAATAAATTTAATATCTCCCCAAAGGAAGGTCCTAGCGGGTCGTGGCTGGTGTCGCTAGATGCGGGTCGGCGAGAGGATAGTGTAGGAGTATAAAATTTAAGAGCTACTGAGAAGAAAAACTAAGTTTTAGTACCAAAACCGTTATTCTGTAAGATTTTAATGAATTTTGAGCTTTAAATCGTGTGTATTTTTTAAAATATCGTCGTTAGCGAGCCTCGAGCGGTCTCGTTAGACGCGGGGCAGCGAGCTGTATACAGAAAAACTGAAAAATAATATACGGCTCGAACAAAAAGTTAGGAAAAATACCTGAAAAAAACTGAATTTTATTAATGTTTTATATGTTTTTTGCAGGTATTTTTCGAAAATTGTACCGGAGTATACCGAAAACAGCACGTCGCCGATACGAGGGCGCCGCGCTGCAAACAAAAAGGTACTACACTACCATGGTCAAGGAAAACTGGAGGAAATCACTAGCGGCGCTCATACAAAATCCGATCGACCATTACACCTCGGTTCGATATTGAATTTTCCGAATAAATTTAATATCTCCCCAAAGGAAGGTCCTAGCGGGTCGTGGCTGGTGTCGCTAGATGCGGGTCGGCGAGAGGATAGTGTAGGAGTATAAAATTTAAGAGCTACTGAGAAGAAAAACTAAGTTTTAGTACCAAAACCGTTATTCTGTAAGATTTTAATGAATTTTGAGCTTTAAATCGTGTGTATTTTTAAAATATCGTCGTTAGCGAGCCTCGAGCGGTCTCGTTAGACGCGGGGGCAGCGAGCTGTATACAGAAAAACTGAAAAATAATATACGGCGTCGAACAAAAAGTTAGGAAAATCCTGAAAAAAACTGAATTTTATTAATGTTTTATATGTTTTTTGCAGGTATTTTTCGAAAATTGTACCGGAGTATACCGAAAACAGCACGTCGCCGATACGAGGGCGCCGCGCTGCAAACAAAAAGGTACTACACTACCATGGTCAAGGAAAACTGGAGGAAATCACTAGCGGCGCTCATACAAAATCCGATCGACCATTACACCTCGGTTCGATATTGAATTTTCCGAATAAATTTAATATCTCCCCAAGGAAGGTCCTAGCGGGTCGTGGCTGGTGTCGCTAGATGCGGGTCGGCGAGAGGATAGTGTAGGAGTATAAAATTTAAGAGCTACTGAGAAGAAAAACTAAGTTTTTAGTACCAAAACCGTTATTCTGTAAGATTTTAATGAATTTTGAGCTTTAAATCGTGTGTATTTTTTAAAATATCGTCGTTAGCGAGCCTCGAGCGGTCTCGTTAGACGCGGGGGCAGCGAGCTGTATACAGAAAAACTGAAAAATAATATACGGCTCGAACAAAAAGTTAGGAAAATCCTGAAAAAAACTGAATTTTATTAATGTTTTATATGTTTTTTGCAGGTATTTTTCGAAAATTGTACCGGAGTATACCGAAAACAGCACGTCGCCGATACGAGGGCGCCGCGCTGCAAACAAAAAGGTACTACACTACCATGGTCAAGGAAAACTGGAGGAAATCACTAGCGGCGCTCATACAAAATCCGATCGACCATTACACCTCGGTTCGATATTGAATTTTCCGAATAAATTTAATATCTCCCCAAAGGAAGGTCCT
The DNA here is from genome assembly GCA_927399475.2 of Acleris emargana. Classification (NCBI taxonomy): domain Eukaryota; kingdom Metazoa; phylum Arthropoda; class Insecta; order Lepidoptera; family Tortricidae; genus Acleris; species Acleris emargana. The sequence continues at coordinate 4,062 of OV656851.1, forward strand.
AGCGGGTCGTGGCTGGTGTCGCTAGATGCGGGTCGGCGAGAGGATAGTGTAGGAGTATAAAATTTAAGAGCTACTGAGAAGAAAAACTAAGTTTTAGTACCAAAACCGTTATTCTGTAAGATTTTAATGAATTTTGAGCTTTAAATCGTGTGTATTTTTTAAAATATCGTCGTTAGCGAGCCTCGAGCGGTCTCGTTAGACGCGGGGCAGCGAGCTGTATACAGAAAAACTGAAAATAATATACGGCTCGAACAAAAAGTTAGGAAAATCCTGAAAAAAACTGAATTTTATTAATGTTTTATATGTTTTTTGCAGGTATTTTTCGAAAATTGTACCGGAGTATACCGAAAACAGCACGTCGCCGATACGAGGGGCGCCGCGCTGCAAACAAAAAGGTACTACACTACCATGGTCAAGGAAAACTGGAGGAAATCACTAGCGGCGCTCATACAAAATCCGATCGACCATTACACCTCGGTTCGATATTGAATTTTCCGAATAAATTTAATATCTCCCCAAAGGAAGGTCCTAGCGGGTCGTGGCTGGTGTCGCTAGATGCGGGTCGGCGAGAGGATAGTGTAGGAGTATAAAATTTAAGAGCTACTGAGAAGAAAAACTAAGTTTTAGTACCAAAACCGTTATTCTGTAAGATTTTAATGAATTTTGAGCTTTAAATCGTGTGTATTTTTTAAAATATCGTCGTTAGCGAGCCTCGAGCGGTCTCGTTAGACGCGGGGCAGCGAGCTGTATACAGAAAAACTGAAAAATAATATACGGCTCGAACAAAAAGTTAGGAAAATCCTGAAAAAAACTGAATTTTATTAATGTTTTATATGTTTTTTGCAGGTATTTTTCGAAAATTGTACCGGAGTATACCGAAAACAGCACGTCGCCGATACGAGGGCGCCGCGCTGCAAACAAAAAGGTACTACACTACCATGGTCAAGGAAAACTGGAGGAAATCACTAGCGGCGCTCATACAAAATCCGATCGACCATTACACCTCGGTTCGATATTGAATTTTCCGAATAAATTTAATATCTCCCCAAAGGAAGGTCCTAGCGGGTCGTGGCTGGTGTCGCTAGATGCGGGTCGGCGAGAGGATAGTGTAGGAGTATAAAATTTAAGAGCTACTGAGAAGAAAAACTAAGTTTTAGTACCAAAACCGTTATTCTGTAAGATTTTAATGAATTTTGAGCTTTAAATCGTGTGTATTTTTTAAAATATCGTCGTTAGCGAGCCTCGAGCGGTCTCGTTAGACGCGGGGCAGCGAGCTGTATACAGAAAAACTGAAAAATAATATACGGCTCGAACAAAAAGTTAGGAAAATCCTGAAAAAAACTGAATTTTATTAATGTTTTATATGTTTTTTGCAGGTATTTTTCGAAAATTGTACCGGAGTATACCGAAAACAGCACGTCGCCGATACGAGGGCGCCGCGCTGCAAACAAAAAGGTACTACACTACCATGGTCAAGGAAAACTGGAGGAAATCACTAGCGGCGCTCATACAAAATCCGATCGACCATTACACCTCGGTTCGATATTGAATTTTCCGAATAAATTTAATATCTCCCCAAAGGAAGGTCCTAGCGGGTCGTGGCTGGTGTCGCTAGATGCGGGTCGGCGAGAGGATAGTGGTAGGAGTATAAAATTTAAGAGCTACTGAGAAGAAAAACTAAGTTTTAGTACCAAAAACCGTTATTCTGTAAGATTTTAATGAATTTTGAGCTTTAAATCGTGTGTATTTTTTAAAATATCGTCGTTAGCGAGCCTCGAGCGGTCTCGTTAGACGCGGGGGCAGCGAGCTGTATACAGAAAAACTGAAAAATAATATACGGCTCGAACAAAAAGTTAGGAAAATCCTGAAAAAAACTGAATTTTATTAATGTTTTATATGTTTTTTGCAGGTATTTTTCGAAAATTGTACCGGAGTATACCGAAAACAGCACGTCGCCGATACGAGGGCGCCGCGCTGCAAACAAAAAGGTACTACACTACCATGGTCAAGGAAAACTGGAGGAAATCACTAGCGGCGCTCATACAAAATCCGATCGACCATTACACCTCGGTTCGATATTGAATTTTCCGAATAAATTTAATATCTCCCCAAAGGAAGGTCCTAGCGGGTCGTGGCTGGTGTCGCTAGATGCGGGTCGGCGAGAGGATAGTGTAGGAGTATAAAATTTAAGAGCTACTGAGAAGAAAAACTAAGTTTTAGTACCAAAACCGTTATTCTGTAAGATTTTAATGAATTTTGAGCTTTAAATCGTGTGTATTTTTTAAAATATCGTCGTTAGCGAGCCTCGAGCGGTCTCGTTAGACGCGGGGCAGCGAGCTGTATACAGAAAAACTGAAAAATAATATACGGCTCGAACAAAAAGTTAGGAAAATCCTGAAAAAAACTGAATTTTATTAATGTTTTATATGTTTTTTGCAGGTATTTTTCGAAAATTGTACCGGAGTATACCGAAAACAGCACGTCGCCGATACGAGGGCGCCGCGCTGCAAACAAAAAGGTACTACACTACCATGGTCAAGGAAAACTGGAGGAAATCACTAGCGGCGCTCATACAAAATCCGATCGACCATTACACCTCGGTTCGATATTGAATTTTCCGAATAAATTTAATATCTCCCCAAAGGAAGGTCCTAGCGGGTCGTGGCTGGTGTCGCTAGATGCGGGTCGGCGAGAGGATAGTGTAGGAGTATAAAATTTAAGAGCTACTGAGAAGAAAAACTAAGTTTTAGTACCAAAACCGTTATTCTGTAAGATTTTAATGAATTTTGAGCTTTAAATCGTGTGTATTTTTTAAAATATCGTCGTTAGCGAGCCTCGAGCGGTCTCGTTAGACGCGGGGCAGCGAGCTGTATACAGAAAAACTGAAAAATAATATACGGCTCGAACAAAAAGTTAGGAAAATCCTGAAAAAAACTGAATTTTATTAATGTTTTATATGTTTTTTGCAGGTATTTTTCGAAAATTGTACCGGAGTATACCGAAAACAGCACGTCGCCGATACGAGGGCGCCGCGCTGCAAACAAAAAGGTACTACACTACCATGGTCAAGGAAAACTGGAGGAAATCACTAGCGGCGCTCATACAAAATCCGATCGACCATTACACCTCGGTTCGATATTGAATTTTCCGAATAAATTTAATATCTCCCCAAAGGAAGGTCCTAGCGGGTCGTGGCTGGTGTCGCTAGATGCGGGTCGGCGAGAGGATAGTGTAGGAGTATAAAATTTAAGAGCTACTGAGAAGAAAAACTAAGTTTTAGTACCAAAACCGTTATTCTGTAAGATTTTAATGAATTTTGAGCTTTAAATCGTGTGTATTTTTTAAAATATCGTCGTTAGCGAGCCTCGAGCGGTCTCGTTAGACGCGGGGCAGCGAGCTGTATACAGAAAAACTGAAAAATAATATACGGCTCGAACAAAAAGTTAGGAAAATCCTGAAAAAAACTGAATTTTATTAATGTTTTATATGTTTTTTGCAGGTATTTTTCGAAAATTGTACCGGAGTATACCGAAAACAGCACGTCGCCGATACGAGGGCGCCGCGCTGCAAACAAAAAGGTACTACACTACCATGGTCAAGGAAAACTGGAGGAAATCACTAGCGGCGCTCATACAAAATCCGATCGACCATTACACCTCGGTTCGATATTGAATTTTCCGAATAAATTTAATATCTCCCCAAAGGAAGGTCCTAGCGGGTCGTGGCTGGTGTCGCTAGATGCGGGTCGGCGAGAGGATAGTGTAGGAGTATAAAATTTAAGAGCTACTGAGAAGAAAAACTAAGTTTTAGTACCAAAACCGTTATTCTGTAAGATTTTAATGAATTTTGAGCTTTAAATCGTGTGTATTTTTTAAAATATCGTCGTTAGCGAGCCTCGAGCGGTCTCGTTAGACGCGGGGCAGCGAGCTGTATACAGAAAAACTGAAAAATAATATACGGCTCGAACAAAAAGTTAGGAAAATCCTGAAAAAAACTGAATTTTATTAATGTTTTATATGTTTTTTGCAGGTATTTTTCGAAAATTGTACCGGAGTATACCGAAAACAGCACGTCGCCGATACGAGGGCGCCGCGCTGCAAACAAAAAGGTACTACACTACCATGGTCAAGGAAAACTGGAGGAAATCACTAGCGGCGCTCATACAAAATCCGATCGACCATTACACCTCGGTTCGATATTGAATTTTCCGAATAAATTTAATATCTCCCCAAAGGAAGGTCCTAGCGGGTCGTGGCTGGTGTCGCTAGATGCGGGTCGGCGAGAGGATAGTGTAGGAGTATAAAATTTAAGAGCTACTGAGAAGAAAAACTAAGTTTTAGTACCAAAACCGTTATTCTGTAAGATTTTAATGAATTTTGAGCTTTAAATCGTGTGTATTTTTTAAAATATCGTCGTTAGCGAGCCTCGAGCGGTCTCGTTAGACGCGGGGCAGCGAGCTGTATACAGAAAAACTGAAAAATAATATACGGCTCGAACAAAAAGTTAGGAAAATCCTGAAAAAAACTGAATTTTATTAATGTTTTATATGTTTTTTGCAGGTATTTTTCGAAAATTGTACCGGAGTATACCGAAAACAGCACGTCGCCGATACGAGGGCGCCGCGCTGCAAACAAAAAGGTACTACACTACCATGGTCAAGGAAAACTGGAGGAAATCACTAGCGGCGCTCATACAAAATCCGATCGACCATTACACCTCGGTTCGATATTGAATTTTTCGAATAAATTTAATATCTCCCCAAAGGAAGGTCCTAGCGGGTCGTGGCTGGTGTCGCTAGATGCGGGTCGGCGAGAGGATAGTGTAGGAGTATAAAATTTAAGAGCTACTGAGAAGAAAAACTAAGTTTTAGTACCAAAACCGTTATTCTGTAAGATTTTAATGAATTTTGAGCTTTAAATCGTGTGTATTTTTTAAAATATCGTCGTTAGCGAGCCTCGAGCGGTCTCGTTAGACGCGGGGCAGCGAGCTGTATACAGAAAAACTGAAAAATAATATACGGCTCGAACAAAAAGTTAGGAAAATCCTGAAAAAAACTGAATTTTATTAATGTTTTATATGTTTTTTGCAGGTATTTTTCGAAAATTGTACCGGAGTATACCGAAAACAGCACGTCGCCGATACGAGGGCGCCGCGCTGCAAACAAAAAGGTACTACACTACCATGGTCAAGGAAAACTGGAGGAAATCACTAGCGGCGCTCATACAAAATCCGATCGACCATTACACCTCGGTTCGATATTGAATTTTCCGAATAAATTTAATATCTCCCCAAAGGAAGGTCCTAGCGGGTCGTGGCTGGTGTCGCTAGATGCGGGTCGGCGAGAGGATAGTGTAGGAGTATAAAATTTAAGAGCTACTGAGAAGAAAAACTAAGTTTTAGTACCAAAACCGTTATTCTGTAAGATTTTAATGAATTTTGAGCTTTAAATCGTGTGTATTTTTTAAAATATCGTCGTTAGCGAGCCTCGAGCGGTCTCGTTAGACGCGGGGCAGCGAGCTGTATACAGAAAAACTGAAAAATAATATACGGCTCGAACAAAAAGTTAGGAAAATCCTGAAAAAAACTGAATTTTATTAATGTTTTATATGTTTTTTGCAGGTATTTTTCGAAAATTGTACCGGAGTATACCGAAAACAGCACGTCGCCGATACGAGGGCGCCGCGCTGCAAACAAAAAGGTACTACACTACCATGGTCAAGGAAAACTGGAGGAAATCACTAGCGGCGCTCATACAAAATCCGATCGACCATTACACCTCGGTTCGATATTGAATTTTCCGAATAAATTTAATATCTCCCCAAAGGAAGGTCCTAGCGGGTCGTGGCTGGTGTCGCTAGATGCGGGTCGGCGAGAGGATAGTGTAGGAGTATAAAATTTAAGAGCTACTGAGAAGAAAAACTAAGTTTTAGTACCAAAACCGTTATTCTGTAAGATTTTAATGAATTTTGAGCTTTAAATCGTGTGTATTTTTTAAAATATCGTCGTTAGCGAGCCTCGAGCGGTCTCGTTAGACGCGGGGCAGCGAGCTGTATACAGAAAAACTGAAAAATAATATACGGCTCGAACAAAAAGTTAGGAAAATCCTGAAAAAAACTGAATTTTATTAATGTTTTATATGTTTTTTGCAGGTATTTTTCGAAAATTGTACCGGAGTATACCGAAAACAGCACGTCGCCGATACGAGGGCGCCGCGCTGCAAACAAAAAGGTACTACACTACCATGGTCAAGGAAAACTGGAGGAAATCACTAGCGGCGCTCATACAAAATCCGATCGACCATTACACCTCGGTTCGATATTGAATTTTCCGAATAAATTTAATATCTCCCCAAAGGAAGGTCCTAGCGGGTCGTGGCTGGTGTCGCTAGATGCGGGTCGGCGAGAGGATAGTGTAGGAGTATAAAATTTAAGAGCTACTGAGAAGAAAAACTAAGTTTTAGTACCAAAACCGTTATTCTGTAAGATTTTAATGAATTTTGAGCTTTAAATCGTGTGTATTTTTTAAAATATCGTCGTTAGCGAGCCTCGAGCGGTCTCGTTAGACGCGGGGCAGCGAGCTGTATACAGAAAAACTGAAAAATAATATACGGCTCGAACAAAAAGTTAGGAAAATCCTGAAAAAAACTGAATTTTATTAATGTTTTATATGTTTTTTGCAGGTATTTTTCGAAAATTGTACCGGAGTATACCGAAAACAGCACGTCGCCGATACGAGGGCGCCGCGCTGCAAACAAAAAGGTACTACACTACCATGGTCAAGGAAAACTGGAGGAAATCACTAGCGGCGCTCATACAAAATCCGATCGACCATTACACCTCGGTTCGATATTGAATTTTCCGAATAAATTTAATATCTCCCCAAAGGAAGGTCCTAGCGGGTCGTGGCTGGTGTCGCTAGATGCGGGTCGGCGAGAGGATAGTGTAGGAGTATAAAATTTAAGAGCTACTGAGAAGAAAAACTAAGTTTTAGTACCAAAACCGTTATTCTGTAAGATTTTAATGAATTTTGAGCTTTAAATCGTGTGTATTTTTTAAAATATCGTCGTTAGCGAGCCTCGAGCGGTCTCGTTAGACGCGGGGCAGCGAGCTGTATACAGAAAAACTGAAAAATAATATACGGCTCGAACAAAAAGTTAGGAAAATCCTGAAAAAAACTGAATTTTATTAATGTTTTATATGTTTTTTGCAGGTATTTTTCGAAAATTGTACCGGAGTATACCGAAAACAGCACGTCGCCGATACGAGGGCGCCGCGCTGCAAACAAAAAGGTACTACACTACCATGGTCAAGGAAAACTGGAGGAAATCACTAGCGGCGCTCATACAAAATCCGATCGACCATTACACCTCGGTTCGATATTGAATTTTCCGAATAAATTTAATATCTCCCCAAAGGAAGGTCCTAGCGGGTCGTGGCTGGTGTCGCTAGATGCGGGTCGGCGAGAGGATAGTGTAGGAGTATAAAATTTAAGAGCTACTGAGAAGAAAAACTAAGTTTTAGTACCAAAACCGTTATTCTGTAAGATTTTAATGAATTTTGAGCTTTAAATCGTGTGTATTTTTTAAAATATCGTCGTTAGCGAGCCTCGAGCGGTCTCGTTAGACGCGGGGCAGCGAGCTGTATACAGAAAAACTGAAAAATAGTATACGGCTCGAACAAAAAGTTAGGAAAATCCTGAAAAAAACTGAATTTTATTAATGTTTTATATGTTTTTTGCAGGTATTTTTCGAAAATTGTACCGGAGTATACCGAAAACAGCACGTCGCCGATACGAGGGCGCCGCGCTGCAAACAAAAAGGTACTACACTACCATGGTCAAGGAAAACTGGAGGAAATCACTAGCGGCGCTCATACAAAATCCGATCGACCATTACACCTCGGTTCGATATTGAATTTTCCGAATAAATTTAATATCTCCCCAAAGGAAGGTCCTAGCGGGTCGTGGCTGGTGTCGCTAGATGCGGGTCGGCGAGAGGATAGTGTAGGAGTATAAAATTTAAGAGCTACTGAGAAGAAAAACTAAGTTTTAGTACCAAAACCGTTATTCTGTAAGATTTTAATGAATTTTGAGCTTTAAATCGTGTGTATTTTTTAAAATATCGTCGTTAGCGAGCCTCGAGCGGTCTCGTTAGACGCGGGGCAGCGAGCTGTATACAGAAAAACTGAAAAATAATATACGGCTCGAACAAAAAGTTAGGAAAATCCTGAAAAAAACTGAATTTTATTAATGTTTTATATGTTTTTTGCAGGTATTTTTCGAAAATTGTACCGGAGTATACCGAAAACAGCACGTCGCCGATACGAGGGCGCCGCGCTGCAAACAAAAAGGTACTACACTACCATGGTCAAGGAAAACTGGAGGAAATCACTAGCGGCGCTCATACAAAATCCGATCGACCATTACACCTCGGTTCGATATTGAATTTTCCGAATAAATTTAATATCTCCCCAAAGGAAGGTCCTAGCGGGTCGTGGCTGGTGTCGCTAGATGCGGGTCGGCGAGAGGATAGTGTAGGAGTATAAAATTTAAGAGCTACTGAGAAGAAAAACTAAGTTTTAGTACCAAAACCGTTATTCTGTAAGATTTTAATGAATTTTGAGCTTTAAATCGTGTGTATTTTTTAAAATATCGTCGTTAGCGAGCCTCGAGCGGTCTCGTTAGACGCGGGGCAGCGAGCTGTATACAGAAAAACTGAAAAATAATATACGGCTCGAACAAAAAGTTAGGAAAATCCTGAAAAAAACTGAATTTTATTAATGTTTTATATGTTTTTTGCAGGTATTTTTCGAAAATTGTACCGGAGTATACCGAAAACAGCACGTCGCCGATACGAGGGCGCCGCGCTGCAAACAAAAAGGTACTACACTACCATGGTCAAGGAAAACTGGAGGAAATCACTAGCGGCGCTCATACAAAATCCGATCGACCATTACACCTCGGTTCGATATTGAATTTTCCGAATAAATTTAATATCTCCCCAAAGGAAGGTCCTAGCGGGTCGTGGCTGGTGTCGCTAGATGCGGGTCGGCGAGAGGATAGTGTAGGAGTATAAAATTTAAGAGCTACTGAGAAGAAAAACTAAGTTTTAGTACCAAAACCGTTATTCTGTAAGATTTTAATGAATTTTGAGCTTTAAATCGTGTGTATTTTTTAAAATATCGTCGTTAGCGAGCCTCGAGCGGTCTCGTTAGACGCGGGGCAGCGAGCTGTATACAGAAAAACTGAAAAATAATATACGGCTCGAACAAAAAGTTAGGAAAATCCTGAAAAAAACTGAATTTTATTAATGTTTTATATGTTTTTTGCAGGTATTTTTCGAAAATTGTACCGGAGTATACCGAAAACAGCACGTCGCCGATACGAGGGCGCCGCGCTGCAAACAAAAAGGTACTACACTACCATGGTCAAGGAAAACTGGAGGAAATCACTAGCGGCGCTCATACAAAATCCGATCGACCATTACACCTCGGTTCGATATTGAATTTTCCGAATAAATTTAATATCTCCCCAAAGGAAGGTCCTAGCGGGTCGTGGCTGGTGTCGCTAGATGCGGGTCGGCGAGAGGATAGTGTAGGAGTATAAAATTTAAGAGCTACTGAGAAGAAAAACTAAGTTTTAGTACCAAAACCGTTATTCTGTAAGATTTTAATGAATTTTGAGCTTTAAATCGTGTGTATTTTTTAAAATATCGTCGTTAGCGAGCCTCGAGCGGTCTCGTTAGACGCGGGGCAGCGAGCTGTATACAGAAAAACTGAAAAATAATATACGGCTCGAACAAAAAGTTAGGAAAATCCTGAAAAAAACTGAATTTTATTAATGTTTTATATGTTTTTTGCAGGTATTTTTCGAAAATTGTACCGGAGTATACCGAAAACAGCACGTCGCCGATACGAGGGCGCCGCGCTGCAAACAAAAAGGTACTACACTACCATGGTCAAGGAAAACTGGAGGAAATCACTAGCGGCGCTCATACAAAATCCGATCGACCATTACACCTCGGTTCGATATTGAATTTTCCGAATAAATTTAATATCTCCCCAAAGGAAGGTCCTAGCGGGTCGTGGCTGGTGTCGCTAGATGCGGGTCGGCGAGAGGATAGTGTAGGAGTATAAAATTTAAGAGCTACTGAGAAGAAAAACTAAGTTTTAGTACCAAAACCGTTATTCTGTAAGATTTTAATGAATTTTGAGCTTTAAATCGTGTGTATTTTTTAAAATATCGTCGTTAGCGAGCCTCGAGCGGTCTCGTTAGACGCGGGGCAGCGAGCTGTATACAGAAAAACTGAAAAATAATATACGGCTCGAACAAAAAGTTAGGAAAATCCTGAAAAAAACTGAATTTTATTAATGTTTTATATGTTTTTTGCAGGTATTTTTCGAAAATTGTACCGGAGTATACCGAAAACAGCACGTCGCCGATACGAGGGCGCCGCGCTGCAAACAAAAAGGTACTACACTACCATGGTCAAGGAAAACTGGAGGAAATCACTAGCGGCGCTCATACAAAATCCGATCGACCATTACACCTCGGTTCGATATTGAATTTTCCGAATAAATTTAATATCTCCCCAAAGGAAGGTCCTAGCGGGTCGTGGCTGGTGTCGCTAGATGCGGGTCGGCGAGAGGATAGTGTAGGAGTATAAAATTTAAGAGCTACTGAGAAGAAAAACTAAGTTTTAGTACCAAAACCGTTATTCTGTAAGATTTTAATGAATTTTGAGCTTTAAATCGTGTGTATTTTTTAAAATATCGTCGTTAGCGAGCCTCGAGCGGTCTCGTTAGACGCGGGGCAGCGAGCTGTATACAGAAAAACTGAAAAATAGTATACGGCTCGAACAAAAAGTTAGGAAAATCCTGAAAAAAACTGAATTTTATTAATGTTTTATATGTTTTTTGCAGGTATTTTTCGAAAATTGTACCGGAGTATACCGAAAACAGCACGTCGCCGATACGAGGGCGCCGCGCTGCAAACAAAAAGGTACTACACTACCATGGTCAAGGAAAACTGGAGGAAATCACTAGCGGCGCTCATACAAAATCCGATCGACCATTACACCTCGGTTCGATATTGAATTTTCCGAATAAATTTAATATCTCCCCAAAGGAAGGTCCTAGCGGGTCGTGGCTGGTGTCGCTAGATGCGGGTCGGCGAGAGGATAGTGTAGGAGTATAAAATTTAAGAGCTACTGAGAAGAAAAACTAAGTTTTAGTACCAAAACCGTTATTCTGTAAGATTTTAATGAATTTTGAGCTTTAAATCGTGTGTATTTTTTAAAATATCGTCGTTAGCGAGCCTCGAGCGGTCTCGTTAGACGCGGGGCAGCGAGCTGTATACAGAAAAACTGAAAAATAATATACGGCTCGAACAAAAAGTTAGGAAAATCCTGAAAAAAACTGAATTTTATTAATGTTTTATATGTTTTTTGCAGGTATTTTTCGAAAATTGTACCGGAGTATACCGAAAACAGCACGTCGCCGATACGAGGGCGCCGCGCTGCAAACAAAAAGGTACTACACTACCATGGTCAAGGAAAACTGGAGGAAATCACTAGCGGCGCTCATACAAAATCCGATCGACCATTACACCTCGGTTCGATATTGAATTTTCCGAATAAATTTAATATCTCCCCAAAGGAAGGTCCTAGCGGGTCGTGGCTGGTGTCGCTAGATGCGGGTCGGCGAGAGGATAGTGTAGGAGTATAAAATTTAAGAGCTACTGAGAAGAAAAACTAAGTTTTAGTACCAAAACCGTTATTCTGTAAGATTTTAATGAATTTTGAGCTTTAAATCGTGTGTATTTTTTTAAATATCGTCGTTAGCGAGCCTCGAGCGGTCTCGTTAGACGCGGGGCAGCGAGCTGTATACAGAAAAACTGAAAAATAATATACGGCTCGAACAAAAAGTTAGGAAAATCCTGAAAAAAAACTGAATTTTATTAATGTTTTATATGTTTTTTGCAGGTATTTTTCGAAAATTGTACCGGAGTATACCGAAAACAGCACGTCGCCGATACGAGGGCGCCGCGCTGCAAACAAAAAGGTACTACACTACCATGGTCAAGGAAAACTGGAGGAAATCACTAGCGGCGCTCATACAAAATCCGATCGACCATTACACCTCGGTTCGATATTGAATTTTCCGAATAAATTTAATATCTCCCCAAAGGAAGGTCCTAGCGGGTCGTGGCTGGTGTCGCTAGATGCGGGTCGGCGAGAGGATAGTGTAGGAGTATAAAATTTAAGAGCTACTGAGAAGAAAAACTAAGTTTTAGTACCAAAACCGTTATTCTGTAAGATTTTAATGAATTTTGAGCTTTAAATCGTGTGTATTTTTTAAAATATCGTCGTTAGCGAGCCTCGAGCGGTCTCGTTAGACGCGGGGCAGCGAGCTGTATACAGAAAAACTGAAAAATAATATACGGCTCGAACAAAAAGTTAGGAAAATCCTGAAAAAAACTGAATTTTATTAATGTTTTATATGTTTTTTGCAGGTATTTTTCGAAAATTGTACCGGAGTATACCGAAAACAGCACGTCGCCGATACGAGGGCGCCGCGCTGCAAACAAAAAGGTACTACACTACCATGGTCAAGGAAAACTGGAGGAAATCACTAGCGGCGCTCATACAAAATCCGATCGACCATTACACCTCGGTTCGATATTGAATTTTCCGAATAAATTTAATATCTCCCCAAAGGAAGGTCCTAGCGGGTCGTGGCTGGTGTCGCTAGATGCGGGTCGGCGAGAGGATAGTGTAGGAGTATAAAATTTAAGAGCTACTGAGAAGAAAAACTAAGTTTTAGTACCAAAACCGTTATTCTGTAAGATTTTAATGAATTTTGAGCTTTAAATCGTGTGTATTTTTTTAAATATCGTCGTTAGCGAGCCTCGAGCGGTCTCGTTAGACGCGGGGCAGCGAGCTGTATACAGAAAAACTGAAAAATAATATACGGCTCGAACAAAAAGTTAGGAAAATCCTGAAAAAAACTGAATTTTATTAATGTTTTATATGTTTTTTGCAGGTATTTTTCGAAAATTGTACCGGAGTATACCGAAAACAGCACGTCGCCGATACGAGGGCGCCGCGCTGCAAACAAAAAGGTACTACACTACCATGGTCAAGGAAAACTGGAGGAAATCACTAGCGGCGCTCATACAAAATCCGATCGACCATTACACCTCGGTTCGATATTGAATTTTCCGAATAAATTTAATATCTCCCCAAAGGAAGGTCCTAGCGGGTCGTGGCTGGTGTCGCTAGATGCGGGTCGGCGAGAGGATAGTGTAGGAGTATAAAATTTAAGAGCTACTGAGAAGAAAAACTAAGTTTTAGTACCAAAACCGTTATTCTGTAAGATTTTAATGAATTTTGAGCTTTAAATCGTGTGTATTTTTTAAAATATCGTCGTTAGCGAGCCTCGAGCGGTCTCGTTAGACGCGGGGCAGCGAGCTGTATACAGAAAAACTGAAAAATAATATACGGCTCGAACAAAAAGTTAGGAAAATCCTGAAAAAAACTGAATTTTATTAATGTTTTATATGTTTTTTGCAGGTATTTTTCGAAAATTGTACCGGAGTATACCGAAAACAGCACGTCGCCGATACGAGGGCGCCGCGCTGCAAACAAAAAGGTACTACACTACCATGGTCAAGGAAAACTGGAGGAAATCACTAGCGGCGCTCATACAAAATCCGATCGACCATTACACCTCGGTTCGATATTGAATTTTCCGAATAAATTTAATATCTCCCCAAAGGAAGGTCCTAGCGGGTCGTGGCTGGTGTCGCTAGATGCGGGTCGGCGAGAGGATAGTGTAGGAGTATAAAATTTAAGAGCTACTGAGAAGAAAAACTAAGTTTTAGTACCAAAACCGTTATTCTGTAAGATTTTAATGAATTTTGAGCTTTAAATCGTGTGTATTTTTTTAAATATCGTCGTTAGCGAGCCTCGAGCGGTCTCGTTAGACGCGGGGCAGCGAGCTGTATACAGAAAAACTGAAAAATAATATACGGCTCGAACAAAAAGTTAGGAAAATCCTGAAAAAAACTGAATTTTATTAATGTTTTATATGTTTTTTGCAGGTATTTTTCGAAAATTGTACCGGAGTATACCGAAAACAGCACGTCGCCGATACGAGGGCGCCGCGCTGCAAACAAAAAGGTACTACACTACCATGGTCAAGGAAAACTGGAGGAAATCACTAGCGGCGCTCATACAAAATCCGATCGACCATTACACCTCGGTTCGATATTGAATTTTCCGAATAAATTTAATATCTCCCCAAAGGAAGGTCCTAGCGGGTCGTGGCTGGTGTCGCTAGATGCGGGTCGGCGAGAGGATAGTGTAGGAGTATAAAATTTAAGAGCTACTGAGAAGAAAAACTAAGTTTTAGTACCAAAACCGTTATTCTGTAAGATTTTAATGAATTTTGAGCTTTAAATCGTGTGTATTTTTTAAAATATCGTCGTTAGCGAGCCTCGAGCGGTCTCGTTAGACGCGGGGCAGCGAGCTGTATACAGAAAAACTGAAAAATAATATACGGCTCGAACAAAAAGTTAGGAAAATCCTGAAAAAAACTGAATTTTATTAATGTTTTATATGTTTTTTGCAGGTATTTTTCGAAAATTGTACCGGAGTATACCGAAAACAGCACGTCGCCGATACGAGGGCGCCGCGCTGCAAACAAAAAGGTACTACACTACCATGGTCAAGGAAAACTGGAGGAAATCACTAGCGGCGCTCATACAAAATCCGATCGACCATTACACCTCGGTTCGATATTGAATTTTCCGAATAAATTTAATATCTCCCCAAAGGAAGGTCCTAGCGGGTCGTGGCTGGTGTCGCTAGATGCGGGTCGGCGAGAGGATAGTGTAGGAGTATAAAATTTAAGAGCTACTGAGAAGAAAAACTAAGTTTTAGTACCAAAACCGTTATTCTGTAAGATTTTAATGAATTTTGAGCTTTAAATCGTGTGTATTTTTTAAAATATCGTCGTTAGCGAGCCTCGAGCGGTCTCGTTAGACGCGGGGCAGCGAGCTGTATACAGAAAAACTGAAAAATAATATACGGCTCGAACAAAAAGTTAGGAAAATCCTGAAAAAAACTGAATTTTATTAATGTTTTATATGTTTTTTGCAGGTATTTTTCGAAAATTGTACCGGAGTATACCGAAAACAGCACGTCGCCGATACGAGGGCGCCGCGCTGCAAACAAAAAGGTACTACACTACCATGGTCAAGGAAAACTGGAGGAAATCACTAGCGGCGCTCATACAAAATCCGATCGACCATTACACCTCGGTTCGATATTGAATTTTCCGAATAAATTTAATATCTCCCCAAAGGAAGGTCCTAGCGGGTCGTGGCTGGTGTCGCTAGATGCGGGTCGGCGAGAGGATAGTGTAGGAGTATAAAATTTAAGAGCTACTGAGAAGAAAAACTAAGTTTTAGTACCAAAACCGTTATTCTGTAAGATTTTAATGAATTTTGAGCTTTAAATCGTGTGTATTTTTTAAAATATCGTCGTTAGCGAGCCTCGAGCGGTCTCGTTAGACGCGGGGCAGCGAGCTGTATACAGAAAAACTGAAAAATAATATACGGCTCGAACAAAAAGTTAGGAAAATCCTGAAAAAAACTGAATTTTATTAATGTTTTATATGTTTTTTGCAGGTATTTTTCGAAAATTGTACCGGAGTATACCGAAAACAGCACGTCGCCGATACGAGGGCGCCGCGCTGCAAACAAAAAGGTACTACACTACCATGGTCAAGGAAAACTGGAGGAAATCACTAGCGGCGCTCATACAAAATCCGATCGACCATTACACCTCGGTTCGATATTGAATTTTCCGAATAAATTTAATATCTCCCCAAAGGAAGGTCCTAGCGGGTCGTGGCTGGTGTCGCTAGATGCGGGTCGGCGAGAGGATAGTGTAGGAGTATAAAATTTAAGAGCTACTGAGAAGAAAAACTAAGTTTTAGTACCAAAACCGTTATTCTGTAAGATTTTAATGAATTTTGAGCTTTAAATCGTGTGTATTTTTTAAAATATCGTCGTTAGCGAGCCTCGAGCGGTCTCGTTAGACGCGGGGCAGCGAGCTGTATACAGAAAAACTGAAAAATAATATACGGCTCGAACAAAAAGTTAGGAAAATCCTGAAAAAAACTGAATTTTATTAATGTTTTATATGTTTTTTGCAGGTATTTTTCGAAAATTGTACCGGAGTATACCGAAAACAGCACGTCGCCGATACGAGGGCGCCGCGCTGCAAACAAAAAGGTACTACACTACCATGGTCAAGGAAAACTGGAGGAAATCACTAGCGGCGCTCATACAAAATCCGATCGACCATTACACCTCGGTTCGATATTGAATTTTCCGAATAAATTTAATATCTCCCCAAAGGAAGGTCCTAGCGGGTCGTGGCTGGTGTCGCTAGATGCGGGTCGGCGAGAGGATAGTGTAGGAGTATAAAATTTAAGAGCTACTGAGAAGAAAAACTAAGTTTTAGTACCAAAACCGTTATTCTGTAAGATTTTAATGAATTTTGAGCTTTAAATCGTGTGTATTTTTTAAAATATCGTCGTTAGCGAGCCTCGAGCGGTCTCGTTAGACGCGGGGCAGCGAGCTGTATACAGAAAAACTGAAAAATAATATACGGCTCGAACAAAAAGTTAGGAAAATCCTGAAAAAAACTGAATTTTATTAATGTTTTATATGTTTTTTGCAGGTATTTTTCGAAAATTGTACCGGAGTATACCGAAAACAGCACGTCGCCGATACGAGGGCGCCGCGCTGCAAACAAAAAGGTACTACACTACCATGGTCAAGGAAAACTGGAGGAAATCACTAGCGGCGCTCATACAAAATCCGATCGACCATTACACCTCGGTTCGATATTGAATTTTCCGAATAAATTTAATATCTCCCCAAAGGAAGGTCCTAGCGGGTCGTGGCTGGTGTCGCTAGATGCGGGTCGGCGAGAGGATAGTGTAGGAGTATAAAATTTAAGAGCTACTGAGAAGAAAAACTAAGTTTTAGTACCAAAACCGTTATTCTGTAAGATTTTAATGAATTTTGAGCTTTAAATCGTGTGTATTTTTTAAAATATCGTCGTTAGCGAGCCTCGAGCGGTCTCGTTAGACGCGGGGCAGCGAGCTGTATACAGAAAAACTGAAAAATAGTATACGGCTCGAACAAAAAGTTAGGAAAATCCTGAAAAAAACTGAATTTTATTAATGTTTTATATGTTTTTTGCAGGTATTTTTCGAAAATTGTACCGGAGTATACCGAAAACAGCACGTCGCCGATACGAGGGCGCCGCGCTGCAAACAAAAAGGTACTACACTACCATGGTCAAGGAAAACTGGAGGAAATCACTAGCGGCGCTCATACAAAATCCGATCGACCATTACACCTCGGTTCGATATTGAATTTTCCGAATAAATTTAATATCTCCCCAAAGGAAGGTCCTAGCGGGTCGTGGCTGGTGTCGCTAGATGCGGGTCGGCGAGAGGATAGTGTAGGAGTATAAAATTTAAGAGCTACTGAGAAGAAAAACTAAGTTTTAGTACCAAAACCGTTATTCTGTAAGATTTTAATGAATTTTGAGCTTTAAATCGTGTGTATTTTTTAAAATATCGTCGTTAGCGAGCCTCGAGCGGTCTCGTTAGACGCGGGGCAGCGAGCTGTATACAGAAAAACTGAAAAATAATATACGGCTCGAACAAAAAGTTAGGAAAATCCTGAAAAAAACTGAATTTTATTAATGTTTTATATGTTTTTTGCAGGTATTTTTCGAAAATTGTACCGGAGTATACCGAAAACAGCACGTCGCCGATACGAGGGCGCCGCGCTGCAAACAAAAAGGTACTACACTACCATGGTCAAGGAAAACTGGAGGAAATCACTAGCGGCGCTCATACAAAATCCGATCGACCATTACACCTCGGTTCGATATTGAATTTTCCGAATAAATTTAATATCTCCCCAAAGGAAGGTCCTAGCGGGTCGTGGCTGGTGTCGCTAGATGCGGGTCGGCGAGAGGATAGTGTAGGAGTATAAAATTTAAGAGCTACTGAGAAGAAAAACTAAGTTTTAGTACCAAAACCGTTATTCTGTAAGATTTTAATGAATTTTGAGCTTTAAATCGTGTGTATTTTTTAAAATATCGTCGTTAGCGAGCCTCGAGCGGTCTCGTTAGACGCGGGGCAGCGAGCTGTATACAGAAAAACTGAAAAATAATATACGGCTCGAACAAAAAGTTAGGAAAATCCTGAAAAAAACTGAATTTTATTAATGTTTTATATGTTTTTTGCAGGTATTTTTCGAAAATTGTACCGGAGTATACCGAAAACAGCACGTCGCCGATACGAGGGCGCCGCGCTGCAAACAAAAAGGTACTACACTACCATGGTCAAGGAAAACTGGAGGAAATCACTAGCGGCGCTCATACAAAATCCGATCGACCATTACACCTCGGTTCGATATTGAATTTTCCGAATAAATTTAATATCTCCCCAAAGGAAGGTCCTAGCGGGTCGTGGCTGGTGTCGCTAGATGCGGGTCGGCGAGAGGATAGTGTAGGAGTATAAAATTTAAGAGCTACTGAGAAGAAAAACTAAGTTTTAGTACCAAAACCGTTATTCTGTAAGATTTTAATGAATTTTGAGCTTTAAATCGTGTGTATTTTTTTAAATATCGTCGTTAGCGAGCCTCGAGCGGTCTCGTTAGACGCGGGGCAGCGAGCTGTATACAGAAAAACTGAAAAATAATATACGGCTCGAACAAAAAGTTAGGAAAATCCTGAAAAAAAACTGAATTTTATTAATGTTTTATATGTTTTTTGCAGGTATTTTTCGAAAATTGTACCGGAGTATACCGAAAACAGCACGTCGCCGATACGAGGGCGCCGCGCTGCAAACAAAAAGGTACTACACTACCATGGTCAAGGAAAACTGGAGGAAATCACTAGCGGCGCTCATACAAAATCCGATCGACCATTACACCTCGGTTCGATATTGAATTTTCCGAATAAATTTAATATCTCCCCAAAGGAAGGTCCTAGCGGGTCGTGGCTGGTGTCGCTAGATGCGGGTCGGCGAGAGGATAGTGTAGGAGTATAAAATTTAAGAGCTACTGAGAAGAAAAACTAAGTTTTAGTACCAAAACCGTTATTCTGTAAGATTTTAATGAATTTTGAGCTTTAAATCGTGTGTATTTTTTAAAATATCGTCGTTAGCGAGCCTCGAGCGGTCTCGTTAGACGCGGGGCAGCGAGCTGTATACAGAAAAACTGAAAAATAATATACGGCTCGAACAAAAAGTTAGGAAAATCCTGAAAAAAACTGAATTTTATTAATGTTTTATATGTTTTTTGCAGGTATTTTTCGAAAATTGTACCGGAGTATACCGAAAACAGCACGTCGCCGATACGAGGGCGCCGCGCTGCAAACAAAAAGGTACTACACTACCATGGTCAAGGAAAACTGGAGGAAATCACTAGCGGCGCTCATACAAAATCCGATCGACCATTACACCTCGGTTCGATATTGAATTTTCCGAATAAATTTAATATCTCCCCAAAGGAAGGTCCTAGCGGGTCGTGGCTGGTGTCGCTAGATGCGGGTCGGCGAGAGGATAGTGTAGGAGTATAAAATTTAAGAGCTACTGAGAAGAAAAACTAAGTTTTAGTACCAAAACCGTTATTCTGTAAGATTTTAATGAATTTTGAGCTTTAAATCGTGTGTATTTTTTAAAATATCGTCGTTAGCGAGCCTCGAGCGGTCTCGTTAGACGCGGGGCAGCGAGCTGTATACAGAAAAACTGAAAAATAATATACGGCTCGAACAAAAAGTTAGGAAAATCCTGAAAAAAAACTGAATTTTATTAATGTTTTATATGTTTTTTGCAGGTATTTTTCGAAAATTGTACCGGAGTATACCGAAAACAGCACGTCGCCGATACGAGGGCGCCGCGCTGCAAACAAAAAGGTACTACACTACCATGGTCAAGGAAAACTGGAGGAAATCACTAGCGGCGCTCATACAAAATCCGATCGACCATTACACCTCGGTTCGATATTGAATTTTCCGAATAAATTTAATATCTCCCCAAAGGAAGGTCCTAGCGGGTCGTGGCTGGTGTCGCTAGATGCGGGTCGGCGAGAGGATAGTGTAGGAGTATAAAATTTAAGAGCTACTGAGAAGAAAAACTAAGTTTTAGTACCAAAACCGTTATTCTGTAAGATTTTAATGAATTTTGAGCTTTAAATCGTGTGTATTTTTTAAAATATCGTCGTTAGCGAGCCTCGAGCGGTCTCGTTAGACGCGGGGCAGCGAGCTGTATACAGAAAAACTGAAAAATAATATACGGCTCGAACAAAAAGTTAGGAAAATCCTGAAAAAAACTGAATTTTATTAATGTTTTATATGTTTTTTGCAGGTATTTTTCGAAAATTGTACCGGAGTATACCGAAAACAGCACGTCGCCGATACGAGGGCGCCGCGCTGCAAACAAAAAGGTACTACACTACCATGGTCAAGGAAAACTGGAGGAAATCACTAGCGGCGCTCATACAAAATCCGATCGACCATTACACCTCGGTTCGATATTGAATTTTCCGAATAAATTTAATATCTCCCCAAAGGAAGGTCCTAGCGGGTCGTGGCTGGTGTCGCTAGATGCGGGTCGGCGAGAGGATAGTGTAGGAGTATAAAATTTAAGAGCTACTGAGAAGAAAAACTAAGTTTTAGTACCAAAACCGTTATTCTGTAAGATTTTAATGAATTTTGAGCTTTAAATCGTGTGTATTTTTTTAAATATCGTCGTTAGCGAGCCTCGAGCGGTCTCGTTAGACGCGGGGCAGCGAGCTGTATACAGAAAAACTGAAAAATAATATACGGCTCGAACAAAAAGTTAGGAAAATCCTGAAAAAAAACTGAATTTTATTAATGTTTTATATGTTTTTTGCAGGTATTTTTCGAAAATTGTACCGGAGTATACCGAAAACAGCACGTCGCCGATACGAGGGCGCCGCGCTGCAAACAAAAAGGTACTACACTACCATGGTCAAGGAAAACTGGAGGAAATCACTAGCGGCGCTCATACAAAATCCGATCGACCATTACACCTCGGTTCGATATTGAATTTTCCGAATAAATTTAATATCTCCCCAAAGGAAGGTCCTAGCGGGTCGTGGCTGGTGTCGCTAGATGCGGGTCGGCGAGAGGATAGTGTAGGAGTATAAAATTTAAGAGCTACTGAGAAGAAAAACTAAGTTTTAGTACCAAAACCGTTATTCTGTAAGATTTTAATGAATTTTGAGCTTTAAATCGTGTGTATTTTTTAAAATATCGTCGTTAGCGAGCCTCGAGCGGTCTCGTTAGACGCGGGGCAGCGAGCTGTATACAGAAAAACTGAAAAATAATATACGGCTCGAACAAAAAGTTAGGAAAATCCTGAAAAAAACTGAATTTTATTAATGTTTTATATGTTTTTTGCAGGTATTTTTCGAAAATTGTACCGGAGTATACCGAAAACAGCACGTCGCCGATACGAGGGCGCCGCGCTGCAAACAAAAAGGTACTACACTACCATGGTCAAGGAAAACTGGAGGAAATCACTAGCGGCGCTCATACAAAATCCGATCGACCATTACACCTCGGTTCGATATTGAATTTTCCGAATAAATTTAATATCTCCCCAAAGGAAGGTCCTAGCGGGTCGTGGCTGGTGTCGCTAGATGCGGGTCGGCGAGAGGATAGTGTAGGAGTATAAAATTTAAGAGCTACTGAGAAGAAAAACTAAGTTTTAGTACCAAAACCGTTATTCTGTAAGATTTTAATGAATTTTGAGCTTTAAATCGTGTGTATTTTTTTAAATATCGTCGTTAGCGAGCCTCGAGCGGTCTCGTTAGACGCGGGGCAGCGAGCTGTATACAGAAAAACTGAAAAATAATATACGGCTCGAACAAAAAGTTAGGAAAATCCTGAAAAAAAACTGAATTTTATTAATGTTTTATATGTTTTTTGCAGGTATTTTTCGAAAATTGTACCGGAGTATACCGAAAACAGCACGTCGCCGATACGAGGGCGCCGCGCTGCAAACAAAAAGGTACTACACTACCATGGTCAAGGAAAACTGGAGGAAATCACTAGCGGCGCTCATACAAAATCCGATCGACCATTACACCTCGGTTCGATATTGAATTTTCCGAATAAATTTAATATCTCCCCAAAGGAAGGTCCTAGCGGGTCGTGGCTGGTGTCGCTAGATGCGGGTCGGCGAGAGGATAGTGTAGGAGTATAAAATTTAAGAGCTACTGAGAAGAAAAACTAAGTTTTAGTACCAAAACCGTTATTCTGTAAGATTTTAATGAATTTTGAGCTTTAAATCGTGTGTATTTTTTTAAATATCGTCGTTAGCGAGCCTCGAGCGGTCTCGTTAGACGCGGGGCAGCGAGCTGTATACAGAAAAACTGAAAAATAATATACGGCTCGAACAAAAAGTTAGGAAAATCCTGAAAAAAACTGAATTTTATTAATGTTTTATATGTTTTTTGCAGGTATTTTTCGAAAATTGTACCGGAGTATACCGAAAACAGCACGTCGCCGATACGAGGGCGCCGCGCTGCAAACAAAAAGGTACTACACTACCATGGTCAAGGAAAACTGGAGGAAATCACTAGCGGCGCTCATACAAAATCCGATCGACCATTACACCTCGGTTCGATATTGAATTTTCCGAATAAATTTAATATCTCCCCAAAGGAAGGTCCTAGCGGGTCGTGGCTGGTGTCGCTAGATGCGGGTCGGCGAGAGGATAGTGTAGGAGTATAAAATTTAAGAGCTACTGAGAAGAAAAACTAAGTTTTAGTACCAAAACCGTTATTCTGTAAGATTTTAATGAATTTTGAGCTTTAAATCGTGTGTATTTTTTTAAATATCGTCGTTAGCGAGCCTCGAGCGGTCTCGTTAGACGCGGGGCAGCGAGCTGTATACAGAAAAACTGAAAAATAATATACGGCTCGAACAAAAAGTTAGGAAAATCCTGAAAAAAACTGAATTTTATTAATGTTTTATATGTTTTTTGCAGGTATTTTTCGAAAATTGTACCGGAGTATACCGAAAACAGCACGTCGCCGATACGAGGGCGCCGCGCTGCAAACAAAAAGGTACTACACTACCATGGTCAAGGAAAACTGGAGGAAATCACTAGCGGCGCTCATACAAAATCCGATCGACCATTACACCTCGGTTCGATATTGAATTTTCCGAATAAATTTAATATCTCCCCAAAGGAAGGTCCTAGCGGGTCGTGGCTGGTGTCGCTAGATGCGGGTCGGCGAGAGGATAGTGTAGGAGTATAAAATTTAAGAGCTACTGAGAAGAAAAACTAAGTTTTAGTACCAAAACCGTTATTCTGTAAGATTTTAATGAATTTTGAGCTTTAAATCGTGTGTATTTTTTAAAATATCGTCGTTAGCGAGCCTCGAGCGGTCTCGTTAGACGCGGGGCAGCGAGCTGTATACAGAAAAACTGAAAAATAATATACGGCTCGAACAAAAAGTTAGGAAAATCCTGAAAAAAACTGAATTTTATTAATGTTTTATATGTTTTTTGCAGGTATTTTTCGAAAATTGTACCGGAGTATACCGAAAACAGCACGTCGCCGATACGAGGGCGCCGCGCTGCAAACAAAAAGGTACTACACTACCATGGTCAAGGAAAACTGGAGGAAATCACTAGCGGCGCTCATACAAAATCCGATCGACCATTACACCTCGGTTCGATATTGAATTTTCCGAATAAATTTAATATCTCCCCAAAGGAAGGTCCTAGCGGGTCGTGGCTGGTGTCGCTAGATGCGGGTCGGCGAGAGGATAGTGTAGGAGTATAAAATTTAAGAGCTACTGAGAAGAAAAACTAAGTTTTAGTACCAAAACCGTTATTCTGTAAGATTTTAATGAATTTTGAGCTTTAAATCGTGTGTATTTTTTAAAATATCGTCGTTAGCGAGCCTCGAGCGGTCTCGTTAGACGCGGGGCAGCGAGCTGTATACAGAAAAACTGAAAAATAATATACGGCTCGAACAAAAAGTTAGGAAAATCCTGAAAAAAACTGAATTTTATTAATGTTTTATATGTTTTTTGCAGGTATTTTTCGAAAATTGTACCGGAGTATACCGAAAACAGCACGTCGCCGATACGAGGGCGCCGCGCTGCAAACAAAAAGGTACTACACTACCATGGTCAAGGAAAACTGGAGGAAATCACTAGCGGCGCTCATACAAAATCCGATCGACCATTACACCTCGGTTCGATATTGAATTTTCCGAATAAATTTAATATCTCCCCAAAGGAAGGTCCTAGCGGGTCGTGGCTGGTGTCGCTAGATGCGGGTCGGCGAGAGGATAGTGTAGGAGTATAAAATTTAAGAGCTACTGAGAAGAAAAACTAAGTTTTAGTACCAAAACCGTTATTCTGTAAGATTTTAATGAATTTTGAGCTTTAAATCGTGTGTATTTTTTAAAATATCGTCGTTAGCGAGCCTCGAGCGGTCTCGTTAGACGCGGGGCAGCGAGCTGTATACAGAAAAACTGAAAAATAATATACGGCTCGAACAAAAAGTTAGGAAAATCCTGAAAAAAACTGAATTTTATTAATGTTTTATATGTTTTTTGCAGGTATTTTTCGAAAATTGTACCGGAGTATACCGAAAACAGCACGTCGCCGATACGAGGGCGCCGCGCTGCAAACAAAAAGGTACTACACTACCATGGTCAAGGAAAACTGGAGGAAATCACTAGCGGCGCTCATACAAAATCCGATCGACCATTACACCTCGGTTCGATATTGAATTTTCCGAATAAATTTAATATCTCCCCAAAGGAAGGTCCTAGCGGGTCGTGGCTGGTGTCGCTAGATGCGGGTCGGCGAGAGGATAGTGTAGGAGTATAAAATTTAAGAGCTACTGAGAAGAAAAACTAAGTTTTAGTACCAAAACCGTTATTCTGTAAGATTTTAATGAATTTTGAGCTTTAAATCGTGTGTATTTTTTAAAATATCGTCGTTAGCGAGCCTCGAGCGGTCTCGTTAGACGCGGGGCAGCGAGCTGTATACAGAAAAACTGAAAAATAATATACGGCTCGAACAAAAAGTTAGGAAAATCCTGAAAAAAACTGAATTTTATTAATGTTTTATATGTTTTTTGCAGGTATTTTTCGAAAATTGTACCGGAGTATACCGAAAACAGCACGTCGCCGATACGAGGGCGCCGCGCTGCAAACAAAAAGGTACTACACTACCATGGTCAAGGAAAACTGGAGGAAATCACTAGCGGCGCTCATACAAAATCCGATCGACCATTACACCTCGGTTCGATATTGAATTTTCCGAATAAATTTAATATCTCCCCAAAGGAAGGTCCTAGCGGGTCGTGGCTGGTGTCGCTAGATGCGGGTCGGCGAGAGGATAGTGTAGGAGTATAAAATTTAAGAGCTACTGAGAAGAAAAACTAAGTTTTAGTACCAAAACCGTTATTCTGTAAGATTTTAATGAATTTTGAGCTTTAAATCGTGTGTATTTTTTTAAATATCGTCGTTAGCGAGCCTCGAGCGGTCTCGTTAGACGCGGGGCAGCGAGCTGTATACAGAAAAACTGAAAAATAATATACGGCTCGAACAAAAAGTTAGGAAAATCCTGAAAAAAACTGAATTTTATTAATGTTTTATATGTTTTTTGCAGGTATTTTTCGAAAATTGTACCGGAGTATACCGAAAACAGCACGTCGCCGATACGAGGGCGCCGCGCTGCAAACAAAAAGGTACTACACTACCATGGTCAAGGAAAACTGGAGGAAATCACTAGCGGCGCTCATACAAAATCCGATCGACCATTACACCTCGGTTCGATATTGAATTTTCCGAATAAATTTAATATCTCCCCAAAGGAAGGTCCTAGCGGGTCGTGGCTGGTGTCGCTAGATGCGGGTCGGCGAGAGGATAGTGTAGGAGTATAAAATTTAAGAGCTACTGAGAAGAAAAACTAAGTTTTAGTACCAAAACCGTTATTCTGTAAGATTTTAATGAATTTTGAGCTTTAAATCGTGTGTATTTTTTAAAATATCGTCGTTAGCGAGCCTCGAGCGGTCTCGTTAGACGCGGGGCAGCGAGCTGTATACAGAAAAACTGAAAAATAATATACGGCTCGAACAAAAAGTTAGGAAAATCCTGAAAAAAACTGAATTTTATTAATGTTTTATATGTTTTTTGCAGGTATTTTTCGAAAATTGTACCGGAGTATACCGAAAACAGCACGTCGCCGATACGAGGGCGCCGCGCTGCAAACAAAAAGGTACTACACTACCATGGTCAAGGAAAACTGGAGGAAATCACTAGCGGCGCTCATACAAAATCCGATCGACCATTACACCTCGGTTCGATATTGAATTTTCCGAATAAATTTAATATCTCCCCAAAGGAAGGTCCTAGCGGGTCGTGGCTGGTGTCGCTAGATGCGGGTCGGCGAGAGGATAGTGTAGGAGTATAAAATTTAAGAGCTACTGAGAAGAAAAACTAAGTTTTAGTACCAAAACCGTTATTCTGTAAGATTTTAATGAATTTTGAGCTTTAAATCGTGTGTATTTTTTAAAATATCGTCGTTAGCGAGCCTCGAGCGGTCTCGTTAGACGCGGGGCAGCGAGCTGTATACAGAAAAACTGAAAAATAATATACGGCTCGAACAAAAAGTTAGGAAAATCCTGAAAAAAACTGAATTTTATTAATGTTTTATATGTTTTTTGCAGGTATTTTTCGAAAATTGTACCGGAGTATACCGAAAACAGCACGTCGCCGATACGAGGGCGCCGCGCTGCAAACAAAAAGGTACTACACTACCATGGTCAAGGAAAACTGGAGGAAATCACTAGCGGCGCTCATACAAAATCCGATCGACCATTACACCTCGGTTCGATATTGAATTTTCCGAATAAATTTAATATCTCCCCAAAGGAAGGTCCTAGCGGGTCGTGGCTGGTGTCGCTAGATGCGGGTCGGCGAGAGGATAGTGTAGGAGTATAAAATTTAAGAGCTACTGAGAAGAAAAACTAAGTTTTAGTACCAAAACCGTTATTCTGTAAGATTTTAATGAATTTTGAGCTTTAAATCGTGTGTATTTTTTAAAATATCGTCGTTAGCGAGCCTCGAGCGGTCTCGTTAGACGCGGGGCAGCGAGCTGTATACAGAAAAACTGAAAAATAATATACGGCTCGAACAAAAAGTTAGGAAAATCCTGAAAAAAACTGAATTTTATTAATGTTTTATATGTTTTTTGCAGGTATTTTTCGAAAATTGTACCGGAGTATACCGAAAACAGCACGTCGCCGATACGAGGGCGCCGCGCTGCAAACAAAAAGGTACTACACTACCATGGTCAAGGAAAACTGGAGGAAATCACTAGCGGCGCTCATACAAAATCCGATCGACCATTACACCTCGGTTCGATATTGAATTTTCCGAATAAATTTAATATCTCCCCAAAGGAAGGTCCTAGCGGGTCGTGGCTGGTGTCGCTAGATGCGGGTCGGCGAGAGGATAGTGTAGGAGTATAAAATTTAAGAGCTACTGAGAAGAAAAACTAAGTTTTAGTACCAAAACCGTTATTCTGTAAGATTTTAATGAATTTTGAGCTTTAAATCGTGTGTATTTTTTTAAATATCGTCGTTAGCGAGCCTCGAGCGGTCTCGTTAGACGCGGGGCAGCGAGCTGTATACAGAAAAACTGAAAAATAATATACGGCTCGAACAAAAAGTTAGGAAAATCCTGAAAAAAAACTGAATTTTATTAATGTTTTATATGTTTTTTGCAGGTATTTTTCGAAAATTGTACCGGAGTATACCGAAAACAGCACGTCGCCGATACGAGGGCGCCGCGCTGCAAACAAAAAGGTACTACACTACCATGGTCAAGGAAAACTGGAGGAAATCACTAGCGGCGCTCATACAAAATCCGATCGACCATTACACCTCGGTTCGATATTGAATTTTCCGAATAAATTTAATATCTCCCCAAAGGAAGGTCCTAGCGGGTCGTGGCTGGTGTCGCTAGATGCGGGTCGGCGAGAGGATAGTGTAGGAGTATAAAATTTAAGAGCTACTGAGAAGAAAAACTAAGTTTTAGTACCAAAACCGTTATTCTGTAAGATTTTAATGAATTTTGAGCTTTAAATCGTGTGTATTTTTTAAAATATCGTCGTTAGCGAGCCTCGAGCGGTCTCGTTAGACGCGGGGCAGCGAGCTGTATACAGAAAAACTGAAAAATAATATACGGCTCGAACAAAAAGTTAGGAAAATCCTGAAAAAAACTGAATTTTATTAATGTTTTATATGTTTTTTGCAGGTATTTTTCGAAAATTGTACCGGAGTATACCGAAAACAGCACGTCGCCGATACGAGGGCGCCGCGCTGCAAACAAAAAGGTACTACACTACCATGGTCAAGGAAAACTGGAGGAAATCACTAGCGGCGCTCATACAAAATCCGATCGACCATTACACCTCGGTTCGATATTGAATTTTCCGAATAAATTTAATATCTCCCCAAAGGAAGGTCCTAGCGGGTCGTGGCTGGTGTCGCTAGATGCGGGTCGGCGAGAGGATAGTGTAGGAGTATAAAATTTAAGAGCTACTGAGAAGAAAAACTAAGTTTTAGTACCAAAACCGTTATTCTGTAAGATTTTAATGAATTTTGAGCTTTAAATCGTGTGTATTTTTTAAAATATCGTCGTTAGCGAGCCTCGAGCGGTCTCGTTAGACGCGGGGCAGCGAGCTGTATACAGAAAAACTGAAAAATAATATACGGCTCGAACAAAAAGTTAGGAAAATCCTGAAAAAAAACTGAATTTTATTAATGTTTTATATGTTTTTTGCAGGTATTTTTCGAAAATTGTACCGGAGTATACCGAAAACAGCACGTCGCCGATACGAGGGCGCCGCGCTGCAAACAAAAAGGTACTACACTACCATGGTCAAGGAAAACTGGAGGAAATCACTAGCGGCGCTCATACAAAATCCGATCGACCATTACACCTCGGTTCGATATTGAATTTTCCGAATAAATTTAATATCTCCCCAAAGGAAGGTCCTAGCGGGTCGTGGCTGGTGTCGCTAGATGCGGGTCGGCGAGAGGATAGTGTAGGAGTATAAAATTTAAGAGCTACTGAGAAGAAAAACTAAGTTTTAGTACCAAAACCGTTATTCTGTAAGATTTTAATGAATTTTGAGCTTTAAATCGTGTGTATTTTTTAAAATATCGTCGTTAGCGAGCCTCGAGCGGTCTCGTTAGACGCGGGGCAGCGAGCTGTATACAGAAAAACTGAAAAATAATATACGGCTCGAACAAAAAGTTAGGAAAATCCTGAAAAAAACTGAATTTTATTAATGTTTTATATGTTTTTTGCAGGTATTTTTCGAAAATTGTACCGGAGTATACCGAAAACAGCACGTCGCCGATACGAGGGCGCCGCGCTGCAAACAAAAAGGTACTACACTACCATGGTCAAGGAAAACTGGAGGAAATCACTAGCGGCGCTCATACAAAATCCGATCGACCATTACACCTCGGTTCGATATTGAATTTTCCGAATAAATTTAATATCTCCCCAAAGGAAGGTCCTAGCGGGTCGTGGCTGGTGTCGCTAGATGCGGGTCGGCGAGAGGATAGTGTAGGAGTATAAAATTTAAGAGCTACTGAGAAGAAAAACTAAGTTTTAGTACCAAAACCGTTATTCTGTAAGATTTTAATGAATTTTGAGCTTTAAATCGTGTGTATTTTTTTAAATATCGTCGTTAGCGAGCCTCGAGCGGTCTCGTTAGACGCGGGGCAGCGAGCTGTATACAGAAAAACTGAAAAATAATATACGGCTCGAACAAAAAGTTAGGAAAATCCTGAAAAAAAACTGAATTTTATTAATGTTTTATATGTTTTTTGCAGGTATTTTTCGAAAATTGTACCGGAGTATACCGAAAACAGCACGTCGCCGATACGAGGGCGCCGCGCTGCAAACAAAAAGGTACTACACTACCATGGTCAAGGAAAACTGGAGGAAATCACTAGCGGCGCTCATACAAAATCCGATCGACCATTACACCTCGGTTCGATATTGAATTTTCCGAATAAATTTAATATCTCCCCAAAGGAAGGTCCTAGCGGGTCGTGGCTGGTGTCGCTAGATGCGGGTCGGCGAGAGGATAGTGTAGGAGTATAAAATTTAAGAGCTACTGAGAAGAAAAACTAAGTTTTAGTACCAAAACCGTTATTCTGTAAGATTTTAATGAATTTTGAGCTTTAAATCGTGTGTATTTTTTAAAATATCGTCGTTAGCGAGCCTCGAGCGGTCTCGTTAGACGCGGGGCAGCGAGCTGTATACAGAAAAACTGAAAAATAATATACGGCTCGAACAAAAAGTTAGGAAAACCCTGAAAAAAACTGAATTTTATTAATGTTTTATATGTTTTTTGCAGGTATTTTTCGAAAATTGTACCGGAGTATACCGAAAACAGCACGTCGCCGATACGAGGGCGCCGCGCTGCAAACAAAAAGGTACTACACTACCATGGTCAAGGAAAACTGGAGGAAATCACTAGCGGCGCTCATACAAAATCCGATCGACCATTACACCTCGGTTCGATATTGAATTTTCCGAATAAATTTAATATCTCCCCAAAGGAAGGTCCTAGCGGGTCGTGGCTGGTGTCGCTAGATGCGGGTCGGCGAGAGGATAGTGTAGGAGTATAAAATTTAAGAGCTACTGAGAAGAAAAACTAAGTTTTAGTACCAAAACCGTTATTCTGTAAGATTTTAATGAATTTTGAGCTTTAAATCGTGTGTATTTTTTTAAATATCGTCGTTAGCGAGCCTCGAGCGGTCTCGTTAGACGCGGGGCAGCGAGCTGTATACAGAAAAACTGAAAAATAATATACGGCTCGAACAAAAAGTTAGGAAAATCCTGAAAAAAAACTGAATTTTATTAATGTTTTATATGTTTTTTGCAGGTATTTTTCGAAAATTGTACCGGAGTATACCGAAAACAGCACGTCGCCGATACGAGGGCGCCGCGCTGCAAACAAAAAGGTACTACACTACCATGGTCAAGGAAAACTGGAGGAAATCACTAGCGGCGCTCATACAAAATCCGATCGACCATTACACCTCGGTTCGATATTGAATTTTCCGAATAAATTTAATATCTCCCCAAAGGAAGGTCCTAGCGGGTCGTGGCTGGTGTCGCTAGATGCGGGTCGGCGAGAGGATAGTGTAGGAGTATAAAATTTAAGAGCTACTGAGAAGAAAAACTAAGTTTTAGTACCAAAACCGTTATTCTGTAAGATTTTAATGAATTTTGAGCTTTAAATCGTGTGTATTTTTTTAAATATCGTCGTTAGCGAGCCTCGAGCGGTCTCGTTAGACGCGGGGCAGCGAGCTGTATACAGAAAAACTGAAAAATAATATACGGCTCGAACAAAAAGTTAGGAAAATCCTGAAAAAAACTGAATTTTATTAATGTTTTATATGTTTTTTGCAGGTATTTTTCGAAAATTGTACCGGAGTATACCGAAAACAGCACGTCGCCGATACGAGGGCGCCGCGCTGCAAACAAAAAGGTACTACACTACCATGGTCAAGGAAAACTGGAGGAAATCACTAGCGGCGCTCATACAAAATCCGATCGACCATTACACCTCGGTTCGATATTGAATTTTCCGAATAAATTTAATATCTCCCCAAAGGAAGGTCCTAGCGGGTCGTGGCTGGTGTCGCTAGATGCGGGTCGGCGAGAGGATAGTGTAGGAGTATAAAATTTAAGAGCTACTGAGAAGAAAAACTAAGTTTTAGTACCAAAACCGTTATTCTGTAAGATTTTAATGAATTTTGAGCTTTAAATCGTGTGTATTTTTTTAAATATCGTCGTTAGCGAGCCTCGAGCGGTCTCGTTAGACGCGGGGCAGCGAGCTGTATACAGAAAAACTGAAAAATAATATACGGCTCGAACAAAAAGTTAGGAAAATCCTGAAAAAAACTGAATTTTATTAATGTTTTATATGTTTTTTGCAGGTATTTTTCGAAAATTGTACCGGAGTATACCGAAAACAGCACGTCGCCGATACGAGGGCGCCGCGCTGCAAACAAAAAGGTACTACACTACCATGGTCAAGGAAAACTGGAGGAAATCACTAGCGGCGCTCATACAAAATCCGATCGACCATTACACCTCGGTTCGATATTGAATTTTCCGAATAAATTTAATATCTCCCCAAAGGAAGGTCCTAGCGGGTCGTGGCTGGTGTCGCTAGATGCGGGTCGGCGAGAGGATAGTGTAGGAGTATAAAATTTAAGAGCTACTGAGAAGAAAAACTAAGTTTTAGTACCAAAACCGTTATTCTGTAAGATTTTAATGAATTTTGAGCTTTAAATCGTGTGTATTTTTTAAAATATCGTCGTTAGCGAGCCTCGAGCGGTCTCGTTAGACGCGGGGCAGCGAGCTGTATACAGAAAAACTGAAAAATAATATACGGCTCGAACAAAAAGTTAGGAAAATCCTGAAAAAAACTGAATTTTATTAATGTTTTATATGTTTTTTGCAGGTATTTTTCGAAAATTGTACCGGAGTATACCGAAAACAGCACGTCGCCGATACGAGGGCGCCGCGCTGCAAACAAAAAGGTACTACACTACCATGGTCAAGGAAAACTGGAGGAAATCACTAGCGGCGCTCATACAAAATCCGATCGACCATTACACCTCGGTTCGATATTGAATTTTCCGAATAAATTTAATATCTCCCCAAAGGAAGGTCCTAGCGGGTCGTGGCTGGTGTCGCTAGATGCGGGTCGGCGAGAGGATAGTGTAGGAGTATAAAATTTAAGAGCTACTGAGAAGAAAAACTAAGTTTTAGTACCAAAACCGTTATTCTGTAAGATTTTAATGAATTTTGAGCTTTAAATCGTGTGTATTTTTTAAAATATCGTCGTTAGCGAGCCTCGAGCGGTCTCGTTAGACGCGGGGCAGCGAGCTGTATACAGAAAAACTGAAAAATAATATACGGCTCGAACAAAAAGTTAGGAAAATCCTGAAAAAAACTGAATTTTATTAATGTTTTATATGTTTTTTGCAGGTATTTTTCGAAAATTGTACCGGAGTATACCGAAAACAGCACGTCGCCGATACGAGGGCGCCGCGCTGCAAACAAAAAGGTACTACACTACCATGGTCTAGGAAAACTGGAGGAAATCACTAGCGGCGCTCATACAAAATCCGATCGACCATTACACCTCGGTTCGATATTGAATTTTCCGAATAAATTTAATATCTCCCCAAAGGAAGGTCCTAGCGGGTCGTGGCTGGTGTCGCTAGATGCGGGTCGGCGAGAGGATAGTGTAGGAGTATAAAATTTAAGAGCTACTGAGAAGAAAAACTAAGTTTTAGTACCAAAACCGTTATTCTGTAAGATTTTAATGAATTTTGAGCTTTAAATCGTGTGTATTTTTTAAAATATCGTCGTTAGCGAGCCTCGAGCGGTCTCGTTAGACGCGGGGCAGCGAGCTGTATACAGAAAAACTGAAAAATAATATACGGCTCGAACAAAAAGTTAGGAAAATCCTGAAAAAAACTGAATTTTATTAATGTTTTATATGTTTTTTGCAGGTATTTTTCGAAAATTGTACCGGAGTATACCGAAAACAGCACGTCGCCGATACGAGGGCGCCGCGCTGCAAACAAAAAGGTACTACACTACCATGGTCAAGGAAAACTGGAGGAAATCACTAGCCAACCTAACCTAACCTAACCTAACCTAACCTTTTTTTTTTTTTTTTTTTTTTTTTTTTTGACAAGGTGAAAAATGCGTTACGCATTTCCCCCGCCATGGGAGTGGCGGGAGGGTATGTGGGACTCACGTCCCCCCCCCTTCTCCGAGTGAGAAGGAGTGGGGGAGTGTTACCCACTAAAAAACACCTTGGCGTACCCACCCTTCCGGTTTGTATGGACACCGTGTTTCCTGCTAGGCATCCCCACGGTGTCCACCGGACGCCCCAGCCATTGCCGGGGCTTCCCGCGCCAAAGGAGAGGGGGGCCGAGCACGCCTGGCCCCCCTCCCAGACCGCCCAGTGACTAGCCTACGGCGAGCAGGGGACTCCCATCCCCCACCCGCAGTCACTAAGGGTAGAGGCGGCCGGCAAAACGCCGCCGCCTAAACCCCTGCCGTCTGCGCCGGAGCGGATGCGCGTGAGGAGACTCCTCGCGCTCCCGCTCCGAGGCCTCCTTCTGCGAGATAACGTACTCGCAGAAGGAGGCCACAGCCCTCCAGGACCTGTCGCTGCACAGCATCGCAGACACGACGCTGTGCAGGGAGAGGTCCCATTGCCCGATGGCCAGTGCCATCGCGCAGCGCTCCGCACTCCAACGGCTGCACACCGCGAGGGTGTGGCGAGCCGTGTCGTCCGGATCGCCGCACTCATGGCACTGCGGGCCGGGCTCCCTCCCAATCTTGTGCAGGTAATGACCGAAGCATCCGTGTCCGGTCAATACCTGCACAAGCCGGTACGATGTAGCACCGACTGCTCTCCCCAACCAGGTGTAACCTAACCTAACCTTTTTTTTTTTTTTTTTTTTTTTTTTTTTAAGAGGGGAAATGCGTTACGCATACCACCGTACCAGGGGAAGGCACGGTGGTTATGTGGGACTCACCCCCATCTCACCCCCCTGCGGGAATGGGACGGGAGGCATACCCACTAAAACCCCTCTGTTTCCCATCAGCGTCATTGTCCGCCGGGATGAGGGCACACTATACAGCAATCTTCTACGTCCCGGTGGTGACTGGCTTGACGCCCCTTCGTGATGTTCAGGGGATTTTTCACCCGACTTAACCTCTTTGTTCGCGCGCGAGATGTTCTTGCGCGCCCTCTCAGACTTGTGCTGAGTGATGGGCTTCCCCTAGCCCGTCACTCAAGTCTCGGTTAGGGTGGGACGGTTAGCGCGTACGCTCTCCTCCTCCTCCCTGTGCGGCGGCTTCGGATTGAGTTAGGGGCATTTGCCTCCCTAACTCTCTCCGCCTCTTCCTTGACCTCCATGACCGCCTCGCAAAACTTTTGGGCGGCACCCCAAGCTCGGTCGGTCTCTACCATAGACTTTACTGCGACCGGCAATGAGAGGTTGCCGCCCACGGCAGCCACGAGCTCCCGGCGCTGTTCAGCCCATGCAGGACACTCTTCCAGCGTATGCTGGGCGGTGTCTTCGAGGCACCCGTCACAGTGGTGACACACCGCAGTCGGCTCCCTTCCGATCCGGTGCAGGTACTTGCCGAAACAGCCATGCCCTGTGAGCACCTGCGACAATCGGAAGGTGAGCACACCGTGTTTCCTGTCCAGCCACTGTGTAAGGACTGGACGAACTGCCTCTATGGTCCAAGCACCAGCACGCAATTGCAATAGATTACGTTGCCAATTCTCCACAGCTGATGTTCGCTGCTCCTCCCTCACAGTCTCGACTTCCTCCTTTAAGGGTGGGAACTGGTGTACTGCGATCTCATTCTCGCGCCATGTATAGACGGACGCGAGAATTTCCGCTTCCAGTTCCCAGGGTAGGGAGCAAGCCAAGATGCACGCTGCCTCGAAGGACACCGTGCGGTATCCACGGGCGGCTCTGATGGCCATTGCCCTCTGCGGACGATGCAGAAGGGCAATTGTCCGGCTATTCAGAGCGCCATTCCACACAGGTGCCCCGTACAGTGCCATTGAGCGCACAATGCCCAAGTACAGGCGCCGGCAGGCCGCTTTCGGGTCGTTGACATTCGGCAGCAAACTACCGAGGGCAGCCGCCGCGCGCAGCAGCTTGGGCACCAACCTTCGAAAGTGGTCCTCGAAGGTCCATCGGCTGTCCAGCGTGAGCCCCAAATATTTCATTTGGGGCTCGATGTTTATGCGAACTCCACCTACAACTATGTGGGATCCCGAGGGTGGCTTGTTCCGAGGCCCGTGAAAACACAATGCCTCGGATTTGTGCAGAGCCACCTCGAGACCCAACGCTCGGATCCGGCTCACAACTTGAGCCACTCCAGCCGTGGCGAGAACTGCGCTCTCTCTGTGTGTTCTTCCCCGGGCAGTCACAAGGGTGTCGTCTGCGTAGCACGTGACGCTCACACCACGGAGGAGAACGCCTCGCAGCACCCAGTCATAACCGATGTTCCACAGAAACGGCCCGAGGACCGACCCCTGTGGAACACCGCACGACACGCTATGATGGCGCCACGCCTCGCGACCCCTGTAGGAGATGGACCTACCTGACAGGTAATCAGCGATTATGAGCTGGAGGTAGTTTGGCACCCGGTGATACCGGAGTGCTTCCCTAATGCAACTCCAGGGCAAGGTGTTAAAGGCATTGGCAATGTCCAAGGACACTGCCAAGACGACCTCACCCTGGGCAACTGCTTCCTCCGCCATCTCCTTCACCCGCAAAATTGCGTGTACGGTAGACTTGCCCACTCTAAATCCGTACTGTTTGTCGTCCAGGTCCGGGCCGACTCTCACCAAATGCTTGACGAGGCGATTGACTATAATACGCTCGAAGAGCTTCGCTACCTCGTCTAAAAGCACAATCGGGCGGTACCCCGAGGGAGAATCGACCGGACGACCTTCCTTCCTCAGAAGGACAAGTGAACCGATCTTCCACAGCTGCGGAAAACGACCTTGTTCGAAACAGGCATCGAAGAGGCCTCTGACCCTCTCTTCGTATGCATCCGCGGCAAGCACCCATGCACGGCCAGGAATACCGTCTGGGCCTGGGGCCGTCTTCTTGGCACGCAACCGAAGAATTGCAGCCCCAAATTCACCAGACGATACCGATGGTATTTCCTCGGTCACAGCTATAACCTCACTCCGTGCCATAGATGGAGGCGTGTGTTCCTCCCTAAGTGGGAAGAGAGCTCCAACTACAGTTTCCACCAGCTGAGGCTGGAGAGTCTGGGTCAAAGGGGGTGCCCACGGCCGAAGTTTCCCTCGCACCATGCGATAAGGGCGACCCCATGGGTTTAGATTCAGAGTCTCCAGCATCTCTTCTCTCCCTCTGTCTCGTGCTTCGCTGATGGCGATGCGAAGCGTGCGCTTTGCCGTCTTGTAGGCATCTCGCAGCGCTGACTCAGCGGATTCGTCTCGGCGTCTCCTTCGTCGTTGCCTAAGGTACTGGCGCCTTGCAGCTACGCATGCTATGCGTAATTCCGCAATATCGGCAGACCACCAGTACACTTGCCTTCTCGGTGGTTGAGATCCCTGGCGTGGCATCGACGCATCGCAGACGCGAGTCATGGACTGGCGTAACAATACAGCCTCCTCATTAATGCTTATCGTACTGTCCGGGGGCATCCATGTCTCTACCAGGGAAGCCTCAATGAGGATATCCCTGTCGAGACTCTTCACCACCCACCGTGGACTGTCACCATGCAACACCGTGCGACCCGATCGAACCGGGACTGCGGATGACGCAGATATGTGAAAGCGAATGTAGAGGTGGTCTGACAGCGTCTCTACGTTCTCCACCACTTCCCACCCGCAGACTCGGCGTGCTATCGTAGGGCCGGCAAATGACAAATCCACGATGGAGCTGCCTTGTGTCCGAACGCAGGTTGGCTGCGACCCCTGATTCAAAAGAGAAAGTCCCGCCGTCAGCGCCCACTCCTCTAGTACTGTGCCCCGTGCATCAGTAGCTGGACAACCCCAGGCTGAGCTTTTGGCGTTGAAATCACCCATTACCAATACAGGATATGGGTGATTTCTGCCAATGAGGGTCTCAACTTGGCCAAGGAGACTCTCGAACTCTGCGAGGCTTCTGCTTGGGGGACAATACACGCCGACGGTGAGAATTCCTCCCACAACGGCCGCAACAAAACCACGACCTTTCTGCGTATTTTCCAGGGTCAAGAAGCCACTAGACCTCGGCACGTATAAGGCAACTAGGTCTTCATCGTCGCCTGCCCAATCATCCCTATTGGGGATAAAGTAGGGTTCCGCAACCACGGCCACCTGCGTCAACCACTCAGCCATGCTCTGTAAGAGCAGGTCTTGAGCTCGTGCGCAGTGGTTAATATTGGCTTGGAGTAGATGTAGGGCCATTGTTGGTTAAGGTCACTGGGTCCGTCTCCATAGCCGCCTCGACTGGCAGCTGGCGTGTCGTTTGTGACTGCAGGGCAGTCTTTCTTCTTGTGATTTTGGGGGCTGGTGCGAAGCACGCTTTGCCCCCAAGTTGATG
Source organism: Acleris emargana (assembly GCA_927399475.2). Classification (NCBI taxonomy): domain Eukaryota; kingdom Metazoa; phylum Arthropoda; class Insecta; order Lepidoptera; family Tortricidae; genus Acleris; species Acleris emargana. The sequence continues at coordinate 42,373 of OV656851.1, forward strand.
GTCCGCCGGTTTTTTGACTGCAGCACAAATAGAGCAGTGCGGTTTCGCCGAGCACTCCCTAGATTTGTGGCCAACTATTCCACAACGAAAGCACTCTTGGCTTCTATCAACCTCCGCGCTGCATTGAGCTCTAATATGCCCCTTCTGGAGACACCTGAAGCAACGCAGAGGCCTAGGCTCCAGGAGTTTTACCGAGGCCGACACCCACGATAAATTAAGGCGACCTGCTGCAGCAACGCGTTTTGCTGTTGCCACCGGGCATTCGACCCAGATGTGTCCCACGCCAAATGGGTCTTTAACGACCCCGCCACTCTTGAGGTTGTCTTTGGGACAGCTCCCTGCCTCGGCAACCGCAGTTAACACCTCCTCAGCCGAGATCGAGTCATCCAAGCCGGAAATTTTGATTTCCGTGGTCTTGACTGGCCTGGAGACGCGGGCTGTATCCCGGCTGAGGATCTGTTCCAACTTCTTAGCCAGCTCGTCGGCTTGCGGGCCGCTGTCCGTGCCCATCACCTCGAACATCCGCGCTCCCGAGGCACACACGCGAAAACGAACCCCTGTGGCTATCCCAACGTCCGGAAGCCTGATTTTGGCCTTTGCGTCTGTGATGACTGTATCGTAAGTCACGCCTTTATCAATGGCCTCCGGTGTGAGGGTAACAACAACGGCGGCTGATTTGGGAGGCCTGAGTCTTGCCGGTCTCATGGTTGTAGTGGCAGTCTTACGCGGACCCTCTTTTGCCTGCTTCTTCTTCTCCTTCTTCCTCAGCCCTTTCTTTACCACCTCGTTCCAGGGTAACTCCTTCGTCTGGACGGGATTCGGTTGGTCCACTAGCTGTGACGATATTGGCAGCTGTTGAGGCTCTGCTACCCTCTCGCGAGGAGTTCCAAGCGAGCTTTTCCCCTTCTTTTCCGGCTTGTTATTTTTTGCCTTTTTCGGCTTCGGAGCTTCCGGAACGCCGGAAACGGCTTGTGACGGAGCAGCCGACTTCGTATGACCTTTCCGTGTGGTCGGGGCAGTTGATGGCCCAGGAGAGATCTCCGGGAGATCATTAGGCCGCCTGTCCGCTGCCAATGGAGGGCGGAGTCTCTTCTCCGGCAGCAGCCTATCTTGGAGTGCCTCAAACCTGGCATTTACCATCGTGCCCACCTGGCAAAGGATGGTGCGTACCAGGTCTTCGGTATCCAACGGTTTCTCAATCGGTTGAGTGGGCAGAACCACAGCAGCCTGTTGGTGTGGCCGATCAAGGCGCTCCCGCATTTCCGCCACCTCCTTGCGGAGTTGCGCGACTTCCGATTGCAGGCGGGCGTTGTCCGCCTGCAGCCCCCTCGTTTCTTCTGTGGTACAGCGACTCTGTAGGATAAGAGCGACCTTGCCGATCTCGTCCGCTGCATCCTTCAGAGACTTAACGAATCCTCCTTTAAGGTTTTTGGAGGAACCAGCAACCTTTTTAATGATATTAAGATTGTCATCAATCGTACGGCTCAGTGAGGTAGCCGTCTGGAAGTCGTCTGCGTTGGATGACGACTCCGATAGAGTGAGAGCCCTGGTACGGGCCCGGGCCTCTCGAGAAGCCGCGGTGACTTCCGCCTCAGCTCTCATAAGCTCCTCCTCCCTTTGCGCTTCAACAAGCGCCAGCTTCGCCTTAGCCAGGCCTACGTAGTGGCCTGTAGTTGGTGGCCGACCTCGCCTTTTCCGCAACGTTGGGCTCGCAACCCCATCCAGACTTGTTTCCGGGTCCGAGCCTCCATCATTAACACTCCGCCGTTCATTAGTCCGAAGACTGGTATCCGGCAGTGACTCAACGCTAAGCATCGAGTCACTATCTCCCTCATCACTACTCTCCTTCGACTGTTTAATTTTTGTTTTTTTAAATTTCTCCATTTTGATTCCCACGATTAGGGTCGAAAAGAAGTCCGCCCCCGGGTGACGCCCATCCCGGAAGTAAGGCTATGTACTGCAAAGGTCGCCTGGTGTTTGCAGGTTTTAACGACTTCACTGTCGGGTTTTATAGAGTGTCCTTCTCGCGGGTCAGCCAATTAAGGCAAGCCCTCCGTTCCAGTATCTGTCGACTACCCCATAACGCCGCTAGATGGGGATGGTTGAAGACAGACACTGGAGTACGGTGTACTAGAGGAGTCGACGTGCCTCCCCTAAATTTGGGCGGTGAGTGCCCGGCGGCATTATAAGTGCACGCCGAGCCCGCCCCCTAACCTACCCCTCCCCAGTGGTTGCATCCACAGCCACTCTCCGAAGTGAGTGGCCGGGAGCAACTCCCCCCCTTACTCCCCCCCTTCCCCTCCCTATACACCCCCCCGCCGGATATTCGCCATGGGCTGAAAGAATCTCCCAAAAGAGAAAAAGTTTCAGCCGATGCCCAGGGTGCACCAGCCCAGATGCTGCGTTCTCTCCGGATCGAGATCAAGAGAGACTGCAACACCCAAGCCAACGTGGAGGAATCCGGCCTGCACCCCAACCTAACCTAACCTAACCTAACCTAACCTTTTTTTTTTTTTTTTTTTTTTTTTTTTTTTTTTTTTTTTTTTTTTTTTTTTTTTTTTTTTTTTTTAACGTTGAGAAATCCTCATGGATACCCACCGCCAGGGGAGAAGCGGTGGGTTATGTCGGACTCTTACCGACTAAAACTCAACGGCGTTCCTGCGTTCCACATTTGTGCTGTGTATGTGATCCCGCTAGGCATACTTCACGCACACAGCAGTGGTGGCCCATTTCACTGGGCTCCGTCCTTGGTGTCCATCTGAGAGGCGCGCGGGAACACGCGCCACGCCATCTCAAGCCTTTGTGAGTGACTGATTTCCCCACATCAGTCACTCAGGCGTATGTCAGGGCACTCCCTGGATGCCTGATCTACCTGGATGGGCGGTAGATCAACCTGCATGTTTGTTGCAGCTGCTGTTGCAGGCAACTGGCTGGCTGGAGTTGCTAGCCAGGTGGTCCTTCTTTTCTTGGGTGGCGCCGAACAATCCTTGCCACCCAAGATATGCTCCGAAGGTCTTGTGCTCGCAGCGCAAATTGTGCAATGCGGCTTGGCTGAGCACTTCGCTGCCTTATGCCCCTTCTCACCGCAGCGGTAGCATATGCCAGTCCGATCGACCTCGGATTTGCACTGCACCGCTACGTGGCCCTTCTCGAAGCACCTGAAGCAGCGCATGGGTCTTGACTCAAGTAGTTTCACCTGAGCCATGATCCATGGCAGCCTCAGTGTGCCAACCTCACAGATGGTTTTAGCCACCTTAACGGGGCATCGAACCCAAACGTGGCCATTCCTAGCCCAGTTTCGGACTATTTCCCCGCATTTTAACGCCTCTTGGGCACACCCTCCAGCATCGGCCACTGCAGCCAGGACTTCAGCCGGGGTGATCGAGTCATCCAGGCCAGAGACACGGATGGTCGCGGTCTTACATGGCCTGGATACTCGGACCAACTGTGGATCAAGCACCTCGGTCAGTTTTTTAGCGAGGGCATCAGCTTTGCTCCCACTATCCTCTCCTGGCACCTCCAGCCTTCTTGCACCCGTCACGCATATTTTGAAGATGACTCGCTCCTCAATCCCAATATCAGGCAGCTTAATCTTCTGTTTGGCCTCTGCAATGGCCATTGGGTAGGTCATGCCCTGCGCTTCAGCCGCCGGCTGTAAGGTGAGTATCACAGCGGAAGAATTCGGCGTGACAAGTTTCCGAGGCTTTTTTGCTTTCTTCTTCTTTTTTTGCTTTTTTGTCACTTGAGAAGCCTCTGCCTGCTTGTTGGCTGTCTTTTTCTTCAGCCCCTTCTTTAGCACTGAGCTATAGGCATCCTTCGTTGGTTTTTTTGATGGTAAACTTGGCAGTATACCATTTCCTCCTTGCGTGTTAGATTTTGGGACCCGTGTTGTCCCAATCACCTCCGGAAGTGTTGGCTCTGGTTCCGAGTTCAGGACAGGAACCGAAAAATCATCCACACAAAGAGACAGTCTCCGGTCTGCAGCTAGCGGAGGTCTCAATCGCGCTTCTGGGAGCAACCGTTCTTCGATGCCATCGAAGCGGGCGGTAATCATGCTGCCCACCTGGCTCATTATGGAGCGCACCAGCTCATCGGTGTCGATTGGCATTTTTGGTGGAGAGGCTGCTCGAGGTGGCGCCTCCACCACCACGTTCGGCCGTCTCCTATCCTCCTCCATTTGCGAGCGCAGGTCCGCCAACTCCTTGCGGAGCCCCGCCATCTCGTCCTTCAGCCGGTCGTTATCCGCCTTCATGCGTCGTGTCTCGTCGGAGGTGCAGCGGACCATCAAGGAATCACAAGCGTCCTTGATGTTATCCGCTGCATCTCTGAGGACGCGGACAAATGTCCCTTTTAAGTTTTTAGATGATTTGGCCACCTTATGGATGGCGGCCACACTATCTGTCACCAGCTTAGTTAGCTCCTCGGTGCTTCCAGCGCCAAAAGCCGTCTCAGCAGGCTGAGACGAGACGCCAGGCTTGTCACGTAAGTGGCGGGTTGAGGCGATGAGCTCGGACTCTGCCTCGAGCATCATTTTTTCGCGTTCGGCCTCAACCAACGCCATTTTGGCCTTCGCCAGGCCAACGTACTGTCCGGTTGTTGGGGGACGGCCTCGCCCTCTTTTTACAGCCTGCACGCGCGGGCCGAGGTCGTCACCAGCTTCCACATTAATTGAGCGTTTCCGCTTTTGTCCACTAGGACTGTCATATTCCAGGTCTTCCTCACTACTACTAACGTAGTCCTCCTCCTCATCCGTCATTTTATATTCAACATTAAACATTGTTAGTCCCACGAGTATTAGGGAAAAAGGTCCATCCAGGCGGTGCCCTTGCACCTGGATAAGCCTAACATACCCGTCAGAGGGTCGGCAGGTACTCTGACGGGGCAAAGCACTAGGAACTGACTACCTCTCAGCCATGCATCCCCTCGCGGTGCTGCGCCACTTGGGATTGAGGGATTTTTTATTGAGGTTTACTCCTCTCGACCCAGCCGGTTAAGGCAAGGTCCTCGGTCCGTCGGAGCCGCGAGACGTGATCCACGACACTCCAGACGGGAAACGAGTTGGTCCGACGTCGGCTAAAGCCGAGTGCACCTGGCACATCGTCGCACCCGTTGTACCCCTTTCGAGGACAACCCCACCAACAACCCCCCCCACAATGTTGCATCCACAGCGCACTCTCCGAAGTGAGTGGCCGGGAGCAACTCCCCCCCCACTACTCCCCCCCTTCCCCTCCCTATACACCCCCCCCCGCCGGATATTCGCCATGGGCTGAAAGAATCTCCCAAAAGAGAGAAAGTTTCAGCCGATGCCCAGGGTGCACCAGCCCAGATGCTGCGTTCTCCCCGGATCGAGATCAAGAGAGACTGCAACACCCAGGCCAACGTGGAGGAATCCGGCCTGCACCCCAACCTAACCTAACCTAACCTAACCTAACCTAACCTAACCTAACCTAACCTAACCTAACCTAACCTAACCTAACCTAACCTAACCTAACCTTTTTTTTTTTTTTTTTTTTTTTTTTTTTTTTTTTTTTTTTTTTTTTTTTTTTTTTTGACGAAGTGGAAATGCATTTACGCATCTTCCCTGCCTGGGGTAGGCGGTGCAATGGGAAGTATAACGGACTCTCGTACGAACGAACTACCGTTTAAAACCACTCCGGCGTTTAAACCCTGCCGGTGGTGAGGCGCCGCGGTACATGCCTAAGCTTTGGCCACTGACGCGCCTCCCGGCTTGCTCCGAAGAGCCCCTCCCCCAATCTCCGCCAAGGAGGTGTCGATTGTGAACAGCCCACGATCGTCACCCCAGACCGGTAGAGCCGGTGCAATGTGGGTCCCCAACCCACTGGCTCTACAAGGTAGTTAAGGCGAGCAGCCGGGCCGGACAACCGGGCACCCGTAGCCTCGGCTGAGTTCGCCAGCCCTCCAACGGTCTGCCTGCAGTGGATGGTGCTTTCCGGATACAAGTATCCTTCAAACACGCCCCACCGCAACTGTCCCTTCAATAACTACAGTGCCCCCCGGGATTCCGAAAGACACGTAGAGAGACCCGCGGGTGACATGGGAGTACGACGCACGGGAACGCGCAACGCATGCCTGCGATGCCGTCCCTGCCCGTAAACCCAGTCACCAACCGCCAACTGACAGAGGCAGCTGTCCAGGATGGAAACCACCCTTTTCAACCACCCCCGCCAAAGCCCCCTCCAGGCGACTGGTTAAGCTTTCCGGACCAGAAGCGGCAAGCACCAAGTGCACTCGCAACTGACCCTTCAAGCTACCCCAGCCACCAACCATCAAAGAGGCAACAGAGAGTGAAGCTGTCCAGGGCGGAAGCGGTCCTCAACGCGACCACCCTTTCCAACTTCCTCTGTTGCCGCCCACCAAAGGATGGCGAAGAAACTTCGCCACCCAACCCACCCCAAGTGACAGAGGCAAACTCGAAGGGAGAGGAGGTCAACTCTACCCAAGCCTCCGAGCCACCCCTGTCACCACCCCAGTGTGAAGGTGATAAAGCAGCTCTTCTTCGGAAAGAAGAGCTGCTCTGTCACCCTCACCAAACCCCCCCAGGTGACAAGGGAATCTTTCCGGGGCAGAAGCGGCCTGTCGCGGCAGGCACGCAACCGCAACCCTTCCAGAAACCCTGTCACCTCCCCATGGCCGCTCTTAGTCTGGCCCCTCACCACGAGCCTTTCCGGTATGGGTAGCCCTGTCCGGTATAGCCTCGCGGATCATTGAGACACGCAAGCCCCCCCACCACGGCAAGGTGGCAGCACAGTCGGGGGGGAACCTAACCTAACCTAACCTAACCTAACCTAACCTAACCTAACCTAACGGTACCTCCCCTACGTGATACCAATTTTTCCCATTTTGACATCCCGCTCCTAAGGCCGAAACAAACTGTTTCAAGTTGGCAAACTTGTCCCAGCGGTATTCCCGGAGAAATAAAACAGGAACGCGCCGGCTAAGAGTCCCGCTCTTGCGCGACAGGCAGGACTGGTCTTATCACTCCAAAACGCAAAAAAAACCCCGAAATTTTTGGCCCACTAGTTTACTAAATATAAAATTATTAAGATTTCCACCCAAACGCAAAATTTAAGATTGTAAAGATAAGGCAATTTCAAACAACCCCTATTATTTCAGAAACGGTGCACCCTAGCTCAAAAATAACAAAATTTCGTCCCCCCCCTCTCAAACTCACCCCCCCCGCTATGCACCGTAGGACCCCCTCCGGACCTATCCCCAAAGTGCCAACCCTCAACCCTTAAAATAGTAAATCGCCCAGCCTTGCCTGACCCCTAACTAAAATCTCGGAAAATTTTCGAAATTCTGTAACTCCGGAAGTACTGCTCCGATTGGAGAGTGGTTTTCGACAAAGACCTTTAAATAAGTAGCGCTATATTTTGGACAACAAATCAGAGCTCTACTGTAGAGCCGAAATATTTTTTACTTTTTTGTACTAAAATCTATAGAATTAAGTGTGTTTGACTAGTACATAAGTAAGTATAAGAGCCCGCAAAGCGAGTTGTAGAGTCAGTGACTCTACAAAGAAAAACTTGAACTTTTAAATTTATTTTTCATTTTATTTTTATTTTATTTTTTATTATTAAAATATAATAAGTTACCGACAACTGACGCTGTATTATACAGCAATAACGGCTCTATCGAGAGCAAAACCCATTTCGTGTAAAAACAAAATAAATAAATAAATAAGCAACTTGCTCTCTTCTCACGCTGACGCAAACATTAACACACCATTTATAAGTATACACACGCACATATAAACTCACACACACTCACACATACACAAACGCATTCAAACTTACCTGAGCCGAGTAGCTGTCTCCGCCACATGCAACTGGACCTGAAACAAAAAAACAACTAATTTATATTAACTACAATCTTTCCTTATACATCGTGTTTACAACTTATACAAATTTACTTTCTTTGTTCTTACTTATTCTTCTATTATTTAATTGTAAACCGTCGACAAACCGTATTGCTACGGAAATAGATTGACAGGGTCAATAAACCCTACTCAAAAACTGACTCACCACCCTCTCTCCCCCCATTGAGATGTATACACACAGGACACCAACCAAGAGTACCAGCGACGTAGACATCCAGTCCAAAACAACAGCAAAAGCCGAGAAGACAGGATCGATGCAATCCTCAAAAGTGAGGCTCAGCATCGGGGAATGGGAGTCCGGAAAACCGGAAGTACATCCCCAAAAACCCTCTTCTAACACCACGAAAATGTCTCTGGGCGCCCCCGCTGGACAAACAGCAAACAAAGCGTTTTCTCAGGAAATCCCGACACGTAGGCCCTCGACTGAGGTTGCCGGAACCTCGACGAGCTACAGGAGGAAGTCAGTAGACGCAGTAAAGAGCCCACCAAAGGTAGAAAAGTATATAAATAGGACATCGGAGGCAAAAGCCTGCCTAACCAGGGCAAAAACCCAGCTAGGTACAGCACGAAACCTCAGGACGGACATAAAAACCGATGTCACCCAGGCAGTAGAGCGCCTCTATCAACTGGTGAAGGAAGCGGAGTTGGAAAAGGGGAAAGGACCGGACAGAGTGAAAGAGAAAGTACAGAGAGAGGAAGAGACGCTCAAAACTGATACACGGGAAGACCAAAGGAGGCAAAACAGAGACGATGAACATATAATTAACAAAATAGAAAACAACACCAGATTACTATTGGAGAGCACAAAAAGGATGGAGGAATTAAAGGAGACGATGGAAGGTCTTAAAGATAAAATTGAGAGGACAACGTACGCGGGCGTAGCAGCGGCCGGCCAGACCGGGAAAAAGGACCCGGAGCGAGCCGTGCTTCACTCCGTGATTGTCTCCTCGACGAAAGAAGAGGAAACAGGAGAAGAGGTCCTGGAGAAAGTGAGGAAAGCAATAGATGCAAAGGAGGGCTGGATCACGGTTGAAAAGGTGAGGAAAGGAAGGGACAGAAAGGTCATCATGGGGTGTAACTCTGAAAATGAAAGGAGAAAAGTCAAAGAGAAACTGGAAGCGGCAGGAGAGCACCTCGTCGTCGAGACAGTGAAAAACAAGGACCCGCTACTGATTTTGAGGGATGTTCTTTTGGTGCATAGCGACGAGGAGATCCTGAAGGCCCTTTTGCAGAGCTAAGAAAACAGTTAAGTTTTTAAAATAATCTGCAAGCCAAGTTTCATAACGTTTTTTTTTGTTTTTAAGGCATTTTAGTGGAAAGCGATCGAAAAAAAATATTGAAAAATTTTCGTTTTCCGTCTCGATTTTTTAAATTTGGACCGATAATTACTGTTTTAATATTGAGAAATAACCAGTGTTTAATCGTTTCCGTAAATCAGAAAAAAAAAAAAAAATACGATTTAAATTGATACTTTTTTTGTAATAATTTTTTCAAGTTGAATTTCTGACTAATTAAAAAAAAAAAAAAAAAAAAAAAAAAAAAAAAAAAAAAAAAACTAAAAAACGCGTTAACTCAAAAATGGTTCACTTTTGCATAATGCATTATAGGTTCAAAATGACTGCAAATGACCTCCCCTATAACCCCTTAACGGGAATGTATACAATAACCAATAACCCTGTATAGCTATACAATGTTTTGTCCTTATCTGTCAAATTCAAATGTCACAATGACAGATAAGGACAAAACATTGTATAGCTATATAACCGTTACTCAACGTTTATTAGTAAGGGGGTTAGACTACACTATATACTTAGTTACTTATCAAAAATGAGTACAACTTGCGCCATCTAACGTCAATTAACAAATTTTGTGAATATCTCGAAGACTTGATTTTAATAACTTCGTTATACAGGCTATTTTTTAACAGGTACACGAATTGTAATATTTGCTTCGCTATTGTTAATGAATAACACATCTTGAGTTATTTTTATTCCAGCTTAAAAAACATTAGAGATATTGCAGATTCAATGATTCCACTAACTCGACAATATTCATAGACCCTCTAATGCAGGGTGCGAGAAGAGGAGCGAGCGAGAGATTTTATTGATGTCATATATTATATTAACGATACAAAATCATGTTAAAATTTGTAGACTGAATAAAAAATACCCTGTACTTATCATATACAATAAGGATACAATTAAGTATCTATAAATCAAATCCCAATCCAAATTGGTTGACGTTCTCTATTTTGCGGAATGTTTGAGTATTTTTTGCGCGTACGTGTAGATAGAAATAAATAACTTGTTGTATTCCCATGTTTTACTTGCCTACGTGGCCACACGTAACTGCCCATCCAGCTATTTACTGCTCCCTTCAAAATTTTAACATTTCGTAGTTAGTATACTGATAAATTTTTATTGTACCATTTGATTAAACTTGCATTTTGTATATTTTTACTTACCTAAAGTACAATGTACAACCGCCGCCATAAATCAAGAGGATACATTACAAATAAAAAAAAATATTTTATTTTTATAAAAAACTTTATTCTTAAAATAGAGAGCTTACAAGATTATAATGATTAGTTTGCGACTTATTTTTGAATACATCGATATTCGTAATATTAAAGTGAATCTCTGTACATAAAAATGGTAGTAATATATTTGATTCAAAGGCACATCGATCACAGAATAGGGAAGAACATTATAGCTAAATATTTGGTGTGTTTGGTTGGTCTGCGACAGGGCGCTACGACGCGCTCGCGCCAGGGCTGCGTGTGCGACAGGGCGCTACGTCACGCTCGCGCCAGGGCTGGGTGTGCGACAGGGCGCTACGTCACGCTCGCGCCAGGGCTGGGTGTGCGACAGGGCGCTACGTCACGCTCGCGCCAGTGCTGCGTGTGCGACAGGGCGCTACGTCACGCTCGCGCCAGGGCTGCGTGTGCGACAGGGCGCTACGTCACGCTCGCGCCAGGGCTGCGTGTGCGACAGGGCGCTACGTCACGCTCGCGCCAGGGCTGCGTGTGCGACAGGGCGCTACGTCACGCTCGCGCCAGGGCTGGGTGTGCGACAGGGCGCTACGTCACGCTCGCGCCAGGGCTGGGTGTGCGACAGGGCGCTACGTCACGCTCGCGCCAGGGCTGGGTGTGCGACAGGGCGCTACGTCACGCTCGCGCCAGGGCTGCGTGTGCGACAGGGCGCTACGTCACGCTCGCGCCAGGGCTGCGTGTGCGACAGGGCGCTACGTCACGCTCGCGCCAGGGCTGCGTGTGCGACAGGGCGCTACGTCACGCTCGCGCCAGGGCTGCGTGTGCGACAGGGCGCTACGTCACGCTCGCGCCAGGGCTGCGTGTGCGACAGGGCGCTACGTCACGCTCGCGCCAGGGCTGCGTGTGCGACAGGGCGCTACGTCACGCTCGCGCCAGGGCTGCGTGTGCGACAGGGCGCTACGTCACGCTCGCGCCAGGGCTGCGTGTGCGACAGGGCGCTACGTCACGCTCGCGCCAGGGCTGCGTGTGCGACAGGGCGCTACGTCACGCTCGCGCCAGGGCTGGGTGTGCGACAGGGCGCTACGTCACGCTCGCGCCAGGGCTGCGTGTGCGACAGGGCGCTACGTCACGCTCGCGCCAGGGCTGCGTGTGCGACAGGGCGCTACGTCACGCTCGCGCCAGGGCTGCGTGTGCGACAGGGCGCTACGTCACGCTCGCGCCAGGGCTGGGTGTGCGACAGGGCGCTACGTCACGCTCGCGCCAGGGCTGCGTGTGCGACAGGGCGCTACGTCACGCTCGCGCCAGGGCTGCGTGTGCGACAGGGCGCTACGTCACGCTCGCGCCAGGGCTGCGTGTGCGACAGGGCGCTACGTCACGCTCGCGCCAGGGCTGCGTGTGCGACAGGGCGCTACGTCACGCTCGCGCCAGGGCTGGGTGTGCGACAGGGCGCTACGTCACGCTCGCGCCAGGGCTGCGTGTGCGACAGGGCGCGCTACTCGAGGTGCGCGTCGCCGAGCGCGGCGCAGGCGGCGTCGTTGGGCGCGCCCAGCGCCAGCGTGCGGCCCGGCGTGGCCCGTGACGTCACGCGCTCGCGGCGCACGCGCCATTGCCGCGCGCCGCCCGTCGCCTCCAGCGTCACGTTGCGGCTGCGAACCGGAACAACATGTCATGTGCGCACTTACACAACCGACGCAACGACGGCTCAGCCGGTCCAGTACCTGTATTGGTAGTCGGCGACGGCGGTGCGCACGCACAGCTGCGGCTTGTCGTAGAAGTCGAGGCTGATTTCGAGCGCCAGCGCGGGTTCGAGGCTGGTCTCGGCGCGCGCGGTGGCGTTGCACCAGGCGGTGCGCAGGCGCAGCGAGCTCAGCTCCACGCCGGCGCCGCGCAGCGTGAGCCCGCCGCGCGCCGTGCGGCCCCACAGGGACACCTGCGCCTGGTGGAGGGGATAACGCATAGATGGATACATGCTAGACACGCTATCGAGCGGGAAACTATCAGGATTTTCACGTAGCAAATGACAGGACCGCCCTCTGACTTTAAAATGTCTTACACACTATAAACACTACACACTATATTACAGTTAGATGATAAAACACTTCTTTTTTTTGAGCAGTAGTTTAAAAAGGAGCCGAGCGGATGGTTTGCCGCCCATACTTTTAAAAGAACGTGCGAAACTTCTCGTTAAGAATGGGCGTCTTTCTAACTCAATGGAAGGAGGGTCGCATAACACCTATTCACAAAAAAAAAACTTCATATAGATCATCTTATAACATAGTCTCAAACTATAGACCGGTGTCGATCCTCCCGCCAGTGCGTAAAGTTGTTGTGGCGACTGCCAGGACAACAAGGCCGCGGTACCTGCGCGTCCAGCGCCAGGGCGGTGGCGGCGCGCACGCGCGCGACCAGCAGCGCGCCGGCCAGCAGCGGCGCGGCGGCGACAGCGACCGAGCCGAGCGAGTATGAACAAGGCCGCGGTACCTGCGCGTCCAGCGCCAGGGCGGCGGCGGCGCGCACGCGCGCGACCAGCAGCGCGCCGGCCAGCAGCGGCGCGGCGGCGACAGCGACCGAGCCGAGCGAGTATGAACAAGGCCGCGGTACCTGCGCGTCCAGCGCCAGGGCGGCGGCGGCGCGCACGCGCGCGACCAGCAGCGCGCCGGCCAGCAGCGGCGCGGCGGCGACAGCGACCGAGCCGAGCGAGTATGAACAAGGCCGCGGTACCTGCGCGTCCAGCGCCAGGGCGGCGGCGGCGCGCACGCGCGCGACCAGCAGCGCGCCGGCCAGCAGCGGCGCGGCGGCGACAGCGACCGAGCCGAGCGAGTATGAACAAGGCCGCGGTACCTGCGCGTCCAGCGCCAGGGCGGCGGCGGCGCGCACGCGCGCGACCAGCAGCGCGCCGGCCAGCAGCGGCGCGGCGGCGACAGCGACCGAGCCGAGCGAGTATGAACAAGGCCGCGGTACCTGCGCGTCCAGCGCCAGGGCGGCGGCGGCGCGCACGCGCGCGACCAGCAGCGCGCCGGCCAGCAGCGGCGCGGCGGCGACAGCGACCGAGCCGAGCGAGTATGAACAAGGCCGCGGTACCTGCGCGTCCAGCGCCAGGGCGGCGGCGGCGCGCACGCGCGCGACCAGCAGCGCGCCGGCCAGCAGCGGCGCGGCGGCGACAGCGACCGAGCCGAGCGAGTATGAACAAGGCCGCGGTACCTGCGCGTCCAGCGCCAGGGCGGTGGCGGCGCGCACGCGCGCGACCAGCAGCGCGCCGGCCAGCAGCGGCGCGGCGGCGACAGCGACCGAGCCGAGCGAGTATGAACAAGGCCGCGGTACCTGCGCGTCCAGCGCCAGGGCGGCGGCGGCGCGCACGCGCGCGACCAGCAGCGCGCCGGCCAGCAGCGGCGCGGCGGCGACAGCGACCGAGCCGAGCGAGTATGAACAAGGCCGCGGTACCTGCGCGTCCAGCGCCAGGGCGGCGGCGGCGCGCACGCGCGCGACCAGCAGCGCGCCGGCCAGCAGCGGCGCGGCGGCGACAGCGACCGAGCCGAGCGAGTATGAACAAGGCCGCGGTACCTGCGCGTCCAGCGCCAGGGCGGCGGCGGCGCGCACGCGCGCGACCAGCAGCGCGCCGGCCAGCAGCGGCGCGGCGGCGACAGCGACCGAGCCGAGCGAGTATGAACAAGGCCGCGGTACCTGCGCGTCCAGCGCCAGGGCGGCGGCGGCGCGCACGCGCGCGACCAGCAGCGCGCCGGCCAGCAGCGGCGCGGCGGCGACAGCGACCGAGCCGAGCGAGTATGAACAAGGCCGCGGTACCTGCGCGTCCAGCGCCAGGGCGGCGGCGGCGCGCACGCGCGCGACCAGCAGCGCGCCGGCCAGCAGCGGCGCGGCGGCGACAGCGACCGAGCCGAGCGAGTATGAACAAGGCCGCGGTACCTGCGCGTCCAGCGCCAGGGCGGCGGCGGCGCGCACGCGCGCGACCAGCAGCGCGCCGGCCAGCAGCGGCGCGGCGGCGACAGCGACCGAGCCGAGCGAGTATGAACAAGGCCGCGGTACCTGCGCGTCCAGCGCCAGGGCGGCGGCGGCGCGCACGCGCGCGACCAGCAGCGCGCCGGCCAGCAGCGGCGCGGCGGCGACAGCGACCGAGCCGAGCGAGTATGAACAAGGCCGCGGTACCTGCGCGTCCAGCGCCAGGGCGGCGGCGGCGCGCACGCGCGCGACCAGCAGCGCGCCGGCCAGCAGCGGCGCGGCGGCAGCACGAGGCACGCGCGGCAGCTCGGCGCGCAGCACCGGCGTGGGCTCGCTGCCCGTGCCCGCCCACACGTGCCCCAGCAGCTCGCCCTGCGGGACCGAAAACACCTCGTATAAACGCTCGTGGATAAACGCTCTGGAAACAATTCTTGTATGTACGTGTTATTTTAAGATTAAGTTGATGATGTTATATTTATTTTCCTACTCCTGTACTTTTATCTGTCATTTATATAGTCACGAACACTAATATAACAATATAGATAATATGTCCGCAGAACATTCCGTAGAAAAGTCTATCTAGTCTATTCCCCTTAACAGCACTTGTGCTTTTTTGAGCCAAAACGATATGCCTAGCTGCCAAAGCTTACACCTAGGTTAATTTGACCATTCAAAATACTTCACCAAATTAAACCACCAATCACAATACACATTGACTGTCAATCGGAACGTTAGGTTCTTTTTGGTATGTAAACTCTTTTACTAATTTAACTCTTTAAAAAAATTATTTTATTTGGTATCAACCAACCAGAACGCAGCTATATTAAAATCGACCAATCAGGTAAAAGAATTCATTTCTCAAATCATTAGGTGTTTTTACCCGACTGCGTCAGAAGGAGGGTTATGTTTTTCGAGCGTATGTATGTATGTATGTATGTATGTATGTATGTATGTATGTATGTATGTATGTATGTATGTATGTATGTATGTATGTATGTATGTATGTATGTATGTCTATTTCTGGGCACGCTCTGCAGCCTAAACGGCTTGACCGATTTTAACATACTAGGTGTCATTCGATTCGTCTTAATTGCCGAAGAGACATAGGGTATATAATATTTCAAAATGGCGTCTGCAAAAACAAAGAGGGGGTTTTAAAAAAAAAAATTGTTTATTATAGCAATATGGGTCTCAAATGAAAGCTAGTAAATAGCCCATTCCAAATATATATACATTATAATACTTTGATGCTACCATTTAGACAGGGAAATCAAAAAGGACGTTAATTGTTAAGTAATAAATATTTCTTGTTGAGCTGTAAACGCCTACAATATAAACCATTAAGAAAGTAGTGTAATAATTAATAATTCACGAATACCTACTACATACTTGATTAATGCACATTGATGTTATAGTATAAATTGCTGGCTAATACCTACCTAATGCGCCATCCTGCCTACGCATGGACAGTTTATTTAAGTAAAGATACACGGAAT
Source organism: Acleris emargana (assembly GCA_927399475.2). NCBI lineage: Eukaryota > Metazoa > Arthropoda > Insecta > Lepidoptera > Tortricidae > Acleris > Acleris emargana. The sequence continues at coordinate 58,214 of OV656851.1, forward strand.
AGGTAACCTCAATGTAGGTGCTTAGTCTAGTACCCAGGTACACGTATGACGTACTGACCGTTGAGGAACTAAATTATTAGAGATTAAGAGAAGTTTAGTTGATTTATACCTACTTCAATTTCTCGGCCTAAGTAGGTATCTACAATCTGTTCGATCGGCCTCCATCTAACCAAATGAACTAATCTTACGTTACTACTGGGGATCGATTTTTGAATGCACGATGCTTCTTTTGCTAAAAGGAGAGTTCCGCTTGTAATTTGTTACTTATAGCTTCGTGACATTAAAAAATCGAGCTCCAGAGCTCATTTAACGTTTGGTTATATTAATAAAACCACTATTTTATTAATAAAAACTAAAAAATGTGAAATAAACTAAATTATTTAAATAAAAACAAAAAACCCGACTTCAGTAAAAAAAACAACTGTAAAGCGAGAAACAAGCTATATAATCGATAGGTAAATACTTATAATGTACCATGCAATGATTTTTTGTTTGATACCTCGTTAACAAGTAATGCAATTTATACCAATATACATACAACTTGAATAGTGGAAAAGGTATTGCAGGCGGGGACAAGCAATGAATTATAAAATGTACTTAAGTATTTTCTTGAAACAAAAAACATTTGGATTAATAGCTTGTCCCCGCCTGGAAAACCTTTTCCACTATTCAAGTTGTATGTATATTGGTATAAATTGCATTACTTGTTAACGAGGTATCAAACAAAAAATCATTGCATGGTACATTATAAGTATTTACCTATCGATTATATAGCTTGTTTCTCGCTTTACAGTTGTTTTTTTTACTGAAGTCGGGTTTTTTGTTTTTATTTAAATAATTTTTACCCGACTGCGTCAGAAGGAGGGTTATATTTTTCGAGCGTATGTATGTATGTATGTCTATTTCTGGGCACGCTCTGCAGCCTAAACGGCTTGACCGATTTTAACATACTAGGTGTCATTCGATTCGTCTTAATTGCCGAAGTGACATAGGGTATATAATATTTCAAAATGGCGTCTGCAAAAACAAAGAGGGGGTTTTTAAAAATAAAAAAAGTTTATTATTGCAATATGGGTCTCAAATGAAAGCTAGTAAATAGCCCATTCCAAATATATATACATTATAATACTTTGATGCTACCATTTAGACAGGGAAATCAAAAAGGACGTTAAATGTTAAGTAATAAATATTTCTTGTTGAGCTGTAAACGCCTACAATATAAACCATTAAGAAAGTAGTGTAATAATTAATAATTCACGAATACCCAGTGGCGGTACTGCCATATAAGCCCAAAAGCCGGGCTTGCCTTGCCTTACAAAAAAAACTATTCATTAAATCCACGTAATGTATTAGATAGGTATTTCACCTTCGCGCGCCGCGCGCTCTCACTAAATTCTTCAAATCAAATTAATACATTTATTTATTTATTTATTTATTTATTCGAGGAGAACCAACAGCTTTACAAAACAATATAAAAACATGAGATAGCATCAACTAAGCCAGTAACAGGATCTCGCTTATGGAAACAAAATTAACCACTAAACAAGGTGCCACACATAGACACCACGACACATGCAAGAGATTGAGTTAAATTGATGAAGTAGTCAACAATTTCAAAATTAATATTTCAGTTGCGACTTGACAAGATACAAGTGAAAAGAAGATACATATACCTAAAGTAAAAACAACGCTAACCTACCTACAAAGAGTTAATTCGCTTAAGGCGCACTCAGTCAAAACACCTCTCAGCTAAAATCCGCCTCACCGAAGGTATTTTAGAATTAAAAATATCAATATCCAGTTCATTCGCTAAAATATTTAAGTTACGGCTAGCACGATTTAGAAAACTATTTCGTCTGTAATTGGATGATGCAGGTTTCACAGAAATTGGGGAGTAATGTCTTCTAGAGCGGACGGGTGCACTGAAAGAGAGGCTGCTAAGCAGCTCGGAACAATCGGTAACACCATTGGTGATGTTTAACATATAGACAGCATCTGCTATTTCACGTCGCTTTTTTAGCGGAATAAGATGATGCTTCTTACACACATCGATATAAGATCTCGACCTATAAGGGCATTTTAGTTTAAAACACAGATATTTTATGAATTTTTGCTGTACACGTTCAATTCGGTCTATATACTTATTGTAACATGGGTTCCAGATTTGAGAAGCATATTCCAGCCTACTCCTAACGTAGGTACAGTAGAGAACTTTCAAAGTTTTAGCCTGAGTAAAATTAGTAGAATTCCGCATAATGAAACCCAGTGCTTTAAGGGCACCTTTAACAATGCTGTCGATATGTTTGTCAAAAATTAGTTTGCCGTCGTATATTACACCCAAATCTGTCATAACTGAAACTTTCTGGAGGATTTGGCCCTTCAACATATAAGATGTAGAGATTACATTACGTTGGCGCGAAAAAGTCATAGTAAAGCACTTGGACGGGTTAAGATCCAATTTATTAACGAGACAGTACTCATCAAGGCGTGCGAGATCAGATTGCAACAATGTTGAATTTTGGTTAGAGTTTATTTTAACAAAAATCTTCATGTCGTCAGCAAAACAAAGAAGTTTAGAGTGAATCAAACAATTACTGATGTCATTAACAAATACATTGAACAATAGGGGCCCGAGTAAGGATCCTTGAGGGACTCCACTCGGTACCGCTACCCACCCGGACATGTAATTATTAAGGACAACAGCTTGAGACCTGTTATCGATGTATGACGAAAACCATCGCAGCAAATCTCCATGAATTCCTATGTCATACAACTTAGAAATCAATATTCCGTGGTCAATTCTATCGAATGCCTTACTATAGTCCGTGAAGACTACATCCACCTGGTAGCCACTATCCATAGCTTCAGTAACGTATTCATTAAATAGTGCCAGATTCGACACTGTAGATCTGCGTTGCAAAAAACCATGTTGGTTGAGACTAAAGGAATTTCTAAAAGTCCTATAAACTTGACTATAAACGACTTTTTCTAGTACTTTGGACAGTATGCATAATTTAGAGATGGGCCTGTAGTTCATTACGTCAGTTTTAGATCCCTTTTTATGTACAGGAGTGATGTACGCAGATTTCCATATGGATGGTATATAACACTCGGAAAGAGAACGCCTAAACAACAATAAAATTGGCTTAACTAGGCTTCTCGCGCAATGTATTAGGAACTGGGCAGGCAGTTCATCAGGGCCGGCAGACTTTGAGGGGTCCAATTTTAACAATAAATTAATGATAACATCAGGGTCAACCTCAACACTGTTTAAATTAGCTACATGCAGCGAAATGCCTTCCTGACCCGGCCAATAGAAGGAACACGTCGTAAACGAAATGTACTAAATCTTAAACCAAACTTAAAATAATAATGTCCGGCGTGACCTTTGGACAAAGAGTGGGTTTATATCATGGAGCTAAAGGAAACGAATTAGTAAGTTGAATACAATCTTTATTACTACTCTTTCTGTAACATTATAGATATACTGAATTTAATTGTAAACCTTGGTTTTGAAGCGACCAGACAATATAAACATTAAAAGCTCAGCAAAAGCATGGGTCGTGCTTAAACACTATGGTTCTTATGATAGGTTCACAATTATCTATGCTAAAGTTGGTTAGTCCCTACGGAACCTAATGCCATCAATTCCAATATCCAATTTTACTTTTATATCCTAATTCCCTAAAGTTTAATTAAAGAATTAATTCACAGACCTCAATCTGAAGTAACCTTACTGCAAAGGGCTGTCTGGCTGCAGACAGGATCAGGGCAGTTTGAGTTGCAACGCGATGCTCTGGGCGTTGACTCTATGCAGACTCCTTAGTGCAAGCCGCACAGTAAGCGCGCAAAGATATAAGGTTCAGGCGGCGCAAGCAGTAAGATCCCCTAACATTGAAGAGCTCTAAGCAGTTCGTTGCAGAAGGATAAAGAAGAAAATAGTCAAGGTCTTGCTACACAAACAAAAGGCGGCTGGTAAAATGTCCTAGCCCGCACTACTAAATTACACAAAAATTAGCAACCCTTAGCTTCTTCATTCACTGACTAAATCTCTTGTGCAAAGTGAAATTTACTAAACATGTGCTTTCAAAGTTCTGAAGAAAAGAAAAGCAAACACAAACTTAACAGATGTGATGATATCAAAATTACTATCAGCACACAAACTGTATGAAATCTAAATCTAAATTATCTGCATTCTAAAATATCTTTGTATACTTTCTAAATCTGAATTATATAAATTTGACTGTTCTAAATTTCAATTGTCTAAATTTCTTCCTAAATTTCATATTTGCTAAATTTCTAAATTTGTAATATCTAAATTGTCTTCCTAAATTTATTCCTAAATTTCTAAATATGTATTTTCTAAATTTCTAAATTTCCCTAAATTTCTAAATTTCCCTAAATTTCTAAATATCTAAATTTCTTAATTTCCCTAAATTTCTAAATATCCAAATTTCTAAATATCTTAATTCCCCATCCAGCTGGAAAGAACCAAATTGCTTCGATTAGGTTATGCACATGGCAGAAATTAAGCGGAGAGCAGAGTAAAGCAGATCAAAAGATGCTTACCGGAGACCATCCAATAGAGATTATCTCAAACGCTGACTTTCCCTCCATCCCGGCATAAATAACCCTCTCTTAGGGTTTGAAGAACTGAAAGTTAACCACGAGGTTAAGAAACTTGGTTACATTGTGCACATGTCTTATTCCAACAAAATAAATACTCACGATTTTGTTACTGCCACAAAATAACTTTTGAATCTGCTGCTCCTTTGCCACATAAGCCACAGGAGACTTCTATCAAAATAAGGACCTCCGTCCTGCACAAGATGAATCAAGCTTCTTCTGTCCACACATCTTGGGATGCCTGTTATATGCACGATCTAGCCAAGATGGCTCAAGGACACAACCACGGGAGCACCCTGGAGCACCCTCAAATGAAGAAATTCTCCCACAATATTTACCCCAGAATTTACCCTGAAATGACTTACTTTCTAACTTTGGTATTACTGATTTGTAAAACAATAAAACCGTTGATTGAGAAAGCAACCATTTACTGTTCTTCCCGAATCCTAAATTCTTACAAAACTTTGGTTCAGCAAATACTTTCATACATTTATCTAAAATGAAATAAAGTAATAAACTTTGATGTTTACTTTATTTCCCAACAATCGAGTAGAAAATCTAAGGCTGACAACCCTAATTCAAAATTAGACACCAAACATCAATGCAGTTACCAGCCTCTAAAATTACTCGAGAATGTTGCTAGTTCTCAGTTTGGGTTTGTTTAAGTCATGATAAAAACGCAACGTTACAATGCAACAGTAGTACCTACTAAATTTTACCGCGCACCGCCGGCCGCCACCTACGCAGCACAGCGCTCAGCGCTGTGCGGCAACCAATCGAACTATTCATGACGCGGCTAGCTCGTATCTCGCTCGCACGTATTGGCTTGCAATCGGGCTTTCATATTCTCTGTCTTACCCACCGAAACGGCTTATGCCCAAATACGTCTGTTCGTGTATTAATATGGCAAATAGTATGAGAGTAAAAAGCCCTGCTTGCGTATGAAGTTGTACACGAGTCCATAGTAAATGCGAAATTCGCATCGCGCAGGCGCGGAGCGCGCGTTGAGCCGCCGATATTCCAGACACCGATAAAAAAGTTACGTTTCGAATAAAATATGGATGTATAAGACTTGTGCCCTCATTTTATTATGGCCGTAGCGATGGTGTAGCGAGCAAGAAATGTTTTTTTTTATTTTATTTGGAATCTGTCTGTAAACTATGTACTTCGCGTCTCAGTATGGAGTTAGTAATGTCAACATTTCCGGTCATTTTTGAGAAAAAATATCTAGAGGGTCTGCTCGCCTCAGCCGCCCTCGAGCTCCTCGTCCTCGGCGCGCGGAACCCACCTGTCCGCTGAAGAGCACTCGGTCGGGCTGGCGCGCGCCGCCCACGGCCAGCGCGAGGCCGCCCTCGAGCTCCTCGTCGTCGGCGGGCAGCTCGTCCTCGGGCTCGCGCGCGGCGGGGTGCGGCGGCGGCTCGGCGCCCGCCAGCGACTCCATGCCGCGCGTCCAGAGCTCCACCTGCACATGCACGAAAACCATTTCAGCAGTCATGTTGGTCATGTGTAAGTATTTCATAAAAAAATATAAGTCTAATTATTTTTTTACTTATCTAACTAATTTTGCACAAAAAAAATCTTCATAAAAACTTTCGTTATTCTATTTTTTTTAAATTAAGTTGCGTTTATTTAATGACCAAGAAAGTAGGTAGGTACTGCGCCAGAATTGGTTTCACAAAAATATCTATATAAAAAAAACATTATCTGGGGACTATGTCACACCAATTGACCTAGTCCGAAACTAAGCTCTAGGCTTTGTGCTATGGGTACTAGACAACGATATAAATACTTATACACAGTGCCCGGGACGTACCCGAAGGAATTTAACAGCGTGTTATAGGTCCAATTCGCCTTTTTTAATTTTTATACAATGCCCCGTGTGGTTGCCGGGTTAGAATAGTGCCACTCCATGTCTTCCCGTGGATGTCGTAAGAGGCGACTAAGGGAATATAGGCTTGTAGTACTGTTAGGCGATGGGCTTGCCACCTGTCACTAATACACTGGGAAGCATCTTAGCCTACTTGTGCAAAATGTGGTTACAGAATTGTCAAGAAGTTTTAAGACTTGTTGGTAATTCTTTAGCTCTGCCTACCCCACTCTGGGAATGAAGGCGTGAGTTTATGTATGTATGTATGTATGTATGTATGTATACAATTTATATGGAATATTTTTGCTTCTCCAGGAAACAAATCCTAAGGACGAGCTGGCAATGCTTTACTTGTAATTAGCACTTGTTTACGGGAAATTCCCTTGAAAGTTATGTATGTGAGTAATTTGTCCCTTTCTTAAGTAAGAACACAAGTGTTATGTTGGAAGAGTTAATCGAAGAAAGAGACTAATCTGTGACATGAATAAGATGTTATAGTTAGCGTAATAAGCATAGATTATTTCAAAACAGGATTTAGTAGAAGTTTCATTCATAACGTTTACCAGTTTAAATACCTCGGCCATTATATCACCGATGACCTTAAAGACCATAAAGATATCGAGCGCGAGCGTAGGGCACTGGCGGTCAGGTATAATATGCTGGTCCGAAGGTTTGGGCGTTGTAGTGAACAAGTTAAAATTTCATTGTTCAAAGCGTACTGCCAGGTTTTCTACACGTGTAGCCTTTGGACCAGTTTTACACTTAAGACCCTCAGTGCCCTGCGAGTGCAATATAATAATGGCTTTAGGATGCTGCTGGGGCTGCCGCCACGCTGCAGCGCGTCGGGCATGTTCGCACAAGCTCGCACTGACGACTTTTATGCAATTATGCGAAAAAGTTCTGCCTCACTTCTTTGCAGACTGCGTGGTAGCTCCAACCCCATCCTAAAGACCGTTGTAGGTTCATACGACTCCTCCGTCATGCGGCATTTCAATCGTCTTATGACCGAAAAACGGAGCCTTATGTAGCCTTTTCTTTTGTGTGTTGTTAAAGTAGGTACTAATATAGTTCATGTAAGCTATGTTACTAACAAATTTTTTGGGCCATTATGTTGTCTGATTTTTAATAATAAATAAATAAATAAATAATTCCTTTTTAAATGCTGAATAATTTAAAAGCTTGTCTCACAAGCACCGTAACATGTGTCTTTACACAAATCGGCACATATCATACGCTCCAATAAATTTTGTACATTAACATAAATAAAATTAATAGCAACTTGAAAAGTGATGGAGCACTTTAATTGACAACAATTCATTATGTGCTAAGGTAGTAAAATAAAATACCGTTTCTAGATTTTACACTGCTGATTACAGTAAAAATATCTTTGGATTTTTTTATGCAGTGGTTTTTTTTATATTTAGGAAAAACAGTAAAAAAAGTTGGATTGTGAATGTAAGGAATACACTTATAGTGCCCTTAGTCCATTTATTACCAAAGGAATTGAAAAAAATATGACATGACATGACAGTCAGTTCTGTTTCTGTTTAAAGTTACTTTTATTTTATTTTATATAATGCTAAGATCACGACATCAGTATTCCTAACTTTGTATATACGGTCTTTTTAATGACTATTTCTTTAATAAATTATTAACGACTAATTTAAGTTAAATATAGAAAAACCGAGAAATAAGGGTAGTCTAATTTTTAACCAGCTATTATAAACGCGAAAAAACAATAATGCTTTTTTTTTTGAAATGTTGTCAATTGTTGCGAGTTTACAATTCGTTGATGATCCATGTAATTATTGGCATGATAAACGTAAATACCTTTATGACCGAAAAACTAAAAATGGTGACCGTTTTTGGTGTCAGTGGTATACCTACTGTAGTATACCTACTTCACTCCTTTTGCAGTAGTGTCGAGAGTGATCTGGCTTCACTTGCCCTGGACCCCACTAAATATATTTTTGGACTAGTAGAGCTAAGTGTACCTACGAGTGGATCATACTTTAAGTTCGAAGGCCTCTGCAGAAGCCAGCTACCTACCTGGACGAATGAGTTACCAGACTTCAAATAAATCCACCAGGTGACTAAACTATTGGGCCTTTCCTAATTATCTTCTAAATCTAAAAATTATCATCAACCAACATCGACTGGTTGATATTGGTAATACTATCGCTACCGCTAATGGTACCGCTTGGAAAATTTTGATATTCTGTTAAGTAGTAGGCCAATTTATGACCTATTCTGAAAAATAAAAAAAAACTAGAGGTACTTCATAGTCACATAAAAATAATGTAGTTTTTTTATTTAGTCTTTATTTTCTTTTTTTATATGATAACTAGTATTTGTATTTTGGGAGGCCATGGAAGTCTATAAAAAAAACATAATTTCAAAATTTTAAGCAAATTGCTTGAACACATCCCGAAAAACAGTACATTAAGAACTGTCACAATTACGTCACAAGTAGTTTTTTTTTCTGGAGAATTTAATGTAGATCAATTTTGTAATGGAATATTTTTTGCTATGGGCCACCGTTTACGAGTTGTTTACAAAAAAACTAAAAAAAGGGACCTTTATACCCCCAAGTTAGCTTCACCCCCACTGATCAGTACTTTTAGTGAGAGGTTTAAAACACCATTCCCTACAACTATGCCAAAATTCGCTTATACACGAGTTTTTTCCCCTGAGAAGCAGTTTTTGGTCTTCCTCGGGTGGACTAATAGAAAACATCCATGACTCGGAAACAAATATTCGAGCTCATCACACAAATATCTGCCCTTACCGGGATTTTAACCCAGGACCGCTAGCTTCGGAGGCAGGGTCACTATCGACCGGCCGACGCCGAGTCGATGATCTATGATTTTGATATTATAATGATTCTCAAGACAGTTTCTCGCTATCCACTACGGTTTCAGGTCTAGGTCCCCGAGAGCAGGGCGCCGGGCAGTAATACTGACGGTGAGCAGCGGCGCTCCGGCGGCGGAGAGCGCGACGGCGCCGCGCCGCAGCACGCCGCGCGTCGCGAGCTGCGCCGAGTCCAGGCGCGCCCAGCCCGCGGAGCGGCTCAGCAGCGACGACGTGCCGGCGTGCGCGCGCCGCAGCCAGTCGCGCGGCCGCGGGTCCAGCGCGGGCAGGTGCTCGCGCAGGCCGGCGCGCGAGCCGGCCAGCTGCTGCAGGCGCTGCCAGAACACGCGGCGCAGCTCGCGCGGCGCGCGGCGCAGCCCGGCGGCCAGCGGGCGCAGCGCGGCGGGGTGCTCGGCCGCGGCGGCCAGCGCCAGCTGCAGCGCGGCGGCGCGCACCTCGAGCGCGTGCGGCGCGTCCAGCGCCAGCGCCACGCGCTCCAGGCGGCGGCGGCGCGGCCCGCTGCACGCGGCCGCGGGCCCGAGCGCCAGCGCGGCCAGGGCGGCCAGCGCCGGCCGCCGCGCGGGCCGCTCCGCGTGCTGCACCAGCAGGTCGGCCGTGTCCGCGCGCCGCAGCTGGCCGAGCGCCAGCAGCCGCGCCGCGACGCACTGCTCGTCCTGCGACCCGACCCGACACGTTAGGCGCTCCCCGACTTGCCCCTCTCCAAAATATTCTCTGGGTAGAATTTCTCAAAAAAAAAAAGAGAAGACATATTGTTCAGTGAGCAGGCCGAAAGGGCATTTTTACACGTCAAGAATCTCCCAGCTTTCACAAAAGGAGACCGCTGCTGAGAAGAAACGCCGCAAGAAACTCAGCAGTCAGTCATTTTTTTAACATTATTTTATTTTTATTATTATATTCGCCTCGGGGTCCCGGTCTGCGCTCCACATCGGTGCCCCTGCGGAAGTGACGTAGATCGGCTAGGACATCACGGACTTTCTTGCCAGAGAAGTGCTGGCCGCTTTTCCAGACACGCCGCACTAAACGACATCATTCGTCGGTCTCTTGCCTCAATAAAGGTCCCGGCTCTTTTAGAGCCGACCGGCATTTCTAAAAATGATGGCAAGAGACCTGACGGAATGACCTTGGTCCCGTGGGATATGGGACGGGTGCTAGTGTGGGATGCAACCTGTGTAGACACGCTAGCTCCATCACATCTCCATCGGACCTCTAATAGGGCTGGTGCGGCAGCTGAAGCGACCGAAAGCATGAAGGTAGGAAAATATAATGGTCTCGGCCCAGAATATATGTTTATTCCATTCGGCGTCGAGACCCTTGGTCCGTGGGGTCCTAGCGCTCGAAGCCTCTTCAAAGAAATTTCGAAGAGGCTCATTGACGTCACGGGAGACCGAAGAGCTGGCAGTTTCCTCGCTCAACGTATAAGTTTAACCATCCAGCGAGGAAATGCTGCCAGCATCTTTGGTACAATGCCGCAGGGGCCATTCTTAGATTTAATGTTTTAGTTAATTTATATATTTAGAGTTAGTCTTATTTAATTTTAGTCTTATTTAGTTATGGTTGTATTATTTTATGTCGTTTTACAATAAAGTATACTATGATGTCATATTACAATGCTTACTTCTTAGTATAAATATTAAATTAAAATAATATCAAATAACCTGCGTAGTGACAGCTGGAAAATCTGTCAAAATTTTACGACATAGATAGAGAGAGAAAAGGAAAAAACCCTACTTATGTGTGTACCACTAAGTTTCGATGTTTTCCTACATCAACGGTGTCCCCTAGAGAAAATAAAGCTTTTGCATTTGAACAAATTATTGTTGACTAAGTTTTGGGTTTAGGCCAAGCATTTTTGCCTGTTAAGAATCCTCAACCCTATAATACCCTTCAATGAAAGATTTTCGGTAGATACACGTAAAATGAAGACAATACTTGGGTCTGTGTTGTTTATGATTTTTAAATTACCAAAACCACAAATCAGATACCTACAGCCTTGTGACGTCACAGGTCGGAGCAGTCCAGGAACCGGTTAATCAAAAGCTTACTTATACTAGTAATTATAACCTCCCGCTTGTAATACAAGTTACAATGTTTTGATAAACGGGCCCCGGACTGATCCACCATAAAACTGCGTGACGGTGACACAGCGACGTTATGATTCAAGTCGTAAGAAGTTTCAACAAATTGTGTTATAATGTCACCGGGACACCGTGTCATGGTGGGTCGCGGTTTCATTGAGCTAATAGTAGCTACCCGAAAAAAATACGTTATCATGATTTTATTTTACTACTTCGTCGGGGAAATTTAAATGTATAAATACATTTGCTAAATTACAGCTTTGCTGTACCAACAGTCTCGAGTTGACCGGGGACAGCGCGGGAGATGTGGAACTAAACGTTTTCCTGTTTGACTATGAAACCCTTAAAAATTAAGACTACCTATAATTAGTAAAGCAGATCGCAAAATTAAAATAAAATCACGCAACGCTGAAAGCTAAATAACAAATAGTAGATTGTACAACAAGTGCATAAAACGTACCATTTTACCCGAGACGTGCATATAGCCACCCGAGCCGGTACGGCGAGGGTGGATGGTCACGTCGAGGGTAAAATGGGTTTTATGCTCGAGTTTTACACTCTGCTTTTCACTTCGATCGCAAGGAAATAAAACAACGATTAAGCATATACAAGAAAAATTAATAAATTTTTATAATGTAATTAATATGTTCTATCACGCATAGTCAGTCGTTCGTGATAGTCGTTCTAAAACAGACGTGTGCCACTATTAATATTAATTATTTGATTATTATTGACGTTATTGTATGCGAAATTGAAATTGTGAAGTAGTGACCAAAGACGTAAATTTGAACTTTGTTTGCAAAACATTGCAGTTGTGACGTTCTTGCCGCGTGAAGTGTAACCCGTTCCTTATCTCTGTGCAAGCTGTCGCTCTAAGTAAACAAGACCCTATTGCACCTTATTTACCGTTGCATTCTACTTGTACGCGCGACTTGTTTACGGTTTAGTCGGTGCGTGGAGCAGTTAACTAAGGAATTCGGTTCATCATTTTTCTACCTGCTAATATTGTTTTGAAGGATGAGTTTACCCCGTACTCCCACAAAGACTCCTTTACCTACTGGAGGATCACAACCAGATATTTCTAAGTTATGTGCCAGAGAGGATGATAGCTTCAACATAACCACCAGAAAGCGGAAGCAGCCCGAACAAGACAGTGATATCCGGCAATGCCTGGCAGATTTTAGAAAAGATATTTTATCTTATCTTGCCTCATCTAGCGCTGCTCAAGATGAGAGGATTGAAAACTGGCATCGCGCTTTAAGCGCAGATATTAAGGATCAAGTAAGCAGTGTTACGGCTTTGGCAGAAAAAATAATGACTGAACAAAGCATCATAAAAACTGAGTTATCAGACCTCAAGGACAGAGTCACTTCCGTGGAAATGAAAAATGACGCACTGTCAGTTCTGCCAAAGAATCTCAGTGAGGCCAAAGATATGATCAAGAGTTTGGTTGACGAAAACAACAAAAATAAGCAATTTGCATTGCTTAATAATGTCGAAATATCGGGCGTTCCGTTTCACAAAGGGGAAAATCTGATGAGTCTTCTCGCTAATATATGTGCACGCGTGGGGTATACGCTATCAGAGAGTGATGTCGATACAATATATCGTGTCCGGCGCTTTCAAGCCGACCAGAGTTCCTCGCAGCGTAATATCCGGCCCCCGGCCATCATCGCACGGTTCACTCAGCGTAAGCGTAAGGACGGCCTCCTGGCCGCGGCGCGCACTCGGCGCGGGCTCACGACGGCCGACCTCGAGCTGCCGGGCCCCGCCGCCACTGTCTACCTCGGCGACCACCTCACTCCACCCAATAAGCTTTTGCTGAAACGTGCTAGACAACTTAAAATTGAACTGAACTATTCATTCTTGTGGGTCAGAGACTGTAAAATATTCATGCGTAAAAATGAAACGAGTAAACTAATACATATCTATAGTGAGTCAGTCCTACAACACTTAAAGTGACTAACCCGAATGTTTTGTTGCGATTGCCAACTTTTTTTAGCTCAGTTTACTCCTAACTTCTTTACTATATCACGCCGCACGTATGTTTATAGGTATTGGAATATAATGAGTGATAGTTGCACTCTTCTTATAATTTTAATAATAATATTAATTACAAGTGTTCTGGTCTTTATCCCTGCGTTACATCATAATACTTTGTTTGTAAGTAGTTCCTTATATGCTTTTCATAATAACAATATCACATTTCTAATCACTTATTTCCATGTTACCTAGAACTTTTACCGGTTATTACCAAAACGTGAGGGGCTTGCGTACAAAATCTCTCGAGGTCTTTTCAGGGGTATCACAATCAAACTTTGATTTTATCTGCCTAACTGAGACATGGCTTTCTCCTGATTTCTATAATGGTGAGTATTTTGATGGTAGATATGCTGTTTTTAGGTGTGATCGATCTGTAATAGATAGCGGGGCGACGCGGGGGGGCGGGGTGGCTATAGCAGTTAACTCTGAGTATAGACCGATCGGACGCGACTGGCCTGTGCCGCCGCGCTCGCATTGTGAATGCGTGTGGGCATCCCTGCCGCTCTAGCCCGATAATTGCCGATTGACGCGCGGTGTTACTTGTAATCAACGTTTCTTTAATATTGCTTGTATATATATTCCCCCGGGTGTGCATCTTAGAGAAGCTTTAATGTCATTTTTTGATAATTGCGGTCAAATCATAATAGATCGCCCAAATGACCTATTTTTAATTACTGGGGATTTCAATATACCGGAAGCTAACTGGGTGCCTTCATCGTCACTGAATATGCAATTGTCTACAATCTGTAGTTACCCAACGCAATTGTTACAGGAATTTATGTCTTTCACTTGTTTAAAGCAATATAATTGCTGTCCTAACACTAATAATCGGACTTTGGACTTGATATTTAGTAGTTCTGATTGTAGCGTGGCCGTTTGCGACCACCCATTAACGCAGGAAGACTCTCATCATAAATCGTTGACACTTGAATTACAAATCGTCTATACTCAAAGCCCTAAGCTACCTCCAAATTTGTCGTATAATTTTCACGCCGCAGATTTTAAAAGTATAAACATTGAACTATCTAAAATTAATTGGATCTGTTTCTTTAATAATATGACTATGGAGGAGAGTACTACAAAATTTTATGAAATCTTACTTAGCTTAATTCAAATACATGTGCCGCGTCGTATCTTACGTTCGTCGTCATCGACGCCGGTCTGGCATAGCCGGGCCCTCCGTAAGATTTTAAATGAGAAGCGTAAGTACCATAAACTGTGGAAACTATACGGTAATCCTCTCGACTATAACAGTTTCAAAATTCTACGTAAGCGAGCTGAAAAAATGGAAATTAACTGTTATAAGACCTACATATCATTTTCAGAATATAAAATTAAATCAAATCCTAACTTCTTTTGGACTTATATTAAATCTATATTTACTAAAAATAAATTTCCACAATCTATGCATTATAAAGATAATATTACTTCAGATATTCCACAAATTTGTAATTTATTTAATGAGCATTTTCACTCAGTATTTGAAAAATCAAACGTCGACTCCTTAGACATTGCTAGCTTAATATCACCTCATGATCCCCCTATTGACTTAAATTTCATAGAAATTAACCGCAACGTTGTTTTAAAGTATCTTAACTCCGTAAACATTCATAAAAGTGCTGGGCCGGATGGAATACACCCTCTTTTAATTAAAAACTGTTCCTCGTCTTTAGTCGTACCAATCGCAATGCTTTTTTCTAAATCACTACACGAAGGGTGCGTTCCAACAATTTGGAAACAGGCTTGGATAACCCCCATACCAAAGGGTCCAGTTAGTAGTGATATTGAGAAATATCGCCCTATATCCAAGTTATGCCAATTCGGTAAAATTCTTGAGCAGATCGTTACTCACCAATTATTTAATGCATCTCGCCGCCACATTACACATCATCAGCATGGGTTCTATAAGGGGCGCTCTGTCGACAGCAATCTACTTGCCTTTACGAATGAAATTATAGATGCAATGGATGAAGGATTTAGCGTGGATGCAGTGTATACTGATTTTGCCAAGGCTTTTGATAAAATCTGTCATAATACACTTCTAGTCAAGCTTTGGCGTCTCGGTATACACGGCTGTCTCTTTCGGTGGATAAAATCCTATGTCGAAAATAGGTGTCAGGCCGTAGTTCTATCTGGATTTACATCCCAAAGCAGATCGATCAGTTCTGGTGTCCCCCAGGGCTCCCACCTTGGTCCCTTGCTGTTTACGTTGTATATCAATGATATAACTGACATTATACGACACTCTAATATTTTATTGTATGCAGATGACACCAAACTATTCAGAGTTATTAAATCTCCTAAAGATTGTGAGTTATTACAGGAAGACTTGTTAAATGTAGAAAGGTACTGCGTAGAAAATAATCTATTTCTTAACTATGATAAATGTCATGTTATAACCTTCTCTAAAAAAAAGAACAATATCGATTATAATTACAAATTGTCTAATGTCATCCTTAACAGAGTATCACAAATTCGTGATCTCGGTGTCATCATGGATTCCGGAATGACTTTCACTCCGCATATTGACAAAGTATTAATTAAATGCTACAAACAATTAGGTTTTATTTTGCGTGTAGGGAAGCCCTTCCGGAACCCATTGACTTACAAAATATTATTTAACAGCTTTGTCCGCAGTCACCTTGAATTCGCATGTGCCGTATGGCACCCTTACTACGCCGTCCATGTCGACAGAGTGGAACGGGTACAGAAAAAATTCGTTAAATCGCTGGATTTCAGAACTGGTCGAGCTTACATAGATTATAATACCTCTTTAAGATATCACAATATGATAACATTAAGTGCTCGACGCGATTGTGTAGACGCCGTCATCCTTTATAAAATAATTCACTGCCAGCTCGATGCTCCCTCACTTCTTCATAATATCAATTTCAAGGTCCCTCGCGCTCGTCAGCGCCAGTGTCGCAAAAAGGAACTATTTGCAATACCCAAAGCCAGAACATGTTATGCACGTAACAATTACCTAAGGCGTGTGTGCAGGCTACTTAATGATAATGTTAAATTGATCGATGTTGACATTTTTAACTGTAAATTAGGTAATATTAAAAAAGCATTTACATTTTAGTTCATCTTACCTCAAACATTATAGGCGCTCGGCTTATGATGACCGTTTGTACCTTCGGTCGAGGACGGGAATATCTTTGCGCTTTTGTACCTTGTCCACCTAAGGGTATGTTTCTACTGCTATATAATGAAATTGCACACGGATTAAAGTGACGAGGGACTGGAGCGCAACTATGTTTGTGACTTCGACTGGACCAAAATGGTCATATATTTAGTGCAAGTTTTTGTATAGTAATTATATTAGTATTCACTACACGATGTATCATATTGTAAGAATCAATATGTTCTTTTTTCCTCAACTTTTTAGTTTATGTTTGTTAAATAGTAGGCCATAGATGTCTTATCTATAACTAATTAAGGAAACTATAGGTTTAAGTTTACTCATATTTTGTGTAACGCTAAATGTATACAACCGTTTGTTTCTTAATAAACAATAAACAATAAACAATAAAATGTAATTTCATCGACAGTTCGTCAAATTAGCTTAAAATAAACTAAATTATTTAAATAAAAACAAAAAACCCGACTTCAGTAAAAAAAACAACTGTAAAGCGAGAAACAAGCTATATAATCGATAGGTAAATACTTATAATGTACCATGCAATGATTTTTTGTTTGATACCTCGTTAACAAGTAATGCAATTTATACCAATATACATACAACTTGAATAGTGGAAAAGGTTTTCCAGGCGCAGTCGGGTAAAAACACTCGGCAAACGTGTTTACGCTTTTTTGGTTCCTCCAAATCATAAAACTTTCGTATGTGCTGAGATAGATTTTCTTCGATTTAGGCGGCAATATCTGCTCAATTACATTTTTCGCACTTCTGTACATTAAAGTCTCAGGCGAAATAATTTTTTGATCGTCACTATCACTACTTGAAGACATTGTTCAATTACTTACGAATAATTTATTGAATTTTCAACCGCAACACAACAAATTTAGTTAGTTTTTAATTTTGTTTGACGAATAATTAGCTTCCCGCTACACAATTTTTCTTATTTTTTTTTTTAATTTTCAACTATGTGACGTTAGACTATGGACACTAGGTTTGAGCCTTAATGCCAAGTTATTATAAATATTTGCGTTACTTATATTTTTTTTACGTAAATGCACGCCCATATTAATCTTAAAGTATTTAGATAGTATTACATATGTCGTAATTAAAATAAGATATAACCTAAATCTCATAAAAATATATCAATTAAATGAAGGTGTATTGTGTATGTGGCTGTAAGGCCTTATTGCCTTAGTCTTAAAAGAAGAAATTACTTTATGCACTAGAGCATAAAATGCGATTTTATGCAGCCTATACCCAGCATAAAGAAGGACTTTACGAGCATGAGAAGTGAAAAGATTATTAACGAGATCCAAAGTAAAACGGGCTGGAAAAACTAACGCCGCCCGGACGGCAGGCCGCGGGCTCACCTTGCAGCGGGCGAGCGCCTTGACGAGGTGGTCCTTGACCTCGAGCTGCACGGCCGGGGCGGCGGCGGCGGCGGCGGCCAGCAGCGCGGCGGGCGCCAGCGGGCCGGCGCGCGCCAGCCGCAGCACGTCGCGCAGCACGCCGGGCTCGGCGGCCGGCGCCAGCGCCAGCGCCGCGTAGTACTCGCGCGCCAGCTCCGGCCGCGGCGGCTCGCGCGCGTCCAGCTGCAGCGCCGCGCGCGCCGCCGCGTGAGCGCCGCTCGCGCCCGCCAGGCCCAGCGCGCGCACCAGCCCGCTCCTGCGCACAACAGTTTGCTATCGAACCGACCTAGAACTGAGCCCAGACCGGCGCCTCTATTCTGGGCGGTATAATCCAAATCGTATTTGACATGATATGGTGTGCAAATCGGCCGCCATTCCTGTCGAGTAAATGAGAGGTATCAAAATGTTGACAATACAATTACAAGAAAAAAACGGTTATTGTTTTTAACGTGTTGAATATATGCCCTGATATTATGTGTATTTCGTTAGATTGTCGCAATATTTGAGTATGCCTCAGTACCGGCCGCGCACGAGGCGGGCGCGGTGTACGTACAGCTCGTCCTGCGGCGCGGCGGCCAGCAGCGGCGCGAGCGCGTGTGCGGTCGCGCGGCGCAGCGCGGGCAGCAGCCGCAGCGTGGCGGCCGCGGCGCGCGCGCTGCCCGCCGCCTCCTCACTGAGCGCGGCGCGGGTTGCCGCGAACGCACTCTCCAGCGTCTCGTCCTGCACGAGACAACATTTTATTTATTTATTTATTTTACATACACACACAGGCTAACCTGATTCGACAGTGTTTAAAGCCCTACAGCGTAGGCTCGGACTAAAGACACCCGGAGGCCTCCGATCCGGAATTTTACCCGAACGCATTCGGATCACGCGCCGGACGCTCCGGCCGCCGGGACAGTTTAATTTTCGGGGCAAGGGCGGAGTCTATCAATAACATAATTATGCAGTTTTATAAAAGTTGACCGCATGATCCGCAAACACAAAAAGTTAACGGTCCCTCCCAGAAAAAAACCATTAGGTGTTATTAACTTGATGATACATTCATTAGGCTTATTAAATTTATTGCTCTTATTATGATTTTAAGGTTCCGTACCACAGATCACAGAAACAAGGGAGATATGTCATGAACGCCAATTCGTACAAGACCCGGTGTCGCCACTTTTAAACATGTGTGCGTCTTACGCTTACGCTCTATTAACTACTACAAAAACAACCTCCTCATAATTGGTCACAGCTTACGAACTAAAAACGCCGTAACATAGTTTTGATAGTAGCAGAAAATTAAACTTTATACTAAGTTCTCAAGGTTGAAAAATGCTGAAAGATCGTTTTTTTTCCATCGTAGTTCAGTCACTGAACGTAAGGTAGCGCTTACTCGTCACTTAGCTGCCATCTATGCGACGAGTAATTAATTAATTCCTCAGAGCTAGATGGCGCTAAGATAGTAGTCCCTATGTTCAGCAGGTTAAGGACTACTCACACACAGCGACATCTAGTTATACTTTTTTCAAGAGGTGTGCGTTTCTCTCCTGTCGTCCACTTAGGGATGCCACAAGGAATGTTTCAAAATATATCGATAAACAATTCAAACTTGTTTGCAACGTTAATATAGGTACTATTCAATTTACAGGCAATAAGTACTATTTTTATTATTTTACTACTAGGTAAATACAATAACATCATTTAAACTTAATATATTATTGTTAGAATAGAATAATATTTTATTAGCAAGAATACGGTTTGCGTAAAATTGATACATAAGATTTTAAATTGGGAACGATACCTATATTAGAACGTAACAAAAAAATTGCCGAATTTCAATGGTTAAATTTTCTGGAGCTGTTAAAGATTTTCGTTATGATTAGTACATAAAAGTCTAAATTGTAAACTTGGACTTTATGATGTTAATACAAATACACTAATAAAATGGGTTCGGTTGAGTGTCACGTCACGAGATCTCAGTTTGGGACAAACCAGTAGTTTACCGACTTGATTATGTAAACTTTATTTCATAAATGGTACAAATTACTTAAAACAGAGAGATAGACTTAATACTTGGGGCATTCTCTACCATCCAACCTTTAGGCTTGAATCCTTTTGAGAGTGAGTCGGCGCGAGCTGTCAATCAGCGCTGTGTGCAAGCACAGCTCAATACTGAGCAAGAGCCCTTTGCCTTTGTGGTTGGTTAATTTATTTTTATCTTAATTGTATGATTCGTCTACTTATATTTGAATTGCTAGAGTCCTTCGTCGTTCGTTAATATTGTAAAGAAAATTAAAAAATTTATAACGTGAAAATTTGTTAAAATTATTTTTCTTCTGTTTTAAGCGTGTTTTGGTAGTGATAAATAACTAGAACTATTAACACATTGAATTCTATTGATAGCTGTAGAATAATCCATTTATCGATAGTCGATAGAAATCACATCAACACAACTTTCACAACCTTACGCTCTGAAATCTATTCAAATATAAAATATTCATTTAAAAATATAAATAATGCTTAAAAACTAAATTTACCGGTGGTAAGTTATGCCCTTTGATTTTATATTAACGTTTGCACTTCGATTGTTGCACACTTTCACGCTACATATAGTCATTTTATCATTTAAACGGAGCTTCTATACTGACAGCGTTCAGTGGGTGACTATTTCAACGCTTGACACGCCTCGTGCCGATATGGTCATTTTGACCATATCGAGGCGTCACGAACCACGCCCCCATAACATATCTCCCTTGTTTCTGTGATCTGTGTTCCGTACCCAATATGGTGAAATCGGAACCCTAAAGATGGCGACTGACTTGTAACATTTCAAGGTAATGTAACACTCGTGGCAGTTATCTAATAGGTTACTTAATGTTTAAAATACCCATTTAATATCATGGTTTCAGTAGAAAACAACGTAAGTACGATGTTCAAAAACGGAGTAGGGCACACAAAATTTGGGAAAAACGTTAAATTTGTCAGGTCAGCGTGTACATACCTTGGAGCTGGGAGCTGTATCCTTTGCTGTTCCCGCGGGATAGGTGGAATTCACTGAGCACACACTGCACACACAGGCTATCAATAACACGCATCAAGTCGGTATGTCACGTAAGATTGATGTTTCTAAAGAGAGAGGGGAAGGGCGCGGGGTTCGGAGAAGCGCTGGGTAGTTATATTAAAATGGTTATGAACATACCCCCGCCCTAAACATGAGTATGTTTACGAAAGCGTTAGTCCTCAATGGGTAAAGGAATAATCCGGTTTGTTGGTCTGGTCAGGACACCTGTGGGGGTTTTCACGGTCACCACACGCACGACGCCGTCTTTGCCGGGTTGTAGAGTTAGTATACGACCGCGACGCCATTCCAACGGAGGAACGTTGTCCTCTTTGAGGAGAACCAAGTCACCCACTGAAGGGGGTTCTACACGGGTAGTCCATTTCGGCCTTGTTTGCAGGGTTGAGAGGTATTGTACATGCCATCGCGACCAAAAGTGTTGCGTAATCTGTTGCACAAGCTGAAACCGAGTAAGCCGACTGATTTTGGCGTCATGCAACGGATACTCGGGAACCGCAGTTAAAGGTTGTCCAATAATAAAATGACCGGGCGTGAGCACCTCGAGGTCATTAGGGTCCGGGGATAAGGGACATAAAGGCCGCGAATTAAGGACCGCCTCAATTTTTGCAAAAACCGTCGTAAGCTCTTCGTATGTGAGTGGAGTATCTCCAACGACGCGTTTTAAATGGGCCTTGGCAGACTTAACTGCTGCTTCAAAAAGGCCACCCCAGTGTGGTGTGGTAGGGGGATCAAAAATCCAGGTTATTCCGCGTTTGGCCATTTCTGATCCTAGCATTAAGGTATTTTGGTTAAGGAAACTGTACACGTCTCGGAGATGATTATCTGCTCCTACATAATTTCTACCACAGTCCGAACGAATAAGGGAAGGGAGGCCGCGGCGAGAAGCGAACCGGGTAAGAGCCGCCATGAAGGCTTCTGTTGAGAGGTCGGACACTACCTCGAGATGGACGGCCTTAGTCGCGAGGCACACTAGGACACACAGGTAAGTTTTCACTAACTTTCTATTTCGAACCGCTTGTACTTTAGTGTAAAATGGCCCAGCAAAATCCGTGCCTACGCCTTGAAATGGGCGCGCAGCGGTTACCCGATCTTTAGGAAGGTCACCCATAAATGGTTGTCTAGTAAGGGCTTTCAAACGGTAACAAGGTAAGCATTTAAACACCACGTTATTAATTAACCGGCGAGCTGAAAGAATCCAGTACTCACGGGAAATTATTCCGCCTAAAGCACCTGGTGAGGCGTGTGAGTTCACCTTATGATAGTGTGAGACTAGCAAATTTACAAAGCTGCCCCTTTTAGGGAGGAGGAGTGGGTGGCGAGCATCGAAAGGTAACTCAGCATGTTTTATGCGACCACCGACTCGTATAAGGCCGCTGTTGTCTAGGAAGGGGTTCAATCTACAAATAGGGGAATCAACTGTAGAGCCTCGTTTAAGAAGTTTAATTTCCTTAGAAAATGACTGGTTTTGTACTCGCTCAATGAGGAAGTAGAGTGCGGCTTTGCGTTCATTCACTGATAGGTATTGCAGAAAATCGCGTAGATGAGGTTGGCGAGTGTTACGTATAAACCGGAGAATGTAACCAGTCACACCTATCAACTTCTGGAACGAACTAAACTTATCCAGCAGGAAATCAGGGGAGGGAGGTGGAGTTACACTGGTGACTAAGAGACAACGTAGTCCAGGAAGTTCAGTGGGCTGAAGGGGTTCATGCTGTGGCCAGCTAGAGGGGGGTTTTAGTAACCATGAGGGGGACCACCAGAGCTCATGTTGTAGGAGCGCTTGCGGTGACATACCGCGAGAAGCACAGTCAGCAGGGTTTATGTTTCCGGGTACATGTCGCCAAGTAGAGGGAAACTTAGAATTATTAATTTGAGAGACTCGGTTCGCTTCAAAGGTTTGCAGCTCGTACGGTGAAGTGTTAAGCCAGGCAAGAACAATTTTGCTATCCGTCCAGGTGTAGATAGCGTCCAACACTATTACTTTCTGAAGGCAGGAGGTAACGTGTTGAACTAATTTTGACAGGAGCGAAGCTCCTTGCAATTCCATCTTCGGAATTGTTAAACGAGTCCGAACGGGGGCAACCTTTGTTTTGGACATTAACAAGTGGACGGAGCAATTATTTTGTTGGTCTACGGCTCGTAGGTACACGACAGCAGAAAACCCAGCCTCCGATGCGTCGCTGAACCCATGAAGCGTGTATGACGATGGTTCGTCAGGGGCAATACGCCGGGAGATCGATATTTTGTCGATGTTGACCAAGTCTTCAGCAAATGTCAGCCACTCCAATTTCAGTTCATGAATAAGAGGTTCATCCCAATTAAGACCAGAAAGCCAGAGGCGTTGGATAAACACCTTGGCCTTAAAGACAACAGGGGCTATCCAACCGCATGGATCAAAGGTTCGGGCTATCAACGAAAGAACTTTCCTTTTTGTAGGGTGATCATCAAAATCTATATGGGAAGAATAAGTAAAGGCATCAGTCACAGGATTAAATTGCACTCCGAGGACTGCTACTGTCTGCGGGTTCTCGCCGTCCTGGATGGTATGAAGGGGTTGAATGTGCCCCTGGGGTACATTGTCTAAAAGCTCGGGTCGATTCGAGAGCCACTTTCTCAACTCATACCCACCTGACCGCATCAAAGATTCTAGTTCGGACTTGAGGCAACGTGCCTCTTCAAGATTGGCAGCTCCAGTCAAACAGTCATCGACATATATATCGGTATCAATGACAGCAGCGGCTCGGGGAAATCTATCGCGTTCCAGCTCAGCTAACTCAAGGAGAACCCGGATTGCAATATAGGGGCTGGATCGCAAACCGTAAGTGTTAGTGTTTAGGTTATAAACGCAAAGAGGGTCAGATGGAGACTCGCGCCATAAGATCAGCTGATATCGCCTATCTTCAGGATTTACCCAGGACATGCGAAACATCATGCGGATGTCAGCAACAAATACGACGGCATGTCTGCGGAAATTTAGGAGAATATGGGAAATATCTCGCTGTAATTTGGGGCCTGTATGCAGACACTGATTGAGGGACACGCCATTAGTGGTAGGGCTGCTGCCGTCAAAAACGACTCTTATTTTATCTTTGTTTGCCAATTTAAAGACGCCGTGATGAGGGATGAAGTAATGTTCACTCGTTTGAAAGTCAAAAGGGGATAAGGACATATGGTTTAGGAGTATATATTCACGCATGAATTCTATATACTTAGATCGGAGTAAAGAATCAGCTTGTAGTCGCTTTTCTAAGTTAAAAAATCTTCTTTCTGCTATAGCACGAGATTCGCCGAGAGGGGGTCTATTACTTAAGAAGGGCAATCGTGTAACAAAGGTACCGTCAGGATTTCTTATAGTGTGCATTTTAAAAATATTTTCGCACTCAAGGTCCTGTGGATTTATATGAGGTAACTCAGGGGGCTCTTCTATTTTCCAGAACCTTTCAACTACCTGAGATAAGGAAACGCCAGTCATTAAAGGTTCGGAGGAAGTTAAATTCAAAACAGGACCGGAAATTATGTACCCAAAGACAGTGGATATAGCAGTTAAGCCGCTAGGCTCTAATTGTACTATGTTGGAGCGCAAAAGGGAGCCCAGTACGTCAGCACCTAGTAAGACGTCGACCGAGTTAGGTTGGTAAAATGAAACATCGGCAAGAGGCAAAGACTTAGTGCACGACTGAATGGATAAAGGTAACTCCACATCAGGATGCGTGCCGGCGATAGTATCAATTACCATGGCATTTGTGTTAACTATTGGGGAAGAAGTATTAACTGGTTTAAAGGTCAAGGAAACACAGCCGCGCACGGGTACACAGGGTATATTACCTATGCCACGGACAAGCCCGGGAGACACTGGAGGTGCAAGGTGCATATTTAGTCGCGTAATAGCTAAATCAGTTGTTAGGAGGCAGCCTTGAGCACCGGTGTCGCAAAGTGCTCGCGCTTCAATGAAATGTCCGCTGGAAGACCTCACATTAATTAATGCAGTAGGGAGTAGGACAAAGTCAGTATTTACAACGATAGGGGGAGAAGGGGAGGATATGGAGGGGAGAGGGCAGTCTAGCTATTGTTGATTGTCGTGACGAGAGTCACTATACGGAGCTTCACGTGGTGAATAGGGGGACGCTGCACGTCTGCCTCTACTGGTGGTAGGGGTAGGGGAGCGTTGACTGCGACGAGGTGGTGGAGAAGAGAGTCGGGCTGGGAAACGCGCAGCGGTACGGTGCCAGGATCGGGAAGGCTCGGGCGGGGGAGAAGCGCGAGGCGAGGCTGTCGGTGTCGCCCGGGGGCTCGGGCGCGCAGGCGCATAGTAGTGTCCACCCCCGCCCCTGCGAAAGCGCGGGGAGCCAGGGCGGGCCGGCTCGGACTGACGATGGAAGGCAACCGACCGAGAGGTCGGGGCAGGCGAGGAGGGGTATACTGGGTGACGAGGGTCATTAAAGCACAGGAGTGAATGATGCGTCGAGCGTCGGCAAGTATTGCAACGATAATCGCGTGCGCACGATGCTATTGGGTGCTTATCCAAACATCTGTAGCATAAACCATTTGTTTTTACAAAATTTGAACGCTCATGTGGTGAAATATCCAAAAAATCACGACATTCACGTAGGTAGTGGGATTGGCTAGAGCACATATAACATTTAGGCGTCCCAGGTACGCGTGAGTCTGCTTCAGCGACAAAATAGCGGCGCGGGTTTACCGCGGCGGGCGGGGTCCTCGGATGGGAAGCCGAGGCATCGACTATGGAGGTGTTTCCGACATTATCGTGATGGCGGCATTCTTCCTCTAAAAATGAAATTAATTGGTCAAATGTTGGGAGGTCTCTCTGACCGTCACCATGACGACGCTCGAAACGGGACTTTAAATCGGTCGGGAGTTTGCCAAAGCAAATGTGGACAAGAATATAGGACCACTGCCTGACCGGTAATTCGAGTCGCTCCAGGCAGCGGTACGCCGTAAGCAGGGGGTTGAGAAATAAGGCGCGGAGGCCAGTAAGCCTGTGGCTGATTTCGGGCAAGGTCATTATTTGGGAAATGTATGTATCCGCAAGAACCCGTGTATTATGATATCTTCGTTTGAGTAGGTCTCGGGCTACACTGTAGTTACCAGCTTCAACACGTAAATGTTGTATCAAGCGTTTCGGTTCGTCAGATAAAGCGCTCATTAAATAGTGCATTTTGTGTGTAGGGAGTAGGTCAGTCCGAGAATCGACGACGCTGTCGAATTGGTCGATAAAACTAATCCAAGCGTCCGGGCGACCATTAAAATTTGGGATAGGGAGGTCAGGTAATTTCTGGCGACGAGGACGATCAAGGTCCAACCCCACTAAAGTGGCCCTATCAGTAGCTGGGCGGCTGGGGGTACTAGTAGCCATAGGAATAATTTCGTTGCGTTTTATTTTAATATCAACAACTTTATCACGCATTGATCGAATGAGTCCCTGAACATAACTGTACTCCTCCACATCGATGGCCTGGTCGAGCCCACCGAGGAGTTGGGCGCTGGCCTCACGGAACTCCTTATACTGTTCGTCGAGTTCACTGAGGAACACAAACAGTCGCGCATGATCCGCGGTATTAACCCCTTGTATGCTTAGACACGGATCCGTGCCAGTTCATGAACTGCGAAAGCACGGATCCGTTCCAATCCCCTGCGTGCCTATCCGAATTTTATTTTGAATCTTCTTATATAGCAACGTAGGTCTAAAATCGATTGTAGGTCAAGCCAATAAAGTGTAGAAATTTTCAAAAAATCGCTCCTATCATAAAAATATTCAGTATGGCCGTCATTCCTCTGGGATTGACGTCACGTGACCGATCACGTGACTGCGTCGCCGCACTGGGCCGTCAAATTCTGAAACGGCTCCCGCATACGAGGGGTTAAGGAGTTGGTGCGCGTTTGCGATCCAGTCACTTGTCAATCTTAGAGTGCCCACGGACTTCCGATAATCTGCGGTCTCCGTGTACAACATAGACCTAATTGTATCATTATTTCCGCGTTCACTCATTTTAACTTGGCAACAGAATATTAACAAACAATTTACTCAAACAAAGAAGGTTTAACCATCAACACTTGAAAACAAGGTGCAAATTTAAACAAGAAAGGAATAGATAAAAGATAAGCGCCGGGAACGAGTTATGGGTCGAGAATGCAAAAAAAACAGGCCGGCGGCCGGGCGTTAGGTGACTCGTCAATGTAATTGAACGTATTAAACGTTTGGTAATTAGGTATAACTACAATAAGATTTAGCAATCAATTATGATTTAATCTTGGGTAAATATTTAAGTACAAGAATGATCAATAAAGAGGGGATCTAACCACGCTCTGCTACCAAAAATGTTCAAAAACGGAGTAGGGCACACAAAATTTGGGAAAAACGTTAAATTTGTCAGGTCAGCGTGTACATACCTTGGAGCTGGGAGCTGTATCCTTTGCTGTTCCCGCGGGATAGGTGGAATTCACTGAGCACACACTGCACACACAGGCTATCAATAACACGCATCAAGTCGGTATGTCACGTAAGATTGATGTTTCTAAAGAGAGAGGGGAAGGGCGCGGGGTTCGGAGAAGCGCTGGGTAGTTATATTAAAATGGTTATGAACATACGATGAAGTTAAATTCGATGAAACTATACAATCGCTAACCCTAGAGCTTACTACAGGGTCGAGCCCTGTATGTTCATAAGTACATTTATATAATGCTGGTAATGTTTCATCATTGCCATACGTAATATGTTACAGAACGACCGACTCTCGGAAAGCGCAGGCGAGTGTCCGCGCGGCCAGACTGAATAAACATCTTTTACCATTTTATTTTGGCCAGAAATGTTTATTTAAAATGTGTTATTCTGTTATAACGTAAACAGATAAATAAATGATTTATTGTATTATTTAAGCAAAGTTGCCCATATTGTTTAATATAACTTTGACATTTCGATGAAATTTTATTTGTTGAGAATTGAGAATTGAGAAAGCGACAAGCGACAAAATGGGATCGATCGCTATTTGTCTACGCAACTGTAGAAGCGTTCGTTAAGTGAACTTAAGATCGAAATTGAAGCGAAGTAATTAATGTCAAAGTTCAATGATTTTATTGGCTCCACATTACGTTCTAACCTAGGATCTTATCCACAGATCACAGAAACAAGGGAGATATGTTATGGGGCGTGGTTCGTGACGCCTCGATAGGTCAAAATGACCATATCGGCACGAGGCGTGTCAAGCGTTGAAATAGTCACCCACTGAACGCTGTCAGTATAGAAGCTCCGTTTAAATGATAAAATGACTATATGTAGCGTGAAAGTGTGCAACAATCGAAGTGCAAACGTTAATATAAAATCAAAGGGCATAACTTACCACCGGTAAATTTAGTTTTTAAGCATTATTTATATTTTTAAATGAATATTTTATATTTGAATAGATTTCAGAGCGTAAGGTTGTGAAAGTTGTGTTGACGTGATTTCTATCGACTATCGATAAATGGCTTATTCTACAGCTATCAATAGAATTCAATGTGTTAATAGTTCTAGTTATTTATCACTACCAAAACACGCTTAAAACAGAAGAAAAAATTTTTTAACAAATTTTCACGTTATAATTTTTTTAATTTTCTTTACAATATTAACGAACGAAGAAGGACTCTAGCAATTCAAATATAAGTAGACGAATCATACAATTAAGATAAAAATAAATTAACCAACCACAAAGGCAAAGGGCTCTGGCTCAGTATTGAGCTGTGCTTGCACACAGCGCTGATTGACAGCTCGCGCCGACTCACTCTCAAAAGGATTCAAGCCTAAAGGTTGGATGGTAGAGAATGCCCCAAGTATTAAGTCTATCTCTCTGTTTTAAGTAATTTGTACCATTTATGAAATAAAGTTTACATAATCAAGTCGGTAAACTACTGGTTTGTCCCAAACTGAGATCTCGTGACGTGACACTCAACCGAACCCATTTTATTAGTGTATTTGTATTAACATCATAAAGTCCAAGTTTACAATTTAGACTTTTATGTACTAATCATAACGAAAATCTTTAACAGCTCCAGAAAATTTAACCATTGAAATTCGGCAATTTTTTTGTTACGTTCTAATATAGGTATCGTTCCCAATTTAAAATCTTATGTATCAATTTTAAGCAAACCGTATTCTTGCTAATAAAATATTATTCTATTCTAACAATAATATATTTAAATTTAAATGATGTTATTGTATTTACCTAGTAGTAAAATAATAAAAATAGTACTTATTGCCTGTAAATTGAATAGTACCTATATTAACGTTGCAAACAAGTTTGAATTGTTTATCGATATATTTTGAAACATTCCTTGTGGCATCCCTAAGTGGACGACAGGAGAGAAACGCACACCTCTTGAAAAAAGTATAACTAGATGTCGCTGTGTGTGAGTAGTCCTTAACCTGCTGAACATAGGGACTACTATCTTAGCGCCATCTAGCTCTGAGGAATTAATTAATTACTCGTCGCATAGATGGCAGCTAAGTGACGAGTAAGCGCTACCTTACGTTCAGTGACTGAACTACGATGGAAAAAAAACGATCTTTCAGCATTTTTCAACCTTGAGAACTTAGTATAAAGTTTAATTTTCTGCTACTATCAAAACTATGTTACAGCGTTTTTAGTTCGTAAGCTGTGACCAATTATGAGGAGGTTGTTTTTGTAGTAGTTAATAGAGCGTAAGCGTAAGACGCACACATGTTTAAAAGTGGCGACACCGGGTCTTGTACGAATTGGCGTTCATGACATATCTCCCTTGTTTCTGTGATCTGTGATCTTATCCCACTAGCAGAAACATACATTGATGCTGTAATGTAATAGCATTACAACTAGACATACATTATATGCATGTACGTACGTCACGCTAACTCCCTTTGTTAAATAACAGCGTACAGATTATAATTGTTGATAAAACTGCATCGGAAATGTTGATACAGATAATTAGTGAATGTGCATGTCGTAACAGCGGCGCTCGAGCGGCTCGGCGCAGATACGTGTCCCTCGGCGATAACGCGGCGCGGGTCGCGACCCCCGGCGGCGACGTGGCCGGCCCATTCATTTTTACCAATAACTCAAAGCTTGTAAATAGGGTTTAGGTCCAATCTTGAGACGATTTTGACCAAGTTTCCATTGTTACTGTAAAGTAGAGTGATATTTTTGGACTCGGTCGCGCCGCTTCTGCTTCGCTGCCATTTTCTTCGTAAATATTTTATTTTATTTTATTCATTTCATTAATTTTAGGAAAACTAACAGCCTTCTTGTCACTAAATATTCTTTACAATGTTTAATAACCTAGGCCATTTACGAGTCTCATATGAAGTCAATAACAAAGCTAACGACCAGGTCGACCAGCGATAAGGTCGGTCGAGCGAGTAGGTATCGAACGAGCGGCCAGCCGTCGAGCGTACCTCTTCGTCGTCAGGCTCGCGGGCGGCGGCGCGCAGCGGTAGCGCGTGCTCGGCGAGCGCGGGCGCCTGCGCCAGCGCGGCGGCCAGGCCGGCGACGCGCGCGACCGGCGGCGCGGGCGGCGCGTCCTGCAGCGCCAGCGAGAGCAGCGCGCGCGCGCGCAGCGGGGCGGCGGGGTCGGCGCCGCGCACGCGCAGCACCTCGTCGGCCGCGGCCGCACGCAGCGGGGCGGCGGGGTCGGCGCCGCGCACGCGCAGCACCTCGTCGGCCGCGGCCGCACGCAGCGCGCCGCCCGCCGCGCTCAGCTCGTAGCGCACCACGCGGCGCCGCTCCACGCCCGTGCCGTCCTCCGCCGCGCCGTCCCACGACCCCTCCCACAGGCAGCGGTTCTGCTCCGACAAAGATATGTGTCCTTATAACTACTATCATGTCGCATCCGATGCGGCCGCCTGTCCAGGGGTGAATCCATTTTAAAGTGCTCACAGGAGGTTGATAATTTCATTCGAGCTATTTTTGAGCTAAGGTCTTTGTTAAGTCAGTTTTGTGACTATGAAAATGTCTAGATTTATAGTTGTGTTCTGGGGCACCTTGTACTTGCGGAAGACTAGATCGGAGACGGGCTCGTACTGCACCACGCACTCGCCCGACACGTCCGTTTCGTTGTGCGCGCCCTCGGCCGACTGGAACTGAAACCGCATGACAACATTATTATTCTTTTTGTCAAAATCAATAGCAAAGAAATCATTAATTGCTATTGATTACAATATCCTCCTGCCGCCCAGAGGCCTTTTAAAAGGCCTTCTAAAAATCATATTTTAAACTTTTTATGACAAGAACCTATGTACTGATTTCGATTAACAACTTTTTTGCCCTGGGCGGCACGAGGTTATGATAACTCTGTAATCATTATGAACATCACTACTCACTTATGAAATAAACAATTTAGATACAAAGTCATTACTGAGAGCACAAAGTATGAAATGATAATCTTGTAAAAGGGTAATCAATGAGGTCAAAGTTCAAGCCACACAAGGACAAATCATTATCAAGAAATGGATAAAAAAAATGGAAGAATGGGTCCCTATTCTAGCATTTCATCCACTATCATGGTTGTCTTGAATATATTAATGAAGACAGTGGTAACTGCCAAAAAGAAAAAAATCAGATGTAGCAGCAGCGAAGGTAGTTATCATTTACTTTTTTTTTTTTATTTGGTTTAAGTTGAGAAGACAATAATAATGTTTAAACAGCCTGACCAATTTTTATCAAACTTAGCCTAGAATCGCAAGAATCTCAAAGTGGCTTCCTATGACATAAGAACAGGTGTCTGAATTGGTTTATACATTTGGGAGCTACAGTGGCTATACGGTCTACAGTGGATACACACATTCAACTTATAACACTCTGTTTGCATCAAAGATTAACAAAACTAATATTATAAGCTGCAATACTAAGTAATTCAAATAAAAAGTGATAAGTAAACCAAAGGAGTTCTACGCTCTTGAGGCAATTCCCCCCAAAAAAATGTTTTTTTGATGGTAGGAAGGAATCCATATCTAAGCTCGAATCTGTATACTATGCATAGAATAAGAATCCTTACCTGGAATAAACTTATAAGTGCTTTCTTAAAGTTGAGTATGTCTGGAGGGTCCTGAGGATCCAGGTAGGCTGCAGTGATGCGGCCCGCGCTCCATAATGCCAGGAATGTGGAGCTGGGCACATCATCCCACACAGAAGGCCGTGGAACAAACTCTGCATTCAGGTGCTTGCCCCGCAACATCAACTGTGGAGACTCGAGCTAAAACAAATACACCGCAGAGTTAATTAAAAACATTTGGATTCAGATTAGTTCCTTAAAGAGCTAAATGTTAAGTTATAATTAAGAAATACATTTCTACAAGCTCAAGTCTCAAAGTTCTACAATTATAGTACAATACTGAAATAATAAATAGACCATTTATTAATCTTATTAAGATTTATAGCAATCAAATAGACTAAGAATAAATCAGATTATTGGTAAATACTTTATTAATCCCGGGGCTCACCGTGAAGTGCAGCAGCACATCCTGCGCCTGCGCCCAAAGCGGCTGCACGGCGAGCGCGGCGCGCAGCCGGTAGCCGAGCTCGCCGCCGCGCGCGCCCGCCTCGTCGCGCTCGCCCAGCAGCACGCTGGCCGCGGCCGAGTACCGCGCGCCGCGCGCGAAGGGAGCCAGCGCGGCCAGCTCGGCCGGCGCCCGGCCGGCGCCCGCCGCCGCCGCGCACGCCAGCAACACCGCCGTCGCCCACACGCGCCCCGCACTCATCTCGTCGCGCCCCGCGGGTTACGAACGTAAGTTGTCGGTTGACGACGCGACCTCGCTTCGGCACGTTTATAATGTTCGAAAAGTTCACGTCATGCGCGTACGCGTCCCGTTACTCCGGAAACTGTATGAGAACTGTCAGGTCAGTCAAACTAAACTTGCCGGTCGCGCGGCCGTTCGCGGTTGTTGTTATTATCGAACGATAACATAGGTAACTTATGACTAGACATGTGGTGCTCTTCCGTTTCATATGGTCTACAACGTATGCGACCGAGACGGCACTATACATATAGCATTAACCGAAGTGCGCAAGAGTTGTGGTCGAGTAAAATTTGATCAATCAGTGATCTTGATCTTGAACTCTGTTCGAGCCACCGTTAATAACGATGTTGCGTGGTGTCGCCGCTTCCTTAACTGTCAGTTAGTAAATACATATCGTAGCTGGCGGGAAGGTCGAACTTTTGGAAGGTTCCTAAGATTATCAAATAAATGTGAAAGTTTATGAGGAAGTTTTGATTATTGTGGATTGGTAATGAAATTAGGTCATGACCTAAATTAAAACAAGATTTCGTAGAAAAGTTTATATGGGAGGGCAAGCAGCACTTAATACTCTAACTGTTTACTAGGTAGTTGGGACATTAGAT
Source organism: Acleris emargana (assembly GCA_927399475.2). NCBI lineage: Eukaryota > Metazoa > Arthropoda > Insecta > Lepidoptera > Tortricidae > Acleris > Acleris emargana. The sequence continues at coordinate 91,674 of OV656851.1, forward strand.
ATTAGCTAGTTCTCCCTTAGAAGTTGCCTATTGATGCGCGCGACAGAACTCAGGAACACGCAGCAGCGATAGCGTTTGTTTAAGATCTGATATGCTGGTTTCACGCTAGCTCTACGGCGAACGAGCGTAACTACAATATAAATGAAACTATATGTAATAGATCCAGTCACTCACTGCTCGACTTTTTTGAAATGTTGACTTTGTTGATGTTGTGTTAGTAGTTTGCCTACCTACCTTTAAGGTTATTTATGCATATTGGTTTCGTAACATTCGTGCATTAAAAACGGTTCGTTTTATGACACAGGTCGTAAACTCGCGGGGCGTTGCTCGTCGTAAACAATCGAATACTGGTTTATTGACTAACGCGAGCGCGACAGAGATGATGCTGTCGACGAGCTCCACGATGTGCCAGCCTAACTTTTCCGCATAGTATACCTACTTGCAAGCAATGCTTAACGACTCGCGTTTGAATAACGTCTTCCTTCCGCTTCGTATAAGGCAAGCTCAAAACAAACGGTCTATTGCGCAGGCACTTCTTTGATAATGTACAGGATTAAGTCTCTGCATAATGTTGTAACAGTTAGGCATGTTTATTTTGTGTATTTATTTGTGTTATATTATTGTAAGTACCTATTTATATATGTAAATTAGTATTATTGTATTTTATTATATGTATTGTACTTAAACCCATATTCTATAATTTATGTTTAGCTGATTTCTTAAAGTAAGCACCAACCTTTGACTTGTTTCTGTTTGGCCAGTTGGTTGACTGGTAGAGAATGCCATAAGGCATTAAGTCCGCCATTTGTACTTTTCTTTTATTGCACAATAAAGTTTAAATAAATAAATATTGCAAGGGAAGCCGGATTTTTATGGTAACTAGCTGTATAGTGTATATACTCCCAAGGCACCCCGAGAACCTGTCTGACGAGCGGCGCGTTCAAGACACAAGCGGAGACGCGCCGAGACAAGACATACACACTGGCACTCGGTCTGGCAGGGGGTCTCGCCGAGGGTGTAGCCGCGGTGTTACGTTTTATGGTCCCACGGTTAATTATCGTTTGGTGTACTTACATGGGTAATTAATTGAATAATAATCGCCCGTCGTCGTACTGTTCACGTGTCATTATATTACCTACGCCGAATTAGAGTAAGGTACAAAATTGCCTATGCAAGTGCAATCTAAAGAATCGGCCATACGGACACGTGAAATACGGTGACGTTGCGTAATCAAACGAATGTGTCTTAGTAATTAATTACACAGCGTCAATTTTGACGGACCGTAATTTACGAACCGTTAAGCTCCGGCGCGGTCCTAAGAGCAAGCGGAGACTCCTGGGGGAACCGATATAAAAATATGTGAAGTCGGTCGTCGGGGGTCTCTACGCGCTACACGACTGGGGGATCTCTATATTCTCTGGCTCTGTATGCACGTTCATGGTGCGAGCGCCACGTTTCGCGAGGGCTTTAAATAAATCATTAAAATCCATTAGAATTTATTGTTTATTTAATTAGATTGCACATTTATTACTTAAGTAATTATACAAAAGCCGGCTACGTTAGTGACCGAGGCCCGCTATTCCGCGTCAGACGGCGCCGGCGCGGGCGAGCAGCGCGGCCTGCGGGGCGCTGACGAGGCGGCGCAGCTCGGCGGCCAGCGCTGCCCGCGCGGGAGCGTCGCGCGCGCCGCACGCCGCTATCGTCGACTGCAGCTTCAGCCGCAGCGAGGCGTTGAATGGCAACTCTGGCAACATTATTATGTACACATAAAATGACAATCTAATTCCACTACAACCTCGAGAGCCACAAGCTCGCGGGATGTCTCACCGTCGCCCTCCGCGTCGCTCATTACGTCGGCGAGCAGTCGCTTCGTGGAAGCGTTCTTTGCGTCGTCGGGCGGTTCCACGTGCAGCGCCAGAAGCACTCTGCTAAGCTGGATTCTGTAAATTGAACGAATCGCACTTTGCAACCTACATAGATCACGAAGCCCAATGATCCAAGCGCAAATTAAACTTAAATACTAGCAGTTCGAGACATGACGCTTAAAATACTCACTCGGCGAGAATATCTTCTGGTAGATTTTGATTTGTATCGACCAGTTTGTTTGCTTTTTCAAGGGCCATGTCATATTTCCCTGAAACAATGTAAACATAGAGCACTACCTGCTGGGCACGGTCTCTGTCTGCTTGGCATCATTTCTATATTCTGAAACGTATTTGACATAACAACTTGGCATAATTTAACTCTGTATGATATGACTTTATTTCAATCTTTTCATGGATACCTCTATACTAAAACAAAATTTTATGCTCAAATTTTGAGTATTATTTACAAATGAATTCAAACTTATTTTAAATATGAAACTCAATCCAAATCCAAAGAGACAAGAACTTGTTTTTTTTTCACCACCTGTCATGAGCCCATTAAGCCTGATAATTCCCCCCACCTGATTAAAACGGAGGTTATTACCGCAGTCAATGAGAAGGTTAATGTAATTCCTGGTGAATATGATTTTCATATTGGGCTCGGTAACGAGCGCGAGCGCCTGTTGGTAGTACTCTGCCGCCTCGCACGCGAGCCCCAGCTCCTCCAGGTCTCCTGCCAGCTCTGACAGGATGGACAACCGGATGGAACAGCCATCTGGGTACTTGGAGAAAGCTTGCATGAAGCAACCTATTGCAGCCTGGAGTAATAAAAAAAAAAAAAATGACATTTTGATTGCAAAATTATTGAAAATATTATAAACACTTAAGAGTGAGATTAGAGGTCAATTAACCATAGTTCTTGATTGTAAAGATGTCACCTGTGCTTAAAGTATTCATTTGAACAATTGTGATGGTGCTGATCTCAAGCGTGCACTAGAATTATCATCAATCAAATGATATGATGTGATTGCTACAATTAGCAACTGTTGAGAGCAAATACTCAAATCTATTAGAACCTTAAGGCTTGACATTATCAACTGAACAAAGTTGGTGGATTGGATAAGAGAAAAGGTGTTTATGCAAAAACTTTATATAATGATGATCATAGAAAGACTTTTCATTACAACCTACCTCTAAATTCTCCCTGTCAGGGCTACAGAACTTAAGCGCTCTAAGTTTCCTCTCGGCCCTCATGAAGTGGCGCGCCGCAGCGAGCAAGTTCTCAGCCTCCCCGAGGAAGTCCCCTACGGACGCCTCGCACTTGGCGGCACCCACGTACGCGTGCGCGGCGAAAGCCGGCTGCTCCGAGTACTCGCATTGGATGGCGAGCGCTATGAACTCGTTCGTAGCTTCTGACACATTCGGCTTTCTCAAGAAACGCCTGTAAATACTTATGAATAATTGACGGATCACCGAGAGAAAAGAGTTTAGTTTGTAATGGACTTACTTTTTCAGTTTTGTATTAATATTCATAAATTGTTCATTAAAACTTGCGTTGAGATCGGTAGACATTATTAATAAAAACCAAATTGGCCACTACCACCCAGATATTTCGATTTTGTTGAGAATGCAAATAGAAAGCAATACAACATTAAAAGTTCAAGTCTTCTTCTTTCCTTTAATGGCAGCCTCAGGTCTTGTGCCAATATCAATTGCTTGAGTGTTTGTCGGTTGTTAATGATTCTGCTTAGTCAACAGTTAAATGAAAACTTTCGGTAGTTTCGGTGTTATGTTATTAACAAGTTGACAGCTGTCATTTGTCAGTGTCTGCCTTTTTTTTTTTATTTGTACGTTTGTACAGGCTGAGATCTAGGATCATATCGCCTCATATCTTTTCGGTTTTTTTTGTTGTTATTTTATCGTCTAAATGTTCTTTTGAATGTTGTCTCATCCGGTAAAACTTCTTCAGTGTTGTTGGTTCTTTTAATGTCATCAAATCCGGTAATTTCTTTAGTTGTAGTCCATTTCAGGTAAAAATTCCGTGAAAAATTCGTCATAATCCATTTCTTATAATTTTGACATATCTGAGTAATCGAATATTATTGTTTTTTAACAATAATAATACTGTGTTTTAATAATAATACAGTATTTTTCTTTGGTTTGGATCTGTACCCTTACAGCCATATCTAACGACAAAGATGCGACAAATTCAAAGTTAAAGTTAAATTTGTTACTTCGACAGTCGTTTTTAGAGCTCCATACAAAGAGTAGTGTAATATACTGGCTCCATACCTGAAGGGAGCTCAAAGGAACGTCAAATTTGGTATATTACAAACCCCTTTCTTGACAAACCCTGGAGAAAAACGATTTTTGGCAACTCAAAGCGACACGAAACGACGCGACTGCTGCTCTTGAGATTGCGTCGCGTCACTCGCGCGACCGTCCAATTTAGTCGTGGTAGTAGCTGCGTTTAGTTACGGCTTGGTAGATGTATGTAATGGCTACCCACCCACTGTGGCTGCGCGTTTCTTATCACTTGTCAAACAAATGTCAAATTCTTTGACGTGTCGTGTATTTGGGGTAACTCGATTACATATTTCGGTAATTCATGTCTTAGATTAATATTATTCGTGGCCGCGTGTGTTATTAATAGACTTGTGAAACTGGACCACAATGGATTTTCTGAAGAGCGGTTTAAAAACCGTGCTGGGGGCACCAGAACCTGGTCAAATGCCTACGGGAGCAGAAACGGTATGATAATAAAGTTGGTTTAAAAATTGATACATAAGGTTAAATATAGGCCGGAGATGTTCATATATTATCAAGAAAAGTGTATATGATGTTATATTAGTTAAGCTGAAGCTTCGAAAATTTTCGTACCATAATTCGCTAACTAATTAATAATAATAACTAATCAAAACATCTGTGCTTTTCTGCAGTGTTCTTTTCTACAATTTTTTTATCCGCAGATTCATTTCATATTACCGACGTGTAAAAGAGCCTTGTTGAGGCCAAGTTATTTAATGTGCCATTTAAAGTTGGCAAAATTTATGTCAAATATGCTTTACTTGTCGATTGTTAAACAGGCGGTTAGTATGGTAAACTAGGGTAAACAATCTATTATCTAAATAGGTAACTGAACGAGATACTTTTAATGATACCTATGTTCTATAGGTAGAGGAATATATTCAAAGTCCCAAGTTTTCAACCTCAAGGTGCTGCCATTGACTTTGCCATGTTCTTAAAACGATGAAATTCTAGTTGTTTCAGACCCCAAGGTCGAAAATGTGAATGTTTAATAAAGGGCTCTGTCTAAGCATATGTCCAGAAATTGGGGATACCGGGGGCCCGTTTCACAAACGCTATGGTAACTTGTATTACAAGTTTTTGTGAAATGGGCCTTTTGCAAGGTAAATTAGCTAACATGTAATTTTAGCATACTGTAAGGCTGTGACTCCACTGACGCGGAGACGAGCATAGAATATTAGCTCAGCTCTGCTCCACTCGGCTCATCTCAGCCTCAGTGGAGCCGCAACCTTAAATGTCTTTCTTTTACAATGAAAAGACATCTCTAAGCTGTTTATACGATTTATTAAATAAATAAATTGCTGGGTTAGGAACATTTTTAATACTGTTTAATGGAGAACTTATATGATGTTTTTTGTAAGGAGTTTAACACAGTATTATCATTTAATCAATTTGTACAATGTTATAGTGTACTTGACAAACTCTAAAAGATTTAAAGTACAATTTATATTTGATGTTATGTCAGTAAATGTTGTGGTTGTCCATGATCAGCCTTTATTGAACATATCCCATATTAAAGAGCAAGAATACCTAACATTACACAACAAATAATTTTCGACTGTGAGAGACTTGTCCCTGTGCTGAAGGCGGCAGTTTGCGGTGTTGCAGGTGGAGCGGCTGGTTGACCGCGTGAACAACTCCACGCTGCTGGAGGACCGGCGCGACGCGTGCCGCGCGCTCAAGGCCATGTCGCGCAAGTACCGCGTGGACGTGGGCGCGCACGCCATGGACACGCTGCGCCAGGTGCTGGAGCTGGACCGCGGCGACTGCGAGACGCTCAACTACGCGCTGGACGCGCTCAGCAACGTCATGTGCCCGGCGCAGTTCGAGGAGGAGCTGGACGGGCCGCACGCCGCCAACGTGGGCGAGCAGTTCACAGAGATGTTCGTGAAGGAGCCGCAGCACGTGCAGCTCGTGCTCGACCTGCTCGACGAGTTCGACTTCCGCGTGCGGCTGTCGGCCGTGCGGCTGCTCACCTCCCTGCTCACCAACCGGCCCAAGGACATCCAGGAGATCATCCTCGTCAAGCCCATGGGCGTCTCCAAGATGATGGATCTGCTCGCCGATCCCCGCGAGGTGATCAGGAACGAGACGCTCCTGCTCCTCATCAAGCTGACGAGAGGAAACGCCAACATACAAAAGATAGTCGCCTTCGAAAATGCCTTTGACAGATTATTCGAGATAGTCTCCTCCGAGGGCTACTCGGACGGCGGGATCATAGTGGAGGACTGCCTGCTTCTCATGCTGAACCTGCTGAAGAACAACAGCAGCAACATCAACTTCTTCAAGGAGGGCAGCTACATCCAGCGGATGCTGCCGATGTTCAGCACGCCGGACGAGGCGGAGGAGGGCTGGTCGCCGCAGAAGGTGTCGAACGTGCACTGCATGCTGCAGGTGGTGCGCACGCTGGTGGCGCCGAGCGGCGCGGCGCAGCTCGTGGCCAGCTGCCAGCGCCTGGTGCGCAGCTCCGGCCTGCTGGGCGCGCTGTGCGCCATCCTCATGGCCAGCGGCGTGCCGGCCGACGTGCTCACCGAGACCATCAGCACGGTGGGCGAGGCCGTGCGCGGCGAGCCGGCGGCGCAGGCCTTCCTCGCCGGCGTCGTGGCGCCCTCCAGTCCGCCGCGGCCCGCCGTCGTCGTGCTGCTCATGTCCATGGTCAACGAGAAGCAGCCCTTCTCCTTGAGGTAACACCGCGCCCCACGGTCGAGGACGTGTCGTTTAGGCAGTCCCCACTCAGAACAGTTTGCCAAGTACCGATCGACGCCGTTGTTCTCAATTAAACAGTCATATCGCCCAATTTAAGATTATATTGAACTTGAACGTACATTATCATCTTAACGGCCGCAATGCGAGAGCGTAAGCGTGAGATTTCTCTCAATTTTCTTATTGATTATTTTGTATGTTGTTGCCATATCGTATTAACTACCGGAACCGAAATTCAGATTATAATAAGTTGTCGGTGTCGGCAGGTGCGCGGTGCTGTACTGCTTCCAGTGCTTCCTGTACCGCAACGAGGCGCAGCAGGCGGCGCTGGTGCAGACGCTGCTGCCGTCCTCGGCGGACGTGCACAGCCTCACCAGCGGGCAGCTGCTGTGCGGCGGTGAGCCCCGCGAGCGGCGCGCGTGGTGCGCGAGCCCGGAGTGCGCGGCAGCCGAGTGACGCCCGTGTGGTTGCAGGTCTGTTCTCGGCGGACGTGCTGTCCAACTGGTTCGCGGCCGTGGCGCTGACGCACGCACTGGTGGACAACGCGGCGCAGAAGGAGCAGTTGCTTCGCGTGCTGCTGGCCACCAACATCGGCAGCGCGCCCGTGTCGCTGCTGCACCAGTGCTCGCTCACGCTGCAGCACACCACCAAGCTGCAGCCCAAGGTCCGCGCAGAACGCTTCCATCCGACATATCGACGCGTCATCACCGGAGGCCGGAGTTCTCGTTGCTATTTCGACTTCTCGTTTATCGACTTCGGATATACATATTTTATCGATACATTATAGAACACAACGTATTAAAAAAGATTAAAGGAAGCGGTAAACAACAGGCGGTATAATCGCTGAAGAGCGATTTCTTTCAGGTAACTTTTAAGTAATTGAAAATGTGAAATAGAGATTTGCAATGAAAAAAATTAAAAGTTAATAGTTAACATACACATAGATTACAGCACGCCTGTTCCCGGAGGGGCGGGCGGAGACCACTTCTTTCCACTTGCTACGATCTTGACTTTCTAACAATTATACACATTTAATCTGTTCGGTTCAGTGTTTTATCATTTATGAATTTCATGTTCAAAGTCTAACAGTGCAAACAAGTATTTCATAATTCGTTTTTCTATAAAATAAATAGATAGTCATTATCTGGAAGAGATCGCTCTTTAGCGATAAGATCGCCTGTTGTTTACCTCTTCTTTTCATCTTCTTTAATAATGTTGTGTTCTATATATAATGCATCGATAAAATATGTATATCCGAAGTCGATAAACGAGGAGTCCCTATGTCAGCACAAAAGTTTTACGAAAATTCCGGCCTCTGGTCATTACTTTCGGCTTTTTTGAGTTTGGTTTTTCAAAGAGAGAGAGAGATATATTTAAGGAAACTCGTCCCTTAATTATCTCTCACTCTCTCTCTCTTTGCGAGGAGGAATCCAAAGGGAGGAAGATGAATAAAAGCAGGCATCTCTTGCCTGTGGAATAGGGATTTTGAAGCATTTTTTTCTTTGTTTTCACGGTGCTTTGTCACCACCTTAAAAGCGAAAACCCGCGTTTGTCACCACTCTACCTTAAAAGCGTAAACCCTCGTTTGCCACCACTCTACCTTAAAAGCGTCAACCCTCGTTTGTCACCACTCTACCTCAAAAGCGTCAACCCTCGTTTGTCACCACTCTACCTTAAAAGCGTAAACCCTCGTTTGTCACCACTCTACCTTAAAAGCGTAAACCCTCGTTTGTCACCACTCTACCTTAAAAGCGAAAACCCTCGTTTGTCACCACTCTACCTTAAAAGCGTAAACCCTCGTTTGTCACCACTCTACCTTTAAAGCGAAAACCCTCGTTTGTCACCACTCTACCTTAAAAGCGTAAACCCTCGTTTGTCACCACTCTACCTTAAAAGCGTAAACCCTCGTTTGTCACCACTCTACCTTAAAAGCGTAAACCCTCGTTTGTCACCACTCTACCTTAAAAGCGTACACCCTCGTTTGCCACCACTCTACCTTAAAAGCGTAAACCCTCGTTTGTCACCACTCTACCTTAAAAGCGTTAACCCTCGTTTGTCACCACTCGATCTTGAAAGGGTATTTTTGCTGTGGCGATTCACCGATTCGCATTTCACCTCGATCGTGTATTTTAATTTAATACTACTACGTACTAAACAAAAAAAGGGAAATAATATAGGAGGTCCCCAAACAAGAAACGATTTTTTAACGTCTTATTTTATATTTATTCTATGCGCGCTTGCGCTGATTCGTTTCGAAATCGAATTCAAATTGGAATATAATAATAACACTGACTGCGGCGGGGCAGGGGGGGCGGGGGGACCCTTGCGTCTGACCGGTTTTTTTTGTTCACCACTCTACCTTAAAAGCGTAAACCCTCGTTTGTCACCACTCTACCTTAAAAGCGTAAACCCTCGTTTGTCACCACTCTACCTTAAAAGCGAAAACCCTCGTTTGTCACCACTCTACCTTAAAAGCGTAAACCCTCGTTTGTCACCACTCTACCTTTAAAGCGAAAACCCTCGTTTGTCACCACTCTACCTTAAAAGCGTAAACCCTCGTTTGTCACCACTCTACCTTAAAAGCGAAAACCCTCGTTTGTCACCACTCTACCTTAAAAGCGTAAACCCTCGTTTGTCACCACTCTACCTTAAAAGCGTACACCCTCGTTTGCCACCACTCTACCTTAAAAGCGTCAACCCTCGTTTGTCACCACTCTACCTTAAAACCGTTAACCCTCGTTTGTCACCACTCTACCTTAAAAGCGTAAACCCTCGTTTGTCACCACTCTACCTTAAAAGCGTACACCCTCGTTTGCCACCACTCTACCTTAAAAGCGTCAACCCTCGTTTGTCACCACTCTACCTTAAAAGCGTAAACCCTCGTTTGTCACCACTCTACCTTAAAAGCGTACACCCTCGTTTGCCACCACTCTACCTTAAAAGCGTAAACCCTCGTTTGTCACCACTCTACCTTAAAAGCGTACACCCTCGTTTGCCACCACTCTACCTTAAAAGCGTCAACCCTCGTTTGCCACCACTCTACCTTAAAAGCGTCAACCCTCGTTTGTCACCACTCTACCTTAAAAGCGTAAACCCTCGTTTGTCACCACTCTACCTTAAAAGCGTACACCCTCGTTTGTCACCACTCTACCTTAAAAGCGTACACCCTCGTTTGCCACCACTCAGTGGCGGTACTGCCATATAAGCCCAAAAGCCGGGCTTGCCTTGCCTTACAAAAATAACTATTCATTAAATCCACGTAATGTATTAGATAGGTATTTCACCTTCGCGCGCCGCGCGCTCTCACTAAATTCTTCAAATCAAATTACATGCAACAGTAGTACCTACTAAATTTTACCGCGCACCGCCGGCCGCCACCTACGCAGCACAGCGCTCAGCGCTGTGCGGCAACCAGTCGAACTATTCATGACGCGGCTAGCTCGTATCTCGCTCGCACGTATTGGCTTGCAATCAGGCTTTCATATTCTCTGTCTTACCCACCGAAACGGCATATGCCCAAATACGACTGTTCGTGTATTAATATGGCAAATAGTATGAGAGTAAAAAGCCAAGCTTGCGTATGAAGTTGTACACGAGTCCATAGTAAATGCGAAATTCGCTTCGCGCAGGCGCGGAGCGCGCGTTGAGCCGCGTTAGCGGCCAACTTCACTTCATTGCTATTTGTTGACAAATGCTTTTATTCACGCGTTGAATAGTTTGTTTTGTTTAGGCGTTGAGAAGCGCGGCGCGGTCAGTGCAATTATAAGTTTTTTTTTGTGGTGTTGTGAGTTGTGATTCAATTAGATTGACAATGGAGGAAGTCCCGTGTGACTGTGATATTTTAAAGTGTGCACAAACTGCTTGTCGACGGAAAGGTAAAATGTTTGGACTTTGCAGAGAAAAAGGTACTTATTTCTTCGGCAAAACCTACGCCTGACTTGTGTATTTCTCAGAGTAGTAAATCGCACAAAAGGCAGTTTAACAGGTCAGTGTACAAAACTCATTGGATTGTTGGTTGTTCGCACTCTAATAAGTTATATTGCTGGTGTTGTATTTTCTTTTCTAACGACAAAAACGTGTGGAATACATCTGGTTATGACGATTTAAATAATTTAGCTGGCGCCATTAAAAGACATATGAATTCTCGAAAACACATGAACGCGGTAATTTCTTTTAGTGATTTTGGTAAACAGCGAATTGAGACATCTTTATCGCGCCAATTATCAAAGGAAATTACAAAACAACATGCGTGTTGATAACAATAGTAGCGTTTTTCAAAGATTAGTCGATGTTGTTTGTCATTTAGCACAACAAGAACTTCCCTTCAGAGGTCACGATGAGTCTAAAACTTCATTGAATAAGGGTAATTTTTTAGAGCTTGTGTCGCTACTTTCAAAATAGGTACGATGGCGTTTTAGAAAAACACATTCGATGTATACAAATAATAATTTAATTTAACTATGTTGTGTAATATGTATGTAATTTTTAGATAGGTAATTGAAATAAAAGTAAGTACTTATTGCTTTCTCCCTAGGCAAGCAAAGTTAAAATAAGAAGTTGAACCTTTATTTTATTCTCTCATACAAACCAAGCGGCTTTTTTCAAGGCCACCGAAAGTATGCAATTGCTGATATGTCTGTAAAATTATATCTAGTGGTAACATGCCTTCAGGGTGCTTTGGTGAGCTCGTCCACGTAAGCAAATGCCTATACAACTGCAGAGTGAAGTGAAGATTGATCAGTAATGTGGTAACAAGATAAATTTATCCATAATAACCGTAAAAACTACAAAACATATCTCTCGGCTTGCCCTATTCTGAAACCCTAGGCACGCCACTGCCACCACTCTACCTTAAAAGCGTCAACCCTCGTTTGTCACCACTCTACCTTAAAAGCGTTAACCCTCGTTTGTCACCACTCTACCTTAAAAGCGTAAACCCTCGTTTGCCACCACTCTACCTTAAAAGCGTAAACCCTCGTTTGTCACCACTCTACCTTAAAAGCGTAAACCCTCGTTTGTCACCACTCTACCTTAAAAGCGTAAACCCTCGTTTGTCACCACTCTACCTTAAAAGCGTAAACCCTCGTTTGTCACCACTCTACCTTAAAAGCGTAAACCCTCGTTTGTCACCACTCTACCTTAAAAGCGTTAACCCTCGTTTGTCACCACTCGATCTTGAAAGGGTATTTTTGCTGTGGCGATTCACCGATTCGCATTTCACCTCGATCGTGTAATTTAATTTAATACTACTACGTACTAAACAAAAAAAGGGAAATAATATAGGAGGTCCCCAAACAAGAAAAGATTTTTTAACGCCTTATTTTATATTTATTCTATGCGCGCTTGCGCTGATTCGTTTCGAAATCGAATTCAAATTGGAATATAATAATAACACTGACTGCGGCGGGGCGGGGGGGGGCGGGGGGACCCTTGCGTCTGACCGGTTTTTTTTGTTCTTTAAAAGCTTTAGTCGCATTTCACCTCGATCGTTTATTTTATTATTAGCAAAACATTTCGACCCTCAGTATACCTCGTTCGCATATTTTGTATAGCGTTCCCTCGCATTTTTTTTAATATAATGTGGTCAATATTAATAGTAGCAGTTTATCTCGATCATAATATCTAATCGTATTATTTATTAAAAATAATATTGATATGTGTTTGATATTAAGTAAAAATAGTAAAAGTTAATTCTTCTCGCGATTATTACTTATTTATCTGAAGTCTACCCCGTCGTCTAAGACAAATATTATAGCACTTAAGAAATAAAACGTTAGCTACGAAACGCTTAAAAATAAACTTAACGAGGTTTAATGCAAAATACCAATTAACGCGTCAAATAAAATAGTGTCCCGAACAAAAATTAATCGCGGGGCAACGCGACTATGGTGTAGCCTAACCTAGGTTAGCCTTAGGGTGCGGCTCCACTGAGGCGGAGACGAGAGGAGCGGAGCGGAGCTGTGCCAATATTAACCAATAAAAGGCGCATGCGGTCACGTCGAGCGCGCCTTGCGCAGATTCTATTGGTTAATATTGGCACAGCTCCGCTCCGCTCCTCTCGTCTCCGCCTCAGTGGAGCCGCACCCTTAGTGTAGGCTGCGGCTCCGCTGAGCCGGAGATGAGCGGAGTGGAGCGGAGCTGTGCCAATATCAACCAATAGAATCTAAAGTAACGTGCGCAAGGCGCGCTCGACGTGACCGCGTGGCGCATGCGTCTATTGGTTAATATTGGCGCAGCTCCGCGCCGCTCCGCTCATCTCCGCCTCAGTGGAGCCGCAGCCTTATCGGAAATAAGATGGTACAAATTAAATATACTCGTAGATACTAATGTGACCAGCCGCGCGAGAAGTTGCTTTAATTAAAATGCTATTGAGAATTTGACTAGCCGAGGTGAATACAAGGAATTTATGCTTTTATGCCATTTTTGAGGTAAATTTTAAACCGAATATCTTTATGTGAGAGCTCGGCACCTAGCCAAATAACCGTTCGTACCGATAAGAATGAGGAACGCGAGGCAGTCGGTACGGTCGAATAGCCTCTGGCTGGGTCCTGCCTCCGGTATGTGAAGCTCGTCCGGTGCCGTGTGCGGCAGGTGGCGCTGCTGATGCTGCTGGCGCAGTGGACGGCCGGGTGTCCGGCGGCGGTGAGCGCGTTCCTGCGCGCGCCCGGCGGCGTGGGCTTCCTGGTGGCGCAGACCTGCTCCAACGAGCACGACGAGAACGAGTACCTGCTGCAGGGGCTGTGCGCCTTCCTGCTGGCCGTGTGCATCCACTTCAACGACGACTCGGTGCCGGAGCACTCGCGCGCCAAGCTGGAGCAGCTGGTGCTGAAGCGCGTGGGGCTGGAGACGTTCAGCGCCAAGCTGGCCGAGGTGGCGCGCCACGAGCTCTACAACCGCGCGGCCAAGCACCCGCAGCTGCGCGTCAAGGCGCCGCAGGAGGTGCTCGTCGACCACGAGTTCTGCAAGCTCTTCAAGGTGCTCGAGGGTGAGTCCCGGGCCCGCCCGCTTCCACTAATTATACGATCTATTATTCACATGCACTTGTATGTTACTTATTAAGTATGTGTATCTGAATTAAATTCAGTAATCAAATTTTGAAATGGTTCCCCATATTGAAATAGGCAAAAAGTTGAAAATTTATGTAAAACCGATGATGATCGGCCTACGAAGACCCACCGAGTATATACCCGTGAACCCTGACAATATCAACGAGTCCAATTCCACCGGAGTGTAGTACCTACACGTCGCAGACCCGCAGGTCTACGTCAAGTACGCAGATGATGCCAGTGCAAAAAATTAGGGGGACGGTTTCCACGACATACGAATGCTGTTCAGTATACGTTGAGAGAACGTTCTTGAACTGCTGTTACTCTGTGCCTCTGCTTTAGTACGTGATGGCAACCCCCGTCTGCAGTAAACGCTTGGTGCGCAGGCGTGGTGACGCAGAGCCTGACGGCCGCGCCGGAGAACGGGCTGCGCGAGGCTCACGAGCGCGCGTCGCCGGACGACGCCACGCTGGACCAGTACAAGAGCCTCATCCGGCAGCAGGACGCGCGCCTGCAGGAGCTGCTGGCGCAGGTCGAGGGCCTGCTGCAGCACAACCACCAGCTGCAGGTGACATCCACCAGACAAGCACTCGAACACATCACACGAACGTTATTCACCAGACAGACACTCCTCTCTCTCCTCCCAGACCTTGCTTGAGAATCGTGATTTCAACCGAATTTAAAACCGGAGAAGGTTTGTTTGTTTGTTGTATTTTATTTTTTATGTCAGTTTTCCGATTTCTCCGTGGAATTATTTTGAAAATTGTTTTTGTTTTATAGGGTATCTGATGATGGGATCCGCAAGGAATTGAGGGCACTTCTCATATATTGTAGGCATGCATGTATAGGGTTGTAAAAAAACAGCTTTTTTTCTGACTTGAAAAGAAACATGAAAAAAAAAACAGTGAAAAAAACCGTTTTTTTTTCTGGAGTAGGGGAGACCGGGGACAATTGAAACGATTTGACTTTGACTGCCTGTTGCCGATTTATTTTTAAAGTTAGAAAGATGTTTGCCATAATTATTTCAAGGTTAGTTATTTTGCCGTGTGGTGCCGGTAGAATAGAATAGCACCACCCCATATCCTCCCGTGGGTATCGTAGAAGGCGATTAAGGGATTAAGGGATTATTACATTGGAAAGATCTCCTCCGGGCGGGATAGGCGTCGTTAGCATTGGGCTGCTACCTATCTAGGAGAAGGAAAACTCCGAATTCAAACCCGGCGGGATAGGCGTCGTTAGCATTGGGCTGCTACCTATCTAGG
This sequence comes from Acleris emargana, assembly GCA_927399475.2. Classification (NCBI taxonomy): domain Eukaryota; kingdom Metazoa; phylum Arthropoda; class Insecta; order Lepidoptera; family Tortricidae; genus Acleris; species Acleris emargana. The sequence continues at coordinate 106,857 of OV656851.1, forward strand.
AGAAGGAAAACTCCAATTTCAAACCCGACCCTGCAAAATGGACCATGCGAGCACCATTTAAAAAGTTTATACCCCAGGAGGGTACTGGCAATGCCAGAGAATCCCTCCCCAGGCCTAGCCTGGGCAGCCCTTCGTACTCTGGGGGGGGCAAAATAGTGCGCGTATGTTCGGATCCCTCCGGGGATCGGAACGGCGGCGATGCCGTTTGCCACGCGTCACGCTGTGTTCGCAGGGGGGTTGGCAAAAAGCGGGCCGCTGAAAGCCGCCTTGCTACGATGAATGTTTGTGGAGGGATGGAACATAAATTAGATGAGGTATGTATGATGATGAAAGAGAGAAAGCTAGATGTTCTATGTGTGACTGAGACGAAGAAAAAAGGGGTGAGTACGTCCACACACGGAACCTTGACGGCATTGTGGTCCGGAGTTCCGGTATCCGAGCACGGTCGTCAGGGAGTTGGTATCGTACTCACAGAGCGAATGGCTGAATGTATGCAAGAGTATGAATGTGCGAGCCCAAGACTTCTCTGGGTGAGACTCAAGGTAGGTCTCACCCGTTTATTCGTAATTGGGGCTTATGCCCCAGATACGAATAAATCGAAAAAAGAAAGGGAGGAGTTTTGGGAAAGTTTGCATGAGGTTTCAACAAAATGCAAGGAGAATGAAAGGATGATTTTGCTAGGTGATTTTAATGGTTGGACAGGCGTGCAAAGGGATGGTTATGAATCGGTACTGGGTAAGTATGGTGATGAGCGAGTGAACGAGAATGGCAAATGCCTTCTCAATGTATGTTTGGCTAAGAATCTCTGCGTGACAAACACTTTGTTTGATCACAAAGAGATTCATCAGTATACATGGAGACGGCAGAATGAGAAGTCTATGATAGACTTGATGATTGTGGATGAACGGCTGCGTAACAAAGTTGTAGATACCAGAGCATTTCGAGGAGTTAGCGTAGGTTCAGATCACTACTTAGTGGTAACACGAGTAAGGGGTCTGTTCACACGTTGGCGCCATCGTGTTCCCGTACCTATCACTGCGTTAGAGAGGATAAAAGTAGAGAAACTGAAAGACGAAGTTATACAAGATGAGTACGTAAGAAAGCTGAAAGATTGTTTTGAATGTGTCAATAAGATGAATGACAGTGAAGTTGAGAATAATGTTAATAATGTATGGGAGATTATGAAGAATGGCATGGTCAAATCGGCCACTGAAGTATGCGGTGTAGTCAAAAGAAGAAAAAGCAAGAATGAACGTCCGGAATGGTGGGATAGAGAGGTAGATGATGTAGTGAAAGAGAAGAAAAAGTGTTGGTTGGATTTTGTAGCTGTAGATCCAGGACAAGATCTAAGCGACAGAAAGAAAAAAGAGTATAATAGATCAAAGAAAAGAGTGAAAGACGTTGTGGCTAGAAAGAAAGATTTACTGAATGAAAAGTATGATAGGAGTTTCTCTGACAACTTCCGGTCGAATATTAAACTCTTTTGGAGCTTGATTAAATCGGCTCGGGGGAAATCAGAGAAAACTAAATTAAGCGCGGTGAGGGATGAGTCTGGAAACTTAATATGTGAGGAAGAAAAAATGCTTGATAGATGGAAAACTTATTTTGAAAGCTTGTTTGAATGCGAAGATATTTCTCGTGAGCCAGAAAGCATCAGTAAAGGTGCAAGTAGCGAAGATGAAAGTGTGATTAGTATGAGTGAAATCATGAAAGCATTAAAAAGTATGAAAGCGGGAAAATCAGCAGGTTGTGATAGAGTGTCGATAGAAATGCTGAGGAGAGGAGATGGCCTGGTGGGTAGTCTGTTGTACCGCCTTTTCAATGCATGTTGGAGAAGCGGCCGAGTCCCGGAAGATTGGGTCAAGGCCGTTATCGTCCCACTGTATAAAGGAAAGGGGTCACAGCAAGACTGCAAAAACTACCGCGGTATCAGCCTCCTTAGTGTTGTCGGCAAAGTATATGCGAAGATTTTAATTGAAAGGGTATTGAATGTTACGAATGACAAAATCTGGGATGTACAAGCGGGATTTCGAAAGGGAATGGGATGTACGGATCAGGTCTTTTCACTACGGTCCATCACAGAAAAGTTCTTGGCTGTCAACCAAAAGGTTTTCTGTGCTTTTGTGGACCTGGAAAAGGCCTATGATAGGGTAGATAGAAAGGAGTTGTGGACGGTGTTGTCTATGTATGGAGTGAGCAGCAACCTGGTGCAGGCTTTGAGGTCCCTTTATGAGGGCTCCAGAGCCTGTGTCAGGATCAATGGGGCATACTCGGCCTGGTTTAACATCTCTAAAGGTGTTAGACAGGGCTGTGTTGCCTCACCATGGCTGTTCAATCTATTCATGGACAGTTGTATGAGGGATTTGAAAGAGTATGATAAGGGTTTGCGTGTGCAAGAGTTGCTAATCAAATGCCTCTTATATGCCGATGATCAAGTTATACTTGCCCCATCGGTACTTGAGTTGCAGGAGATGTTGACAGTGATGAATGAGGGATTTAAGCAAAAGGGGATGAAAGTAAATGTTGCCAAGACCAAGGTCATGGTGATAGAGAAGGATGAAGAGATGACTGAGTGCGTGATAAATGTAAATGGCGAATTAGTAGAACAAGTGAGCGAATTTGTGTACCTGGGAAGTGTGTTTACAAGAGATGGTAAGTGTGAGAAGGATATCGAGAGGAGGGTAAATGCGGGGAATCAAATTAATGGGGCACTGTACTCCTTTGTGAGCAGACAGGGCGTTTCACAAAAAGCCCGGCTGGCTGTTCACAATGGAGTGCTGGCCCCTACCCTGATGTATGGTAGTGAATGTTGGGTGTGGCAGGACAAGCATGTAAGTCGTGTAAATGCAGTTGAAATGCGCTCTTTGCGTAGTATGTGTGGTGTGAAACTGATTGATAGAGTTAGAAATGAAAAAATCAGAGAGAAGTGTGGAATAAAAGAAGATGTAGTGACTAAGATTGAAAAGGGCATGCTTCGATGGTTCGGTCATTTGGAAAGGATGGATGAGGGAAGATTGACGAAAGAGATATACAGATCGAAAGTGTGTGGAAGGGTCGGAAGGGGCCGCCCTAGGCGTACTTTTTCGAATCAAATCGGAGAAATACTGGAAAAGGGCCGAATCTTAAGTACCCGAAACCGACGTGCGTGCATGACTCGATGTATGAATGTTGAAGAAGCGAAGGAAATTTGTCAGGATCGTAGCAAGTGGAAAGAAGTGGTCTCTGCCTACCCCTCTGGGAAACAGGCGTGATTTAATGTATGTATGTATGTAGTTATCTGGTTCCTAAATAAAGTATATTTGGTAAGTCTATCATTAATAGTTATTTTACAATAATGTAATAAAGAGAATGGGGGAATGTGGTTCAATTGACCTCACACCGTTGTTAATTGAAACACTATGTAAGGTCAATTGAAACACCGTAATATCTTTGACACAATGAAAGTAATGTTATCAGTCCTACTCGTTTTCATCGCTATATTGGTATATAATACGACCATCAAAAGTTCACAAGCATAACATAAACATATCGTCATTTATAAGCATCAGAAAATCTCGATCATCAAACGCAGATAAAAAAATATATATGACTTGTAGCTTTCTTTGTTGCTGGCTACCTTATACATAAAGCTTAATAGAAAATAGTTTGAATGTTATAATAAGCTATAATGATATGGAATTGTGTTAAAAATACATAATTATACTACATACAAAAATGCTTGTTTCAATCATAACAGTGTTTCAATCATAACTTAATGAATGGATAAACTTGAAACGTCGGGATTTTAAATAATATACACAATATAATCGGTTAAGATCGTTTTATTATAAAACAAAAACAGTTACAATAAAAATAATACCACGGCTACTTATATGCCGAATTAAAATAAAATCAAAAACGTAATTCCTCTTGCATGTAGTTGTAACACATCAGCTGTATAGACTGTTCGACATTCTATATTTGAAATTTGACATAAATTCCATTCTAGTTTTGTACACAACTTCATGCAAGAGGAGCGTTACTTAAGTTTTTCACATATTCGTCAGAATGATAGTAAGTAGTAGGTACACATACCGGACTAATACCAAAAGTGGCACCTATATCTATACTTCTATAATATTAATATGAATAAAGTAACTCTGTCTAGTGGTTTATTTATCCAAATCACGGGCAAAAGTTAGTGTAGGTATAATAATTATTGACCATGAAAGAAATCATTATAAAAAAGAAGCCATTTGCGCAAATTCATTTTCACATTTATTAAATAAAAACATGCGTCAAATACAGAACCACCTCATATTTAAAGGCGACTATATTTGGGGACGATTAAAACGCCAAGACGAATGAAACGTTTCAATCGTCCACACGCAAGTTGTTCCTACCATCCCCAAATCAGTTTTTAATTCAAGGTCAAATATTAAACGCAAAAACAACTCGAACACTGATAATTGGCAATAATAAACATTCGTTAATTTATCACAATCACGCTAAAATAGTTAAATCAGTTAAAATACAAGAACAAACAAAGTTATTAACAAATATACAAGATGAGAAATACTTACTTTTGACCGCGAAAAAATTAAATCGCTCCGTGACACCGCTGCGTTGCTCGGTCGCTCGCGCTCTACTGACCATAGATTAAGATATGGCCGGCGGAGTCCTGAGTGTTGCGTCATACTCGTAGGTATTATAGTTTTTGAGAAATTTGACTTGTTTCAGTCATGACGTGTTTCAATTGTCCCCGGTCTCCCCTACTTACGTTTTTTTTTCAAAAGTATGAAATCTCAAAATTTGCAAGGCAGTTAATACTTTTATACGGTTGTTTTACTTGTTTTAGACTTTATGTTAACCATTAAACCAATTTAATTTAACAACTTTGATTAATAACAACATAAATGAAATCTGTAGTGGGAGTTATCGCAATTTGCTGGACTTAGACGAGACAGAAGAAGAACCAGGAAACCGTTATTGTGGCATATTGTTGTTCATCTGAAAAAAAACCTAATTTAGAAAAAAAACCATGGTGCCAGGTTTTTTTTCATGTTTTTTTCATAAATTTGAAAAAAAAACATTTGGTTTTTTTTTCTATTTGCAACTCTATGCATGTAGCGATTTTAGTAATTTTACTAACAAGTCCAACATTTGCGTTCAGAAAGTATTTGGTGAAGAAGAACTGATGATAAAGACCACGGAGGGCCACCGGAATTCCTGGACGGTACATATTTAGAGGGTGGCAATAAAATATCTCGATTAACTCGCGCAACTGTGACGAAGCACAGTTTAATGCTTTAAATAAATGACAATGACTTTCCCGCCGCATTGCTTGCGGCAAACTTGAAATGTCCTATAGTGTCTTATTAATTGAGAAATCGGATTACATAACATCATAAATGAAGAGGCCTTTACCCTGCAGTGGGTGGATGTGGGCTGATATGATGATGATGATGATGATGATAAATTATGATCACTAAAAAGTACAATACAAAATATTTACAAAAAAATGAAAATGGTAAGTCAGTCAAACTGAGGTCGGCGTCCCAACAATAGTTTTAACCAAAATCTTGTAATGCAAACTCCACTTTGGATCCTCTAGGCCGCCATTGCCGTTTCATAACCGGAACCGGTGGTCCGAGTTAAGCGCGAGTTCTGTACCTCATGAACATCACAAGAACAATACTTTCTAAAGTTTAAAACAATTTCTCGATACGCTCTAGGACTAATAAATATAATTAAAAAAACGGTGTAAAGTAGGTTCCGACGCCGTTACTACAGACACGATTTATTTTAGCTCTAAATAAACTTCCGTTTTAAGATGGGATTTTTGAATAAATATGTGGTCGATATTATAAAAAAAACTAGCCTTTTTTCATTTTATTCATAAATTAAAAAAAAACTTGGAAAAGATAACGAACCGACCTAGGTTTTTATAATATCTAACAACATATACAAAAATCGAAAAAATCGGACTGGGTTTAAGGGAGAGAAACGTTGACGCATTTTGTGTGGTCCACGATCCTCTGGTCGCCTCCTGGGCGGCGCTGACCGCAGTGTGCGCAGGGCGCGCTGAACGAGTCGCTGGCGGGCGCGGCGCGGCTGCGCGACGAGAACACGCTGCTGCGCGCGCAGGCCGCCGCGCTGCGCGACGAGGACACGCTGCTGCGCGCGCAGGCCGCCGCGCTGCGCGACGAGGACACGCTGCTGCGCGCGCAGGCCGCCGCGCAGCGCGACGAGGACACGCTGCTGCGCGCGCAGGCCGCCGCGCTGCCCGAGCCGCGCGCGGCCGCCGACGACAGGTACGCCTCACCGCGCTTCGATCGCACACCCTATGCCTAGTTTTAAACGCCATTACAATGGAGGGGTTCTATTTCGTCGCAATCTTTAATATATTTATTCTTGTTTCTTTCTTTATTTATTCTTGTAACTTTTTAATTTACAAACCAATTGATGTATATCTTCTCAAAAATTAAGGCGGGCTTGGTATTTTCTGTAAGAACGGAAATAACATTCTGGTGAAGGAAAACTGATAATAAGATCAGCGCGCCCCGGCAGAGTTTTCGGGGATCCTAAAGAGAGGCCTGCGGCCGGCAGCAGGCCTCTCTCGGTTAATAGATTCGGCTAGTGCGAGTGTATGTGTCGGCAGGCTGAGCCAGCTGACGCTGGAGGTGTCGCGGCTGGACGCGGCGCTGGGCGCGGCGCGGGAGGCCGAGCGCCGCGCCGGCGCCGAGCTCGAGCAGCTGCGCAAGGACCAGGACGACCTGCTGGAGCTGCTGGCTGACCAGGTAACATCCTATCCGGCCCGACCTGCTGGAGCTGCTGGCTGACCAGGTAACACCCTGCCCGGCCCGACCTGCTGGAGCTGCTGGCTGACCAGGTAACACCCTGCCCGGCCCGACCTGCTGGAGCTGCTGGCTGACCAGGTAACACCCTGCCCGGCCCGACCTGCTGGAGCTGCTGGCTGACCAGGTAACATCCTATCCGGCCCGACCTGCTGGAGCTGCTGGCTGACCAGGTAACACCCTGCCCGGCCCGACCTGCTGGAGCTGCTGGCTGACCAGGTAACACCCTGTCCGGCCCGACCTGCTGGAGCTGCTGGCTGACCAGGTAACATCCTATCCGGCCCGACCTGCTGGAGCTGCTGGCTGACCAGGTAACACCCTGCCCGGCCCGACCTGCTGGAGCTGCTGGCTGACCAGGTAACACCCTGCCCGGCCCGACCTGCTGGAGCTGCTGGCTGACCAGGTAACACCCTGCCCGGCCCGACCTGCTGGAGCTGCTGGCTGACCAGGTAACACCCTGCCCGGCCCGACCTGCTGGAGCTGCTGGCTGACCAGGTAACACCCTGCCCGGCCCGACCTGCTGGAGCTGCTGGCTGACCAGGTAACACCCTGCCCGGCCCGACCTGCTGGAGCTGCTGGCTGACCAGGTAACACCCTGCCCGGCCCGACCTGCTGGAGCTGCTCGCCCCACAAATACCATGCGCACCCTGCCTTACCTACCGATTTACCATATCCGTTTATTCAGTGGGGTCGCTTCGATTCGATCTTGTAACGTGACTTTGGTTCGGTCAATCTAGGATAACTCGTGTTAACTAACACTATTACATTTTGTTTCTTTGACGTTTTATAAAACTACATTGATATAGTGACCACGTTCAGTAATTTAAATGCTCGTACCTCATGTCGCACCGTGTCTGGTGTGTTGTGGTGTGTTTTTGTCAAGTCTATGGGCTCGAGTTTAAGTTTGAGTTTGTTTGAGTTTTTAATTTGTTATGTCTCGTTGGACAGATCTAGGATGATCCCAGCGACCGAATACAATGATGGTCGAAGAATGTGGATGAGGTTGCAGTCTTATTCGAATCATAACTCGTTGGTTCCAGGACTCGAAGCTGAGCGAGTACAAGGCGCAGTCGTCGCCGGGCGCCGCGACCGCGCCGGAGCCCGCGCCCTAGCGGCGGCCGGGCCCGGCCAGCGTCGCGGGGACGCGAACGTTGCAACAGCGCCTCAAACACAACCCTCGAGTGAGCGACCTCACACAACTGTACCAACATATTTCAACGAAACTAATTAGTATTGGATCAGAGCACGGAACGAAAATAAAAAATACGTTACTAATTTACAAAAAATACCGGTCAAGTGCGAGTCGGACCTCGCACCGCGGCCCCGCCCCGCCGCCCATCAGGTATATTATTATATTCCCATTTTAATTCGATTTTGAAACGAACCACCGCAAGCCCAACTCCACTTGACCATTTTTAGTATTTGTAGTTTTTTTTTCAGGGTTTGTGCTATAATCATACCAAATTTGACGCTTGCATGATTTACAGTTTATATATTACAAAAAAAAGTTGTAAAAAGACTTGTTTGTATTAATTATTTAACTTCTTTTATTATTTGTTAGTAAATTAATCCACCGTAATACATCTATTACGGTTCAAATAAATGTTCAGCTCTTTAAAGACGGACGGACGCATGGCCCCCATCGGGCTCGGAACCCAATCAAGTATACTACAGTATTGGTCGGATATCAGATTGATCGAAGCTCACGGTTGCCGGGCGTCCCTCGGTCGGCCGATAGCCGGTCGACCGCCATCGAGGGTGCGAGGGTGTCACTGCCAAATTGTGTTTTAGCTTGTAAGTTTTAGAAATTAATGTATTTTCAGAGCTCATGTCATATTTTTATTGAAATCGGATGAGTAAAAGCGCCGACCCTGCGCTGAACGACTGAATAACAAATAGGATGATGTGCGCCGCGACACCCGGTGTTCGGCGCTGGCTCAGTAGGGAGGGCCAGTCTCGAGACAAGTCTGCGTGAAACGATTTCATGTCATTGCTCGATCGCTTCTAACTGCAGACGAAGCGACGTGTTTGTTTGTTCGAAGTTAATATTATAGTGACGTGACGCGGAGACGACCGCCACTGCGTATTATTTACGGTATATGAATCGAGTCATTTGAATTAATCTGTACCGAAATTATTTTTATGGTTTGTTATTATTTAATTGAATTATGTGCAAATGCATTCCGCTTTAAACTAACCTATTTTGTATTCGTGTTGCTTAACCTATGTTCACATCGGAAGGAATCGAGCGTCGCCGCGACTAGTTTCGCTCGCGCTTCTTTTTCCGCCTCCCGAAGTCAAAAGCGAGCATCTGCAGATTGATAGTCTAACTATAGTTCATTTATTTTAGGATGAGAAAAAAAAAGAAAAAGAACCAGTAGTCGTCAACTCTAATACTCGCTGGCAGAATTAATAAGAATCTATGCACTCAATATATTGTATCTGTGCATGTGTCATAATATTTTTGTGTTGGACAAAACATTGGGTCTCGATATTATATAAAAAATTAACTGTTTAAGAAATAATATTTAAACATAAAATAGTAGAAAATTCACATTTTGGTGTAGCAACCTTTTGATGTGTTTTGATATGACAACACTGTCATTTCCCTCTTCTGTTATAGCCTCTGAATGATGGCGCATTGTTAAAATTTATAATACAGTCCACTGCTTAAAAACCCAGCTTGCTTTTTATTTATACATTAACTATAAAACTATTTGAATATGTATATATTGGTTTCTAACTGCTATACTTAATTGATTTACCTAATTTAAGACTGACTATTCCGGATGAAGTGTCATCGTTTCTCCGCTAAAGAGTTACCGAGTAGGGTAGAGATTAGAGATGTAGACTAAACGAGCAGCTGCCAACTTTAACAAGGAAATTAACAACAAACAACTCACAACAAAAACAAACTATGGAACAATATCAACTCTCACGCTCTCGAACTCGGGAGAAAATGACAAAAAATAACATGAGCCATATCACATAAGGGCATTGTGACGTTCAATCTGTCAAAAAATGCAAACTGTGGCGTTATTAATGATCAATTTAAAATTCACTAGGTTAGCTATATTTGACGGGTGACAGGATAGTATTTGATTTACTCGAGTTATATGCTTAGACGTTTCGTTATTTTGTTAACACAGGTTTGTAACCCCTGCTTCTTTAGGTCTTTTATAGACCACGTTTCTAATTGAAGTAAATTGAATCAATACAAATAAAAAACGCAATGTAAATATCAAAGAATATGACTTAAAGTACTACTGCAATAGATTATAACGTTCATTTAATATTTACTGTGAAATAACAGCAGTCAAAAAAGACGTTTTGGAGCAATATTTTTGTATAACTATTATGTTGCGTGTAACGTGCCCTATAAAATACCTTTATTTCTTTCTGTATCATGCTAAAATAAATGAACTATAGATCGACTCCATGTTGTTATAAAATATTTGTATAATAAATGCACCTATTTTTTTTTATATAAATGTATCTGAATTCTGACAAGTGAGCCTCGAGGTGGACGAGGTCGTGTCGCCCGGCGCGCCGCCGGACAGGGTGCGCGCCGGGTGCGGGTGCTCGTGATTATGTATTGGACGGTATTATTTATTGTTATGTAAAATAAAATATTGTACATATTGAGATTGTGTTTTAATAGTTGTCCAAAACAATCGTGAACAAACCGCGCCCAGAGACTGTATAGATGAATTCCCCAAAATTTTCTCTCTCCGGTATTTTTAGTTCCATTCGCGTTTTTCCCCATTTCCTTTATTTCCTATACGTTATTTCTACCAACAGATAATTTCGTCACACGCTTTTTTTTCTGGTGTCCCCTTGTTTTACAGACTGAAAAATTACAGAATTTTGTTTCACAGAAAATGTTTCATATACTATTTGGTCCTTGTATTTTTGCTTCGTATATAATTATTTTTTAACTATTTACTTGAAAGAAACAAATTCTACAGAAAATCAATTCAATGAATTTTGTAATTTTATTTTTTCATTACACAAACTTATCAAACAATATAATTATTTTTCAACGAATATTTTTTTGTCAGTGTATTTTTTCATACTCACTCAAAACTCATTAGAAACTCACTAACGTATAACCTATAAATATGAGTGAGCGAGCAAGACCTCTCTGGGCAGAACCGACTTGAATAGGTTAGGTTAGAAGGCTATGGCGGGAGCGAAGCGAAGCAAGCTCCCGCCTTAGCCTTCGAGGTTATTTTTTTTTTATATTCCTTGAATAAGCTATGCGATATAATTTGATTGTAAATCAAATAATATGAGAACAAAGAATATTTAATTTGCTATTCTATGATATGAAAAAAGAAACATTGAATTTTATTTGAAATAAAAAACGATGATTTAAATGTCTTCAAAGTAATTATTCTACATATTGATTATTCTATGAAATGATAATACGAGAAAAAATTTCTATGAAATGAAATTCTAAACAACTTCAGTCTGTAAAATAACGTACAACCTTTTTTTCTACTCGTTATTTTTGCTACACGCATCTTTACCACTGCAATTTTTCACCAATCTGTTTTATTCACATGCGTATGCTTTCCCCGTAGAATATATTTCCACTGGTTTATTTTTGTCACACGTTTTAATATCTAATCTTTTTTTACGCTAGACGCATATTTACCATGTTTTAGCATGAATACTAAGCGGGCGGGGCTCGAGCAAATGCAATTAGTTGTAAATGTTGTAATTGATCCCACCAAAACATTTTCATGTAAAATATTGCAAAAACGAGACTATGGGCTATGTCAAAAAGTTATCAGATGTTATGTAAAGATAAGTTCGCTCTAACACTAAAAGCCCTAATCCTACACTTTAGTGAACTTATGTGTCCCGTCTTTCGCTACCGTCACTTTTCTGTTACACAGTAGGGTGATCGCACCAGTAATGGACAAATTGGACAACGACCAGTGATGGACACTTGATTCTTATTTTACAGATGATAAAGGTTATTCATTTGTTTTGCAACAATAAATTTATGACCTTATGATCTTTGAATTAAGAGTTAAGTGTCCATTACGGTGCCTGTCAGCTTGACTTGACATAGCCCAATGGTCTCGTTTTTGCAATATTTTACATGAAAATGTTTTGGTGGGATCAATTACAACATTTACAACTAATTGCATTTGCTCGAGCCCCGCCCGCTTAGTATTCATGCTAAAACATGGTAAATATGCGTCTAGCGTAAAAAAAGATTAGATATTTAAACGTGTGACAAAAATAAACCAGTGGAAATATATTCTACGGGGAAAGCATACGCATGTGAATAAAACAGATTGGTGAAAAATTGCAGTGGTAAAGATGCGTGTAGCAAAAATAACGAGTAGAAAAAAAAGCGTGTGACGAAATTATCTGTTGGTAGAAATAACGTATAGGAAATAAAGGAAATGGGGAAAAACGCGAATGGAACTAAAAATACCGGAGAAAGAAAATTTTGGGGAATTCATCTCTATACAGTCCGCCCAGAGGGCTTCTTGCCTTACGTAGTCGCATTCGCGATCGTTTTCATTTTTACAGTTTGAAGTTGAGTCTGCATACAAAATGAAAACAAATGTTCCACTTTGAAACCGATTTCGACTGCGAGTGCGTTAGGCAGAGCCTGGGACACGGGCAGAAGCGGGCCGAGTCCAAAGCGTGAGCGTTAGCGGGATTGGATCAGGGGCCCCAGACAAGATGCATTACGCCAACTCGCTTTTCTATTCGTTTCGTTTTTAAACCAATCGCGTCACTGCTAGATCACGTGACTTTTCGTATCACGTCATCTACAAGTGAAGCGATTGGTTTAAAAACGAAACGAATAGAAAAGCGAGTTGGCGTAATGCATCTTGTCTGGGGCCCCAGGTTTAAGGTCGGAAGGCGCTCCACTAACAAGTACAACTCTGAAATGTTCACGTTTTATATGATTTGTGATAACGGCCGTAGCGGTAGCACTTGACGTTACAAAACATCAACCATCATTCATCAGTAGGCATCGGGAGTTTTTGTCGCACGGTAAAACTAATAGCAAGCTATGGAGTCATTTGCCATAAATCGAAACTCTTATTCATATTCATACTCATTTATTTATTTAATTATTTAAGTTTTTTTTATAATCAAGGACAACAACGTTGACGAGTTCAGAAACAATTATTTAATGTTATATTTGGAAAATAAATATTACAATAAAAAATAATCACCATTTTATACTAATTTAATTACGAATTATATATCTTTATTTGATTCGATTATAATAAACAGTGATGTAATATTCGATCACTGTACAGTACCACCAGTTTCTTAAAATAGCAATTGGCCATTTTCGTTTTTCTATGAAACACGAGTGACAAATATAGGTACTGTCAGTGGCGAGTGCAAGTGGGATAGCAATAGCTAGCCGAAAGCTATTAAGAATCTGCGAGTACTGTATACACTTGTTAGATTAGGTATATTTACAGACAGTCTCACACTTACAAAGTCGAAGCCCAAAGTAACGATCACGAAAGTTCTCTTTTACTAAGGGGGGGTAGAGACGGCGGAAGCGACTTGTTTTATACTAGGTAAAGACGAAGGCGCGCCCCGCCGCTGCTTAAAACACGCTGACGGTGCGGCATCGCAGTGACGTGCCGTACATGTCAAGGTAAAGTCGTGACGTTTAAGGGACGTCACTGCGATTCCGCGCCGTGTCCAGAGGTGGGATCGCACCTTGAATAAGTAAGAGTAATGTTTGTGAGAAATGCACAAAGGTATAATTCAAACACCAACCCCTCAACTGCACCTAAAGAGGTGAAATAACATTTGGAACGTAACACACAGACCACTTTGAAGCCCGGTGGCAACGGGTTTATTGATGCGCATGCGCGCGCAGAACAACGTTAAATGATGATACATCCAATATTTGCACGTTTTATTCATGTCGACAACCTTCGTGCGCGTCACGTCGCGCTGGAGATTGTTTATGTAGGTACCTCGCAGTGGCGGTACTGCCATATAAGCCCAAAAGCCGGGCTTGCCTTGCCTTACAAAAATAACTATTCATTAAATGCACGTAATGTATTAGATAGGTATTTCACCTTCGCGCGCCGCGCGCTCTCACTAAATTCTTCAAATCAAATTACATGCAACAGTAGTAACTACTAAATTTTACCGCGCACCGCCGGCCGCCACCTACGCAGCACAGCGCTCAGCGCTGTGCGGCAACCAGTCGAACTATTCATGACGCGGCTAGCTCGTATCTCGCTCGCACGTATTGGCTTGCAATCGGGCTTTCATATTCTCTGTCTTACCCACCGAAACGGCATATGCCCAAACACGACTGGTCGTGTATTAATATGGCAAATAGTATGAGAGTAAAAAGCCCTGATTGCGTATGAAGTTGTACACGAGTCCATAGTAAATGCGAAATTCGCTTCGCGCAGGCGCGGAGCGCGCGTTGAGCCGCGTTAGCGGCCAACTTCACTTTATTGCTATTTGTTGACAAATGCTTTTATTCACGTGTTGAATAGTTTGTTTAGGCGTTGAGCGGCGCGGCGCGGTCAGTGCAATAATAAGTTTTTTTTTGTGGTGTTGTGAGTTGTGATTCAATTAGATTGACAATGGAGGAAGTCCTGTGTGACTGTGATATTTTAAAGTGTGCACAAACTTTGCTTGTCGACGGAAAGGTAAAATGTTTGGACTTTGCAGAGAAAAAGGTACTTATTTCTTCGGCAAAACCTACGCCTGACTTGTGTATTTCTCAGAGTAGTAAATCGCACAAAAGACAGTTTAACAGGTCAGTGTACAAAACTCATTGGATTGTTGGTTGTTCGCACTCTAATAAGTTACATTGCTGGTGTTGTATTTTCTTTTCTAACGACAAAAACGTGTGGAATACATCTGGTCTGGTTATGACGATTTAAATAATTTAGCTGGCGCCATTAAAAGACACATGAATTCTCGAAAACACATGAACGCGGTAATTTATTTTAGTGATTTTGGTAAACAGCGAATTGAGACATCTTTATCGCGCCAATTATCAAAGGAAATTACAAAACAACATGCGTGTTGATAACAATAGTAGCGTTTTTCAAAGATTAGTCGATGTTGTTTGTCATTTAGCACAACAAGAACTTCCCTTCAGAGGTCACGATGAGTCTAAAACTTCATTGAATAAGGGTAATTTTTTAGAGCTTGTGTCGCTACTTTCAAAATAGGTACGATGGCGTTTTAGAAAAACACATTCGATGTATACAAATAATAATTTAATTTAACTATGTTGTGTAATATGTATGTAATTTTTAGATAGGTAATTGAAATAAAAGTAAGTACCTACTTATTGCTTTCTCCCTAGGCAAGCAAAGTTAAAATAAGAAGTTGAACCTTTATTTTATTCTCTCATACAAACCAAGCGGCTTTTTTCAAGGCCACCGAAAGTATGCAATTGCTGATATGTCTGTAAAATTATATCTAGTGGTAACATGCCTTCAGGGTGCTTTGGTGAGCTCGTCCACGTAAGCAAATGCCTATACCTACAACTGCAGAGTGAAGTGAAGATTGATCAGTAATGTGGTAACAAGATAAATTTATCCATAATAACCGTAAAAACTACAAAACATATCTCTCGGCTTGCCCTATTCTGAAACCCTAGGCACGCCACTGGTACCTCGGTGTAGTTCATACGTTTTATTTTATTATTAGAGGAAAAGCCCCAAATATAGACCAGGTACATAATATGGACCACTCAAATATCTCGCTAGGTGGCATTGCTAACGAAGTGAAGTTGGCCGCTTTTGACGCTATTGAGGTGCGGCTCCCCGCCGGTGGTTCGCGGCGAAGCTCAGTGCGCGTACGTGTCAGTTATCGTCGATTGAAGTTTTTAGTCACATTTGATGATTTTTTTTTGTGAGTTTTGTAAGGTTATTACTTATTTCATGACAACCGCTTATTCTTGTACCCCCGTGTCCTAGAAACGTTATTTTGTTAGTAAACTTTCTTGTTGTAGCGTGTGACGACACGTATTACTAGTATTGTTTGAAAAATATTTAACGACAAAATGACACCTGTTCATATTATGGACCAATAGTGTAGTTTCAAATATGGAGTAGTAGTCCATATTATGAACATGGTCGTATGCACTTGTGCGCACTGCATAGGTATGTACTTTAACTGGAGGCATTAGGTTTTGGTTTAACTAGGAGAGACATCAAGTTTTTTGCCTTTAAACTAGGTGTCGATGGTATTTCATTTTTATGTGGATATTACTATAATAAGGAAGCATATACGGTGGAGACTTTATAATACCTATTACTTCCACATATAAGGCCGACTACAAGTTCCTAAGTAATTCTAATAGAAAAAAAAGTGATAATTATCTTACCTTAGATACTATGGTCCATATTGCGCACCCATAAGCCATATTATAAACATAGTGGTCCATATAATGTTCCCTTTTTTGAAAGCGTTAATTTTGATTTTTTTTGTAAGTAATTTTTTTTTATTAAAATTTGTTTCTTTATAACATTTTTATTATAGTTACAAGATTGCCAGATAATTTCTCGACTGATTAATTTTTATTACATTTCTTTAACTGTAAAATCCTGTGTTTTATTTAACAAATAGTATATGGTAGTCCATATTTGGGGCTTTTCCTCTAGTGCCCAATTCTAACCAAGCAAAACATGGTATTTTCGAAGATAAAAACAATAATACCTTTTTTAAATTATTCTTATATGTATACATGATAAAAATAGTCAACAATTATATTTTTTTCGCTTAAGTAAGAAGAGACGGGAGATCATATATTTGTATCTCCGACATTTTCGGAAATGTTAACCTTACTTTCGTAAACACAGCCCGCGGAGTCCTGCGGGCCAGGCGAAGGCAAAATTAAAAGATAGTACATTATTTCAAAGACCGGTGATATAACAAAAAGCAAGATTTAAAAACCCGATTGTTGCTAACCAACTTTAAATCGATATAAATCGTAAAGGATCATTCAAAATGAAAAATGGTGAAAGAAACCTGACGATGGTTACCTGTTCAACGATACGCCGTTTGTCATAACATAATTCGTCATCTTATTTTTTTATTATTTGTAATATTATGACTAGGCATCGGAGTTTTTGTCGCACGGTAAGACTATAGTTCATTTATTTTAGGATGAGAAACCACAATAACATTATATTGCGTTTGGTCAACTATTTATTACCTAGCAAATAGTACAGTACAATAGTCTGGGAGCCGCAAAATAAAATTGTTTTAATGTCACTTTATTTGCGTGTCGTCAATTGTTACTCTAGTACAAATTGTAAAGAGATTACAGTTCACGAGCCGCAATATAATGTTGTTGTGGTTTCTCATTCTAAATTAAATGAAGTATAATAGCAAGCTATGGAGTCGTCATTTGCCATAAATATATACAGGGTGTCTGGAAAACCTTCGGAGAAATTTTAACTGTAGATAGGGTGGATGATTTGGATCATCCCTATATTGGTAACTTTTGTTTAAGTTAATATTTGACTGAGTTACAGACAGATTTATCATCGACTTTCCTGACGATGCTCTCAGTGTGCCCCATCTTAACTGATTCATTCATAATATCGTCGGTGATACTGCAAAACCGCGTAAGTAACAAATTTATGATAGAGCAAAATAAACCTTACGGTCTTATTAAAAAGGTGCATTTTGCTCCTTATTTAAAATGTCACTTACGCGGTTTTGCAGTTTCACCGACGATATGTGTCACAACGTAATGTAAATAAACAAGTTGTTCCTTATGAACAATGTTTCCAATCATGGTCAAAAGCTCCATGGAGTTTAGAAAACTGACACATTATCCTGTAATGTGAATGAAAAGACGGTGTCTGATAATGTGAAATAATCTAAAACTGAAACTTACGATTATGATTTTTACTCACACTTTTCTCACACTCACACGGCTAAAATAGCACTTGCACTCGTAGGCACATTACTTCTTTTACGAGATCATGAATCATGGCTGTATTTCATTGATTTGTACCACTATCAGGGCTTCCGACGAATAAAAAACACAATAATTAATTATTGACAATTTGACATATTATCTTTTTAAATCTTGGACCATTAAAACTCTTTATGAAAAGAGTTTTAGGTTTCATTTGTAAACAAAAAATCCTACCTACACGTTACGTTTTATCAAAATTACATTTAAAGCTGGCATCATACATGTTGTTGCTAGATATTCGTATCATAGAAGAAAGAGAAAAATAGGATCGCTTTGTAAGAAGAGGTCGACGTGATTACACTATGTGGTAAAAACCCTTAAAAGAAAAAGACCACTAAAGCCGGCTACTCACACACCTGCTGCAGGGGCAATATGGGAATTGGACCCTTGATTGCCTCCTTAATTGTGATGTGTGTAGGCAAGCAGGAGCAATTTTTAGATTGGGCCTGCGGCAGGGCGGCAGGGGCGCAAGACCTTCCTAGCTCCCTAGATTGTGTCTACCGCCCTGCAAGGTTGCTGCGTGTGTAGTAGGATTGGGGCAATTCCAGTCAGTTCATTGGTGACAACCGAGCGGAGTGGACAAAAATGGAAAAAATGGTGTTACCATAGCCAGGAGCTCTTCAAAAGAATCAATATCCATTCGCAAAAAGTTTCTAAGATCATCTACTTCCAATTCTTTCATAATATTCATGTGGCACAATTTGCTTCGTTTCTGCAACCAATTCTTCACCCAATATCTTCTCTTCCTTTTTTTTTTGGTAGCACCACAGAAAGTGCCAAGGCGATACCAATCCTCTGGTGTTTCGACAATACAGGAGGCTTTCTCGTGGACGTGCGTTCAGCGGGACTATCAGTTACACACTGAACGGCAGGCTAGTGTGTAGAGAACAGCCTAAAATTGGTCCAACCGCCGTGCGACCGGTATTGCCCCTGCAGCAGGTGTGTGAGTAGCCGGCTTAAGGAACACCCAGAAAATATAAAACGTGGACTACAATCACAATCAGTCAAGGAAGCGATGTCACAAGCGAAGCGATGTTTGGTTTGGGGTTTGTTTTGTTTACTTGCATGTGATGTGACTTCACATCACATGCAAGTAAACAAAACAAAATATCCATTCGCAAAAAGTTTCTAAGATCATCTACTTCCAATTCTTTCATAATATTCATGTGGCACAATTTGCTTCGTTTCTGCAACCAATTCTTCACCCAATATCTTCTCTTCCTTTTTTTTTTGGTAGCACCACAGAAAGTGCCAAGGCGATACCAATCCTCTGGTGTTTCGACAATACAGGAGGCTTTCTCGTGGACGTGCGTTCAGCGGGACTATCAGTTACACACTGAACGGCAGGCTAGTGTGTAGAGAACAGCCTAAAATTGGTCCAACCGCCGTGCGACCGGTATTGCCCCTGCAGCAGGTGTGTGAGTAGCCGGCTTAAGGAACACCCAGAAAATATAAAACGTGGACTACAATCACAATCAGTCAAGGAAGCGATGTCACAAGCGAAGCGATGTTTGGTTTGGGGTTTGTTTTGTTTACTTGCATGTGATGTGACTTCACATCACACTCACAGGTTATAAAGTATTTCTAACATCACATAGCGTTTTTGCCACAGATTAAATTTCAAAAAAAATCCTTATTATTTCGTGTAATTTCCAAAAAAATAGACATAATTTAATGTGAAATAAAGTGAAATACGTTATTTTACGCTAGTATCAGATAGGATGACCACAATTTGTAGTATATTTTCAATGTTGTCAAATAGCCTATTATAATCAATTATGCGACGACCTTTATATCCATCGACAAAATGTTTTGCACTTGGACTTTTGGCTACTGCCACAAATACCATGCGGATCAAAAGGAAAGAACCAGCAGCCAGCAGCGCTTTCTCCCCGTCTGGTTGCCCTGAAAATCAGCGCGTGCAGCGTCACGGCATGTCTGACACTATGATGCTGAGTAGCACCCAATTTGGTGCATTATTATTTTATAAAATAGTTTTAAGGTTTTGTTTTAAATTATTTTCTCACTGTATTTAATTTGATTATTATTTTTCTGTGGTTTGCACCAATAAACGATTTTCTTTTTCTCCTTTTTTTTCTTCAATACGGAGAGCAATAATCGGATCGTTCAATCCGTCTATTTGAACTTTGAGAAGTCTATGAATTTATGGCTGTCATTAGATGTCAGATGTCAGTGTTAAATTATGTTATTTTCAATATTCACGTCTTCAATATTTTTGCTGTAAATCAGTTATATGGGCTACTTTAGAGCAGAAAACAATGGTAAATGGTTAGATCTCGACAGTAAAAGACGGACGATATGATCAGTCTCGGCAAAACATGAACAAGAGACCTAGTGATTTCACATTTAAAACCAATTAGTGTTCAAATTGCAAAATGAAAATACAGTAAGTTGCACTAAAATTACTCATTTATTTTTATTATAATGCAACCTTGATTTTTGTTTACATGGAGCGAACTGTTTGTTTACATGGAGCGAACTGTTTGTTTACATACCATGTGACAACGTATGGTCTCAGGTCATTGACCTCGGACATTGAATTTTGACGTAAGATACTACGAACTGTTGGAGTAGTATACTATCAACGTCAAAATGTCAAGGTCGAGATATCGGCTGCGATACATCAAGTAACAAAATGAATATAATTAATCCTTCTTTTTTTTTACATTAACAGAAACAAAAATGAACCATACCCCCGTGATCAGAATCGTGCCAACTATTACCCCCCCAAATTTCTCCGAAGGTTTTCCAGACACCCTGTATAAGAGTTTATATTTATGGCAAATGACGACTCCATAGCTTGCTATTAGTCTTACCGTGCGACAAAAACTCCGATGCCTAATTATGACGTCTGGTTACCGCCATATTGAATTTTAATTACAATTATATCTTTGGTGTCACACAAGATAAAGGCAAATTCGATTGACCTTGAAAAGAATCCTTAAAATCGGTCCACGCGTTTAGTTTCTAAAGCGCCACATAGGAACAAACATACAGACATGTATAGGCTGATAAACACATTACCCTCCTCCTTCGGCAGCCGGGTAAAAAGGCGGTTACAGGAAGAGGACCAGGTCCTTGCCTGCGTCGCGGCCGCGTTACAACTTGCTCAGCAACCGCCCTTCCCGGCCGAGGCCGAGGACTTTCTCCAACAATGCGAGAAAATATAACACAATTGATAAAACAAACACCGCCCTTTCTAAAAATAAGGATATTGCCCCCCATCATCATTTCATTACTCATATTCCATTTACATTCAAACCGGATACGACTGTGTAAAACTGTAAATACCACTAATTAAAGTTAATTTGATAGATTGGCCGCGCTAACTCACCCTCGTCCCGCGACGGCTTTTTTCCCGGTCTTTGAAGTAAGTAGGTAAGTACGAGGGGCGACTGATAAGTAATCTCCTTGGACAGAAATATATACAAAAAAATGCTGACTGGTATGGATTTATATTCGTTTATTCTTTTTTCAAAATGTATTACATTCATTTGTTTATTGCATCACGATTATTTGTCTCCTACAAATTGTTTCGAACATGTCGGTAGAAAAAGTGAAAATGGATAAAATCGAGCAGCGTGCGGTGATTAAGTTATGACTAAAGAAGGGCATTCACCTTCGGAGATCAGACAGCGTATGTTACGTGTGTTAGGCAGGTCGTGTTCTTCCGAATTTGTTATAAAGTTTTGGTCAAGGCTGTTTAAATTAGGTCGTGACAGCCTGGAAGATGATCCTCGTAGCGGAAGACCAGTTTCGGCCGTCACCGAAGAAAATGTAGCCAGGGTGAAAACATATATTTTAGAAGACCGACGTGTGAAGCAGTGGGAGATAGCTAGAGATGTGGGCGTCAGTAAATAACGAGTCAATGAAATAATTCATGAGCATTTGAACGTGTCCTAGGTTAGTTAGTGCACGTCGGGTCCCCAGAATGGTGACAGCATTCGACATGGAGAGACGTGTCAAATGTTGCGAAGAGTATTTGGACATGAGTCGAGGGAAAGAGGAAGAAATAATTTCTAGAATTGTAACAGGTGATGAGACTTGGATTCGACAATGGGACCCGGAAAGTAAGCAAGAGTCGTTACGGTGGAAATTTTAGAATGAGAAGCCACCTCGGAAATTCAAGGTCTGTCCATTGGCAGGTAAACATATGGCTACAATCTTTTGGAACACAAGGGATTTTGCTCATAGAGTATTTACCGAAGAAAACTACAATGAATGCTGATTATTACTCAAACTTACTATATCAACTAAGAGAGACAATAAAAGAAAAAAGCGAGGTAAACTAAGCAAAGGAATTCTGATTTTGCAAGATAACGCACCAGTGCATACCGCACGCACCGAAGCTAGACAATGGCTTCGAAACCATTGACCAACCCCCTCCTATAGTCCAGATCTAGCCCCCTCTGACTATTTTCTGTTTAGACTTCTCTAGAAAGACCTCGGGGACGAAGGTTTACGACCGATGACGAAATGAAGGCGGCGATTACTGACAATTCAATATTTGAAAATTGCAATAAGTGTATTTATTAGCAGGGGACTATATAGAAAAAAAATAACTATGACAGTCTTTCTTTTTTAAGTTACGTAGATTACTTATCAGCCACCCCTCGAAGGTAAGTCGTATTATTTCTTCTGAAAATGACATTACATAGTTTTGACAGCTACATATTTTACTAGCTATTTGTATCATCATCGAATCCGTAAGCTAGAAGACGTCGGGTCGCGGCAGTCGGCGCCGCCTGTCGCCGAACCCCCGTCCTCGAGTTGCGCCTCAATACAAGTAGTGACTAGTTCCGCTGAAACATTATTGTTCATTTGTCATTTACATTACCACATACGAGGCAAAAGCCAAAGTTGGGGCCTATCCCCTCGGCCGCCCCGCAAACGTTTTTGGTGCAAACAATTTAAATAATGATAAAATATGATTTATTTAAATGAATAAATAAGAATAACACTAGCTTGATAAAAATATAAATAATATACGATCGAGTAAACAATCGATTGCAACGACTTAATGTTTTGTTAAACAGTGATTTTAATTTTAAAATATGAATAGGTTCACGAACTAGTTAAACGTAAGGAGTGGTCCGGAAAAAAAGTAGCAGCGCATAATATGGAATTTATTTTTATTTTGTGCTAATTTCTAAGCAGTGCATTTGTAATAATAATCTATAGATACTATTAAATAAAATAAACAATAAGAATGGTAAAAATTAAAGAGGGATTTCAAATTTTCGCCTTTTACATTAAATCACACCTAAAACTTTTTGAACAGTGTCTTTTGAGAGAATTTTTGAGGTGTTTGTCATAAACGTAATTTTTTTCTTTAAGTTTGATGGGCTAGTTAATACCTTATAAAATTGTCTTTTGATCATTAGTTAATATTTTTGATTTGACTTTAGTTTCGGGTAGATACATGGATTTTCAAAAATTGTGTATTTGCCATTTTTACGGAAATTTGTCCCTCATAGAAAAACCCCTGTCAGATTGGAGAAACTTCCTTACCCAACGTGAAATCCAGTGGCGTGCCTAGGGTTTCAGAATAGGGCAAGCCGAGAGATATGTTTTGTAGTTTTTACGGTTATTATGGATAAATTTATCTTGTTACCACATTACTGATCAATCTTCACTTCACTCTGCAGTTGTATAGGCATTTGCTTACGTGGACGAGCTCACCAAAGCACCCTGAAGGCATGTTACCACTAGATATAATTTTACAGACATATCAGCAATTGCATACTTTCGGTGGCCTTGAAAAAAGCCGCTTGGTTTGTATGAGAGAATAAAATAAAGGTTCAACTTCTTATTTTAACTTTGCTTGCCTAGGGAGAAAGCAATAAGTACTTACTTTTATTTCAATTACCTATCTAAAAATTACATACATATTACACAACATAGTTAAATTAAATTATTATTTGTATACATCGAATGTGTTTTTCTAAAACGCCATCGTACCTATTTTGAAAGTAGCGACACAAGCTCTAAAAAATTACCCTTATTCAATGAAGTTTTAGACTCATCGTGACCTCTGAAGTTCTTGTTGTGCTAAATGACAAACAACATCGACTAATCTTTGAAAAACGCTACTATTGTTATCAACACGCATGTTGTTTTGTAATTTCCTTTGATAATTGGCGCGATAAAGATGTCTCAATTCGCTGTTTACCAAAATCACTAAAAGAAATTACCGCGTTCATGTGTTTTCGAGAATTCATGTGTCTTTTAATGGCGCCAGCTAAATTATTTAAATCGTCATAACCAGACCAGATGTATTCCACACGTTTTTGTCGTTAGAAAAGAAAATACAACACCAGCAATGTAACTTATTAGAGTGCGAACAACCAACAATCCAATGAGTTTTGTACACTGACCTGTTAAACTGTCTTTTGTGCGATTTACTACTCTGAGAAATACACAAGTCAGGCGTAGGTTTTGCCGAAGAAATAAGTACCTTTTTCTCTGCAAAGTCCAAACATTTTACCTTTCCGTCGACAAGCAAAGTTTGTGCACACTTTAAAATATCACAGTCACACAGGACTTCCTCCATTGTCAATCTAATTGAATCACAACTCACAACACCACAAAAAAAAACTTATTATTGCACTGACCGCGCCGCGCCGCTCAACGCCTAAACAAACTATTCAACACGTGAATAAAAGCATTTGTCAACAAATAGAAATGAAGTGAAGTTGGCCGCTAACGCGGCTCAACGCGCGCTCCGCGCCTGCGCGAAGCGAATTTCGCATTTACTATGGACTCGTGTACAACTTCATACGCAATCAGGGCTTTTTACTCTCATACTATTTGCCATATTCATACACGACCAGTCGTGTTTGGGCATATGCCGTTTCGGTGGGTAAGACAGAGAATATGAAAGCCCGATTGCAAGCCAATACGTGCGAGCGAGATACGAGCTAGCTGCGTCATGAATAGTTCGACTGGTTGCCGCACAGCGCTGAGCGCTGTGCTGCGTATACTAAAAAACCTAATTAGATTCCAACATACGTCAAAAAAGTGTTGCCATTAAAATGACATATTAGGTGGATCGGTAAATTTTCACTTCTGTAAATGTTATAGGTAGCTGTTTATTTTATTTATAATATTAAAGGCAACATTTAATTATCTTTCTTAAATAAACAATCTTATTTAAATAGTCGTCGCAAAAAAAGATATTTAATTAAATTGTTCTATAGGAGAAAAGTTTAAATAACAATGGCAATAACTCAGGGTTTAATAACATTTGGTACCAATTATTATTCTCATTATGTGCGATTACATTTTTAGGAAAAAAAATCAATCATATTTTTACGTACGTCTTCAAAACTTGACCGAAATCTTCAAAAAATCTTCAAGTCTTCAAAAAAATATCAGTTGATCATGTGTGGTAACCTTTATGGTGGACATGGTGGTTCTGTGGCGGCCATAACATCTATTGTCACTTCATTCGACATCTGACGTTTGGATAGCTCGAATGTTTTCTGTACCTATTCGCCCCGTGGTGATTTCCATTGTTAAGTTTTTGTTTTCCTTTACCTAAGTTCTTGTTGTTTCATTTCGTTATTATTTTGACCTTTATCATATTGTGGAAATAACTTATATTGTTTCATTTTAACATAATTATTGTACCAAAAGGTTGGTTTTTCCTGAAACGTCACAATGATGATGACACGTGTAACTGTGACATTTCGCCATCTTTGGTAGTTTTTTTGACGTATATTGGAATCTAATTAGGTTTCCAAGTTTAGGTGGCGGCCGGCGGTGCGCGGTAAAATTTAGTAGGTACTACTGTTGCATGTAGAAAATCCCTTCTGGAGAAAATCCAAAAGGCATTTTTGCGTTTCTTATATAAAAAAACATATGGGTACTATCCTTTTCTTTACCCAACGAAGTTTCTGCTTGGCACCTTGGGATTTAATTCTCTGGTGGCGAGGCGTAATTATGGGCTCTTGACCGGTGTGTGTCAAATATTGCGTGGAGATTGTAACGTTGGACGTGCATGTTTTATCATTATTATTAAAACATTAAAAACAATGTAATTTTACAGACAACTATTTAAAATAAACACTTACATCCTAAAATTAAAACTTACGTTACTAACTAAATCACTATTATAAACATAATATTATACAAGCCTAACTTAATAATAAATCGCACATATAAAATAACATTATGAAAATAAATGATAAAAAACATCTAACAATAATATGTAACACTTGTGTGCGCGATGATAAACCGCTTGGGTGGCGTGATCTTGCGCATGCGCGCTCGACGGCCGGTGCGCATCTTTTGTCTAGAGAGACGGAACATTCTCGATGCGCCCGGGCAGCGCAGTACGAGCCCTCGCCTTGTTGACGACTGATCTATGCCAGCAGCGTTCACTAGCTCCGCTACGTGTCGTCTTACGCGCTGACATTATTAAACTAATAAATCGGTGTTTACGAATAAACTTGGTAATTGTCCTTCCGACTTATTTGGAAGGAGTCTATTTATATTTAACAGAGTTAAGTGTCGTCTCGCACCCCAATTGGGTAAGTGTTGAACAAGAGTTACTATATCAGTGCTTAGACCTAAGTTAGTGCTCATCTTAAACCCTAAAGTGTTTTATTTTAACGTAACTTAATTTCCTTTGAGTCTGCTTAAGTTATGTAACAGTAACTGTACTCACGGCTATATTATTGTTCACAAGCGGAACATTATACTTATAAAACGGCTGTAATTAATGTCACCATTGTCACCGTTATCATGCACAGAACATTCTATGCTTAGCTCAAGCCGCTTGTTAGTGCTTATGCCTGGCCTAAGAGTTATAAGCCAGCTATTTAAACAATACTGTACCGCAGAGCCATTTATTTAATTACCCTCTTCTAGCTTTATTATGCAAGTCATTTCTTTTGTTCTTCCATCTTCTTAATTAATTTAACTCCGTTCTGATAGTGAACACTACACCAACTGCTTACGGCTTCTCCCTAAATATTAGGCGCACGAAATCATGGGGTTCACTAACGGCGGAGAAGCTTGAATATATTTTAACTGTGGACGTTATTCACAGGATGCTATTTTACGGCTACAATACTCCATCGGTCGTGAATGTGTCGCGCCGGTCCTGCCTGCACATAACCGTGGGAACAGCACTTTCCGCCGGCTGCCCTGGCGCTCCCCGAGCCGTACCGTACCTCACAGCTCCATAGCCGCTGCCATTCCGAAGACCTCGCAGCCGCCGTCACCGTCAGGGGAGTACCGAACTACGACGGCAAAACCAGACGGGCCTTCTTCCTTACGACCCATTTTAAAATAAATAGTTTCTTTGTTGTTGACCTCGGTTGTTTTTTTATGAAAACCCTGGACCGAACGTCACAAGATTCGGACTGCCCGGAACTGGTGGCGCAACTGGTACGCCTGCTCGTACCCTCACTGTCTCAATCCAAGTTTAATCTTCGGCCACGCCACCGCGATCTGCTCGCAGTTCCGAAGGCGCGCACTGTGTCGTACAGGAATTCACCACTTGTTCTCGCTTTACAATATCTGAATGCGCTTCTCGCCTCAGCACCTGACTGCGATGTCTTTGCAAGTAGCTGGAGGATTATATGTGGTGAATGTACAAGGTTCTGTGAGGCGATGGATGACCGACCGTCTTCAGTTTAACAGTTTAATTGTTTGTAAATTTTAATATTGTTATCTGCTGTGCTTTTACTTATTGTTAGTGTTTGTATTTTTGTTACAATGTATGAATTTCACAGTGCCTTGGTGTTAACTGTAATGCTGTGTAATTTGTTTTTTAAATAAATAAATAAATAAATAAATGTAATTTGATTTGAAGAATTTAGTGAGAGCGCGCGGCGCGCGAAGGTGAAATACCTATCTAATACATTACGTGCATTTAATGAATAGTTATTTTTGTAAGGCAAGGCAAGCCCGGCTTTTGGGCTTATATGGCAGTACCGCCACTGGTGAAATCCATTTTATTGGTAAAACTTATTCGTACAATAATATTCTTAAAAGCATAAAACCAGTTCTGAAAATGGAAATTCAATTGTGGTATTGTAGAAAACGGCAAGCGAAGATTGTCAAATTGTGTTGTACAAAGATTTATAAAGTACATTGCAATAAATATTGAGAAAACTCAAGGAATCTTTCACATTTCAATATAATTGTATTTTTTTTTAATAGTATGATATCTACAGATTACAAAAAAAAAACTGCTTTATAATTAGCAACAAATAAAAAATAAATACCAGATAATTCATTGCTACTTTTTTACTGAACCACTCCTTACGACATCATGACATTTGAAGTTCTACCGAGTCTCATCATGAGCGCCTGTGGCGGCGTCGCGATACACATATATCACAGACAAACCGGTCAGGCGTCGTGACCCGCGGACCGTCGAGCGGCTGGGCTCTCTCAGCGAGCAAGCGGGCAACACACTCACCAGCGGGCTGCCTCCCGCTAGGTGACGGAGAGGTAGAGCGCGACGCCGAGCAGCGCGGCCAGCACGACCAGCACGCCGCCCAGCACGACGCGGTCCTGCAGCGCGCGCATCATCATCGAGTTCATCAGCCGCGACGACCGGTTCAGCTGCTCATCAGTCTCTCGCAACTGCAAATAATAACATTATTAAAAATATATTAACTTTATTTTCTCAGAATTGGTAAGCGAGCGGCTCTGTTGGTTTTTAAAAAGAGTTGGAAAGGTAGAATTTTAAATAAAGGGCGGGCGTCGGTCTTATAACTCGACGATGTCGGAGACATTAGAGAGGGAGAGGGAGCTATTCGCCGCGCCCTGGTGCAGCGCGTGCCCCGAGCGCTCCGAGCGCTCCGTGCTGTCTAGAGGGAGAGGGACCGACCCGGGAGCGCGAGCGCTGGATGGTCTCGCGCTGCGCGCTGAGGTCCTGCAGCACGGCGGCGCCGGCCTGCTCGGCCTCGAGCGCGAGCCGCGCGCCCTGGTGCAGCGCGTGCCCCGAGCGCTCCGTGCTGTCTAGAGGGAGAGGGACCGACCCGGGAGCGCGAGCGCTGGATGGTCTCGCGCTGCGCGCTGAGGTCCTGCAGCACGGCGGCGCCGGCCTGCTCGGCCTCGAGCGCGAGCCGCGCGCCCTGGTGCAGCGCGTGCCCCGAGCGCTCCGTGCTGTCTAGAGGGAGAGGGACCGACCCGGGAGCGCGAGCGCTGGATGGTCTCGCGCTGCGCGCTGAGGTCCTGCAGCACGGCGGCGCCGGCCTGCTCGGCCTCGAGCGCGAGCCGCGCGCCCTGGTGCAGCGCGTGCCCCGAGCGCTCCGAGCGCTCTGTGCTGTCTAGAGGGAGAGGGACCGACCCGGGAGCGCGAGCGCTGGATGGTCTCGCGCTGCGCGCTGAGGTCCTGCAGCACGGCGGCGCCGGCCTGCTCGGCCTCGAGCGCGAGCCGCGCGCCCTGGTGCAGCGCGTGCCCCGAGCGCTCCGAGCGCTCCGTGCTGTCTAGAGGGAGAGGGACTCCGTGCTGTCTAGAGGGAGAGGGACCGACCCGGGAGCGCGAGCGCTGGATGGTCTCGCGCTGCGCGCTGAGGTCCTGCAGCACGGCGGCGCCGGCCTGCTCGGCCTCGAGCGCGAGCCGCGCGCCCTGGTGCAGCGCGTGCCCCGAGCGCTCCGTGCTGTCTAGAGGGAGAGGGACCGACCCGGGAGCGCGAGCGCTGGATGGTCTCGCGCTGCGCGCTGAGGTCCTGCAGCACGGCGGCGCCGGCCTGCTCGGCCTCGAGCGCGAGCCGCGCGCCCTGGTGCAGCGCGTGCCCCGAGCGCTCCAAGCGCTCCGTGTTGTCCAGCAACTGGCGCCGCTGGTCTCCCGCCGACCAATCGTCGAACGTCTCCTCATCAGTATCTACCCAAACATATTATTAAAGATGTCAAATGCATACAATTTCATTACTTATGATATGAATTATGAACGTGTAAGTAAGTTAGACATCAATAAAGTTGAATTTAATCAGCACCACGATTTTATTTAATAAATACATTTTCAGCAAAGAAAACAGAGGATAAATTATTTTTAAGACATAATTTCCTATTTCCTATTAATCTGTCTAATCCGTGTAATGAAATCATGCAGAGTTGTGAGAGTTGTGCGACTCAATAATTTAGTGAATAATGGACTGATAGGAAACTCGTATCTGCACTCGCGCATGCGCGTACTCACAGCCGGCGCCGGCGGAGGCGCAGGCGGCGCGGTACTCGTCGCGCACGCGCGCCAGCTCGGCGCGGTAGGCGGCCGCGCGCGCGCCCGCGCTGCCCCCGCGGGCCTCCAGCTCCAGCTGCTCCAACTGCAGCCCCACACACAATATCGTATCGCATCTTTCACTACAACAACTACCCAAACTCAGACTCCGACACTCTTGAGGCGGCGTGGAGTTACCCATATAGCTGCAACCCCAACTGGTCACCCAGGTCAACCTCATACATCTTGACCTACTACTGACCTAAGTTCTAGGCTTGCACTATGGAAACTAGACAATGATAAACAGATACTTAATTTGAGAAATAAAAAAATAATACTCATACTCGTATACATAGTCTAAGACAAAGCGCAAAATAGATTGATGATGAAAATTGCAGAAGTTGATTGTTGTCTTACTTTAAGTTTAGTTATAGAGCGAAAAGCACAATTCTGTTGTCTTTTTCTAAATTGAAATTTTGAGTTAGGGTTGGTTTTATAAAGCTCAGGTCAAATTTACTATGGTAAACATAATTTTAACTGATAGTTTAACTAACTTTGGTAACCCAATCCATATTGGCAGAGCCTTTGTCAGAGGTTGCTAAATTTGTTTATGGTTTTTTTTGTAAATAACAGTTTCAAAATTTGGAAGCATTATTTTTTATCTAGCGTTTTTTTATGTGTGATGTTTGTCAGTGAATTTTTATTTAGGCCGGAGCTGACATGTTCAAGGTTGAACAAAGTTTCAAAATAAATAAAGATAAAAAAATAAAAAACTTTGGTAACTTATACCGCCCGTCGTATTATAAAGCAAATAATCGTAAGATTGACGAAAGAGATATACAGATCGAAAGTGAGTGGAAGGATTGGAACGGGCCGCCCTAGGCGTACTTTTTCAAATCAAATCGGAGAAATACTGGAAAAGGGCCGAATCTTAAGTACCCGAAACCGACGTGCGTGCATGACTCGATGTATGAATGTTGAAGAAGTGAAAGAAATTTGTCAAGATCGTAGCAAGTGGAAAGAAGTGGTCTCTGCCTACCCCTCTGGGAAACAGGCGTGATTTAATGTATGTATGTATGTATGTATGTATAATCGTAAGTTTTGACATTAGTAACCAAACGATAGGATTGCCGCTAACGAGACTTGTTACTTAAAAATACTACCCTTTTCTGGATAAAATATTGTCTGTAGCTAGCCTAATTGTCTTCGGTCTTTTTCTTTTTATACCATCCGTCACCTTGATTAACTGAATCACATAATGCGACCGGATGCCAAAAACGAAAAAAATAGAATGGAATAAAATATTCAGGGGAGATTCCGGTAAACTTCGGGGAGGGAAGATGGCCGGTTGAAAAATGCCCAGCTTTAACGTTTGTTAATTTTGATTTACTGTGCTATTTACTGATTATACTCTCTCACTGACACTGGCGAAATCACATTTAAAGAAGGAGAACATATTCAGGCTCTTGATTTATTATTTCTGTTTTATTTGTTTGTTTTACGCTCTTATCTACTTGACATTGGCGAAATCTTAAAGGGGACCGTCATTTAATTAAGAAGGATAAAATATTCAGACCAAGCTTCATTACCAGACCTAGGAATATACGGAGCAAAATTAAATGATATGATTGTCCATATTGATAAATTCAATTATCAATGCTTTTCGCTCCAAGTTTTGCGTTTTTTTTTTTTGAAAGTATGAAAATAAAACAAAATAGCAACATAATTCCAGTTATTCTTTATTTTAAAAAGATTTTTGAACCTTAACTCATAATCGTCTTTAGGTATTTCAAAATTACTTGATGTCCTATTTACTATTGTTTAAAATAAACAATCACTGGTACTTGAATCTAATGAATCTAGTAAAATATCTAATCACTACTCTCTAAAGAATTAGACATCTTTAACATATACATTTATCTGTTTTTCTTTAGTCTAAGGAAAATACAATATTCAAGTCACATTTATGTCAAGTGTCAAAATAACTGTCCCTCAGTAAACTTAACTTAGACCATGACATTGCCGTCAATAACTGCCGGGAGTAACATTTTACTGAAATATTATTTTTATTGGTCTTCTAAACCTCGCGGAACATATACTTGCGCTACTAGCACAAGTGTTTATATTATTGGCATCAGGAATCAAACTAGAGACTGCTGGCTCAGTAACCAAGCCTTGGTAGTAACTAGGCTTACTGTGTTGATACTGATATTTTAGTCCGCCCTCACTGTGGGTCTGTAGTGCTCCTTTTAAGCTGAAAGTACCCAAGAACTAGTCAAGTAATTTGCTATTTATGTTTTAAATTCAGTTAGTAAAATGCACTGTCATGGCATCATCTCGCACTAACACCGAACACGTAAATGTACAGACAGTGAGCTCGCATCGTCGCCACAGGCTCGGTTGCGTGAAAGAACATTGAGGCAAAACAAGTAATTTCTAAAAATACTCACGAGATCATTTGCCTCCTCGAAGTTAGCCTGGATTTCTCGTATTAACTGTTCGCGATTTTCTAAAACAACACAAAGATATAGAAACTACAACTCCACCATATGAAAATACCAGTCGCAACGTATATTAGCAAAAACAACAAAATATTTTCAAAACATACCTTCAATACCCAGTTTTAGTCTTCCTATTTTAGATGTTATGTCCGCAGTTAGTACAGAATATTGCTGCTCGTAGGACTGTATTAGAGTAGCCATTTTTATAAAATACTATTTGCAAAATAAATTGAATCTATGCATGTAGCCACTATTTATTTAAAGATAATCCTCAGCGTTGCAAACCATTCCATCTGCAGACACATCATGTAGCTCATGATGACAACTGAATTTTACAATTGCCAGCCTAAACGTTAAATTTATCATAATAATATACATAAAAAAACCATTTCAATATCATTCTGTTCACAGGGTTCGTGCTATTATACAGGGTGACTGGAAATTCGCTTTATTCCTTGAAAGGGGTTATTCTACAGCTCATTTGTAACGATTTAAGTCCAATCAACCAGGGGTCAAAACTCATTGGTTATCGAGTTATTCACGTTTTTAGAATTTTTTAAAAATACCCGTCTTTCGACCTAAAACTAGTCATTGTGTAAAAACTTCGTCATTTAGAAATAAAAAAAAGCATTTTTCAAATAGCCAATGAATTACTGATTACGAAAAATAATAAAAAATGCCAAAGAAATGCAAAGTTTTGCAAATAAAAGGATTTGAAGTTGAAAGTTCTAGTAATTATTTTCCAAATTTTGTAACATTTTAATGCATAACTAAAAAAAAAGGATGACACTTCGCGTACAAATGACAGGAATAGTTTGCTCAACTCATAAGCTTTCTAAAAAGGTACAATTTATGACATTTTAAACTTAATTTTCATTTAAAAATGTACAATTAATAATAATAGCAGAAATGTTCGCGGTTATAGCTCCATCGTTTCAACCAAAAAACGCGGGATCGTTATCGTTTTTAAATTCACCTAATCGTGTTCTTTTAAATTTGCTTTTTAAAAACATAAAGTGCGTTCCATTTTTAACCGAAAAACGCGGGAAGTTGTAGTAAAATGAATAGAACATCGTTTTCCTTTTTAAATTCGGCTAGTGGTGTTCTTTTTTTAAACAAATTTGCTTTTTAAAAACAAAGTGCGTTCCATTTTGAAATTTCGAGCACCTCAAAACTTTTTGAGTGACCTACGTAATCAGTTACTTTCAACTTTCTTTCCATTTCGGACGATATTGATAACTAAGCTTCTTTCTCAAATGCCTGCGTGCCAATTCAAAGAATACGCAGATATCATTTATTTTTACGGATTCTGCGATGGAGACGCGGCTGCAGCTAGAAGGGAACATACCAACGTCGTTACCCTAACCGCCGTTTACCTCACGCAAGCGTGTTTGGTTCATCGTACCGTCTTATTCGGGAAAGAGGATCAGTTCAACGCCGCCAAGCTGACGCTGGAAGAACTCGACATGATACTGCTCAAGATGAAGAAATCCTTCAGGGTTTGCGGACAGACGGCACTAATTCGACGAGAATTGTGGCTAACCGGCTCGGTATGTCTCAGTGGAAGGCGTGGTTTACACTGCACTCAGCTCAGCAGTACCCGTGTCATCACACTCCAGTACACGCCATTGAAGAGGGAGACCTAGCGAGAAGGATCTCGTCGAAGTAGTGCCGTCTGCTATCTCTGCATTGGCAAGCAGGCATTTGAGAAAGAAGCTTAGTTATCAATATCGTCCGAAATGGAAAGAAAATTGAAAGTAACTGATTACGTAGGTCACTCAAAAAGTTTTGAGATGCTCGAAATTTCAAAATGAAACGCACTTTGTTTTTAAAAAGCAAATTTATTTAAAAATAGAACACCACTAGCCGAATTTAAAAAGGAGAACGATGTTCTATTCATTTTACTACAACTTCCCGCGTTTTTCGGTTAAAAATGGAACGCACTTTATGTTTTTAAAAAGCAAATTTAAAAGAACACGATTAGGTGAATTTAAAAACGATAACGATCCCGCGTTTTTTGGTTGAAACGATGGAGCTATAACCGCGAACATTTCTGCTATTATTATTAATTGTACATTTTTAAATGAAAATTAAGTTTAAAATGTCATAAATTGTACCTTTTTAGAAAGCTTATGAGTTGAGCAAACTATTCCTGTCCTTTGTACGCGAAGTGTCATACTTTTTTTTTTAGTTATGCTTTAAAATGTTACAAAATTTGGAAAATAATTACTAGATTTTTCAACTTCAAATCCTTTTATTTGCAAAACTTTGCATTTCTTTGGCATTTTTTATGATTTTTCATAATCAGTAATTCATTGGCTATTTAAAAAATGCTTTTTTTTATTCTAAATGACGAAGTTTTTACACAATGACTAGTTTTAGGTCGAAAGGCGGGTATTTTTAAAAAAATCTAAAAACGTGAATAACTCGATAACCAATGAGTTTTGACCCCTAGTTGACTGGACTTAAATCGTTACAAATGAGCTGTAGAATAACCCATTTCAAGGAATACGGCGAATTTCCAGTCACCCTGTATTTATTTAGTACTAGCGGCCCGCCAGCGGCTTCGCCCCGTTGCAAATTTCTGGGCGGTGGTTTTTTCAATTATTTTCTTTCACACAAACCTTATCCTGACAATGACATTGACGAACACAACAAAAAGTAAGGTAAGCACCAGCTCTAGGATCTCCGGAGGTGTCAATGAGCCGGGATGACAGGGCCTTAGTAAAGCTTTTCATATCGTCTGACCAAGGTCCCATGGTCTCCACTGCAAGTGCTACAAATTCGTAATGATTTAATAATAATGAATATTTGCGGCGCTTGATGGTTTGGGCCTGATCAGCTGCTGCACCGGCCCGATTACGGGTTGACTGGACGTGGGAAAGGGCGAATGTGTCAACACACGTCGCGTCCCATACCAGTGCCCTACCCAGATTCCACGGCACCAATGTAGCTCTTAGCTCTGTCTGGCCGCTTCCCAGCGTCTCTATGCAAACCTGCCGGTTCTAGGACAGCTGGTACAGAGGCAGTGGCAAGCGAACGACGGATCAGATCATTAATTGTGCCGTGGCGGTACAAACGGCCGCCGGCACTTCTAAAACATGAAAGGCAATGTCGTCCCCGCTCACTCAGTTCCTTCCCGCACGTGCTATGCGCAAGCAGCTTGGGTCCAAGACTGTGCCTATATTACGGGAAGGAAGAGCGTGGAGCCAGTGACCTGATTCGCCTACTAAGACAGCAAGGAGACGGGCGCGATAAAATGGTAATAACATTTCTATAATAATTATTATAGCATTGTTATTTATTACCATGGTTACGGGTCATTCCGGATAACATCAATCTTAGCGTTAGTAAGTGAACACTTGAGATCCTAATTTGTTTTAATAAACCGTTAAAAATATTTTGATACCAATTGCAATTTGGTACGTACCTATATTAAAAACAAAATTTATTTTGAGACCAACTATATGTATAAACATACATTTTTATTACGAAAAAAAAATCCTGTGTTGTTGCCGGGTTAGCAAAAAATTTATTTAAATGAATAGTGCCACTCCATGTCATCCTGTGCATGTCGTAAGAGGCGACTCGGTTAATGAAGGCTTGTAGTAGGTACTGTTAGGCGATCGGCTTGCAACCTGTCACTACACTAATACGCTAGTCTGACATCTTAGCCTAAATGTGCAAAGTGTGGTTACAGAATAATTATCAACAAGTTTTTAAAGTTGTAGGTAATTCTGTAGCTATGCCTACCCCACTCTGGGATAAAAGGCGTGATGGTAGGTATGTATGTATGTAAAAATAAATCCATAAATTGGTTATTTGGTTACCATGGTTACGTTCAATATGGATAACAACATAATGGCGTTTCCTTTGGCATTCCAACTTTTGTGATAAATGGTCAGAACTGTTAAAATTTGCATTTTTTTTTTCTTAACAATACAATTCAACTTAACATTTATACATTTATATAACATTTCCTTAACAATACAAAGAGCTGCTTCAAGCTTGCTGATCGGAATAATGAAAATGACTGCTGACAAGTAATTTAATTTGTTCTAGCAGAAATATCGAGTAAATTATACGAGAAAAGTCAGCGATTGTTTATTTTTGTCAATATATTTATTTTAAGGTTGTAGAAAAAGTTATGTATGTAACGGTTCATAATTAGCTCTTAAGGCACGAGTGCCGAGGTTAGAGCGCGA
Source organism: Acleris emargana (assembly GCA_927399475.2). Taxonomy (NCBI): domain Eukaryota; kingdom Metazoa; phylum Arthropoda; class Insecta; order Lepidoptera; family Tortricidae; genus Acleris; species Acleris emargana. The sequence continues at coordinate 143,573 of OV656851.1, forward strand.
ACTTGCGAGCGCTCTTACTAGTCACAAATCACAAGATTTATTATGTACCATACATACATACATTAAATCACGCCTGTTTCCCAGAGGGGTAGGCAGAGACCACTTCTTTCCACTTGCTACGATCCTGACAAATTTCCTTCGCTTCTTCAACATTCATACATCGAGTCATGCACGCACGTCGGTTTCGGGTACTTAAGATTCGGCCCTTTTCCAGTATTTCTCCGATTTGATTCGAAAAAGTACGCCTAGGGCGGCCCCTTCCGACCCTTCCACACACTTTCGATCTGTATATCTCTTTCGTCAATCTTCCCTCATCCATCCTTTCCAAATGACCGAACCATCGAAGCATGCCCTTTTCAATCTTAGTCACTACATCTTCTTTTATTCCACACTTCTCTCTGATTTTTTCATTTCTAACTCTATCAATCAGTTTCACACCACACATACTACGCAAAGAGCGCATTTCAACTGCATTTACACGACTTACATGCTTGTCCTGCCACACCCAACATTCACTACCATACATCAGGGTAGGGGCCAGCACTCCATTGTGAACAGCCAGCCGGGCTTTTTGTGAAACGCCCTGTCTGCTCACAAAGGAGTACAGTGCCCCATTAATTTGATTCCCCGCATTTACCCTCCTCTCGATATCCTTCTCACACTTACCATCTCTTGTAAACACACTTCCCAGGTACACAAATTCGCTCACTTGTTCTACTAATTCGCCATTTACATTTATCACGCACTCAGTCATCTCTTCATACTTCTCTATCACCATGACCTTGGTCTTGGCAACATTTACTTTCATCCCCTTTTGCTTAAATCCCTCATTCATCACTGTCAACATCTCCTGCAACTCAAGTACCGATGGGGCAAGTATAACTTGATCATCGGCATATAAGAGGCATTTGATTAGCAACTCTTGCACACGCAAACCCTTATCATACTCTTTCAAATCCCACATACAACTGTCCATGAATAGATTGAACAGCCATGGTGAGGCAACACAGCCCTGTCTAACACCTTTAGAGATGTTAAACCAGGCCGAGTATGCCCCATTGATCCTGACACAGGCTCTGGAGCCCTCATAAAGGGACCTCAAAGCCTGCACCAGGTTGCTGCTCACTCCATACATAGACAACACCGTCCACAACTCCTTTCTATCTACCCTATCATAGGCCTTTTCCAGGTCCACAAAAGCACAGAAAACCTTTTGGTTGACAGCCAAGAACTTTTCTGTGATGGACCGTAGTGAAAAGACCTGATCCGTACATCCCATTCCCTTTCGAAATCCCGCTTGTACATCCCAGATTTTATCATTCGTAACATTCAATACCCTTTCAATTAAAATCTTCGCATATACTTTGCCGACAACACTAAGGAGGCTGATACCGCGGTAGTTTTTGCAGTCTTGCTGTGACCCCTTTCCTTTATACAGTGGGACGATAACGGCCTTGACCCAATCTTCCGGGACTCGGCCGCTTCTCCAACATGCATTGAAAAGGCGGTACAACAGACTACCCACCAGGCCATCTCCTCTCCTCAGCATTTCTATCGACACTCTATCACAACCTGCTGATTTTCCCGCTTTCATACTTTTTAATGCTTTCATGATTTCACTCATACTAATCACACTTTCATCTTCGCTACTTGCACCTTTACTCATGCTTTCTGGCTCACGAGAAATATCTTCGCATTCAAACAAGCTTTCAAAATAAGTTTTCCATCTATCAAGCATTTTTTCTTCCTCACATATTAAGTTTCCAGACTCATCCCTCACCGCGCTTAATTTAGTTTTCTCTGATTTCCCCCGAGCCGATTTAATCAAGCTCCAAAAGAGTTTAATATTCGACCGGAAGTTGTCAGAGAAACTCCTATCATACTTTTCATTCAGTAAATCTTTCTTTCTAGCCACAACGTCTTTCACTCTTTTCTTTGATCTATTATACTCTTTTTTCTTTCTGTCGCTTAGATCTTGTCCTGGATCTACAGCTACAAAATCCAACCAACACTTTTTCTTCTCTTTCACTACATCATCTACCTCTCTATCCCACCATTCCGGACGTTCATTCTTGATTTTTCTTCTTTTGACTACACCGCATACTTCAGTGGCCGATTTGACCATGCCATTCTTCATAATCTCCCATACATTATTAACATTATTCTCAACTTCACTGTCATTCATCTTATTGACACATTCAAAACAATCTTTCAGCTTTCTTACGTACTCATCTTGTATAACTTCGTCTTTCAGTTTCTCTACTTTTATCCTCTCTAACGCAGTGGTAGGTACGGGAACACGATGGCGCCAACGTGTGAACAGACCCCTTACTCGTGTTACCACTAAGTAGTGATCTGAACCTACGCTAACTCCTCGAAATGCTCTGGTATCTACAACTTTGTTACGCAGCCGTTCATCCACAATCATCAAGTCTATCATAGACTTCTCATTCTGCCGTCTCCATGTATACTGATGAATCTCTTTGTGATCAAACAAAGTGTTTGTCACGCAGAGATTCTTAGCCAAACATACATTGAGAAGGCATTTGCCATTCTCGTTCACTCGCTCATCACCATACTTACCCAGTACCGATTCATAACCATCCCTTTGCACGCCTGTCCAACCATTAAAATCACCTAGCAAAATCATCCTTTCATTCTCCTTGCATTTTGTTGAAACCTCATGCAAACTTTCCCAAAACTCCTCCCTTTCTTTTTTCGATTTATTCGTATCTGGGGCATAAGCCCCAATTACGAATAAACGGGTGAGACCTACCTTGAGTCTCACCCAGAGAAGTCTTGGGCTCGCACATTCATACTCTTGCATACATTCAGCCATTCGCTCTGTGAGTACGATACCAACTCCCTGACGACCGTGCTCGGATACCGGAACTCCGGACCACAATGCCGTCAAGGTTCCGTGTGTGGACGTACTCACCCCTTTTTTCTTCGTCTCAGTCACACATAGAACATCTAGCTTTCTCTCTTTCATCATCATACATACCTCATCTAATTTATGTTCCATCCCTCCACAAACATTCATCGTAGCAAGGCGGCTTTCAGCGGCCCGCTTTTTGCCAACCCCCCTGCGAACACAGCGTGACGCGTGGCAAACGGCATCGCCGCCGTTCCGATCCCCGGAGGGATCCGAACATACGCGCACTATTTTGCCCCCCCCAGAGTACGAAGGGCTGCCCAGGCTAGGCCTGGGGAGGGATTCTCTGGCATTGCCAGTACCCTCCTGGGGTATAAACTTTTTAAATGGTGCTCGCATGGTCCATTTTGCAGGGTCGGGTTTGAAATTGGAGTTTTCCTTCTCCTAGATAGGTAGCAGCCCAATGCTAACGACGCCTATCCCGCCGGGTTTGAATTCGGAGTTTTCCTTCTCCTAGATAGGTAGCAGCCCAATGCTAACGACGCCTATCCCGCCCGGAGGAGATCTTTCCAATGTAATAATCCCTTAATCCCTTAATCGCCTTCTACGACACCCACGGGAGGATATGGGGTGGTGCTATTCTATTCTACCGGCACCACACGGCAATATTATGTACCAGTTACATAAATAACGATTAAGCTAGAGTGAAAATAACACAACATTATGTGTTTTTGATTAACAAAAGCGAATCAAATATTGAAATTTGTGCAGCTATTAAAAAAATACCCCGTAGATTAAAAAAAAAGCTGAAATTGACAAAATATGACAGAGTACTAACATAATTGGTAACCTAAATTATTGCAATTCCTCTTTCTTTTAATTATGGTGGGAGCAATAAAAATTGTTTTGTGTGATATTCATCCCAAGTTCTACGATACATTATTGTTACCCTCCAATCTTTTTTCGACATGTAGTACGTGACTACAAAACAAAACCATCACAGTTCAACACTTCTCTACTTTTCGCTATTTTTCGTCCCGTTCTCTTCTAGGGATCTCTATATTGTTATTTCGTTTCCGTCAGAGTGAGACAAGCAAAGCAAAGCGAGCAAGCACTAGACATACCTTACAAGTTTACAACTTACAATCTGATCTGTGGGAGTAGCAAGCAAGTGGTAGCAAGTGCACGCGACAAGTGCCGTTTGCTTTGTTTTCTGCTTTATCAACAAAATCAAATGGAACTGACTGAATCGGCTTTGTTTTTACGCGAAGGTTGACAAATTTAACGATTGTAATATGTGTAAGAGAGAAAGTAAGCTACTGCTAAATGAAGATGTGAAGTTTATAAAAAAATAGTTTATTGGTGGCGGAGTTCACAAAAATCAGGTAACTTTTTGACAGAGATTTAAGTTTTGAATTTTCAGTTATAATTATATACTTCGTTTTGGAAATTAGCTAAAGCTATATAATCCATGAATGAAGTGAGGAACAATGGAATACAAATGTTAATTGTAATTTTCTTTTTCCCACGCACTTTCCCCGCCGCTATGAGTACAAGATGTTGAATATTTATCAGATGCTTATGCGGTGGCGATGATAATTATTTGATTTAATGGTCATTCCATTTATGGTAATCGCTCATGTATTATGCTCAGGCGGGGCCGCAGCCATCGGCGAAGTCTGTTTACTCCGCGTTGGCGGTTACTCGGATGCGTCACGATTTTTTCGTCTGTTACAATACTTCGTTGATTAAAACCAGGGACCGGAAAACCCCTTTATTTGATTAAGTCTATCGATCGGGTAACTACATCATATACTCTCCCAAACATTAGCGTATCCCTATTGATAGGCTTACCCTAATGATATGGAATCTGCTTCGAACTAGATAGATAGATGAAACGTTGTTGCTTCAATCACACACATACAATTGTCATATTTAGTGGAAAATAACAATATCAAACTTACAAACTAGGTACAATCTCAATTGCATGTGTGCGTTGCATCAGTACAAAAAGGTCATGGCTCGGCATATACCATTACTCTAGTGAGCAAAACCTGGTATTCTGCCACAACCCCGGGATACGACAAAGCCATAATGTTGCATAGAAAATAATAAGTCATAAATATAATTAAGTAATCATATCCGAAAATAAAAAGTATTTAAATTTATTTTAAAAGTATTAAAACAAGCATTTGTCCACATTGTATCAGACGAAGAGTCTTTGACTGTAGCCAGGGCCCATAAACCAAATCCCCATAATTGTATCTAGAAAGAATTATTGATTCGCAAAGTGTGATGCGCACTTTTTCAATAATTTACTAGTTAACTACAACCATTGAGGTTACCAGTAATGTAATGATTTCGGATTTAAGCCTTTAGCATTACATTAGTATTACCCTAGTAAAAACTAGTGAATTATATACCCTAACGAAAACCCCTTAACAATCTGGTTCTGGTCTGGCGGTTCCGATTATTAATTATTATTTTTTCTCAATTTCAGAAATGCTTCGGAGCTGCGACGAGGACTCAGGGCGAAGCTCTTGTTCGGCCGCATCCGTTGGCTTAAGCCCAATTATAGACTGCAGAGAAAAATCTTCTACAGATGTTAAAACCAGGTATTCTAGGACTCAAGAAGCCAGTACAAACACAGACTTAAAAGTGAGCAGACGACCGCGAAGCTATGTTGATCTCATGAAATCACCAGATGAAAAAGACCCCTTTCCCAGCTGCAGGTTGTCAAAGCACCATAGAAATTCAATATTCCACTTATTTGATAATAAGAGAATGGGTGGTCTCAGTAATGCTCATTCTACTTTAGAAATTGGAAGAAACCCATTGGAACAACCTGCTATCTCAAATAATGCAATATCATTATCTACTGCAGCAATTGACAAAAATATTAGAAAACCATTAACAAATTTTAGAAGAGGCAAGCCTGTCCAAAGAGCTGCTTCAAGATTGTATAAGGCAGAGGGGATTAACAAAGGCAAAGACTGTTGTGTGGGCCCGGAGTTCATAGTCCGGGCCTCTCAACCTGTCAAACGTATGGATCTGACTGTTCCAGCCATCTTGGAGAAGCGAGTAATAACTGTAGTACTACTAAATGGACAAAGGGTAGAGATCCTCTGTGATCCTAATGTGGTTACTGCGGGCCACCTCTTCGAAGCATTGGTGCATAGTGAAAAGTATGAACATAACTTCATGCTGGGTATTGCAGTTCTCATTGGAGGAGACTTTGTCTTCATACCAGATGATTATAAAATAAAAAAGTTAGCTCCCGAGGGATGGAACAAGGTTGGCAATAAAAAGAAATTTGTTGATGAAGAAATTGCATTAACAGTATTTTTGAGGATAAAGTTCTTTCTGCCAACAAACATAGCTAAGAATATACAAGGTGGCGATTGGAGGCATAGGGTATATTTACAACTGAGGAGAGCTACTGTGGAAGGACAATTAACTTCTGTGATTCAGAATCTCATAATGTTAGCTGGATATGCTTTACACATTGAATTCGGTGAGTTCTCCTATAGGGAACACGGTTCTGCCGACTATTTCCTATTGGAACACTACTTGCCAGAAATGGTAATAACCAGTGACATGTCAGATATAAAACTAAAGATGAAAAGAGCTCATGAATCTAGACGCGGTTTGGACAGGAACAAGGCAATTATAAACTTCATAACACTGGCTCAGACGTTCCGCGACTACGGCGCGCACTTCTACTCGGCGGTCTGGGCGACGCGGGACGGGTTCTGCCGCGACGTGTGGCTCTCCGTCGGCCCCCGCGGCGTCACCCTGTACTCGCGGAGCAGCCATGCATCAGAAGAGTCTGGAACAAATCGCATAGTGCTCCAAAGCTTGCCTTGGCATCACATACATACATTTTATTATAACAAGAAAAGTCTCTACATAATGCCTAATTCACATTCAGGCCTATCTAAAATTGGTGTTAAATACAAACTGAAAATGTCCGATAATAAGACCTACTTTACGTTTTGGCTGGCCTCACTGCATCACAGATTATATTTAAAATTGTATGCTAAAGAGGACTTCATTAATTATTTATCTGATGAACTGAGTTGCCCTGTGAATAAAGATAGAAGTCCGAGAAAAGCTGAATGTAGTAATTATGAAGACAGCTACAACTTGGCTGTGAGGAACCAGTTGCGCACGAGGCGGCCCGTCAAGCGGAGGTTTCGCGTCGACATTTTCGGTGATAAAAAAACGCAAGACAAGGAAAATACAAAACCTAATACGGAAGAGCTTCTGCGTCGAATACTCTCGCCGCAGCCAAGCGAAGAGTCCTTATTAAATGTGCAATGTGGTAATAATCTAAACGCGTCAAATGAATTCTCATCTTCCGAAAGTTGCAGCTTGCCCAGAAGACGCGGGGTTAAAATGGGCACAAGGGTATTTAACGGGATGAAATCCGTATTAGATCAACCACGTCAAAGGCCGGAAAGTTGTATAAAAACGGATTGCGACCTAACGACGACGCAGAGTGACTCGGACGAGCTGGAGCTGCGGCAGCACTGCTCCGTGGACCGCATGGAGCTGCTGCCCGCGCGCCAGTACCACCAGCAGCTGACGCATGCCGCCACGGCCTACGTGCTGGAGTCGCCCAAGGTCTACCCAGAAGCTTTCAGCTACAACCTGGTGGGCAACGACTCCTGCGTCAACACTTCACTATTCGATAAATTAGACAATATGGAATGTGTTCAAGGAGAAAGAATATTTGTCACAGCTTCACTAGAAAGAGACAAAACGAACGCTCTTGGACTCCAAGTGGCTGAGGGCTCTGATGGCAACGTTTATATTAAATCTATCACATCTGGAGGCCCAGCCGATGTGAGTCAGAAACTTTTACCAGGAGACCAAATAATTTCAGTAAATGGACAAACTTTACTTAACGTAAAATATGACAAAGCATTAGGAATGCTACAATCGGCGCCGCATTTAGTAGAGCTAATAGTTCTACAAAATACAAAAAAGAACTCTACAATAGAATACAAGTACGACATTTCGGGAAAGTCTGAAAGTATGTTGACAGTGCCGATTAAGAGCGACGTTTACAACGGAGTCGGCAGCGCGCTGGACGGGGAGATCACCGACGACGAGCTCCTCAACGAGGAGGCTCTGAAAACTATTTACGCGCTTATTAAACTAACAAAAGAGAAAGTGATTAGCCGAATGAAAAACAAAGCTAGCAGACAGGACACCTCGGTTAAAAGCAACATGCAGAAGTGTTTTTCGGAGATGAAGCTGTACGAAGAGTCGGACGTCGAGAACTATTCGTCGCAGGAAACCACTCCTCAGAAAAAAGGCATTAAATTCAACACATGGCGAGGGCAGCTGCCGGGCGCCCGGTCCGAGCGGCGGCCGCTGAGCGTGAGCATCCCGGCCGGCGTTGACCTGGCGGACGACTGCTTGGACGGCGACGGGATGCTGAGGAATTCGTTGGCGTCCGTCCAGTTGTCCTTGAATAGCTTGGACAAGTCCGAGAAGAGTTGCTCTTCCAAAAGCGTAGCTTTGCCTAGGAATTACGGGCTGGGCCGGAGATGGGTGGGGCCCGTGCGGTACCCCGTGACCCCGAGCAAGGACACCGCGGGCGCGAGTGCAATGGTGGACGACAGTGTCACGAGAAGACATTTTATTTATGGTGCTGGAGATTCGGACGAAGATCAGATATTTTTGTAAAGATTTACTTTTTTATAGAATCGTGTAAGATTATTATACGATACATATTTAATACGTATTATCAAATGTTATCAATAGGTTTAAGGAGACAAATTAATAAATGCCATTTATTTTTAGAAGTGCTCATTTCTTCCTGTTCCTGGAATTTATTTAAAAATCGAGCCAGCATGGGATCCTGTCCTGGAGAACAAATGTATTTTTCATTCATGTGACTTGAGTATTTGTTTTTTACTTTTATTTCGTTTAAACAATGATTAATTCAAACGGACATTAGAACTTACACTATTAGGTCTATTAATCATCCTACTAATATTATAAATGTGAAAGTTTGTGTGTGTATTAGTTCGTTACTCCTTCACACTGCAATGGCTGGACAGATTTGGATGAAGTTTGAAATGGAGATAGCTTATACCTGGGATAAACACAATGGAGATCTACACGGACGAAGTCGCGGGCAGAAGCTACAAATAAAAAATAGGATTTAGTGATTTTGGAAAAACTACCCCTACCTATTACTATAAATAGGAGTTTCGTCATATTTACCCGACTGCGACAGAAGGAGGGTTGTTTTTCGAGCGTATGTATGTATGTATGTCTATTTCTGGGCGCGCTCTGCAGCCTAAACGGCTTGACGAATTTTAACATGAGGTGTCATTCGATTCGTCTTAATCGTCGGAGAGACATAGGGGGTACAACATCTCAAAATGGCTCCGCGAAAAAAAAAATTGAGTGGGAATAAAAAAAAGGACATTTTATTTATAATATGGGTCTCAAATTAAGCGAGTAAATAGTCCATTTCAAATATATATACATTATAACACTTTCCGCTTCAAATCTGTCACTTGTAACAATTAATTAAACCACTGTTTTAATAATAAAATCTAAAAAGCGTGACACGAACTAAATTATTAAAAAAACAAAAAACCCGACTGCAATAAAAAACAACTGGAAAGCAAAAAATAAGCTCTGTAATCTATATGTATAGACATTTGTAGTAGCAATGTACTTAATGATACAATTTATACTATTATATACATATAACTTGAATATTGGAAAAGGTATAGCAGGCGAAGACAAGCAATAAATTATAAAACTTAATCCTTGAAAAAAAAATTTTGGACTAGCTTGTCCCCGCCTGGAACACCTTTTCCAATATTTAAGTTTTATGTATATGATAATATTGATAATATAAATTTTATCATTAAGAACATTGATATTACCAATGCCTATAGTTTACAGAGCTTATTTTTTGCTCTTCAGTTATTTTATTATTGCAGTCGGGTTTTTTGTTTTTTTAATAATTTAGTTTGTTGTGAAGATCGTTAATATAGTTTTAAAATAAGAACGGACCTAGAATAGAGTCTTGAGGCACTTCCATAGCAACAGATGATCCAGAGGATTGTGTTCTGTTAATGTCTACGCGCTGAGTGTAGCGAGCAAGGTAAGGTGTAATAAGATCAAGTGCACCGTTTTTGTTGCTTCAGTATTTTAGTAGTATAGTATTTCTTCAACACGGCCGACATTGAGGACGGGTTACCCCATGTATAATAGATTAGATAGCGCAATTCTGTCCAATTGGTAGCGATCCGAATTCCGGACGGACCCGGCATAAGGTCCGCCGCCACTAAAACAATGTAAAATAACATAATACAATGCATGTACAGTCGAGTTCATGAAGATGTATACACTTTAGTACCTTGTCTATTTAATGTCATGTTCAAACTGCCATATATGAATTATCACAGCGATTAAAGTGACAAAGTACTAAAGTATATATACATCTTTATGAACTCGACTGTACATACAAGTATGTGAACATGTTATAGGTTAGAGCGGGCTAGTTTTCCACAATTCGACGACTTAATTCTTGCGCCTTTTTTGCGTGCAGATGTGGATATTTATGATCGGTGCCGTCTATTTGTCTTAATATCGATTGTCAGAAACGTGCGAAAGTAGACAATTGCTATAAGGGTTTTTGCTAATAGACAATTAACTGTGCTTAAAGTAATTAAGCAATATAGAATTATAACAAAAAAGTTATGCGTAAGAAGGGGGAACCGGTTGCTAAGGCTAATCGCGCAGGTAAGTAGAGCGTAGAGCTCGTCACCAAACTCGCTCCACATTTTTTGATCTTTATAGACATCGAATACATACCTGCTATCATCGAAAAGTATTAAAACTAAACCAGCAAGAAGGTCAGAGGGCGGTGGCCATACTACAGAAGATAGTCGATGAACAAAATAGCTTAGTAAATAGCTTCCTGATTAGATATTATTTTGCGGAGGATAACATGCGGATAACGAAGATATCAACGGAGTATGTTACTAGGTACGCGATCGTGCGATATATTCATCGTAATCTACAACTAATGGAGCCCCACGCCGCCGCTCGCTAGCCGCTGAACGATGAACCGAGATAAGACGTTATCATTTAGCATTGTAACATTTGTAACAGTTACGCAATACGCAACGCCAAGTCGTTTTTCTTGCGCTATTAACGCCATTTCAATACGTTTCCCGACGTAGAGATTAGATGATGGAGACCTTGACGAACTCGAGTTAACTCAACATACAGTCGAGTTCATAAATATCTGGACACTTCAGTACGTTGTCACTTTAATCGTTGTAACAATTCATGTATGGCGTATGGCAGTTCGAACATGACTACTAAAGTGTACCGCTATGTATGAACTCGACTGTACAAGAGAAATAAAGTGAAAAGAAAAGTTTTCGTATTGGAATTGGTCAAGCAGTTTGTAAGACACAATTATTAGGGCGAATATTCATGAAGGGCAGGGTGCATCCTTTTAAACCACCTCGAGAATAATAATATCAGCAAATAGGTGAAATACGCAATTATTTCCAAATTTTTGAATCCCTTTTCGCGTTTTTCTCCATTTTCTTTATTTCCCAGTCCTTAGCGTCCTAGTCTGCGTAGGTAGGATAAAAAAGATAAAAGATGTTTATTCAGTAAGTAGGCCGCACGGGCACTCGCACGTCAAAAATCCAACAGCTAGGTTTTTGTTACGTTACTTTAGCAACAGGCCCGAAAAGGGAAAACAGCGAATGGGAATACAAATCTTCGGAAGAAATAATTTTGGGTAGTTGAAATAATCTATACCAGGGCTGTTGCGGATGCCGATTTTTTCACATCCGGAGATGTGAATCAGGATGCGAATTTTTTAAGGCTCATATCATAGTATATGAATGAAAAATAATTAAAACAATGATAATATAATATATGCGAATATTCACAAAACCCCTGACCTATACAGTCAAAGAAATAGTAGGAGACCGGTGTAGAATTTATTTCATTTATAAAGAACACTGCTGTTCAATTAATGCCCTGGGATAGGTAGGTAACCCATTGAAGTCCTCAGAGTTGTATACATATTTTAATAGAGGTGGCGCTTGGGTACTGATGTGGTATACCATAGAATAATTAAAGTAAGAAATGAAACCATAGAATTAGTTTTTGATAACATTATTTTTTATTAAAAATAACACTGCAATTGCAATTAAAACTAAATAAATCTAAAGACATAAATTCGTCTCTACATTTGTAACACAATCAGACTCAATAAAAAAAAAACATTCGTTTCACATATAAATCATTCAGACTACCTTCAATACCTTAACAAGGAGTGATAATAACTGCATGTCCTTTAACACTATAAATGCACTGTTCCAAATCCAGGGAGGCTTACATCATACCACCCATGCCACCCATGCCGCCCATACCACCCATGCCTCCCATGCCTGCCATGGGGTTGGCATCCTTCTCCGCAGGGATGTCACAGATCACAGCCTCAGCTGTGGTCAGTAGGGAGGCCACTCCGCTGGCGTCAGTCAGTGCTGTCCTGACCACTTTGGTAGGATCGATGATTCCCTTCTCAATCATATTCACATATTCATTATTAAGAGCATCATAACCAAACTCTGGCCCCAAGTCTTCAACTTTGGCAACAACAACTGATCCATCAATACCAGCATTCCTTGCAATAGTCATGCAGGGCATTCTGAGGGCTTTCTTGATGATTTCTACTCCAGTTGTCTGATCATGATTTGCAGTTTGGAGCTGTTCGAGCATTGGGATGCACCGGAGGAGCGCCGAGCCACCACCAGGGACGATGCCCTCTTCCACTGCAGCACGGGTAGCATTCAGGGCATCATTGACACGGTCTTTTTTCTCATTAACTTCCACCTCGCTGGACCCACCTACATGCAGAACAGCTACACCTGAAGCCAGTCGGGCAAGTCGCTCCTGCAGTTTTTCCTTCTCATACTCTGACGTGGTTTCTTGGATTTGATCACGAATCATCTCTGCCCGTCTGTCAATATCAGCTTTCTTACCCTTTCCTTTTAGGAACAGAGTGTCGTCTTTGGTGATTGTCACCTCTCCGAGCTGTCCGAGGTCTGAGAGCTGCACGTCTTCCAACTTGATCAGATTAGCATCATCGCCAAAGACAACACCACCAGCAGCAATAGCCATATCGCTCAGTGTAGCTTTGCGGTTGTCACCAAAACCGGGAGCCTTTACAGCTGCTACTTGAAGGCCAATCTTCAATCTGTTGACTACAAGGGTGGATAAGGCTTCACCATCTACATCCTCAGCGACAATCACCAATGGTTTTCTCTGTTGGTTGGCTAGCTCCAATGCAGGAATGATAGTCTGCACATTGCTGATTTTCTTCTCAGAGAAAAGGACTAAGGCATCCTGGAACTCAACTTTAGCACCCTTAGAGGAGTTGATGAAATATGGTGAAATATACCCACGGTCAAATTTCATACCTTCGATGACCTCCAGTTCGTCGGTAAGCGTTTTGCCGTCCTTGACGGTGATGACACCGTCCTTGCCAACACGCTTCATGGCGTCGGAGATGAGCCGGCCAATGGCGGTGTCGCCGTTGGCAGAGATGGTGGCCACCTGCGCGATTTCCTCGGGCGTCGTCACCGGCTTCGACATGCTCTTCAGCTTGTCCTTCACGGCATCCACGGCGAGCATCACGCCGCGTCGGATCTCGATCGGGTTCGCACCCTTCGATATTTTCTCGAAGCCCTCCTTCGCGATAGCGCGCGCGAGCACCGTTGCGGTCGTCGTGCCGTCGCCGGCCTCCTCGTTGGTGTTGTTGGCCACATTTTGCACCAGCTTAGCGCCGATGTTCATGAATTTGTCTTTTAGTTCGACTCCCTTAGCAACTGTCACACCGTCTTTAGTTATTTTCGGAGATCCCCAAGATTGTTCCAGAATGACGTTTCTACCTTTAGGACCCATGGTGACCGCGACCGCGTCGGCGAGGACGTCCACGCCTTGCAACATGAGGGCTCTTACATCAGCACCGAATCTCACATCTTTGGCATAAAATCTGGCATTTTGATGACATTTGTTTAAAGATATAGAATGGCGAACGATTCGGGGTAATCGCAACATTTTAAAATCAAAATATACGCGAATAAGTTGCTCAAATAAAGGATTCAAACCTTTACTTCTCGAAGCTTCTCGTAGCGCAGAGGTATAGAAACGTGATCTTCCGCCGGTTGTAGGTTAACTCTGAAAATGAATAAATGCTATGCGCTATGATTAGTGTTGCAAGCTCGAAATGTATAAATAGCGGAATGAGTAGCAGAAAGTCGTGGACGTCGTAGTGGAAAATTTAGAAATCAAATTAAATTCCAAAGCATTTATTATAGCAGCATTTATAAACACTATGAGGCCGCTAAAATACTTAAATAATAATAATTACAAAGTCAAAAAATACAACACATTACTTAATTTAAAGTCGTTTATCTAACATTATAGGAAAATATTTAGTAATTTGTGACCACCGTCGGTATTATCACCGTTTGCGTTGCGTTATAAAGTTTTTTTTGAGATCAATCGAAACTTGTGTGGACTCGGGAGTCGAAATTCACAGAGTCGTAAGACGTGTAAATAATACAAGAATGTACGTAAAAGTGCTTAAACTTTGCAACCCTGGCTATGACGTAATGAGCGAACAGTCAATGGATAACCAGAGACAAAACAAATGAGTAAAGGAATTATTCCGTAAGGTTGGCATCCTAACACAAAGCTAGCCCCACACGTGCATAAAACAATATTTAAAAAATCGGTAATGTCTAACTTGTACCCTGTCCCTAGCAGTCTTATGTCAAAGTGACGTATGACTACATTGACTGACGTATGAGTGACTGACATTCAAGTACACGCTGGGGCAGGAGTGCGGACACCACGTTTTAAATTGTTTTATCATCAACAAAAACATGCGGTGATTTCTCGCTCAGATTACGCAGACAACTCGAGGATAAAGGACGTGTGCGTCGCTCATTTATTTTATTTTATTTTACGCCGGTACAATATAATTATTACATAATGGATACGAGGTGAGCTATTTTAACAACTTCCTTGCACGGTGCTTGTCTTAATTCGGCTTAGTTGACATAAATAAGTTCCTTTTCGCATAGCCATAATTAGGAAGTAACAACTGTGAGACTGATGTTTTAAATTGGATGTTCAAATCGTCGCTGTTCTGCGAAATTCAGTGTTACTTGTCTGCGAGACTAATCTTGTCCAGGCTCCGTGAAGATATTTTATCGCTTAACCCCCGGACTTGGATTTACTACGATTCCGCGGGTACATAGAATAAATTGTTATTAAAGTAAAGTTATGGAATTTTAAAATGGAATATATTCATTATTTCCTTCTATCTTTACGACCATGAGACTCGCGGATGTCTCGGTGTTTTATGTATTTTTTACTTGTACTGTATAACAGCGTCGGCGAAGGTGTACTGCTCGGAATTGGAAACCCTCTGTTGGATATCTCAGCCAATGTTGATGATGATTTACTCAAGAAATATGACCTTAAACCCGATGACGCCATCATGGCAGAGGAGAAGCACATGCCACTGTACAAAGAACTTGCAGAGAAGTAAGTCAAACAAATGTGAAACTTGTGTGCCAGAGTATTGTTATAGGCACACTTGTGCAGCTGTTAATATTAGCATATTATTTATTTTGTGGTTGTAAGATTTTAAAAGAAATTGTCATGTTAGTGCACCTTCCTAATTATAATAACAATTAACAGGATTTTGATATAATATCATAGCAATGAAATTAAAAAAAAGTATGATTAATTTTCTTTTAATTTGTTCATATTTTGGTGCAAAAATGAGTCACCAGCAAATTGCATTTATGTATCATATCATATAGGAATATGTTAGTGATTTGTTATCAATTTAATGTATCATTATTGATCTATCTCACAATTTCAACTGAGATTGTTATGCACCTGATGATCTTAGCCTGACAAAGATGACTCAATATTGTAATATTTATATTTAAGTGCAATAAAGAGTTTACATACATACATAATACATACCACTAATATAATTAAAATATTGTTGTACTATCATAACTTACAGTGGGACATTAGTCTGCAGAAATTTGTTAATAGTAAGCTTCTATTGTATTGATATTGAACATAAACAAACATTGAATATTTTGTAAACAAGCTTGCAATAACTGACGTAATAATATGAAAATGGTGTAAGAGCATTGTTTCCCATTCTATTGTAAAAATATAACATGACGAAATGATCCTGTTGGGCCTTGCTGTTTTTAACCATTTGTCCATTTTGTATGGCAGTTGATATGAGAGTAACAAGATCAAATCATCACCTGCTAACTAGTGCTCCTGCATTTTGGTTTATTTATTCTATAACAGTAGGTACAAATTGTGCCAGTACGGCACCCGAGTGTCCTCCAGTCGTGGTCCCCCGGTCGTCACGTGTGTGTCGGTGCGCAGGTACAAGGCGGCGTTCATAGCGGGCGGCAGCGTGCAGAACTCGCTGCGCGTGGCGCAGTGGCTGCTGCGGCGGCCCGGCGCCTGCACCTACTTCGGCTGCGTCGGCGACGACGAGTACGCCAAGATACTCGAAAAGCGAGCCACGTAAGGAACTTAGTTTCAATCACGCGCAGTGCCGGATTATCCTTAAGGCGTGTAGGCAGCCGCCTGAGGTTCCGCATCGGCTACGGGCCCTGCATAAGTTAAGGCCCTAAGCTCCGAAATAATTGAGAATTAAAGACAATAAAAAAACTGAAGAACTGCATTGCCTACGGGCCCTGATCACGGGACGTGCGACGAAATCGCACGACCCTGCTTGATAATTCTGTGGACACCTCACAACATTATTTTCCGCCAGAGGTCGATGCGGCGACGCCGGTAAATGTCGCGCAGTGTTATCAGATGTGCCGAGCTAAGTTTGACAATATTTTATGTCCTCTAAAGAACACGAGACTAAATGGAATTCACTGAACTATTGAACTTGCCTGGGTGGATGTATGTTAAGATAGAATAGGCTAAAAATAGCAGTTTCGTATTTTTTTTGCACGGAGGAGAGATGTGCGCGCAGGCGAGGTTAATTATTTGAATACAGTTAATTTTGAGACTAACTCGGTTTTGGCCAGGGACGTGCCTCTACCAATAAGCGAAACACCAACAGTGAAACACAAAGAGGCAGCGCGGTCTGCTTAGATGTTCCACTAGGTGGACCGCCAGCCGAGTCGACGAACGACCAGATATCCCGTTATACAGATCGCCGGCTCGCCAACAACGCATCAGTCAAACACGACCAACCCTTTTCCAGAGTATTATCGTGCTCGCAACAAAATTATTACCTACATGCTGAACAACCCAGCTTCACAGTAATCTACCAAACTAATTTAAAACACGTTTTCCCAGCGTTACATCAGTTTCTTATCGTCATTGTTTATTCATTGATTTCATCATGAACAGAACTGAAGAGACCATAAAACAAAAACATTTAATATGGATACACTTAAATTAAAGCTTCTGTAATTAAAATATGTAGAAATGCTTTAAGAAATGATTTTCAAAATACTACTCCATTAATTATAGGAAATCTTCTCATCGGGGAAGAAACGGGGCAGTAGAGGGAAACGAATTCTACCTAGGCGTTCTCTCGTTCACTTATAAGTTCCCTCATAATAACAAATATAATATAATAACGTTTATCTTCAGACAGGTGTCGTATTGATCTATCTTTTGTCTACGATAAGAAAAACATGTGTACTCAGCATTTGCGCTATCTGGCCAATAGATACGCGACAAGTGCTGTCAGTCCAAGTGATGGATTACACATTAGAGAAGCTCGTTTATTTTACTTTCAAAATGTATTATTTTTATTTGTATAAATATTTGAATACTTGTGACAATAACATTTCTCCTTGTTTCCCTTCTAACTATACTGCCCTTTCGACGCGCCTGTGTAGTTCTTTATGTTCGAGAGTACCTTTCTTGGGTCTGCCAACTCTAAGTAAGAAACCAAAAGTACTCCCGTGTCTGTAAAAGTAGTTACTCTTAGAGCAGTCTGTCGTAGAAATGTCGAGTTTCTGAGCTAGTAACCCGTACGAACTCGTATTAAACATTGCTGATTGGTTTCAATTACTTTAAATTAAGAGTTAAACGCGAACGAAATGTTATATTTGTCCCGCGTTCTTCGCGGGCCAGCGGTTGCCTCATTCCGCTAACAGTACTCTCGAGATGACGCGGCGGCACTGCGATAAGATAGGAGCACTCGGTGTTCTGAAGATCGCTGGCCCCTGATAACATTTGCTCCCTTTATCGCATCCTGCAGATATTTATTTATCTCTTTGGTTCTGTCAATATTTTCAGAAGGATTGCCAAATTTCCGTAGTAACGGTGTATGCCGTTTAACTATCAGAACACACAAATGTTAACTCAACACATCTCTCGAGGCGTAATGATATTGCGAACACTTGAATACACGGCGATGAATTAAATAGGCATGAGTATTTGCATTGCAGATGTAATACGATCCTAGTTCAGCCTTTACCTTAAGTAATAAGGTTGTTTTTAAATCGTTACACAAAAATGTATTCTATAATATGCATAGGTAGGTAGTGGGTACGGTGAGCAATTATCTTCAATGAGTACCTCGGAACGAGGTGGAACGTGCTCTTTGTTGTGAACGCGGAATGCCATTATTTTATTTTTCCTGTGCAATGTAAATCGTAATATGCTCATTTGACGCGCTTACATTGCTGGATTTAGCGAGAGAATATAATAAAATATAAATATTAAACTGATGTATGAAGGCGAACTTATCCCTAAATGGGACCTCTTCCAGGCTTCCAGCTAACCCGAATAAAAATAAATAGTTCATCGCCTGCCGAGATTTACCGACGCGTTCATTCGCAAAGACCTCAATTAGGTACATGCGTCGCGGGCCACGTCCAACCTCAGTCGGCCGACGGTCGGGTTAGGTTAGGTTTAGGCGGGTGGGCGGTGACGCGGCTGCAGCCTTGACACTGCTTGTATATGTCTGGGCTCAGAGCCCGCTGCCTCGCAACGTCCCGCGGTCGCGTGTGCGGTCGTTTGCCTTCTCGCTAGAGGTAATAACTATTAAATAGATAAAACCTCCGACAGTATGGCGTCGACCTCTTGCAGAGCTTATATTTCATAAACGGTCCAACCAATTTTCATGAGACCTAGCTGAGAACCACCCCGATTAAGCCAGTCGGTCTATTTGTCTGGGTTCGAGGCACATATATACATATACCTATAACACCCTTCTTTTTGCGTGACAAATTTAAAAGCCGGGCGCGCACCGAGAGCGGCGGGCCCCGCCCTCGGTGCGCGGCTGACCGCTGTCCCGCGCAGCTCGGACGGCGTGCGCGTGCTGTACCAGACGTGCGCGGCGGCGCCCACGGGCACCTGCGGCGTGCTGGTGACGGGCGCGCACCGCTCGCTGTGCGCCAACCTGGCCGCCGCGCAGCGCTTCACGCCCGACCACCTCGCCACCGACCTGGCGCGCCAGGCCATCGAGCGCGCGCGCTTCTTCTACGCCTCCGTGAGTCCCTGCTTTATATCCCGCCAGCGCCCAATTGGCCCTCAGCTTAGAGGTCGCCACCGATTACGGAGGAGATTCTCACCGCTCGCGGATCTGGAAACTGGGCCGGGTGAAACCTTAGCCTGTAATAGTAGATTGTTCAACAGGGGACTAAAACGAGCCATTGACACGAGATGTTTACACTCCGCTTGGGTGGCTATACTTCGAGTGTCATTAATTATGGTTCTTATTAAAATAACCAAGATAGTAAGCCGACGAAGAGTTGTTCCGACAGGACGTCGCGCGGCGCGTCGGATCTCTGTTTGATCGCTGTCCACTCGGCAGTTTGAATGCTTGTCTCATTCGTATTTCTTGGCCGATTTTAATTTTACTTTTGGTGATCTCTTACGATATTTTCATATTTTCTTGAGTAATGCGGTTTAATAAATGCATGCATATTCGCTATTGCTGACGCATACTTACATATCATGTGGTCGAATTACCAAAGTGAAGAGGCTCGGTCCTGGGTGTCTGACAGGGCTTCTTCGTGGCGGTGTCGCCGGAGTCTATCCTGCAGCTGGCGGCGCACGCGCACGCGGGGGCGCTGCCGTTCGCGTTCAACCTGAGCGCCGTGTTCGTCTCGGAGTTCTACAAGGAGCCGCTCGAGCGCATCCTGCCCTACGTGGACGTGGTCTTCGGGAACGAGACCGTGAGCGAACACCACCACACTTACCGGCCGCGCAGGCCGCTGGGGCTCACGGAGATAGAGCAGCCACATACATTCGGAATTCCGTTTCGGAATATCGATTCGGAATTTTGTGGTAGGGGTCGGGTGGCATAAAGTTTAAAGTCATATTGTTGATTGGCATACGTGGATTCGTCATACTCATCATTACGCATAACTGTAAATAGTCGTACATTTATGCGCATAACGTTTTTAATCATAATGTTTAAGAACATAATGTCTAACGCGCATAAAGTAGGTCATTCTTTTTCGAAAGTGCCAGCCAAAAATAAATTTTGGTATAGGTCGCTAGAAATAATTATATTGAGCAACTTTTATTATGGCATGACAGCTGTTGGGTCATTCCCTGACTTTTTACAGAGTTTCGAAAGATGGACTTTTCTATAGTATTAACATTTATTAAAAATGGTATATGGTAAAAAAATAATGCTATTCACTGTTAGAATAGGTTATATTGATCATTTTTTATTAGGACAGGATAAGATTCGATGATTAGGATTTTTCTTAAGTAACTATAACGTCCTCCAAACCTGCTGCTGGTGGGTTAATAAAGGGCTCATGCCGTGCGAAGCTCATATACCATGCAATGGTCATCGTGTGCGAACAGCAGCCTATTGTGCGTTTCCCAATAGGGCACGTGCTATAGCTTGTCGTCCACCAACTGCTGGATCAACTGTCTGTGCTATGGAAAAGTCGATCTTTCGAACCTCTATAAAAAGTCAGGCAATGATACGACAGTTTTCGTGCCATAATAAAAGTTGTTCAACATAAATAATTCTAGCGATTTATACCAACATTTTGTTTTGGCCGGCACTTTAAAAAATGGCCCAAAAATGTATGAAGGATGAATGTTCTCCTTTGATGCGCATAAAATTATTTTACCATACATTATAATGGTCATAAAGCTTTTCCGCTCTTTTATAAAAAAATATGCCCGTGTGGTTACCGGGATAGAATAGTGCCACTCCATTTCTTCCCGTGGATGTCGTAAGAGGCGACTAAGGGAATATAGGCTTGTAGTACTGTTAGACGATGGGCTTGCAACCTGTCACTAATACACTGGTAAACATCTTAGCCTGATTTTGCAAAATGTGGTTACAGAATTATCAACAAGTTATTAGAGTTGTTGGTAATTCTGTAGCTCTGCCTACCCCACTCTGGGAATGAAGGCGTGAGTTTATGTATGTATGTATAAAAAAATAACCCTAACCTATCCGCGATCCGAGTCGGTTTTGCCACTAACTTTACATTATATTAATATTATGACTAAATAAAGGTATGACATTCTACATTATGGTTAAACCAATTATGACTCCGTATAATTATGCCAGGGAACAATTATGCCATAGTACAAGTTACGCCAAATAAAATATATGAGCATCAACTTTATGCGTAATGTGTTATGACAATCGAAATTATGACAATAGTTGTTATACGATCAGATAGCCACCCGAAATTTTGAATAAGTACAGCTAAGTTCGGCCATGTACAGTCAGCTGCAGAGAAAAGGATACCCCCCCCCCTCCTGGTAAGGATTGTTTTTTTTTCGAAAACCTGTGGTTAGATTTAAATGTTTTTGAGTTTATGTGTAGACAATAGTAACATCTTCAATTCACTGAAAAATCATATAAATTTAACCACAGGTTTTTGAAAAAAATCGATCCTTACCCCCCCTGGGTATCCTTTTTTCTGCAGCTGACTGTACATTCGGAATTCCGAAACGGAAAAAAAATCGAACGGACGTGTGTGGTAGGGTATAGATTTTGTATGGATTTTCTGAATTCGGAATTCCAAGTCGAAATTCCGAATGTATGTGACCGCCCTTATCTAACTTCCCCCGGTCTCTACCAGACTTATATATAGTACTTCGCATGGACTTGCCCCGGTCTGACCTCAATGGTGCAATGGTGTAAAAACCATACCTAAAATATAAAAATAAGAAGGCAGACTCTTTTGACTTGACGCTCTCAGGGCGTTTGAGGTTTTACCGCCCATTTCATAATTTTTACTGTTCATCTTATTATTTAACTAATAAACTGCCTGATTTGACATTTTATAATTAAATAACGGACCAATTTTGGTACAACTGCATGACAACTGCTAATGTTTCTCTGCCAAACTGTAATTTATTAACCAACCGCCAAAAACTTAAATTACTGCCCATTTAATATTTCAACTGCTCTTAATAACCGCTCTAAAAATTAAATAACTGTCGTAAAAATTATGAACCTATAACTAAGTTATGTATGACATTCTATGATCCAAAAATTATACTCCGGGGCATTTAGCGGGCACGTCTTTTCTATTAGTAACATATTATATGATCTACCTAGACGTTTTGCTACTAAGGCATGTGACGTTCATGTCTATTTAACAACCGAGATATTCTAAAGGCCAAACTTTTTCCGACTTGTAACAGTTGTAACGCTAACATTATTATGGAAGTGCTGGTTCCGGTCAGATTTGAAAGCAGAGCACCGTCACGTTTCAGGAAGCGGTAGCGTTCGCGAAAGCTTTCGACCTGCAGGAGACCGACCTGCAGGCGATCGCGCTCAAGATCAGCGCGCTGCCCAAGCTGGCGCCGGAGCGCGCGCGCGTCGTGGTGCTGACGCAGGGCTGCGAGCCCGTCATCCTGGTGGAGGGCGGCAGCGTGAGCCTGGTGCCGGTGACGCGGCTGACGCGCGAGCAGATCGTGGACACGAACGGCGCCGGCGACGCGTTCACGGGCGGCTTCCTGAGCCAGCTGGTGCTCGGGCGCGCGCCGGCCGCCTGCGCGCGCGCCGGCATCTACGCCGCCACGCACGTCATCCAGCACGAGGGCTGCACCTTCAGCGGCCTCAGCGACTTCCAGGACAGCTAGGTCCGCGCTGTGAGTTGTTATGTCGAGTACCTCTTGGGATTTACCGGTTTTGATTTTGTATTTTTAGGACTCGCCCGGTACGATGCCCCGCGATCGGGGTGTGAAATTTACGACATTTTATAATTTAGTCATTATCACAAAGTAGGTCCTGAGTTTTTGAGTGGCAAGATTAAGTAAAGAGTCCGGGGCGGATAAGACGAGCGATCAAAGTCGCAGAAGGTACTGCTGCCTTACACCTTTTAAACGCCTTACGTCGAATACAAAATGCGTCATTCACACGCCAAGCATGTTTACTATGCTATGTAAATAAGGAAAATTTGCCCGCACTAATCTTTAACCTAGATAACCTTAATTCGAAACAAAAAAATAATAATCTTGAACTTGTAACGGCTGTAGCCGTCGTGACGTCAATAGCACGACTTTCAGTTGACGGCCAGGGCCGTCTGTGGCGTTCAAAGAGTTCAACTTTTGATTATATAGGTAAAACCCCACCGCATCTATAAGGTGAACCCTACTTTCAGTCAGAGCTCCCTCTCGTAAAAGGCGTAATCGATTTTCATGAAATCCGATTAATTTTTCGAACACGTGTGGTGTGAAGCTGATGGTAGAGTCAGAAATGAAAAAGTCAGAGAGAAATGTGGAATAAAAGAAGATGTAGTGACTAAGATTGAAAAGGGCATGCTTCGATGTTTCGGTCATTTGGAAAGGATGGATGAAAGAAGATTTACGAAAGAGATATACAGAGCGAAAGTGAGTGGAAGGGTCGGAAGGGGCCGCCCTAGGCGTATCTCAGATCGTATTATTGTCAATACTTGTGACAACTCAGATTAAGATTTAAATGATAGCGAAAAAAAAAATGAAAAAACGGTTAGGTCCGAGTCGGACTCACGCACTCAGGGTTCCAGGGTATTTAAATACTAAGAAAACATGCTTTATTTTTTATGCAATAAGGCCCATTTTCACTAGCTAATACAGATTTCAAAGATTTTTTATTATTTCTCAAAAACTGTGAATAATGAACACTTCATTTTATTTATCCCATAAAATATAAGTATTTATGAACGGGTATTTTTTTTGACATGTTTGGCTATAAATCAAATAGGACACCAAAGAAAAAGAAAAATAGTTTGCCATTTGCCACAATCTAACCACTATCATTTTATCGAAACAGCTTTCACTTTCAGCAAACGTATCATTACGTACGTTCATTTCATCGAAAGGCATTTTTCGCCGCATTAGTTAATTTTTTTTGGTAGTCGTAAGTCTAATCGGGTTATTCCCACCTGTTGACAGTAAAGGTTAACTGGTAACAGGTGGGAAAAAAAAATCCCAGCTGTTACCAGTGGTAACAAATTGGTGGTAACAGGTGGGAATAACCCGTCTAATCTACGTAATTACGTTAACGATATCCTGAAAACATCATCGTTTCAGCAGAGATACCATACATACTACTGGTATTATCTGCCCCGCTCCCTCCAGTCCACTCCACGGCTCATTCCTGCATCCGTGCACTGCACGTGACGTACCTACAACCATTAAACAATGTATTAGAGTTCACTTTGCTTTACTCAAGTTTACTCTGTCCATATATACTATGACGCATAAAAAGTATCGTCATGCCACTGTTGACCCTCATATTCGTTGAGTTTGTTTACCTAATTGAGCGTTTTACTGTGATATTCGCGCTTGTAACTGTACCCACCCTTGTTGACGTTATTTGTATGTTGGTAGTGTTGCCGCCAGCGCCGCGGCGGCGCCCGGCGGACGCCGACACCCGCGCCGGCGCTCGGGCGGCCATGTTTGGGCGCGAACGTTAAGTAACAGACACTGAGTGAACATGAAGGCGGCAGGTTGTTTGTAAAGAAACTAAACTAAGTACTTATGTTAGTTTAATTACGATAGATATTCACTTACATAAACTCCATATCCCTTCATCATCCTAAACGCAATTCACACCGCGGGCGGGAGCGGGTCGGAAGTTCGGCGGGTGTTTTAACAAGGAGTTATATGAAAGCATTCACACTCGCGGCGGGACAAGTCGGGAGCCGCGCCTGCCGCCCGCCCCTACAAACAGCGCGCGGGTGCGGCGGATCCGTCGCGGGCGTCCTTGGTCGTAAATACACGCATTCCTCGATAGGCATTCTTACCAGTGTTGCCAGATGCTTACAGTGACTCAGACCGAGCTGCAGGCGCGCCCGCCTGCGATCACCCGCGTGCACCCGCCCGAGGCCTGCGTGGGGCCCGCCGCGGATCGGCGCCATGTGTGAATACGACGACCCGCGCGGCTCCCGCGATGAAAACGGCATGCTCCGCGCCCGACCCGCTCCCGCCCGCTGTGTGAATTGCGCTTTATTCCAATACCATATTTTAAAATAATGTAGTGAATGTAGTGTTAATTATATAGATCTGATGACAGTCAATTAGTAACATTAAATACTGAGTGATATTATGTTTTATTGTATGTAAGACTGGATATTGCACATTACTGTAATGTAAATGCAATATTAATATGATCTTAGAGGAAAACCGTCTGATGGCCTGAATGGTGAATACAAGTGTCAAGGGTTCGGGCATACGGGAAGCAATCAGGGCACCGATTTTTGACTTTCGAGCGCTCGATTTCAAAACCGAGCGGTAGAAAATATTCGAATGCCAAAATCTTTCACGATTTTTTTTCGAATGGTCCCAAATACCATATTTTTGAGATTTTCACTCGAAATTGAGGGATTGACTAAATAGTATTGTTAAGTTGGAACTTGTTTCATTATACGCAGAAAGTCGATGTTTTGCCGGTTTTTTTATTCATATTTTAATTGCGAATAAATGTGTGAAGCTAAAAAAAGATGAAATCATAACAAGCAATTTGATATTTCAGTGCTAATAAGATTAGTTTACGCTAATTTTACAAATTCTTGACTGGTTATAAATATAGGAAAAGTGAAACGATTTCTCGTCTGTGGATGTCTATGGCATTGTGCTAGGTTTGTTTATACTTCGTGTACTTCCCGGCATACATACCCAAGTTGGGTAACCCAACAGGTTTGAAAGATGTCAAATGATACTTTCTATTGATAGAATTCAAAACGAATGCCACGGACCACTCGTGTTCATATTTTCTACCGCTCGCAAGTCAAAAATACCATTTCATTGTTTTTTGTCACTTTCGAGTGAAACTTTCGAGCGCTCGAAAGTCAAAAATTGGTCCCCAGGTAGACTTGTTCACTCATACACGATTTCGACTGTCACGTCTATAGGTATGTTATAATAAACTATCAAACTGACCATATTCACATGGATGGAAAACAGATTACGTATGTAATTCACTGTTCCTTTTACTACCTGAAGTTGTGATGGTTTAAATTTCAAAATATAGAATGACCTGATTTATCTTAAGAGTGAATGAAAGTGACATAGATATTGCTCCACCTCGAGTATCCCCTAGGCTACGTCCGCACTTAAAAGTGGCTTCCTTAGCGCCGAGAGCCTTGCATGTCACCTTGCGAGTAGTGAAGTAAAACAAAGTCACAAGAATATTCGCAACCACCTGCATAGCGCGCTTGGCGCCTTCGCTAGGCTCTAGGTGCTAAGCAAACCACCCGTGCAGACCGTGGCCGTGTGCCTCTAGCCCCTTTTATAAGTAATAGTAAAGTATACACAATGTTAATTTTTATTGTTAATAATATTTTCATCACTACCACTTAACTGAGTCTGTTATAATATGATATAAAACTATAAAAGCAAGAAAAACACTTATAAATTGTAACATAAAAGTCAAATAATACCTCTGAAATAAGATTAAATCTTTGTCTCCTTACATCTAATAATTTTTTATTTATATCATGTCTTAGAGATGCTAGAATAAAAGAAAACTGGTATTACAGTTTAGAAAAACTTACAAATAGATACTCTATCTACATATGGATAAGTATTTATGAGAAAAACAATACAATGGGCCAGCCAATTTGTTATAAAAATTTGCCACTCAACAGAGTGAAAATGTAACACCATACAGCAGATACGATCAATCCATCACTTACAAAATATCAAGAGGGACCCTAATAATATAATTAGGCTGGACATACTCTAACACAACCCACATAATTTGATAGTTGTAGTTCAAGCTGATCACTGGTTATCTATAAAAACAATATCATAGCGGACAATGTGTGCCGTCCAATCAGGTGCTTGCTTCTCTTCATCCCCCAGTAAAGGCATACATCTATATATCTCCAATATAATGAAGTCCCTTTTATGGTTTAATATTTTTGCAAAACTTCTTGTGAGCCTCCGAGGACCTAAATCAGGCATTATTTTGATAACAACCTTGGGGACATTGTCCAAAGCACATTTTGTGTTGTTGATTCCAATGCTTTTCGTTTGTGGCCCTGTCCTATAACTTCTGGACCTGTAAAAATATACTATGGTTATTCTACTTCTGTTGAACACCAAGTTATGATTGTACTTATGTTTGTATTTGTTGTTAAATAAACGAAATTTTATAATGAGGTAGTGATTTTATTGGATTTGTCAGAAATGGAGGGTAGTGGATTAATTACTTATGAGGTCTGACAATCAAAGTAAACTTAAGATATTATTATGTCTTACATTTGATTTGACTTGTTATTACTTTTTGATAGCCAAATAGCGAATAATTAGATTTTAATTATTTAATTCAATTAATACGTAACTAAATAATCAAGACATGCGCGAATTATTTTATTACACGAAATATAGTAAACACTGTGCTGTATTACGACTGTAATAAGTAAAGATAATGCCTGTGATATCCATAAAATATTGAAAACATTTTATACAGAGTCTAAATAAATACAAATGACCGAATAAGAATTATTGACCTCATGAGTACTTACGGCATTGTCGTTAGTTTTCGTGAGTATGGTGAAAGCTTCACCAATATTTAATAGTTTTGATTAAGTGGTTTAGTGTCGTATTACAAGTTATACCTAACTGCTACGCTTAAATCTCAGCAGTGTCATTTATTGTTTAACACGAAATATTGTTTCAAATAATTTACGCACCTAAACACGATACTATAAATCTGTCTTAAAAGTTTCTTGTAGGTATTGGATGCAATTCAAAGCTTTTCAGAAAACTCGCTGACCGCGCAACCAACCATAGAGATGTTTTTCAACTTTTCAACGCATACCCTTATAGTCTGTGGTTTTTCGGGACTTTTGTTAAAATCCCTAGACAGAGTATTACTTAGACGGGACACGAACTCCGCGTATTCGTTTTTTCAAGGCCGGTTTTGTTTGTCACTAAAACTGGTGCCAAGCCATGGAGTGAATTGTTGCTTTTAACTTTTTTATAATGTTTATGTGTGTTTTCGTCGGTTTCGTAGACATCAGAGGCCTACTTCGAAAATCGAAGTTCGAAGTTACGCTAGCTCCATCCCTTTCTCTCAACTTAGTGGCAAATGACAAGTGACAGGGATGGGACTAACGTAACTTCGAATTTCGATTTTCAAAGTAGGGCCTCAGTAGCTCTCCTGTAAAAACAGGACATCTGCGAAAATTTGACGGACGTTGACTGAAGGACCTTGGATGCTAATCCAAGTCAAGAAAAAATGTTTAAAAAAAATTGACGGACGTCAAGTCTACGCATTACCAAGCACGCACCATGCACGATAGAACTGACGACGTTAGAGATTTCGATTTTCGTAGTAGGGCCACTTTGAAAATCGAAGTTCGAAGTTACGTGAGCTCCATCCCTTTCTATCGATTTAGTCACGAATGACAAGTGACAGGGATGAAGCTAACGTAACTTCGAACTTCGATTTTCAGAGTAGTGCCTTATCGCTACGCACCATTCAGCCGCACGTCGTGCTAGAAGTAGTAGGGGCTCGTTGGACACAAATTCGGTCGTGCAAGTCCTTCTCAGTAATAATAATAATTATTGACGTCCAGCAAGCCTACGCACTATCGTTTTGCGTCGTGCATCGTGCCTGGAGGGACAACCCGGGAGGATAATGCGTAGTGGGCTTGATAGAGTCTTGTACCAGACTGGCTATAAACATTTAAAGCCGAGTACTCATTAGCGAGCCGTTACCGTAACATGCGTGATATAGTAAAGACGGTCTAGTGTATTCGCGTGTTACAGTTTAGGCTCACGATGTCGCTGGAACGCTTTCACCGAGCGTACTTATTTTGCGAGCAATAACTGTAACCAAACAGATACAGTAACGAGGTGCTAGTGTGTACGAGAAGGCCACTGACAAGGCAGATCTTCCGCAGTCTTGGTTTGTAACTCTACGATGTCGGACGAAGTGTCTCTCCCTTGTGTAGCATACATACTTATATTATAGATGCCTTACTCGATGATCATAAACGGCCACGAAGATGGTCGATTTTTAGAATGTATAGGGAAAGAAGTGATCTACTTATCATGTTGGAAAATCAAGAAATTAGTGGTCATTACAAAAAATACACGAGAATAAGTGCAATTGATTTTGAATATCTAATGAATTTAATCGGTCCCAAAATGGAACAAAGAAATACTCGATTTTGAGAAGCTGTATTGGTCCAAGACAGGTTAGCTGTGACGCTGAGATACTTAGCTACTGGTGATTCTTAAGCTGTCGGTAGTGAAAAGGTAATACGGTTACGGTAACACAGTTTTGAATTTGGATGTATTTTATGGATAATTTTGTGATTGATTACCAATGAAACGTTTATCTTTAATAATCATGAATAAGCCTTGCAAAAAGTAATTGGAAATTTGGAAGACGGTTTTTGACCTTTTTCTCCTGTACCTCAATGCTAAGCTCGCAGACCGCTCTAAACAAATTTTAAACATCTTTCTTCTACTGGCACTTACTGGGTAGGTACTTTTGAAATCTGAACCTCTAGTCCCAGTAGTTCGGTTGATTAGTCCGGAGCCGAACTACTGCCACACTTTTCTTCCCATTAGTTCGGTTATAACGTCAAACCGAACTATTGGGAAGTGGTGTGTAGTTCGGTTAATGATGTGCAAACAACTTTTATTATTAAAAAAACGGACCAAGTGCGAATCGGATACGCCAAAAAATCTGTATTTTGGATTGAGGGACAAACTTAACTTAGCCATGGAAAAAATATTGTCCCTATACCTACCTATAATATCCATCGAAATAGGTCGTGGTTAGTTTGTAAACTGCAATTTAGTTTGTAATTACAAACTAAACTATTTTTATTGTGATGTTAATATTATGATTAATGTCGAATTTCCTGTAGGGATAGCATGTTCAGTTATTTTCTAGAGGTCAGGGCACTGTATATTATATTTTATTCTAGAATAAGCGTATTTTATTTCATTTGCTAAAATGGTGACATCACAGAAAAGGCTGACGTCACTGTAACTGTCAAAACTTGTTTTGATGTATATTTTTTTGTAAAGAGGATTTATGCTTTGGTTCTTTGGCGGTGTCAGAATAGCTTACTAATATAATGTAATGAAATCCAACCCAAATATTTATTTAATTTTGACACAGTTGCTTTCCGATTTAATCCATCAAATTAATATGTGTGATAGATCGTTAAGTAAGGCTTATTTAGAAATAACAAATAGAGTGGTACCTCAATTATAAGTAAAAAAAAATATTAAAATTTTGACTTACCTGTTTTTTACATAAGTGTTAAAGATAGAGAGTCCATTTTCTCTTAAAACAAGAAGAAGTTAGAAGTTACTTTACCTTTTGTTATTAAAAAAAATAATGTATTGAAAATGCCTCTTTGTTTTTTTAATTAGCGCCATCCTTAACCGTACTTTTGAGTCGTTTTAATTCTCAGTAGTTCGGTTTGACGTCATAACCGAACTAATGGGAAGAAAAGTGTGGCAGTAGTTCGGCCCCGGACTAATCAACCGAACTACTGGGACTAGAGGAATCTGAAACAGTACAATTAATTCATATCAAACATAGTAGGCTCTTTTACCAATCGATAACTATGTACGTATTACTAACATAAAAAATACTTACCTATTAAATTAAAACACATCACTGTTTAAGATAATGATCATTAAAATAGACAACGATAAAAATATCTATAATAATAAATAAACCAGGACTAAAAAACAGAATATTAAAAACAACAAACTTTAAAGGTTTTAATGTTCAGTATTCAAATTCATACGGACCCAACAAATACCTTCGACATTTGAAACATTGGCCTTGTAACTGTAGTACAGTCATTTGGTCGAAAAAATAGAGGTTACCTGGAAAGTTTTCCGGGAGTTTTGAAATTTGGCAATTTTATAGATTTTGGGATGCTCTTGCCAAATTTCAACTTTGCCACCTCGTATGGCTGCCGCTCGCGCCGCCATATTGAAAAAATGGCGCCGAAAAGCAGGTTTTTGATAATAACTCCTTTCTGGCGCATTTTACAGGAAAAACATATTTATACAAAATAAAAGTAGAAAAAATTTCCTACAATTTATGTCTTAACCTTTTCTTTCCTAAAATCAATAGTTTCGGCGTAGGAGCGCCGTAAAGTGTAATTCAATACACGTTTCGGCAGAAATACTCGTTTCCACACCACCATGAGGTAGAGAAATCGGCGCATTTTTTTATCGTGGTATCCCCAGTAGGTCTAATCCACATCTGACTCACTATTTAAGTATTTAGGTCAATTTAAAAATATTTCTATTGAGCTCAGCTGGGGCCAGATGTTTCTTAGAAGGGAAAGAAGGGGGCCTGACACAAAAGGGACGCATTCCTTTATACCTGCGGAGACATAACAGACTAGCTAGACATGGTAGACTAGTAGTTAGGTAGGTTTTCATTCTATGGAACAATATTTAACCTTCGTATAATTTTTATAATTTACAAATCACAATATGAACAGTTTAAAGTAAATATTACACGTTGGCGTGGATGTATAATGGTTTACGGTGCTCGTACGCCGAAACTATTGATTTTAGGAAAGAAAAGGTTAAGACATAAATTGTAGGAAATTTTCTCTTCATTTATTTGGTATAAATATGTTTTTCCTGTAAAATGCGCTAGAAAGGAGTTATTATCAAAAAACTGCTTTTCGGCGCCATTTTTTCAATATGGCGGCGCGAGCGGCAGCCATACGAGGTGGCAAAGTTGAAATTTGGCAAGAGCATCCCAAAATCTATAAAATTGCCAAATTTCAAAACTCCCGGAAAACTTTCCAGGTAAAAATACTAAATGACTGGGCTACTGTTCGGCATAGCTATTTTAACCCAAAATGTATAATGCTCGATATTTAAACACATACCAATACACGTATTTTCTCATTCACTCAATCAAAATAACGATAGTTTACCTTACCGAAATTGATTTTGGAAGCACTATTGTTTACTTCCGAAGAAAATTAAAAAATGCGTAAAAAGTGCATATTGGCTGCACATGGTGCCTTTTAATATCATGATAATGTTTCTAGACAAAAAAATAGAGGGCTGACAGAAAATTTCGCGGCGTGACGATTATAAAAAATCTGCCGCCATTTTGAACTGTCGTTATTCAGTTTTCACCCCGCAAAATTTGAATTGGAAGAAAAAAATTAATATAAATTTTACGTCTGATTTAAAAATACATGTAAACACTACTTCATACATAATGCACAATTTGGAGTAACGAGGCTCTATGAATGGACAGATATTGATTGGTGAACTAGGCTATTGATGAAACTACGGCGCCTGCCTGGCCAATGCTAATTACTTTGGTTGAAATGGCAGGCGGTGACTCGCCAACTCAATGGAATGGGCCTCCCAAAATAGCCGCATATAATAGCAGCAGGGAGGTAACAATTCCAAAGGTGCTAAGGGTGGAGAGGTGCTTCTGGACTTTAAACGACCATAAGGTGCCCACTCGCCACATGCAACACATCCGCCCTTCGAGCATATAGCTCTTGCGACTCCACTCTGACCGGCCAATAAAGGCAAGCCAGAGGTGAGGGTCTGTTCGTCGTCATTATACACCCCAGCCGGCCGGTGAAGGCAAGCGTGAGGTGAGGAACAGGACCTACCCTCGGGAGCACTCAGGTCCGTCGTGTCGCCACTTACCAACAGCTCGCCTCTAGCTGCCCTGCGGCATTATTTATTTTATTATTATATTTATTAACAAAACAATTAAAATACATTATATATTCCATTTATATTATGCATTGGATATAGTTTATAATTCAT
The DNA here is from genome assembly GCA_927399475.2 of Acleris emargana. NCBI lineage: Eukaryota > Metazoa > Arthropoda > Insecta > Lepidoptera > Tortricidae > Acleris > Acleris emargana. The sequence continues at coordinate 176,769 of OV656851.1, forward strand.
AAGTATGGGATAGACGTGCGAGTAAGTGCGCCGTACTTATGGCTCGGTGACCTTACTCGCCCGTGTGTCTGGGCCTTTCTAGGAAGCCCTATTTTTTAAATCGAAGTTCTAAGTTACGTTAGCTCCATCTCTGTCACTCGTTATTCAGGACTAAATCGAGAGAAATGGATGGAGCTAAGGCAAGTTTGAACTTCGATTTTCAAAGTAGGGCCATCGAGCACGTTCCGTACGGAATTTACGAATGTGTGATACGACTGAATGATGCATGCGATGCGACCCATACAAAATCTGTGGAATCGATCTGTGGAAACGGTATTTAGGAATATCGATTCAGAATTTCGAAGGCAGCTAATCCATACAAAATCTACGACCCTACCACACTCGTACATAAAATCGGGGCAAATTTAAAATATCACTTGCTGGTAATACGAAATGAACAACGACAGGTACGCATAATGTGACATCATATTGCTACTCTACTCTACTCTTTGGATCGCATATTTCATAGTTAAAACTGTTGCCATTATAAAGAACTAGCGACCCGCCCGCGGCTTCGCCCGCGTGGAATGTATTATACATATAAACCTTCCTTAAGAATCACTCTATCTATTAAAAAAAACCGCATCAAAATCCGTTGCGTAGTTTTAAAGATTTAAGCATACATAGGGACAGACAGCGCAAGCGACTTTGTTTTATACTATGTAGTGATGAGAAAAAAAATTGAATAATTTTATTAAGAAGTTCTGAAAAGTTTACGGATCCAGCAAGAATGAAACATTATGAATAAATTTTATAAAAACAAATTGATCATACTATAATTTACAAACAAAAAAGTTTTGTAAAAAAATGCGCTCGCCCATACATATCCAAGCACTTGGGTGACGAAATAGTCACGGTGACAAAAGTAACCCGTGCGTGCTAGCTCTTATCTGTACATCCACCCAAATCTGCTGGTCTTGCGGTTTTATGAATCATCCGTGTTAATGTTTGGTCATTCTTAGATACGGCAAGTATATTAGTTAGTAAATTAATTATTGTGACTTTCTGACAATGCTTACATTTGTACATGTAACGTAAAACTTCCTTACTCAGTGTGACCATAGACAGTAAATATGTGCAGATAGAAACATATTTTTTGGTAAATTAAATGTAATTAAAATGGCAATACATTTGCCGCGACAAGCAGGATATCAAAAAATTTTTTTCGTATAGCAACTGATTGATAGCCATTTTGAAGAGCCTTTTGTTGGTGTTTTGTGAATGTTTTCAAGTAAATTTTGTAATATATCATAGTTAAAGTTAAACCCGCTATTGGAAAATCATTGCCGCAATAAAACACTCAATCGTTAAATGTTATCAATTTGTGTTGTTTGTTTGTAAAGGCGCATTGTGAAAAAGAACCGGAAAGGAAACGGTGTATTAAGTTTTAATTAATTTTTCGTATGAAAAATATTCGCAACAGTAGTAGTTCAAATAAATCAATCAGCCGCTTTATTGAGTTATCTGGTGAAGTGTAATCAAACAGTATCATTTACGTCGCGTGTATTCGTCAGACGTAAATTTGGATTGTCACAAGATGGCCGCCGTCGGATGCTCACTCCGCCGAAACCCGCTCGCGATGCGCGATGTGTCAACGGCGAGCGCCCGCTTGGCCGCGAACATGCTGTGAGCCGGCGTGGGGCGCCGCGCCGCGCTCTCTGGCTCCTTCCAGCGAGGTTCCATTGCATAAAATGGAATTTCGCTCGAGGCGCCAAAATACGATGGGTGTTGACAGCGCTCCAGTCCCGTACCGTTACTCCGACGGCAGATCAAAATAATCTTAGACAAAAATGAGCGTACCAGACGACGTTGGAAAGGAAGTGTGGAAGCGATGGATACTCGAGGCCATTCGAAAGATACGGTCGCAGAAACAACGTCCTAGCTTAGAACGCATCTGTCATGCGATCAGGCAGCATCATAACTACCATGAGGACGTGGTCTCGGAGAGGCTAGAGCTCGCCGTGCAAGAGGGTACCGTGCTGAAGCTGTACAACAAGGGGCAGAGCTCGTACAAGGACCCTGGGGGGCTGCAGAGCAGGACTTTGCGAATCGCGAACGATGTGGACGTGTCTCGTGCGGTAGCTAAGGCAGTGCGCGAGTTAGGCGAACGGGACGGTAGTGATCTAAAGACTATAGAGAAACACTTGCAGCAGGCTTACATAGTGACGGTAGACCCGGAAGTGGACGTGCGGGCGGTGCTGCGCGCGGCAGCGAAGCGCGCGGTCACGCGGGGGCTGCTCACGCAGGAGCAGGGCGCGTTCAAGGTGGCCGTGCGAACCCAGGCTGCGCAGGAGCGCACTCCCAAGCACAGGGTGAAGTCACAGGATTCTGAAAAGGTAATGTTCCTGACCACCATTCACCTATATTGAATGTAAACAATAACAGAATATTGGATGCACATGTGACAATTGTATTTAGTTAGGCTTTGTTTATTTGATGCAAATGTTTTGTGTTTGTTGTTTTATGATACTCCCTTGCCTTTGTTCTTACTCAAAGATTCCCTATCAGAAAGGTCAGTTTCGACATGAAAATTCTTACTTAGTTGAGCCTTAATTGCTTGACTACAATTTGCTTTCTTGTCACTAAAACTAATCTGATGTTGGTAATATAATTAGTTGTAGTACTTGAAAATTCATAGTTGATAATTGTAGTGTTTTGCTTTGTTTGTAATTCTGTGTACAAGCATTCTATTACCACATACACATGTTTGTGAGTTGTATTGTTTATGTGAATGCTTGTTGATAAGGCTTGTAAACAAACTGCAGGGGGGAGGGGAGACTTACTCTATAGCTTTGTTGTGATGGAACTTTGCCTCCTAATGCTGTCATATTACTTATTTTGTAAGCCCTTACACTTGTTGTATGTCTGTTAGTATTTGGGATTACTTTTAGTAGATGGGTAGGGTGGCGGCTATAATCAAAATTCACAGGGCAGGTAGCACAATTTTTTTCTCTACCTAGTCTATAATGGAAGAGACAAACTAAAAGAAAAGCAAGAACCTGCCCATTTGCCTTGTTTATCTTTATTTTGTATTGTAAATTAATTGCTAGATGAACTAAGCTGATGATAATGCAATAAATATGAAATATGTTTGGGTAGAAGCTTGTCCACAGGTTGTGTGTTTTCTTTTGATTTATGTCTAATGATCAAATTAAAAATTACACTTTATTTCACTCAATAGATTCATATTCCATTACGAAATTTCATTTTATGTTGGGTCTTAGGATGTTAGGCATTTTTGTTAATTTTGGCTAAATTGTTAAAGTACTGCTAGTATTTGATATTGTCACTGCATAACAACCTTGTCCTACAAGGGTGTAATTGTCAACTGTATAGTTAAGCTGCCGCTCTCTGTTGACTGGGTTGTCTGTATCACAATCTACTCACACAGTCATTAGACTGGCCACATCCAGTGCCCATGCACTGGAACATGCATGACAGCCGATCTGGCAAGAGATGCAGGTGGTGTGGGAAGGGTGCAGTGTGACTCATTAATCTTTACATAATTTGTATAAAACCCTGTGTATGTATGATTCTTTCAAACTATGTAACAGATTTTCATGTGGTTTTCATCAATAGATAAAGATGATGATTTGAGAAATAGGGTTTTTGCATAATAACTTCTAGATTATATTCAGGTGTTACAGAAAGCGCACATAAACTGAAGTAAAGCAAGGGCGGGTTGCTTGTAACATATAATTGAGAGTAAAGGCAGTTTCAAATGAAAAATAGTAATAAATATTTAGGACTGCAGCCTAGTTATTAGGTTTGTAATGTGATATATTGTTGAAGAGCTATTAAAAAACCATTGTGTGTATGCCATTATCAATTATTAGATCTGGGAGACCATTTAGGATATATTGAACTCTTATAAGTGCCATTTTCGCAAGAGTTACGTGTCCCCAACTCCTACAGCCAAAACTACAAGTAATAAAAGTCTGAAAACTATCTTAGAAAATTGTTGATTCCTCAACTCAACACTTATCTGGCGGCTACAAATGTTAAATAGAAATTTATGTTTATACTTGTTGTTCTTCAAGTAATACTGTGTATATACATAATAACGGCGTCAAAACCCTACACTGACATGGTTTTGCCTACATTTATACCTATATTGGGAATTCATTTAAGAGCTAGTAACATTGTTCATCGTTAATTCAATCTCATTTGAACCTTAAGTCATGGCTAGGGTTAGGACTTTTGGTGGCATATCGTGGTTCTAGAATCCTTGGAGTCACTATTTCCTAATTATTAAAATACATACCACTTTGATTTTGACCTTCGGTTTTTAATATTTCAAAATTCATTTTTTATTGAACCGCTAAGCCAATTTAAATTAATTTTGGGAGCATACTCGTATCTTTGCTCTGTGAAAGCCTTACAAATAAGCAAATATTAGTAGGTATGGATAAACTGAACTAAAAATATATGTAGTTCATTTTGAAATATGACCATGCTGAAGGTCAAAATCAAAGTGTCTCGTGTTATAATAATTAGGAAATAAAGACTCCATGGATTCTAGAACCACGATATGCCACCAAAAGTCCTAACCCTAGTCATGGCGCAACATTCAAATTCTATCTTAACATGTCGTCGGTGTTACTGCAAAACCGCATAACTAACAGATTTATGATAGAGCAAAATAAACCATACCGTCTCATTAAAAAGGTGCATTTTGCTCGTTATTTCAAATGTTATTTACACGGTTTTGAAGTTTCACCGATGATATGTGATTTTTAGTCTCCCCGAAAAAGGGATGTCGTGATAGGGGTAAAAAAAATGTTTTAGAAATGCAGGAACAGCGATATCTAGAATGTGCAAATACAAAATTAAAATTCAAAATTATTTATTTTCAACAAAGTTTTTTGCGAGCGGTGCCGAATCCTCAACGCTAATCAGAATCTTGTTGAATCTAGTTATTTATCTTATGAAACTAAAAGAGACCTTACGTCGAAAACAAAATGTGTCACTCAGACGCCAAGCTCGTTTACTATGTAAATTGCAATTTAATTCTTAATTAGCCCACACTAGCTTTTAACCACTCGTTGTTTAAAATAACTTGTGACGGTGTAGCCGTCGTGGCGTCAATAGCACGACTTTCATTTGACGGCCAGGGCCGTCTGTGGCGTTCAAAAAGTTCAACTTTTGATTATATAGGTAAAACCCTAAAACCCCACCGCATCCATAAGGTGAACCCTACTTTCAGTCAGAGCTAATATCTCGTAAAAGGCGTAATCTATTTTCATGAAACCTGATTAATTTTTCAAACACGTGTCCATTTTGGTCCATTGTAATTTAAAAGTATGACTATGCCAAATCAGCCATAATCCAAATTGCCAGCTTTGTATTACTAGGAGTCTCGTAGATAACCGCGGCCAGTCGGACGGACGGACGCGGCGAAACTATAAGGGTCCCTTGTTGACTATGGAACCCTAAAACCAATATCAAATGAAAGCATTTGATTTCAGAATAAATACCTTAACAAAGTTGTGTTCATTTTTGAATGTCCATACTAGGTATATATAATATGTATACATGAACTATGGAGAGCGCGGAATTGCATTATGTAGTGGTAATGTGTGTGTCAGCAGGGACCCGACAACCCATTCCCCGATAAAACCCTTTAAATTATTACCTCTTGAAGTATAACCCACTAAAAGAATATACCGCTTTCGATGAAATATATGACTTGGTTATTTGTTAAACTAACCACTGTCATAAGGGAAACATAAAGAGCTAAAGCTCAGATTGTCAGCAACAAATTTATATCCCTCTCTTATTGCATAACCAGATATGAGGGTAACCTTTATATATAGCACTTAAAAAGCCAATCTAACGGCTTTTTATAAGGGCAACTCTTATAAATAGCGCTTAATAAGACAATCAAACGGCGTTTTTAAGTTAAAGCAATATTGGTATCACTCAAAGTATAGCGCCTTATAAAAACAAAATCGAACTGACTTATAATGACTTATAAGGATTTGGATAGTTAATCCTTTCGATATACCCATTCCAAACCCTTGGAAAGGGTAACCCTTATAAATAGCGCTTCAAAGCTATTAAGCTTTGAATGGAATAGCAAGCTGGTCTCTGCTTAGAATACCTACAATTCAGAATTTTTGTACCTTTATGAAGGACCACCTTGGCAAATGCGTACAACTAGCGCCATCTGTTTTAAGCTTCTGTAAAACTAAGAACTAAACAATTATTTATTACCGATTGAACAAGACGTACCTATAGTAACTTGCATACTATCATTCACCATCAATCCTAATAATTTAGTCATTATTAACAAGAACAGTCGTTTCGTAGACAAACGTGTAGTACTACCAGATACAAATAACTTCCAAGTACAGAGCAATAATGGCGGTTGGTTGCAGAAGGAGAGCCCTGAGGGCGTCCCGGTGTGCGCGGAGTGCCTGGGCACCGAGGCGCGCAACAGCGGCGGCGCGGCCGAGGCGCTGCTAGCCTGCCACCGCTGCCGCAGCTACGCGCACCCGTCCTGCCTGCGCCTGCTCGACCACGTCACTGCCACCACCCTCAAGGTAACACTCCACCAGCCACTGAGGGAGGTTTACACAATCAATAGGACTATCTTATAAATGTAACCTACTTTTTTGCTGACTTATTGCTGATTAGTAAAGTTCGAAGAGGCCACAAAATTGCGCAAGTGGTTATAGATTTTAGTGTATTTTAATTGGAAATAGAAATAGCTCTGCCTACCCCACTCCAGGAATGAAGGCGTGAAGGTATGTATGTATGTACGTAATTGGAAATAGCCTATTGCAAGTGAGCTCTACCATGCCCCCCTCAACACGTTCGCTACGTTATCCGGTCGAATAAGACCGATATAAGTATTGTTATTTACGGTTTTTTTTTTCCATCCTGAAAGTTTTACACAAATTTATCGAACAACCAATCATAACCCTGTATAATAATTTTAACCCGTTATCGTAATCAAATTAGAAACTAGCTTTCGACAAATACTCTTCTTGACTAGAAGCCATGAATTCAATCTTCTTTTGAAGCTGGAATGCAGTTATTGTTATTACAATGCCATTTTGTACACCTGTCTTTTTACCCATGCTCTTGATAGTGTTCAATACAATATACTCTATGATTATTGATCCATTGCACCCGCGCGTGTACGCGGCGGCGGAGTCGCCGGCTCGCCCACAACACAACACGACCTACATATTCTAAGACATTACTGAAATGACTTATGTATTTTAAATGCTGTTGGAATTATTATTATTATGGAAATAGACGGTTTTAAAAAAAAATTGTATTCCCTAATCTAGTTAGATGTTGGAAAGATAGCTGATATCTTAAAAACAGCAGAAACATGATTATAAAAGGGCACATGTAACCTTTCTTAATTAAAAAACGTGACAGCGACATGTCGCACCTTCAGAACTATAGTGAGTGACATAATTGAGAAATTTTGATTTTCGAGTTAGGGCTCTATCATAATCAATTTATGACTTAACCCTTTATAAGGCAGAGGGAATATATTTCCCACCATAATAAATGTAATATGAATCTTAAGAATTGACAGTTTGGTTCTATTTGCGAATACTATGACAGTTGTCAATAACCGGTAAAGGGTTAAACTTTGAAAGCTGAAATTTAGAATTAGTTCACTATCGTTCTGAAGGATGTATTGGCCTCACACATAAATATGACCAAAGTAAACACCCCCCTGGGCGAGGGGAGCGGGGTTAAAGCTCCAGTAATAAATGCACGTTATGCCGCACGACACGAAAGTAGGACGCAGGGCCGCGCAAGGGGCGCATTCCTTACGGCAGGTGTCCGCCGCTCGTTGAGGACGGAGCAACGAGCCGCAACACTAACCTTTGAAAGGCGATAAGCGGTTCGGTATTGTTAACTTATACATAGATACATACATAAACTCACGCCTGTAATCCCAGAGTGGGGTAGGCAGAGCTACAGAATTACTAACAACTCTAAAAACTTGTTAATAATTCTGTAACCACCTTTTGCAAAATTATATACTGGGTGTCCCAGAAACCAACGTCAACCCGTCTAGGGCTGATAGAGCAGCTCATAAGCTATCGACTTAACCCCTATATATGTTCAGCAATTGTATTTAGTTTCCGAGATATTGATCATTTTAATCAGGATTTTTGCCATTTTTCCTTATGTCCGTGGTATGAAAAAACCCTAAATTCATGTATTAATTCATATTTATTTTAGTGTTTTCTTGCATGATTAGAATCACTGTGAAATAAGGAAGTTTTTAAAGCTACATGCCAATTTCTTTTTTATTACAAATGTTTGAGTAATCGCACAGAGTTACTTTCTCCATACTAAGAAAACCCCGCGTTTGTTTTTCACCAAGTATGGAAAAACAAACTTTGCGTGTTTTCTCAAAAAGTTTTAATGAAAAAAAAATTGGCATGTAGCTTTAAAAACTTCCTTATTTTACAGTGATTCTAATCATGCAAGAAAACACTGAAAAAAATGTTAATTAATACATGAATTTAGGGATTTTTCGTAGCACGGACATAAGGAAAAATGACAAAAAATCCGATTAAAATGATCAATATCTCGGAAACTAATAACAATTGCTGAACATACATAGGGGTTAAATCGATAGCTTATGAGCTTGCTCTATCAGCCCTTGACGGGTTGACGTTAGTTTCTGGGACACCCTGTATATTCCACGTTATACAGTATGTAAGTGAACGAAAGGCAAACCTTAAAACTGGTGGATGTTGAAAACGGGTATAATACAATGAGACACTGTTTTTAATGCAACCTGTTCTTTGGGCTTTTTATTTTACTAAATGTAATAAATAAATTACCTATTTCTCATCAGTCGGTTAACGATCAGTAACATCCTCCTGTGATGCAAGCATGTCATTACTTTATAATCTAATTCTGGACATGGGTAAGGACCAAAAAGTTGGACCATAGTTAAGCGCAGTTAACCATACAAAAAACGAAGTCGAAAAAAGTTCCGTTGTGCGCAGGGACTGGAACCGCTTACCCTTTAAAGGGTTTTCGTTAGGGTATATAATTGACTGGTTTTTACAAACCCTAACGATGCGATAAGCATATCTTCGACTTACCCCAATGAAAAGCTATCTCATACGATACAATTAATTCGACTAAGCGCTTACCAATTCCTTAAAACCCTCGTTAGGCTTTCCCTATGAAGTGTTTATTGAACGGCTTCAAGCTTTTTTAACCCCACGCGCATGTATACTTTTATACTTAGTTAATTAATTAGTAATTTAGGTGCATGCATAGCAGAAAATGTAATGTGATCGCGATCTCGCCAACAAACTGTCTTGTCAGTTTGGCGGGTTAACTTGAAATGATAATTTGTTATGTACGCTTTGAAATAAATTAAATGAAAAAGTCCATACAAAATATTTTTGCCCTACTTTAGCAATTGATTGGCTATCCACACACACAGGCTTGAAACCAACCAGTAACACGAATCTGAGAAACAGAGTCAAGTCGGAGACGGAGCATGGATAGGGTAACACTAACGAAAGGCTAAGTGCTTAAATCCGAAACCCTTACAAAACTGGTAACCTCAATGGTTGTAGTTAACTAGTCCGAAGCAGTTTCCATATCATTAGGGTACGCCTATCGATAGGGTTACGCTAACGTTTGAGAGGGGGTATATGATGTAGTTACCCGATCCATACGAGGGTCAAACTGAAAGTTTCGGGAATAGAAAAAAATATGCAGTTAAATTGCAAAATTGAGTATTTATTGTTTTTCAAAGTATTCTCCTTTATATGTTATGAACTTTTCTATGCGTTCAGTCGTTAAAGCACTTATTGAAGTCGTTAAAGTAATAAACAATAAATTCTTAAATCAAGCAAAAATAAAATTATTACAAATGTAAAGTCAATAAACTTTAAAATAAAATAATGACTACGAGAACAACACGTCGAGGTCTCTACGTCAAAAGCCATATAACTAGGATAATAAATTGAACAACAAGTCCTTGCAAACGTGAACAGACCGGACCCCAACAAACAGCACCCGTTCACTAGTGGCGGCGACCCGATCAACAACGCCGCCGTAAGCAAAGCCCTTTGAGCGAGCATGACATGCTCATGCTGCCGGACAACAAAAGTAATATTGTGTGAAACAGCTGTCCGGCGAGAAACATCACAGCGTGTTCTCATTTAAAATCTTATTTTACACACAAGACTACAAAAGATAAAATACAAATAGTAAATCACAGTCGACTGACTGAGTCAGTGCTTGAATACACAATTTGCTTAGAGGCTATGTTATATTGGAAATATCCTAGACACTACTAAAATACATCTTGGTCACCAATGAAGTCATTTACAGCGTAATATGCCCTACCTAACAAGCAGCGCTTGATGCGAGACTTAAATTTATTGAACGGCATATTGACGATATCAGATGGTATTTTGTTGTAAAAACGTATAAAGTTCCCCGCAAACGAAGTGCTTACCTTACGGAGACGGTGACCTGGAAGTGCGAGCTTATCCCTATTTCTAGTGTTTAAATTATTAACGTCGCGGTTATACTCATGTATGTCTTTGCGTACATACATGATATTCTCAAATATATATTGGGACGCGACTGTAAGAATATTGTTTTCTTTAAGTAAGTGTATCCCTTAGCGAAACACGAGACCTCAAATGTTAAATAGCACGTACAGCCCGCTTCTGTAATACAAAGATTAATGTAATAGAAAGAATGTTTGGATGTCAGCCGGTCTTCCCCATAGTAAAATTCCGTGACTCATAACACTATGGAAATAACCGTAGTACACAAGTCTCGCATTGCAGTTTCGAGGCTAGAGTGACACCTAAAAATACTGTTCCACCTTCAAATTCCAGTGTCTCATCCTTCAGTCTTACTCTTACTAAACTACTCTTAACAAACTGCTAGTATATAACTCTGTTCTAAAACCTATCTGGATCTACGGTATCCCGCTATGGGGAACCGCCAGCAAAAGTAACATACTTTGCTTACAATGCGTACAGAACATTATTCTCCGTACTATATCTAAGGCCCCCTGGTTCTCAAGAAATGACGAGATACACGATTACCTCAATGTTCCAACAATCGAGACCGAAATAGAGAGATACCGGACCGCATATATTCAGCGCCTATCTACCCATCCCAATCCATTAGCTACACACCTCCTAGAACCTTCCGTCAGTGAAAAGAGACTAAAAAGGAAGGATGTTGTGTAAGCGGTTAGGAGAGGCGCTGGCCTCTTCGCCTTAAAGACAGATTGCTTCAACAAATCAGCTTATAGTCTTGCGACTGATCGCAGATATATAAAAAAAAAAAGTCTTATTCTATCCGCAATCATACCCTTCACGTTCGACAGAGAAAATTTAATGCACTTGGTTTTCTTGGCATTTAAAAGTAAGTTGTTGGCTGTAAACCAGTCAACAATTGTAGACAACGCAACATTGATGGCAATGATAAAGAAAGTATATAAGAGAACGGACTAAAAAAGGGCACAAGCAAGTCGAACCATGCTGTGTGTAGGGTCCCGACGCCGTTACTACAAACAAAAATTATCTATCTGGTAGAACTACAAGTATAAACGATTTTTATTTTCAAGTTATTTAGTTAAGGTATTAAAACATCTACTTGGTCGCTCCTGTTTTCCTTTAAAATTCGTTACATGTGCTTTGATTCAAGATATTGTCCATATTTTTGGGGTTTGTAGTTTTTTTGGATTTTATTGGATTTAGGCGGCAATATTTGTTGATAAACGTTGGTGTGAGCATTATTTCCTCTTCACTTGACGAAATTTTAATTAACTTCAGTAACAAGTTTTGCCAAGACAGCTAAATATTAGTCAAAAGCGAGCCAAAATTTGCTGTATTAATTTTTTACTATATTTTTATTTTCGGCGCGAGTTTGTTATCTTGGGTCGGACGCGATAATGCCGAGTCCTACGTTGATTTTGTAATGTTTTGTTAAATAATACTTGGTTTTATTATATTTAAATTTCTTCTTTGTTAGTAGCAACATAGAAAACAAATAAATTAAAGTAAAGAAATTCAAATAACAAGTTTATTTAATGCAGTCTCCTCTGTGTGGCTTAATTTGTCTTACTGCAACAGAAGACCAGCGCTGACTTTAATGCCAGAATTACGCTGAGTTGGGACCATTTCGACATTGTCGAGGACGACTAGTGCATATAATGCGGTTTTATGCAGCCTACACTAAGCATAGAGAAGGACTTTAGAAGCATGAGTATTGAAAATTTTATTACAGTTTACAAAAGCGCAGATAAATACGTTGCGTTAATGAGTATGACTGGTCCGCCACGCGGGTGTGCGGCGCCCGCGTCGTACCGAGCAGAAACAATTATGAAAGCCCATGGTTTAGTTTGAAGAAGCGATGAACCCGATGTGTAATAAATAACAATAACCTAATACATACACCGTGTCCAATAAGTTTGCATACAGAGATTCTCAATAAAATAAATGTACGAACAGTTAATACAATGAAAAGTATATTTTATTAATGGCACACTTATGTACAATATTTACAACAAATGTTTCGGAATAACTCCACCTTTAACTTTTTTTACTAGCTTCAAACGTTTCTCAAATGAATCACACGCGGCACGCACCGCTTCCATTGGTATTTCGTCCCAAATATGCTCGATAACCTTTTTGAAATGATCCAGGTTTGCGATTTTATAATCATGTAGTTTCGAGAGCATGTACGACCACACGAAATAATCTAATACGTTCAAGTCCGGAGAACTGGGTGGCCATTCATGTTTCGACAGAAAATTGATCAATTATTATTTTTTTTTTTTTTTAATTTTTTATTTATTGCATGGGAAGGCAAACGAGCACACAGGCCACCTGATGGTAAGTGGAAACTGTGACCCATAGACATTAGCCTGACACCAAGCTTGAACAGCGTTTGCCGTTTGTGAAGGAGCTCCGTCTGGTTGGAAAACATAATATTCGTTCTCAAACATCCTTTTTAAATTTGGAGCAACAATTTTCTCCAAAACCTCGGATTTATAGTATTGAGCATTGATTTTAACGCCTTTATCGATAAATACTAGAGATAGTTTACCCCGCTTACAAACTGCACCCCACACCATCACCGATGGTGAGCTCTGGAACCTAGGAACATTTTTCTGGTTGTCCGGAATGTCTTCTATCATTGGTGCCCACAATCGATCATTTTGGGCGTTATGAGGCTGTTCTAACACGAACAGTTTCTCGTCAGAAAATACAAACTCATCCCCTGCGTGCCAAGAAAGTATTATGTTGGATCTTTGTACTCTTTTTTTCTTGGTCGCTTTGGAAATGCCATGAACTTTCCGTTTTTTGTAGGCATGGCATCCAAGATCCACCCTCAAAATATTGTGTACCGATCCCTTTGAAATGTTCAGCTCGGCAGCCAATTTTCGGATAGAACGGTGTTTTTTCCGCCGAAGTCGCTCTCACAATCTTTACTACTCTATTGGTTCTAGCTGAACGTGGCCGACCGGATCTTTTCCTGTCTTCTACTGAGGAGGTCTCTTTATACCTTTTGATTGTGGTGTAAACTAGATTGCGTTTAATTCCAAGGGGTTTTAAGGCCTTGAAGATACCACCTGGCCTGTCGCCATTGCTAAATTTTCTGATAATCGTTTCACGAAACTGTTTCATCGTGGTTTAAAAGCAAACTACAAATGCTTGACGTTTGAAACGATTGTATTTTGTTAACGACAACATACTTTATAAATTAAAATAAGAATTCGATGGCCTGTAGTATGTATGTCTTTAGGGTTAGTGCAAAAAGATGTGTATTCGAACTTATTGGACACGGTGTATATACTAGGCGTTCGGCGACCGAATAAGTGTTTTAATTTTCATACGATTTAAATCAATTTGAGTCAGGGCGCTGTAACTTCTTTACCCTACGGCGGGTCTGTCAGTCGTCTCTCGGGGCGTCCCTTTTACTGTTAACTAGTTACGAGACAATTACGGAGCGATAAAGAGATGTGTGCGTGTCGAGACTGAGGGTATCGTGCTGTCCCGCAGGCGCTCCGGTGGGGGTGCGGCGAGTGCGGCTGGTGCGCGCACTGCGGCGCCGGCGGCTGGGTGGCGCGCTGCGCCGGCGGCTGCTCGCGGCACGCGCACGCGCACTGCGCGCCGCCGCCCTGGCGCTGTCCCGACTGCGTCGCCGACCGGTCAGTCACTACCTCACGCCGACATACAGGCACCGCCGTGCTCTAAGCCGGACCGACTCCTGATGCAGGCTCCTCTCGTCCGCAGGTCAGCGATGGGAGGCACGCCGAAGGGGAAGAAGGCGCGAGCGCGGCGCGCGGCCGGCTCGGACTCGGAGCCCTCGGACGGTAATACGCGCGCGCGCGACGACCACAGAATGTCCAAGGAGAAGCAGAAGTTTTTCAGGTTTAGCGCGTTCAACCTCGTGAAGCGACGCCGGCGCCGCTCCTCGGGCGACTGGGAGGGCTGGGAGCGCTCGCGCCGGCGGCCGCCGCGGCCCGCCTCGGACTCCAGCGAGCCGCCCGGGCCCGCGCCGACCATCTTCGAGCGGCTCGCCAGCGACTCCGGCGCCGGCGCCTGGGGCTTCGCCGCCGAGGCGCAGAAGCAGCGTCCGCCGGAGAAGATCGAGCCGCGGGAGTCGCCGCCCCGGGTGGCCGCGGCGCGCCGCCGGAGCCGCTGCGGCGAGCGGCTGCTGACGACGCTGTTCGACGGGCTCTCGGAGTTCTACTCGGTGCGCAGCGGGCCCCGCGGGGCGCGCGAGGCGGCGCGGGAGCCGCCGCAGGACGCCCGGCCCGGCCGGGAGAGGTCCGCGCGCCAAGTGCTAAAGGAGACGCGCAGCACGTTCCGCCAGTACCAGGAGTCGCTCCGCTCGGCGTCGCCGGCGCGCGCGTCGCCCAGGCCGGCCGGGCCGAGCGCCTCGCAGCTGGTGCGGCTCGCGGCCGGCGCGCGCCCGGGCGCCACGGACGCGGACAAACTGACGCGCGGCCTGCGCGAGCGAGCGAGCCCGGCCAACAATCAGACGGGTAAGGCCCCGCCCGGCGCCCGAGCGACCCGGCGCCGGCCCGGGTCCGCCGCCGAGCGACCCGGCGCGCGGCCCGGTCCGCCGCCGAGCGACCCGGCGCGCGGCCCGGTCCGCCGCCGAGCGACCCGGCGCGCGGCCCGGTCCGCCGCCGAGCGACCCGGCGCGCGGCCCGGTCCGCCGCCGAGCGACCCGGCGCGCGGCCCGGTCCGCCGCCGAGCGACCCGGCGCGCGGCCCGGTCCGCCGCCGAGCGACCCGGCGCGCGGCCCGGTCCGCCGCCCGAGCCCGGGTCCGCCGCCCGAGCGACCCGGCGCGCGGGCCCGGGTCCGGCGCCGCGCCGCTCGGGCGCGCCGGGCTCCGTGCCGCGGGTGAAAGTGTCTCGTGGTGGATCTCGCTCTGATTGGTGGCCGGTGCTCAGCTCCTCGCGGCGCGTCGTTATTCGGGTCGAGGCGGTATCCACACAAACACTTTCGCTCGCGCTCGATGCGTGAATGTCCGGCTTTACGTGTACCCTTACGTTGGTTTTGTGGTGATTGACGCAAGATACGAGCGACCCCGAATATCACGCGCCCGCGACTACGATCATTTTTTGGTTTGGTTTGAACCGACGCAGATGATATTGCTCTGTAGCTTTTGTCTCGCGTCAAAATATATTTTTTGCAACCTGTATCACTAATAATTTTGCAGTGGTGATGAGTTTCTCTAATATTCTTATGGTTTATTTTTCTTTTCAGTATATTCTCTTCAGATAACTGACCGATAATGTATTATTTCGATTTATTTTCATGTTTTATTTGATTTCGTAGGTCTATAATATTATTTTGTAATTGTCCATTGGTCCTGTGTAATGTTTCCCCTTTT
Organism: Acleris emargana; assembly: GCA_927399475.2. Taxonomy (NCBI): domain Eukaryota; kingdom Metazoa; phylum Arthropoda; class Insecta; order Lepidoptera; family Tortricidae; genus Acleris; species Acleris emargana. Next base: position 192,697 of record OV656851.1, read on the forward strand.
TCTTGTCTCATATTTTCGGTATCGAGGGCCTTTTTTTTGTACTGTTTCCAACGCGAAGACTTTGTGCTGTTTCGAGGGACTGTAAAACATTCGCCAAACAGCCGGCCTGGCGCGGCGTGCCATTCACACTGAGAATGCCGACGTTATTGAAACCCAAATCATATAGAAATGGACGTTCTCTAACATAATCGATAAATCCTTATAAATCTACTGTTACAAACGCACTTTAAATTTTGTAAAAAAAAATACAGTATCAAAATCACGTTCCGTTGCGCTTAGCGTGGAGTGATCGCGCTGCGCTTTCTGTGTGCCGACTGAAAGCGGCCGAGTCGTGCGTCCTGGGCGGCGACCTGCGGACGAGCGCTCGTTGATGTCCAAGCTAAGAGCGCGTCGCGCTACCTTCCCGCCGCGCCGCGCTTGCTGTTTGGCCAACCCGTAAAGTAATTGTACATTACTGTAGAGACTGGGATACGGGCGGTTGCTGGACGAGTAGCAGTTAGCGTGCACCGTAACGAGCTGTACGGGGTGGAAGTTGGGATGGGTCAGTATGGGCGGCTACTAGATCCCTTGCTGCTACGCAAAAATGTTTAAATTATGACAATCGAGATTCACAGATTTTTGTTAGAATGTGCTGTCAGCTAGAAAGTCCTTAGGTTTAATTTGTGTTTTCTTTAATGGCAGTGTGTCCCTTTCAAATCAAGTAATAAAATACTCTTCTAAATTAATTAAGTTTAGGCAACTCAAACACCAAACACATTTTCAACGTGTAAATAAAGTGACTAATGTTTTGTTTGGACCTCTTATCTTTAATTCGAGTATTTTCTTCGTATTTTCGTCTGTTATCGTTGAAAAAAAATCATCATAAATGAAAAATTAAACTTAATCGATGATTTAAAAAAAACGTAGCTGTAGCCGAAACCCAAAAAATCACAAATAATTAGTTCCATAACCACCTTGCGGTTCCAGAGATATCTTGATTTTTCGAAAAAATATATAAGACGTCTGTTTCCATGCCATATTCTCTCAAAATCATACATTAGCATGACAATTGACAACATTTAAACAAAAAAAAAAGCTGGTTAAAAATTAGACTACCCTTATTTCTTGGTTTTTCTTTATTAAACTTAAATTTGTCGTTAATCATTTATAAAAGAAATAGTCATTAAAAAGACCGTATATACAAAGTTAGGAATACTGATGTCGTGATCTTAGCCTGATATAAAATAAAAAAAGTAACTAAACAGAAACAGAACTGACTGACTGTCACGCCACTCACTTGTCAATCATTCGCTGCCGTTCGTTCACAAGTTTGTTATTTTGCGTAATTTAATTAATTACATAATTTGTAGACGCCATTAAAATAAATAAACTATTTTGCGTAGAATCGAAAGCGTGTCGTTAGAATCAAGTAATCCGTCAGACAGATAAAAAATGAAAATGACAGTTGTATATTATTTTCAATTCCTTTGGTAATAAATGGACTAAGGGCACTATAAGTGTATTCCTAACATTCACAATCCAACTTTTTTTACCTTTTTTCCTATATATAAAAAAAAACTACTGCATAAAAAAATCCAAAGATATTTTTACTGTAATCAGCAGTGTAAAATCTAGAAACGGTATTTTATTTTACTACCTTAGCACAAAATGAATTGTTGAAAACTTCAGTTCCTATGTCTATGGGGGCCGACTTCCACTGAGATGCAGTTTAATAAAGTTAGTGTTTTAACCTTTGAGAGGTGTAGGAACGACGGGTACTAAAAATATTCAAATTAGATTTTCTCGCTTACTCTACATTTTATCATAAATCTGTGAATGTCGAGTTTCATCTTAAAGTTAGTAAATGTCTCCTAAAAGCATTGCATGGCAGTAAGAGATCAAGAGCCAGCCGACCGAGCTGACCCACCGCAACTTCCCCTCCGTGTCCAGTCTGGCGGCTCCCCGTCCTTGCCGAAGTTTGTGCTTTTCTCCATTAATGCGAGGAAATAAAACTAAATTGTTCTTATAATTTAAGCAAGAAAAAATATCATTCAATCCTTAATTGTTTTCAAAAGTACACATCACTAATAACTAGACCTAGAGATTTTCCTAGCACGAACGACGTGTTGTTAGTGCTTGACACAGTAAAAACATCGATAATCCTGCTAATACATCGGGGTTTTCGGTGCGGGAATGTTTGACATAAGCCAAAGATTAAAAAACAGAATTTTACTCTAGGTTTCTACCTATTGAAAAATTAATTGAACAAATAAAAGTATTTTATAAAAGAAATGTCGAAAAACTATGAACGAATTTTTACAAGGAAATAGAAATGCGATCGAAAAAAAATATATCTCCTATTACAACTGCCGACTTATGTCGGGTTCCTATATTCAATCCGAGGATAGATAAGGCTTACCTCGGGTTAAAATTTGACATTTGCCCATACAAAATGTGTCAAATTTTAATCCGAAGTAAGCCTATCTGTCCGCGGATTGAATATAGGAACCGGACATTAGAGAGATCGTTCAGTTCATTGAAATGGATAATATTTACAGCAAGACGTCGCAGATGAACTGTTCCAAATATTGAAAAAACATTAATAGTTTATTTTGAAAATCGTGTCAACTACTAAATTTACCTACTGCAGGTAATTAATTAACGTTAATTTTATTATTATCTCATATCATTATAGCCTTGGTAGTAAAGCTAAAGTACTACATGAGTTAAAATAAACTTGTATCATAGTGTAAAGCAATTCGCAGAGAGGTAGTTAGTCATTAGGCATAATATGATATTTTCTCAGATTACCTATCTGTTGATATCTACTCTTTCTTAAATCATTCCCGCACCGAAAACCCCGATGTATGCTAATAACAAATAAATAAATAAATAAATGTTGGAGGACAATTGCACACAAGTTGACGTAGCCCCAAATTAAGCTCGAAACTTGTGTTATGGGTACTAGACAACAAAGCCATTTTTGTTCGAAATAATAGCTAAGTATGTCATAGTATTAAAATACGATATACCACTAACATTTGTATTTAATGTTTAAAAAGTGAAAAACTATTTGAGACGCTTTTTTATAGTCTGTTAACGCCTTTCCTAAAGCCTTTTTTTTTATAATAAGTAGTAATTTAAAATAAGTAGAATAAAACCTTGGAGAACTATTGTTCGTGCGTTGCCTGTTCAGAGTTTTCGTAGTCCATATATGCTTTTGAAAAGTAAAATAACTGATGTAGGTAATGGATTTTATTAGATTCTTCTTGGCCGATGCCACTTTTTTGCTGTACAAAGTAATGTTTTTTTTCTTGGCCTAGGACGAGGAACTTCCCGTTCTGTTTCGGTAACAGTAAGGTGACCGTTTCCGAACATATTGGAGAAAACAATTGATAATCCGTTCAAATTAAGCCGAATATGGGCAATCAGGGGAAATAATTCGTGTAGTTTTGAAATTTGGTACAGGTATACTTTGCGGTATTCAGATGAACATACTAAAAGTCCTCAAGGGTGGGGGTGTTTGTTTTATGTAGAAACTTATGTCAGAAGTAATCATAATGATATTCGTACAAATATTCGAGATATGAGCAAAAATCTACAAAGGTACCTTCAACCCTCCCTTACTCCCTTAGCCCACCCCCCACTTTTGAGGACTTTTAGTTTGTTCATCTGGATACCGCAAGGTACAACAGTACCAATTTACAAAACTACACGAATTGTTTCCCCTGATTTTATTAATTTTCTTGGGTTATGAGTATGAATCTCATCAGGGCCGGGCGGCGCGGGGTCCGCGGACCACCGGCCTGCTCGCGTCATCGTAGAGTGAAACTTTCGGGAGTAGATTAATTGTGATCTATTCTATTATTTTTCTAAAATCTCGCAACGCATATCATGATTATATCTTCGTAAAAACTTGCTGTCGCTTCTTCCTCCTGAAAGCGAATCCCCTATGCCAATCGCGCTTTTATTCTCCGGCGACGTCAAATTTGACCGTTCCCTGGTCCGGTCTATCTAGAACATTACATAATTATATCTCTCGGAACGTCGAGCGCCCCTCCCGGCGCGCTCGGGCCGAGGGGCGGGTCGAGGCCCGGGCCGGGGACTCGACCTGTCGTGTTTCGGGCGCAGAGAGCAAGAAGCTGCCGCCGGGCGTGACCGCGGCCGACGCCGAGCTGTTCGCCGCCGCGCGCGCCGCCGCGGGCGCCCTGGAGCCCGAGCCCGCGCCGGGGCCCGCCGGGCCGCCCGCGCCGGGGCCCGCCGGGCCGCCCGCGCCGGGGCCCGCCGGGCCGCCCGCGCCGGGGCCCGCCGGGCCGCCCGGGCCGCCGGGCACGCCGGGCCCCGCGCCGCGCTGCCCCGCCAGCATCGAGTTCGGCCAGTGGGAGATCGACACCTGGTACTCCAGCCCCTTCCCGCAGGAGTACGCCAGGTGAGCCCCGTCGCCGGGTTTGACGGTTGGTGACCACTTCTCGTTTCGTCCACTTCTGGTTATGACCACCTCGCAGTTTGACCACTTCTGGTTCTGGCCACTTCTGAAAATGACCACTTCTTGTTTCGACCTATTCTGGTTTTGACCACTTCTGGATTGCACCAGTTCTTGATTTGACTACTTCTCGATTTGACCACTTATTTTTTAGACTAATTCTTGTTTTGAACACATCTGCATTTGACCACTTCTTGATTTGACCAGTCTTTGTACAGTAAGTAATCAAAAAAATGGGTAAGTAATACGATATATAAGAACTTATCATGTAACAGTCAAAATATATATGCTCACTTTGTATAAACCTGTTTAGTATAACTTTGACTGGAAATAATAAACGAAAGATATAATTTCGAAATTACTATTTCCATAAAGTATAACGTTATTAACATAATATAATATCAATCAATATAACTATTAAAGCGTATAATGTACGTGACACCTAAGATTATGTTAATTGTCCGTTATTTCATATAAAAATACTGTTTTTTTATTATAGCTAACGTTAATTATATCTTGTAAACGTTATTAACATGAAAATATTTATACATACATAAACTCACGCCTTCATTCCCAGAGTGGGGTAGGCAGAGCTACAGAATTACCAAGCACTCTTAAATAAGTTGTTGATAATTCTGTAACCACGTTTTGCACAATCAGGCTAAGATGTTTACCAGTGTATTAGTGACAGGTTGCAAGCCCATCGCCTAAGAGTACTAGAAGCCTTTATTTTTCCCTTAGTCGCCTCTTACGACATCCACGGGAAGACATGGAGTGGCACTATTCTAACCCGGTGACCACACAGGTCTCTTTTTAGATGTATTTCTGAACATGCACAATTCCGGCGTTATCCGCAGATTCAATCAGTTGGGTATCCTAGGCACTCTTGAAGTCCTGTATCGATGCTCGGGGTATTCATCATCAGATTTCACTAAAAGCATACCCTGGTAAGGAACCAACACTTCGAAATAGCTGATTTAGTATGCAAAACGCACTCTGACCCGTTTTTTTTGCTCCCGTAGTGTATATATTTTTTCTAAACAAGAATATGTCTAATCAGGAATACTATAAGTAACAGCAAATAAAATTTGTTAACCCTAACACAGACGATGTTTTTTAAGGGTGCGTCTCACGATAATATTATATTATAAATATTTTCATGTTAATAACGTTTACAAGATATAATTAACGTTAGCTATAATAAAAAAACAGTATTTTTATATGAAATAACGGACAATTAACATAATCTTAGGTGTCACGTACATTATACGCTTTAATAGTTATATTGATTGATATTATATCTGTGGCCTGGTGCTAATAGGGCCAAAGTCGGTATTAATACTGATAAACTATTAATGCTGATGCATGGTAAAAACGCTCATTACGGAAAACAATGATAATTGATATTGGCCCTATTAGCTCCAGGCCACAGATATTATGTTAATAACGTTATACTTTATGGAAATAGTAATTTCGAAATTATATCTTTCGTTTATTATTTCCAGTAAAAGTTATACTAAACAGGTTTATACAAAGTGAGCATATATATTTTGACTGTTACATGATAAGTTCTTATATCTCGTATTACTTACCCATTTTTTTGTTTACTTACTGTACAAAGACTGGTCAAATCAAGAAGTGGTCAAATGCAGATGTGGTCAAAACAAGAATTAGTCTAAAAAATAAGTGGTCAAATCAAGAAGTAGTCAAATCAAGAACTGGTCCAATCCAGAAGTGGTCAAAACCAGAATAGGTCGAAACAAGAAGTAAGTGGTCATTTTCAGAAGTGGCCAGAACCAGAAGTGGTCAAACTGCGAGGTGGTCATTACCAGAAGTGGACGAAACGAGAAGTGGTCACGAACCGTCAGAAGGCCGTCGCCGGCCCCGCGCGAGCCCCACTGACCCCCGACTGTCGCAGGCTGGCGCGGCTGTTCCTGTGCGAGTTCTGCCTGAAGTACGCGCGCAGCCGGCGCGTGCTGCGGCGGCACGGCGCCAAGTGCCGCTGGCGCCACCCGCCCGCCACCGAGGTGTACCGGCGCGGCGCGCTCTCCGTGTTCGAGGTGGACGGCCACGCCAACAAGCTGTACTGCCAGAACCTGTGCCTGCTCGCCAAGCTGTTCCTGGACCACAAGACGCTCTACTACGACGTGGAGCCCTTCCTGTTCTACGTGCTCACGCGCAACGACGCCAAGGGCTGCCACCTCGTCGGGTACTTCTCCAAGGAGAAGCACTGCGCGCAGAAGTACAACGTGTCCTGCATCATGACGCTGCCGCAGTACCAGCGCCAGGGCTACGGCCGCTTCCTCATACACTTTAGTGAGTCGCGTATCTTACGAATACTTTGCCGAGCGCCCGCTTCTTTGCGTCTTTCGTGCGAATTATTAACGCGGGGCTCTCTCTGTACAGGTTATTTGCTGTCGAAAGAAGAAGGTCAGCCGGGCACGCCGGAGAAACCGCTGTCGGACCTGGGCCGCGTGTCCTACCACGCGTACTGGAAGTCGGTCATCCTGGAGTACCTGCACGACCACCGCGGCGAGCCGTTCTCGCTGGAGGACATCGCGCGCGCCACCGGCATGCACATGAACGACATCGCCACCACCTTCCAGCTGCTCGGGTTCGTCCGGTTCCTGCCCAACGACGAGTCGCCGCGGTTAGGGCTCTGCATAGATTGGAACAGAGTGGAGGCCCACGACAAGAAACTAAAAAGTAGACCGAGACTGGAGATAGATCCAGAGTGCCTTCGGTGGACGCCGCTGTTGGCGCCGACCGTGAACCCCTTCCGGTCCCCGGAGGAGGGCTCGGCGGACCAGGACACCGAGAACGACGAGACTGAGGTGAAGACCGAAAGCGAGGACACGGCCACGGAGCCCGAGACAGCGCCCAAGGTGGAGGTGAAGGCGAAAGTCGAAGGGAAGGAGGAGGCTCCCGAGACGCCCGTCGAGGTCACGTCGTCCGGCCGCCGGCGCACGCGCCCGCTCAAGTACAGCGAGGCCACTTACCAGACCACTCCCGCCACCGGTGACGCCGGCAGGAAGAGGAGGCGGGACGGCACCAGGAAACTGTCCGAGTCGAACCTCACGGAGGACGACAGGAAGCTCACGGACGCGCCGCGCCCGCCGCGAAGCAAGAGCGTCGCGAGAAGGTCCTCCCGGGTCGCGCAGCACGAGCTCCGCGAGGACGCCGAGCCCGCCGCGACGCCGGCCGGCAAGGACCGGCAGGCGGACGCCTCCGACAGCCAGGACAGCCGGGACGACGCGGGATGCGTCGCCGCGGACCCCGCCGCCGGACCGGCCAAGGCTAAAGCCAAGAGAAAATACGTGTGGCGGGGGCGCTCCAAGAAGAGGCAGAAAACGGCCCGGGGGAGCAAAGCCGGAACCGCCTCGCCGGTCGCTAAAAAGGCTAAGATCGACGAGGAGATCAATCACAAAACGGACGCAGAATCTGCGGAGGAACCGGAAAATCCGACGACGTCCGTCGAGAACCACGTCGCTCCCGCGAGTCGAGTCGAAGAGGAGCCGAAGGAGAAGAGTAAAAACTCCGAGGCGAGTTCCGAGGACTCCTCCGGCGAGGCGGACGACGAGATGGACGTGGACGAGGGCGAGGCGGCGCGCGCCGAGTCGTCCCCGCGCCGCGCCGCCTCGGACCCGCACACCAGCGACATGGAGCTCGAGGAGCTGCCCGCCGCGGCGCCCGAGCCGCCGGCCCGCGAGGACCCGGGCCCCGCCGCGGCGCCCGAGCCGCCCGCGCCCGAGCCGCGGCGTGCGCAGCCCGAGCAGCCCGAGCAGCCCGAGCAGCCCGAGCAGCCCGAGCCGGCGCAGCCCGAGCCGGCGCAGCCCGAGCCGGCGCCGCCCGAGCCCGCCGCGCGTCCCGCGCCCGACGACAAGGACACGATCGTCATCTCGGAGTCCGACGACAACACCAGCCAGAGCTGCCCGCTGCCGTCCCCGCGGCCCGGCGTGGTCCCGCTCGTGTCCACGGAGAACGCGCACATCGTGCTGGACCCGCGCCCGCCGCCGCCCGAGGCCGACTCGTCTCGCCTCGACGCTGCGCCCGAGGCGACCGACAAATCCGTCATCAACGAGTCGCCTCCGCAGAAGAAATCTCCCGAAAAAGTTAACTCTGAAGTGATATGTGAGCAGAAAAAGTGCGAAATGAGAAAGGAGACTGTCATCCAGCATCAGGCTATGGACGACTCGAGGAGTCCCGAGAAGAGATCGCCGACAAAACCGGACTCGATAATCCAGAACGTAGAATTTCAAAGAGAAATGAACAGTATGAAAAAACCAGAGTTGCCCAAGATTGACCCCTATACTGAATTGACTAAAATCCAAGACCCGATTGTTAGTAAAGAAAGTGAAATCCCTTTTAGAAATGATATTTTAAATACGAGAAAGGACGAAATCGTGATAACAAGAAATGTTATAGAAACGAATATGTTAAACTATCAAAATTCTATTCCCAACTCGATGACGATTCAGCAAATAAATTCGGCGCAGCATTCGTACCTCAACCACAGAGCGAGCGTCAGCAAGGAGTCTCAGGCGGTACAAACCGATAAAGTTATGAAAACCAGTGAAGCGAGTCGCGTAATAAATAACATGTCCGACACGCCCGTCATCACGAAGGCGACGAAACTGGAAGTGCCTCACCCGATAACCTCGCCGGTAATCAACCCGGCCATACCTAAAGTCCCCAACGTGACCGACAATTTTTTACCCAGATGCCAGAGCGCGAACGCGGCGATGAACCCGGGCATGGAGCGGGCCGACATGGACGGCTTCGCGAGCGGCGGCGCCGTGAACATCGCGCAGTGCAGCTCGCAGGATAAGAACGACTTGAAGCCCCGGGAGAAGAGCAAACTTCGCGACGTGCGCGTCAACTCCGCGCACTGCAAACTCGAGAAACCGGAGAAAAAAAGCAATAAAACCGATACCCCTAGGAGCACGCCGGAGCCGAAGATGTTTTTTCCGGAGCAGATCGGGGCCGCGCGCAAGCCCGAGGCGGCCGTGCCCACCAACGTGATCAACTCGGGCGCCAAGGCGGAGAAGCCGCCCGAAGCGCCTAAGAAGCAAGATTTTTTTAAGAAGGAGAAGTCAGCCACCCCTAAATGCGAGCCTAAAAATAATTCTGTGAAACACGACAAGAGTTGCGCTGCGCAGCTCGCGTCGAAACCGGACCTGGTCGACGCGGGTAAGCCGAAGTTTAAATACGACAACGAGTTAGTATCGAAGGCCGACTACGCGATGAACCAGATCCCCAACTACCACACGAGCCACGCGCAGTACCAGCCGCAGTGGCCTCCCTGGGACCCGGCGCGCCTGCAGGGCTCCTGGGACCACAACCGGTTCCTCGACATGAAGCAGGACAAGTACCTCGACAAGTTCCAGGGCTTCAACCTGCCGCACCTGGACCCCGCGCAGAAGTCGCCTCAGAAACTACCCAAGTACGACCAGAAAGACTACAACATCGCCTACGGAGCGCTCTCCACCGGACTTTACGCCACCGCGGGTTTACCGCATTTCAAAGAATCAAAACCTCCATCCTCGAAAGTTTCCGAATGTTCGCAAAAGAACGACTGCAAACCTGCAAAACAGTCTAAGACGACGACGGCCTGTCAGACGCAGTGCGAGTCCAAGAAGCAAGGCCAGGGCGCGACGGAGGCGCAGATGAAGCAGATGCTGCAGCGACAGAAGCAGGAGGCGAGCAGCTGCGCCGAGTACCGGCAGCACAGCCCGCACGTGCTGGCCTCGCCGCCCTGCAAGCAGTACCAGAACGGGCCCTGCCACCAGGAGAAGACCGAGCTCGACAAGAAGTCCCGCCAGAAGAAGGAGGAGAAGGAGAGCAAGGAGGAGATGTGCGGCACCGTCAGCCCGGCGCTGCAGTCGATGGGAGTGTACACCCCCGACTCGACGAGCAACTCGGTGCACTCGGTGCAGTACGCGTGCGAGCTGGACGTGTCCGCGCTCGGGCTGGAGTCCCCGTCCAGCGTGGGCTCCGACCTGGCCTCGCCGTGCTCCATGCTGCACATGCACGCGCAGCCCTCGCCGCAGTACCACATCCCGCCCATCATGCCGCAGGCGCAGGCGCAGCAGGCGCAGCAGGCGCAGGCGCAGCCCGCCGCCAACCAGGCCAAGCAGCAGAAGATCAACAACCGGAACAGGTCAGTACTACACCGAACCCAGCCACGTGATGATGACGAATGTCGGTTTCCGAGGTTCGAATATGTTCAAAATATTTATACAGGGTGTCCCAGGAAGTGGAGACATGCGAAAGTCCTGATATTCTTGACAATTCTCTAAATCCTCCATATAAAAGAAGCGTCGTTCCCGAGAATTCTCGAGAAGGGCACATCTCCACCCCGATGTAGTACGTGATTTTAGTAGTTTTGGAGTTATGGGTTTTCTTCTCATTTTCTACTGATCTGCGACCAGAGACAATTTAACTCATAGTGACTAAAATATTAAGTAAATGTGATACGTTTAATATCAACAGCGTTTTAGAAAAAAAACAAAAAAGTTTTTTGTTCCAACTATCGCCAAAAACTTCCTTATTTTATTAACTTTCTACCCCTTTTCATTTGATTGATGTAACATTATACGTCCTAATGTGCTCTAGCAACTGTCGCATAATGGCATGGAGCACCTTCGCTTTGGAACACCCTTCCTCGTCAATACAACTTGACATACAAAACATGAAAACATGTAGTCATGTATGTATATCATTAAGATTAATACCCGTATTTTGGAAATTCCACCCCTAAGGGGGTAAAATAGGGGATAAAAATTGTATGAAAGTCCGTCAATTTTGAAGTTAGACACTTCAAATTTTGTGTTTAGGTTCGCGATTGAATTTTAATTTGTGTGTGTCTCCAGCGTTTTTGATAATTTCACCCCCAAAGGGATGAAATAGTAAACCGCTGGACGTAGGGACTTGAAAGTTAGAGGGAATATTCATTAAATCATGAGTACCCTAAGAGATTTTTCGGAAATTCTTCCCTTAAGGGGTTAAAACAGGGGGTCGAAGTTTGTATGGAACTATGGTCATTTCTGTAGTAAATATTATTTTTAAATCCTTTCATAAATTCTAGTCAATAATAATATAAATTCAAATCTCTAAATATTCCTTGACACTGTAAAAACATTTATCTGTAAGCTATTTTGTCATATTACTTTTAAACATTTTTCCCGACAACATTCTCAATTCATCCGGTTAACGATTAAAAACTACAATGCTCATATAAAATATATTTCTCTTATATATATCCTAGCGACGGGGAGGTTTGTACGAACGAGACATAATACGTGCTCTTGTCTGCCTTTTAATGACTTGACTCCGTTTCATAAAATATTGTGTGTGGGAGCTGACGAAAACACATACGTCTCTTATGTACACGCGCGGTAGTGGTAAAATATTAAGTTTTCTAAATAACGGGACCACAGATCACAGAAACAAGGGAGATATGTTATGGGGGCGTGGTTCGTGTCGCCTCGATATGGTCAAATTGACCATATCGGCACGAGGCGTGTCAAGCGTTGACACAGTCACTCACTGAACGCTGTCAGTATAGAAGCTCCGTTTAAATGATAAAATGACTGTATGTAGCGTGAAAGTGTGCAAAAATCAAAATACAAACGTTAATATAAAATCAAAGGGCATAACTTACCACCGGTAAATTTTGTTTTTAAGCATTATTTATATTTTTAAATGAATATTTTATATTTGAATGGATTTCAGAGCGTAAGGTTGTGAAAGATGTGCTGACGTGATTTCTATCGACTATCGATAAATGGCTTATTCTACAGCTATCAATAGAATTCAATGTGTTAATAGTTCTAGTTATTTATCACTACCACGACACGCTTAAAACAGAAGAAAAATAATTTTAACAAATTTTCACGTTATACAAAATTTAATTTTCTTTACAATATTAACGAACGACGAAGGACTCTAGCAATTCAAATATAAGTAGGCGAATCATACAATTAAGATAAAAATAAATTAACCAACCACAAAGGCAAAGGGCTCTGGCTCAGTATTGAGCTGTGCTTGCACACAGCGCTGATTGACAGCTCGCGCCGACTCACTCTTAACAGGATTCAAGCCTAAAGGTTGGATGGTAGAGATTGCCCTAAGTATTAAGTCTATCTTTCTGTTTTAAGTAATTTGTACCATTTATGAAATAAAGTTTACATAATCAAGTCGGTAAACTACTGGTTTGTCCCAAACTGAGATCTTGTGACGTGACACTCAACCGAACCCATTTTATTAGTATATTTGTATTAACATCATAAAGTCCAAGTTTACAATTTAGACTTTTATGTACTAATCAAAACGAAAATCTTTAACAGCTCCAGAAAATTTAACCAAAGAAATTCGACCATTTTTTTGTTACGTTCTAATATAGGTATCGTTCCAAATTTTAAAATCTTATGTATCAATTTTACGCAAACCGTATTCTTGCTAATAAAATATTATTCTATTCTAACAATAATATATTAAGTTTAAATGATGTAATTGTATTAACCTAGTAGTAATAGTAGTTTATGCAACAGTTGTATAAGAGAGGTCGAAAAAGACCAGTGGTGTGGTTACGTTGTGAGCCGCAGGCGAACATCGTAAAGCAAGACGCCACGAGTATTTTTTGACTTAGTTATACACCGTTGCATACAATACTTTTTCTACGACTAGGCTTCAAATAAAATGCAAAATTAAATTAATATACCTAGGTTAGAATACGAACGAACGAAGCACAGAACAACAAACAAGCGAGAAACATTCGAAAACCACAAAATATGTGTCTATGGTTACCTTTGTTTTTAAATTGATGTGCACTTGCCAGGTTTCATATTTTTTTTTAAAGTTGCACTATCGATTTAACTTGTGAAATAGGGACTAAAAAACACCTAATGATTTGAGAAATGAATTCTTTTACCTGATTGGTTGATTTTAATATAGCTGCGTTCTGGTTGGTTGATACCAAATAAAATGTTTTTTTTAAAGAGTTAAATTAGTAAAAGAGTTTACATACCAAAAAGAACCTAACGTTCCGATTGACAGTCAATGTGTATTGTGATTGGTGGTTTTATTTGGTGAAGTATTTTGATTGGTCAAATTAACCTAGGTGTAAGCTTTGGCAGCTAGGCATATCGTTTTGGCTCAAAAAAGCACAAGTGCTGTTAAGGGGAATAGACTAGATAGACTTTTCTACGGAATGTTCTGCGGACATATTATCTATATTCTTATATTAGTGTTCGTGACTATATAAATGACAGATAAAAGTACAGGAGTAGGAAAAATAATAAAAATAGTACTTATTGCCTGTAAATTGAATAGTACCTATATTAAAGTTGCAAACAAGTTTGAATTGTTTATCGATATATTTTGAAACATTCCTTGTGGCATCCCTAAGTGGACGACAGGAGAGAAACGCACACCTCTTGAAAAAAGTATAACTAGATGTCGCTGTGTGTGGGTAGTCCTTAACCTGCTGAACATAGGGACTACTATCTTGGCGCCATCTAGCTCTGAGGAACTAATTAATTACTCGTCGCATAGATGGCAGCTAAGTGACGAGTAAGCGCTACCTTACGTTCAGTGACTGAACTACGATGGAAGAAAAACGATCTTTCAGCATTTTTCAACCTTGAGAACTTAGTATAAAGCTTAATTTTCTGCTACTATCAAAACTATGTTACGGCGTTTTTAGTTCGTAAGCTGTAACCAATTATGAGGAGGTTGTTTTTGTAGTAGTTAATAGAGCGTAAGCGTAAGACGCACACATGTTTAAAAGTGGCGACACCGGGTCTTGTACGAATTGGCGTTCATGACATATCTCCCTTGTTTCTGTGATCTGTGAACGGGACACAGCTGTCAGGTAGCCGAGCATAACTCATCACTAGGCTTGGGACTTTTGGATGCTCGCTATGGTTCTAGAATCCACGGAGTCGCCATTATGTTAAAATATTTTTCAAAGTCAAAGTGGATAAGTACATACAACTTGTATGTATAATTACCAATAATAAAATACTCTATTGCTAGTAAACAAAATAAACTAAAACAAATACTTTAAGTAACAATAACAAAAATGTATTTTTCAATCTAATATTAGTCGCCACTTCTTAGTGCATCATAATCATCATCTGTTACTATTTCATGTTCATCATTAAAATGGTAGTAAGAATGGATCACTATTATTTTTTCTATATTTTGCGGGGTTAAACGAGTTCTGGACCTATCAAAAACTTTTAACATAGTTAACAATAAACACTTCTTTTCCGTCTTTGAAATATACATCACATAAAGAACAAAATAAACAAGACTTTTCTTCAACATTGTTTAATTCCTTATACGGCTCTAACCAGGACTTAATTTCGCAAGTAATAAAACTATTAATTTTAAATTTTATCAGAAATTGCTTAAACCGTGTTTAATCAAAACTGTCAATTTATTAATCAAGTGTTTTTCTAATTGTTAAAATAGATGTCAGTCAGTAGTCTGTCACAACGCAAGTATCAAAGAGGATGCATAATTAAATAAATCGTACCTATATATGCATATCGCGTCACCTGTGACCTGTGACATGTGTGTGTAATAAAATAATAATAACTAATAAACTTATGATAAAATTAATTGCAGTCATAATAACGTGGTTATTACCGATCGATATAACAGCGTAAATCTAACATGTTTTATTTTTACACTTTGACTTTGACTTCGAAAAATAATATTTTAACATAATGGCGACTCCGTGGAATCTAAAACCATAGCGAGCATCCAAAAGTCCCAAGCCTACTCATCACCCTTATGCATTTTTTTTGAATTTTAAATACTCTATTAAATTACACTGAGCTTCCCCACAGAATCAAGCCATAACAATAGTACTGAAGACATCCATATCCATGCTAAGCCGTTAGCGCTGCTTCCATAGAAATTGTATCTCTTAACCTTTTAAAAACAAACACAAAACAGTTTAATTTATTACATGTTTGATTAATTTGGTATTTCCAATTTAGGTGCTTGTGAATCATTATGCCCGGAAAATTAATTGAATCTACTGCGTCGATTGTCACATTTTTATATGAATTATATTGTATTATCTTAGTCTTATTAATATTAATATGCAAATTGTTATTACTTGTCCATTTGATAGTGTCAAACAGTCGTCTATTAATATTAAACTCAAATGTATCCATATTTTCATACTTCACTACAATTTGTTGTGTCATCAGCGAACATAATGTTTTTTTGTGTGATGGCTTATGAAGGAAGACTAAAGGCCCTAGAATACTCCCCTGCGAAACTCCTGTATTGTTAGCTCTGTATTGAGATCTATAATCCCGTTTTGACATCTCCTTACTTGAACCACCCACTGAAATGGTCTTCATTTCTACACATTTAATTCAAAATCTGAATAGTAAAATAGCAAGATATTTCAGAATTGGAGCTAATTATGAAAAAAATATTTTGTCAGAATAGCAATTTAGTCTCTGTAGTTGCAATTTATTAGAAAATGAGGTAAACGGTCATAACTTAGTCGAATATACTTGGGGGTGATTCGGATGCCCCTTGCGGTGGTGACCTGAACCTGGTGGTTCGGTTACTTGGTGGGTGTGTGTACAGAGGGTTTTAGCTGGTTCTGTAGTGTGGTGTGTGTTCAGGACGGGCGCAGGCGCGGAAGGCAAGGCGCGCGGGGCCGCCACGCCGCCCGCGCGGCAGCGGGCCACTCCGCCGGCGCTGCAGCACGGTACGTGTACTAGAATCTACCCACAAACCTAGTTTTCTTAGCATTTAGTAGCAAATTGTTGCTAGTAAACGAATTAAGTACTTTAACTAGTGACGGCTTTATCCTACTGTAGTCACGGATTTTCTATCTACCTTGAAAATTAGTGAAGTATTATCACCAAAAAATACATGACAAAGTTTATCTAGTGTTGGTGGTAAGTCATTTATGTAAACCAAAAATAAAAAGGACCTAAAATAGAGCCTTGAGGCACACCTGTTTTCACTGTAGGTCCATCAGATTTCGTTTTATTTACAACAACTGATTGAGTTCTATCATTTAGATAAGAAGACATTAGACTCGAAGCTGTATTGGACAATCCATAATGTTTTAATTTTAAAATAAGGGTCGTATGATCCACGCAATCAAAAGCTTTAGAAAGATCACAAAATATTTCTACTGCATCGCAAGATTTCTCCCAACGCCGAGTAAGGCCGAACTGGTTATTGCTAAGTAGTTTATTTCTATTCAAGTCACTTAACATATCATTCAGAATTACTTTCTCAAAGACTACTTAAAACTGGTAGTATGGAAATGGGACGGAAATTCGTTAAATCAGTCATCTCACCCGATTTAAAAAGAGGTATGACTTTACTATATTTCATGAGATCTGGAAAGATCCCCTTGATATTGCAAATACAGATATGATATGAAAGAGTGCTCTAACTGATGTGCGCCACAAATCCTGTCTTTTTTAAACTTACAGCTTTGAATACCTTGACTATTCAGCTTTCAATTTTCAGGGCTCAATTCAAAGTTTATATTATTTTACTGACGTTAGTTCAAAGTAATGATTGAGCTTGGACCGCGGATTATTTAGGACATTTCGTAGTATTAATTGCTATGTTGGAAACATTATCTTTGAATGCTAAGGCAACGTCTTTATTTGACGTGATTTGTTTGTCACCTGTGTTTAGGGTGACTTGATTATTTCGAGTTTTTTTTTGCTGATTCAAAATCAAAAAGGGTTTGAATTCCCGACTTTTTTTATTTTTGCCAAATTAAGGGTTAAGACTAAGAAAATTTGCCTTAGCAGTTAAACAAACTTAATAATAATAACATAATTAAAAAAGTCAGAGTACAGAGATGGTCCTCCCTCCCTCTATATAGGTCATAAAAGCCTATTTCTACTTTTATGAATGCCTACAGGAGCTCATTCACTAAATTAGTTATTTTCACTGAAATAGTTTTCATTTTAAAATTGTTATTAAACTAATGGAGTATAACGCCAAACAAGAACTTTATAAATTCTATTACATTCATTCTGCAAGAAAGGTAACACTGAAAGATTACTCTGAACTTTATTTTCGAATAATTCCAAACGATTATTAGTTACAATATATTTTATGTTCAAAAATAAGTTTACAATTTAACACTGTACCAAACATTCTCGATCAAAAAGTTAAGAATGTTCAAAATTAGAGGAGCGAAGAGCACCGTAATCGAATACGGCGCGGCCCCCGGCTCCGCGACTGAGGGAGAGGACCCTAAACTATTGCGGGGAGGATGTTTTGCTGTATAGAGACATTATTTTATTTTTTAAAGGTGGGAATATATTACATTTATAGATTCTGGGAATCGCTTGCTTCTTTATAAAATAACGTCTCCATACTGTAAAGTATCGAGCCGAGGCGGCGTGTAGAGCGGTAGTCTGTCCCGCAGCGGGCGGCGGCGGCGTGATGGCGGGCGCGGGCTACCAGGGCGGCTACCTGTCCTTCCAGCAGCAGCAGCAGTACCACGGCGGCGGCTGGGCGCCCTCCTGCTCGCTGGCCAAGCTGCAGCAGATGGCGGAGGCGCCGCAGCACCAGCAGGTGCGTGCGCCGGCGGCGGCCCCGGCGGCCCCCGACTGCCCGACTGACGCGTGTCGTGTGTTGCAGTACGCGGCCCAGGGCGCGCCGGCGCAGCACTACCACGCCAAGTACTACGCGCCCAACCAGCTCGACGCCGCGCGCGCGCGCACGCACTCCGCGCCCGCGCCCAGTGAGTACCCGCCCCGACATTACCGACGTTGGGGTTTCACGATCCTCAGGAATATTCACGAGACCGGGTTCTTATTCCGGAAATAAAATCATACTGCAGTTGACAATCGAGTTGCCTTCCCGATGAAATCCCAAAGAATTCGATCAACATTAAATTAACTACTTTATAACAGTCCGGTGACATGCCCGAATGGCAAAGTAAAAATAATTACCTGAAGAAAAGGCCGGCCGGCCGGCTGGGGGCCGATTTTTGACTTTCGAGCGCTCGAAAATTTCACTCGGAAGTGAGTAAAATCTGGGAAACCGTATATTTGAAATTACGAGCGGTAGAAAATTTAAAGACGAGTGGTCCACCCCATTCGTTTTGACAGTTCCTTCCGATGGTGAAAGAAAGTACGTCACGTTCTAAGGCATAAAAAGCTTTGAATCTCATAAAAATAAAGATTACTTATATTCAAATATTTCGATATAAATGATGGTTTGCGAAATGCAATTCACGCACAAGTTTGATACTTACAAATACCATTCAAATTAAAACGACCTCTTTGGTCGAAATTTGTTTGTCAAGATTACTTCATAGATATCACTGTCGCGTAAACAGCAACAAACAGAGACGAGGACACTCGCACCTTTAGAACGGAAGTGACGTAAAACCAAATTTTGACAAAATGAGGTTTTAATATGAAATGACCAATCTAAGTTGTGGTTAATCGAAAAGAGACCTGTCTGTGATAGACCAAGACTGACCGGTATTGTAGGTCTCTTTCACACTTTCAAACTACCAATCCTGCGGTAACGGTAACGCTTCTTTTAGTTTCGCGACAATAGGCTATTTGACAGTTTTTGAAAACCATCAGATTATTTGTTGGTGTTTATTGAGTACTCCAAAAGTGGTAATTTTAAATTCTTTTATGTGTTTCGTCTAATAAAAGGAAATAAAAATTCACTTTTAAAATATGCCGCCAAAACGCTTTCTTGGGCAAGATGGCGTTATACAGGAATCAGTGACGTCAGTGTTCAATACATAAACAAACTGACATTGGCTAATCATAGCAAAGCCAGAAAAACAAACAAACGTCAACTGTCTGTGGTAACCGCAAGAACCTAAGAACAGAACGACAACGACATGAACGACAGATGCAATATTTACAGACATCACAGATTACAGGATATACAGACATCCTATAATCTGTGATATTTACCGACCCTTGACGTCATCATGGATTCGGCGCCATCCATGATGACGCACTATGGGACGAAAGCCCGATCTAGCTGGACAGAATTATTTTACACTCTCAATCGGTTCTAACGGGTATGTTTATCTATAGTTTGTCTAAATAGACCAAAATTATAAATAATTGACTGTTTTGTGCAAATATTTATGCAAAAATAAGAAAACCAGTGTAAATTGACCTTTGTATAGGAAGAATTACTACGGCAAAAGAGATCAACTAAAATTGGATGTTACATTTTTAACAGAAACGAAACATTATTTCAAATGGGACCTAAAAAAATAAGAATAACAGTAATAAAAAGTACAAAATGATACCTTCAGCATTTAATTACGAAGAAATTACAAATGTCTACTCATCTTCATCCTCATCTTCGTATAGAAGCTTTTGTTACTTTACTGGTATTAAATTTCATTGAAATATATTCATATAAACGCCTATTTCTTTCATTCTTTGCGTATTTAACCCAATTATGGTAAAAATTCCTTCGAGATATAATTATTTCGGTTTCTGAAAAAAATTACTTAGCTTCAGCTTAACTATAAATATCGCGTGGTTCCGCAATCGTCCGCAGTTTCAAATGTACTAAATCCAATACTGTATGAATGAGACAACCACATAAAAAAATTACAGCCATGGTACAAGATGGTACATGTAGTTTCTTGTCTCAGAAACTTAAAATATGCACTAAAAATGCGATATTTATCCCTTTCCTCGGCATTTTTCTCAACAAAACTGTAAGTATTTACGATTAAAATAATTGTAAAAAATTGTACTTACCATCAACTTCAAGATCCATGACTAAAAACTTATAAATTAATCTTATCAACACTGTGAATCACACGCAAGAAATTACGGAAAGTAAATGATTTTAATACGGACGACAACGCACTTATTGACACTTCGAGATTAATAATTAATTATTGGAGGGTACTTACACAAAATTATCAACGGAATCGTGACCTCGGGAGTATCTGTTATCGTTTTTGCTAGTACTAATACAGAACTGCAGTGATGGTTTTTGTCCAGCTAGATCGGGCTTTCGTCCCATAGTGTGACGTCAAGGGTCGGTAAATATCACAGATTATAGGATGTCTGTATATCCTGTAATCTGTGATGTCTCGATAAAATGGCTACAGATAAAAAAATATCAAGTTTTGTCGTGGTTGTTTTGGATAAAAGATCCATTTTTTTTAAGTAAGAATACCTTAAATCGATTTTAAAACTCATAATTTATATGAATATACATAATTATTACGTTTTTTTTTCACCTTGTCAAATAGCCTATTGCTAGACTGGGGAAAAGAGACCGATTACAGACTGAATCGTTTTGCTTTCGAAAGTAATCGTAGGTATATTTATTACTGTAATTTATCGAAGGCAAAGTGACCCATTTCGAGTTCGTACTGTTTTATACCGATTTTTTCGCGAGTATTTCTGACACATTGTTCTTTACGCCAGTTTGTTCATTATAACATGACTTTAAACAAATAATAGTACATTGTGCATCAAGGGCGGTAAGAAGAGGATTGCTAACGAGAGACTATTAGAAGCCCGACGCCGAAGGCGGAGGGCTTTTAGTGACTCGAGTTTGCAATCTCCTTACTGCCCATGATACACACAATGATTTTCATTACATTAGCGAGGAAATAAAAAAAAATAGAAAAAAAACCTTTAATAAACAAAATACGCTTCGGAAACAACAATCAAATAAAATTAAACGAACACGATTCGCTAAGCTAAAAGAGTTTGACTACTTTTTTTTAGTCTTCCACAGATAATGCTTAGAATTGCTTTTTTTTTAAACTTGACAAATACAGGCCATTCTCCCAGATTGTACAAATTTTCAAAATGAAATTTAATAAAATAATTGCGAATGTCTCTGAAATAATGGTAAAATAGAAATATAATGCAGACAAATGTGCCGTATAAGTTTAATTAAACAGTAAAATTGGTTTGTAGCCAAGTTTTGAATATAGGAAATAAACCTTGGCTGATTTTACACCTCCTTGGTCTGAAATGATGTACAAGTGAATTCTATATTTTAAAACTAAACTCATAACTCCCTAGGGAGTTATGAAAATCTATAACTCCCGCGGGAGCTAAGTCGGCTATAACTGCCCTAAACGCCTGCGTGTTATAAAACCCTTTCCGAGCAAGTGTGATGAAAAGAGATTTAATTCTTGTTTGGTCGAGTTACAACAATATAATTTTAGTGTAAATGTGACCTAAGAGTGACTAGTTTTAGAAAAGCCCATTTATTTAAAAGATAAATAATCAACAATAAAAAATATACGAGGGTAAATCAAAAAGTTCTCACAATAAGGGTAAAAACAAAAGAAAATCGTTTTTTTTTTAATTATTTTTCTACTTAGTCTCCTTGTTGTTCTATACACTTTAGGTATATATTTTGTTTATTCCCTCAAAAAAAAAAAGAATTTTCCTTGGGTCTCGAAAAACTCCGCCAGAGCACCCGCTACGACATCATCATCACGAAATTTTAGTCCGCGGATGAGCTCCTTTAATTTCGGAAATAGGTGAAAATCACTGGGAGCCAAGTCCGGAGAATATGGCGGGTGGTCGAACAGCTTGAAGCCAGCATGACGGATCGCAGTGAGTGCCAATTATGAGCGAAGAGCTGGGGCGTTGTCGTGGTGAAACAGCACGCCCAACGACCACTTTCTCCGGCGTTTTTCTATGATCGCTTGCCGCACTTTCGGGATCAATTCTGTATAAAAGGCACCTGTAATGGTTTTTCCTTTCGGAATGTAGTCAATGAATAGGATTCCTTCCGCATCCCAGAATACAGACAGAAGCCATAATTTTACCCGCCGCCGTCGGAAAAACGAAATTTCTTAACAGGTGGCGAAGATAGTCGATTCCAGTAAATGCTTTGCTTTTTCGTCTAGGGATAAAAATGGTGGAGCCAAGTCTCGTCCATGGTTACAAATCGGCGATAAAATGTATCCAGGTCACGTTCGATGATTTCGAGATTCCGCTTCGAAATCTCCACACGCTGTTCTTTATTTACCTCTTAACGCTCGGAACCCGAAACTTTTTTAAACCCCACAGATTCCAAGTAAGTTAAGTATGTTAACAATGACGAATAAAACAATGCGATGATTTGACCACTCCAAATCTTATTTAGCTCATTACCAAAACGTTGTGATTTCGTGTTAGGTCACTTTCGTTCTAAAGGTGCGACTTGTTCTCCTCTACGTATTTATTTCTCTCTATATTTCCTATATCATAACACTAACGGCCGTATTTAAAGTTACTTTATGGGTAAGTTTTTTTACACAAAGGAATCAATTAAGTTTTGTTTTAATTAAAGTCCTCAATTATGTTTTTTTTGTTTCAAAATGACCCTTATACCTTTAATGCAGTAGGGACCTACAGCACAAGACTCCGATTGATTTGGTCTATGCTGTTGTGAGCAAATTCGTGGCAAAAGTCCGTTACCCCCGCCTCAATCCTTAAGGACTCTCAGTATGATCATCTCGACACCTCAAGGTGTCACTGTGCCAATTTGAAAAATTACACGAATTATTTCCGTCGATTTTTGATAACAGGTATAATGTAGGAAAGGGAAGGCAGGTGGTTGGAGCATTTGTATTAATGAATTTAGCGAATATACTGATAAGCTTGACAGGCGGTTGTTCGTGTTGCGCAGACCTGTCGCCGATGCAGCACATGCAGATGGGCGGCGCGCGCGTGTCGCCGGCGCTGAACGCGTCGCTGAACGCGCCGCTGCTGGGCGGCTACGGGCTGAACTCGTACCGCGTGCCGCAGCAGCAGTTCAACAACCAGCTGGTCATGAACGTGCAGGGCGGGCAGTACGCGCCCGAGCGCGCGCAGCAGCCCAACGTGTACGCCTACCCCTACATCAACCCGCCGCCGCCGCTCGCCATGCAGACGCTCAACTCTACCATGCGCCGGTAGCGCCGGTAGCGCCGCCTGGCTCGGGCCTCAAGTACAAATAGCTGACGGAGGGTACCCGGCTTGTATATACGGTGACGCGCTCGCGGCCCCGGCCCGGAGCCGGCGAGGCGAGCCGAAGCTGAATAAAGTACAAAATTGCAAATAATTGTAATTAAATTTGTGTATATTGACGAGTGTCAGCGAACTAGCATAATTGTATAGTGCAATAATCGGAGTGTCCCGCGAGCCCCGGCGAGCCCGGAGAGCCGGGGAGCCCGGGGAGCCCGGGGAGCCCGGGGAGCCCGGGGAGCCCGGGAGCCGCGCGCCCCGAGGCGCGGTCGGACGTGTGCGCTTAATTCATAATAAATTAATATATTCTCAATTTCCAAAGAAATTAGTTAAGTCTTTGGTTTTGTTGTGAAGTCCAATGTTTTTCGAATCGCATATAGTCTGTACGGAGCTCGTGTGTATATTTTGTATACATTGGTTTTAAATGTCGAGTGACGACGCGCGTGTGTACAGTCCACGAGTTAATTTATAGTTTTAATGTATCTGTTCTTCGAAGTGCCTCTTTCTCGTCCTCTCTGCTTAACTCCGTGTAAGATACTGTATGTATTACGACTAATTAACGCAAGGCTGTATATAGAGCTCGTAAGTAGTCCGGTAAGATAGAACACGCTAGGCCCGGCGCGGCCGGCGCCGGCTGACCGCGCGATGGAATTATTTTTGTATCGGAAGGAGCGCGGGCGCGGGCGGCTCTGAACGTTATCGTTTTTATATTTTGTATTCTTTTACACTCTTAGAATTAAAAGTTTTATATTACGATAGTTTCTGTTTTTATGCTTCGCTTAAGGATTATTTCGTGTTATCCCAGTAATTTATTGCCAAATGTTATTAACACTTAATTTTGCGGTATCGTTTTAGTTTAAGGTTAGTTGTTTAGTTTGACTTGCACGTACGTTTGTTGCGGCTGGAGCGCGCATGATCTGCTCGCGGTCGCCGCGGCCGCCGCGGCCGAGTTATGGATGTTATTGTTACTAATGTGTAGAATATTAAATATTGTAAATACGATAACAGTAAGAAACATGTAGCAGGTGTTATCACACAAAATATAATTTTGTGAAAAAATATGGTGTTTTATTGTTGTCAGTCATCGCCTACCGCATACATTTGAAGGTCGAAGTTTTATTACGCTGCAAGTTCACTCTGAACATAGTGCCCTTAAATTTGGAAGCTAAGTAATACGGTTCCGGAGTCGCGGTCCCGCTGCGGCGCCGCGGTGCCCTGCCCGGCGGCGCTGTCGCTGCCTGCAGCTGACGACATCGAATAGCAGTGGGACAGCAGAAATGGGAACACAGCCTAACCTAATAATACCTACCTACTTAATAAAGATAACGACATTTGTTCAGAAAGTAGACCGCACGGGCACTTTTAAACGTCAAGAATGTACCAGCGCTTCACAAGAAGAGACCACTGCTGAGAAGAAACGCTGCAAGAAATTCGGTAGTCGATATTTTTTTTTTAATATATTTAATATTACAATATGGTACTACTTAGTCTACCATTATATCAATCACTAAATATTAAAATAAAAAATATATCAAATAACCTGCGTAGTTACCGCAGGAAAACACCAAAATCTTACGAGAGAGATAGAGAAAAAAAAGGAAAAAAATAACACCTACTTATGTGTATACATATAAGAATAAGACAGTGCAAGACGACCACATAAGATTGATATGTTTTCCTACATCAACGGTGTCCCCTAGACAAGATAAAGCTTTTGAATTGAAAAAAAAAAAAACTGATTTACTTTCTGGTTTAAAGAAAGAAAGACAAACATTTAGGTTTAGGCCAAGCATTTTTGTCTATTAGTCCTTGACTCCTCGATCCTATTATTATAGGATTTCGACATGAACGACTTGTTCAAGTAATTTTTAGTTCTGGAAAGGGTAGCTTTAAAACTACGTCAGGTAATTTATTATAGAAATGAATGAATTGACCAAGAAAAGATTTATATACTTTACGCGGACTTTGGAATAGCGATTTTATTTTTATTTCTAGTATTTAAATTATGTATATCAGATTTTTTTGTGAAAGAATCTAAATTTTTAATTACATAAATAATATTCTCATAAATAAATAGAGACCCTACAGTTAAGATATTAATTTCCTTGAAAAGTTCTCTTAAGAAGTCACGGGAATTTAAGTTGTAAATAGAACGTATGGCCCTTTTTTGTAACACAAATATAGGTATGTCAGCTGCCTTACCCCAAACCAGAATGCCGTACGACATGATACTATGGAAATAACTATAATAAACTAAGAGAGTTGTCTCAACATTGGTTAGTTGCCTAATTTTCCTAACGGCGGCGTAAGCTGCCCAACTTAGTTTACCTGCCAGTACAGCTATATGGGGACTCCATTGCAAATTTTTATCAATTGCTATGCCTAGAAAAACTGCCTTATCTACGATTTGCAAACACTCATTTAGAAAAATACTAGAATCTAACGATTTATCATTAGGCAAAGCGAACCCAACACATTTAGTTTTCATAGCATTTAAGAGCAAATTGTTGCTAGTAAACCAATTGAGTACTTTAACTAGTGTGTGTTTATCCTACTGTAGTCTATGCATTTTCTGTCTACCTTGAAAATTAGTGACTTATCATCAGCAAAAAGTACAATATCACAAAGTTTATCTACTGTTGGTGGTAAGTCATTTGGGTGAATTGACAACATTTCAAAAAAAAAGCATTATTGTTTTTTCGAGTTTATAATAGCTGGTTAAAAGTTAGACTACCCGTATTTCTTGGTTTTTCTTTATTTAACTTAAATTCGTCGTTAATAATTTATTAAAGAAATAGTCATTAAAAAGACCGTATATACAAAGTTAGGAATACTGATGTCGTGATCTTAGCATGATATAAAATTTAAAAAAAGTAACTTTAAACAGAAACAAAACTGACTGTCATGTCATGTGATATTTTTTTCAATTCCTTTGGTAATAAATGGACTAAGGGCACTATAAGTGTATTCCTAACATTCACAATCCAACTTTTTTTACTGTTTTTCCTAAATATATTAAAAACTACTGCATAAAAAAATCCAAATATATTTTTACTGTAATCAGCAGTGTAAAATCTAGAAACGGTATTTTATTTTACTACCTTAGCACAAAATGAATTGTTGTCAATTGCAAAAATATTGTACATAGTTAAGGAGTTACTTGATATAACGTTAACTTTCTTCCATTGTTTTTCCTTTGTGTAACGAAAATTATCTATATGATCATATGACTAATCTTTGTTATACAAAGGAAAAAGTTTAGGATTGTTAAGGATTTTTTAATTGAGTCCTTAACTATGTACAATATTTTTGCAATTCACCCATTTATGTAAACCAAAAATAGAAAAGGACCTAAAATAGAGCCTTGAGGCACACCTATTTTCACTGTAGGTCCATCGTTTTGTTTGAAAACAACTGTTTGAATTCTATCACTTAGATAAGAAGACATAAGACATAGCTTTATTGGACAAACCATAATGTTCTAATTTTAAAATAAGGGTCGTATGAACCACGCAATCAAAAGCTTTAGAAAGATCACAAAATATTCCTACTGCATCGCAAGATTTCTCCCAACTGTTATATATATATTTAATGAGTACAGATGCCGCATCAAATGTTGATCGACCTCTAGTAAAGCCGAACTGGTTATTGCTAAGTAGTTTCCTATCCTGTTATTACAAATTGCGTAGTTTATTGTTTTTAAACCCATAAATATTAAGTATCTATCAGACAAAGGATCATGGGCAATTGGGTGTGCCACCAACAGAATTGAAACCTATATCATTAAAAAGGTTTTAGTTAAAGCATCATTTCTTAATATCGCCGCAAATATCTAGCTCACCGGAGAACAAAAATAAGGGCACTCGAAAACAAGATACATCGTCCGTAGAAACTTCGGCTAATTAATGTATAATCGTTACAGTTTATTATAGAACTGCGTGTAGGGTGTTTGATGTACCAAAATATGTAAACTGTAGTGCTCGAGCTTCTCCAGAACCTGTCTAAAAAAGTATATTTAAAAATATTCGTAACAACACGTTACTCGCAAGATTACAAAGTATCTCGTAAAACTCTATCATCAACATAACCTTCGATTATATTACATAACTGAAAAAAAATACACGATTTTTTAATGTTGGTATAAATATAAATGGTGTATTTAGGTATCTGTACGACAAATAAACTCTCGATTTCAAGAAAATACTTCAGTTTGTTAATGTATATTACCTAAAGTTTATAGGGACTGTCTTGTTTTCAAGTGAACATATTTTTGTTCTCCGGTGAGCTAAGTAGGTATTTGCGGCCATAATAAGAAATGATTTTTTCACTAAGTTCATTTTAAATATAAAGGTCCCAATTCTGTTGGTGCCACACCCAATTTCCATACAAAAATGCCCATGATCCTTTGATATAAAAACTTCGAAACAAAATACCACCAAAGTTTGACATGATTCGAGGGTGACTTTGATACTGCGATATAGGCCAACACAGGCATAATCAAAATTCAAAGTAGCTGCTACATCTTAAGAATTAAGTAAGATTTTAAGCTGTGTCCTATTTTTGTCTGCTAAGCCGTCTCCCGTAGTCCGCCTCTAGCCGAGTGAAGTCACTAAAATTAGTAGTTAAAAAAAAAACAAAATTAAAAGTATTTATTCAGTACATTGGCAACATATGAGGGCTCTTTTACACGTCGATAATATGGAGTGAATCTACTATTAGTAGTCACCAATACAATATTTTTAATAGTTTTATTTTACGATTAAATGCGGGAGTTAGGTACAGAAGTGTTATTTTTACCGCTATATCTATGTAACCCAAATTATATTTTGCTTTAACACAATAATCTCACTTACATTACTTATGTTATGTCCGTTCCCAATATTCAAGCCGCGGAGACGTTGGTTCCTGGGACACATCTTTCTTTTGCGATTACACGGCAAATGCCAATTTTATGCGCGGAGTATCCTATCGTCGGTGGCAATTTCCGCGTAAGTAACAAATTCATGGCTCCGGCCATAATGATCACCTTCTTAAAATGTCCATTTCTCAGAATGACTATATCCTATAACGACCATGTTTTAGAATTACCACATTTCAGATTGACCACATCGTATGATGACAACTCTCTAAACATAAGTAGAGGTAACATACATAAGATTGCTTCGGATCGCCCCATCACTTTCTTGCGGATTAATTACACGTCGACAGCAAAAGGGATAGCAATAGACGAATTTCGAAGGTGATACCTCTGTTCTATGTTAATATGGCCCTTCCTAGGAGGCCAGTCGGACAGGTCGTAGGTACCTATGTTAGGAGTGGTTGTTTTAGGAATGTGGTAAATTTGGGAGGTGGTCATTGTGGGAAGTGGACAGTTTGAAATGTGATATTTTTAGAAGCTAGTCATTTTAAAAATGTGGTCGTTATACGATGTGACCAATACGGTATGTGGCCATTTTAGGTTGTGGTCGTATTGATTGTGGTCATTCTGGGCAATGGACATTTTAGAAAGTGGTCATTTTGGTAAGGTGGTCATTACGTGCCGGAACGAAATTCGTTAAGTTGCAAAATACGTTACTGTATTACTTACTTGCTATGGTGTATTTGGCATCTTATTTAACTTATTATACGGTACGGTATTGCAGTATTACCGACGCTATGCTATCCCATCCGAGGGTTGGAATTGACCACAGTAAACGGCATTAGTTTAGTCGATCCATAAGGGCTCCTATTCTAGGCGGTATACACCATATTGCCTTTGATCTGCTAATCAATCAATTCTTTGATTTATGGCTACTGTCCAGTGGGACAATTCTGCCAGTGTCAAGGTTGGAAGTTACACGTGATCGGTGAAAATACTTTTCCAGAAACAGGTGCTGAATCATCAGTTGGGGAATCTAAAAATAAAACAAATTATGTACATTAACTACAACTACAATACCAAATCTATAAGGCAATTTACAACTTAATATTAAAATCATTAATATACTTAGCTAAAATATATACAAATGAAGTATTTACAAAAGTGAGGACATAACTAAGACTAGCTGGGCGAAAGATGTAATCAGGAAGAAAGTTATATAAAGAAACAGGAATATTAGGGCAATTGAAAAAAATGTGATCTGGGGTTCCCTCCTCAAGACCACACTCGCACAGAGAATGATCCCGAACTCGGATCTTCGCCAGAAAATGGGGCGAACAAATATGACCAAGTCGCAGTCGAATTATAGTGGAGGTGGCAGACTTGTTAATTTTATTAAATTTAAAAAACCAAGGTTTTACAGGTAGACTTGGTTGAATGCCACCATAATGTCTACCCTTGGAGAGACGAGAACAATTCCATAAGTCAGTCCAGTGATCAACCAGATGGGACCTCGAAGTAGCACGCAAGTCTTGACTAAAACATTCCGAGTGGGAGGTGCAACCAATATCTATCGCTTGCTTCGCGAAAAAATCAACCCGTTCATTGCCTGTAATGCCTGCATGCCCAGGGATCCAAGCCAAAACCACATCAATGCCAAGAGTATGACAGCGATGGAGAACCTCTCTCGACTTAAGATTAATTAAGAGATTATCCCTTGATCGCAGGGGAACCTTATCCAAGGCCTGGAGACAACTCAAAGAATCTGAGAAAACAATAGATTTTGACATTTTGTGTGATTCTATGTAAGAGACAGCTTCAAAAATGGCAATAGCCTCTCCAGAGTAAACAGAAGATTGAGGGGGAGACTTAAAGTTTAAAACAACATTATACCGTGGAATCCAGACAGCTGAACCCACACAGCCATCTGAAGAGAGCTTGGAAGCATCAGTGAAAACAGGAATCCACCCATCCCATTTTTCAAATAATATTTTATTGAAAACCCGATTGGCTTCAATATCATTCTTTTTAATGCCAAAACAAAAATCAATTCTAGGATGAAACAGGATAGAATCAAAGCTAAAACTAAATAAAGGGTTGCCAACAGACTGGACCACCGGGGGACCATTACAGAATTTACGAAAACTTTTAATTAGGCAAGGAGTCTCCTTGTGAGACCAGTACTTAGAGGAGGGCATGACATCAGAAAGACGATTAAGGCGACACAATAAAGGGTGATCAGACGACTGCACAGCTCTGAAGAAAAAGCGATCAGAAAGGAATTGTCTGCGAAGCTTTAAAGGAGGCTCCAAACATTCTATCTGGAGAGCGTTGATGGGAGAAGATTTCATAGCTCCAGAAATTATACGCAAACACCTCGACTGAATCCTATCTAAAGATGCCAGAGCAAGTTTGCTACAGGGCTCCAACAAAAAAGAACCATAATCAAAGTGGCTCCGGATGATCGCATTATACAAAAGCTTTTGAGAATATGGATGAGCACCCCACCAAGCACCAGATAAAGCTCTCATAACATTTATGCTTTTCTCACATTTATCCTTAATGTGATTCAAGTGAGGAATCCCAGTTAAATGATGATCTAAAATTAAACCTAGAAATTTAACAGAATTAGACACAGGGAGCAATACCCCCTCAAGAAAGATACGGATATCAGGAACCTGTCTTTTTCTAGTAAAAATCACAACCGAACTCTTAGAGGCAGACAAAGATAAGCCATGATCTAAGAGCCACGTGTTTAAGTAACCTAGAGCGGAGTTAAGAGACTGAGAACACTTGGAAATGGAGTTGGAGGCAAAGTAAAGAGCAATGTCATCAGCATATTGCAAAATATTACAAAAACAATCTACTGATTGACTGAGGTCAGCGGTATAAAGGCTATATAAAATTGGACTTAATACAGAACCCTGAGGAAGACCCTTCCAAATGGTTCTAGGAGGCAACAAAGAACCTTGAAAACGAACTGAGATAGAACGAGCCATGAAAAGATTGCAAATGACATGAACCATCTTCACTGGCAAACTCAATTGAAGCATTTTTTGCCTGAGAAGCGGAAGCTGAACATTATCATAGGCAGAAGTTATATCTAAAAAAACACCAACAAGGTGATGACCTCTGGAGAAAGCTAAACGAACATCGGACGTAAGAATACTTAAACTATCCATAGTTCCCATGCCTCTACGAAACCCAAATTGGGATTTGGAAAGGATTCCTCGACTTTCTAAAATCCACTCGAGCCTATTCTTAATTAAATGCTCTAGGATCTTTGAGAGAACAGATGAAAGAGCAATAGGTCTATAACTGGAGGGGACACTGGGATCTTTACCAGGTTTTACAATGGGAATAATAATTTGGTTCTTCCATGAATCAGGGAGGCAGCCGGAATTATAAATATGATTTAACAGGGAAAGGAAGAAAATTTTAGAAGAGTCAGAGCACCGTCTAATGAAAGAATAAGGAATTCCGTCTATTCCCGGAGAAGAATCTTGAAGATGATCCAACACAGTAGAAATTTCCCGAAAAGAAAAGGGATCATCCATACTGTCAGAAGAGAAAGGAGACGAAGGAGGAGGAAAGCAATCTTCCGGCGGAACAAAAGCAGGCGCTAATTTATCCAAAAAACCCTCCAACCAGCTAGACGGATCATTAGACAGTGGGTTCGAATCAGACAAAGATCCACGAAATCTTTTGATGTTCTTCCATACTAAGGAAGAGGGCGTACGAGGAGACAGGTTCTCGCAAAAACGAGACCAACCAAGACGTTTTTTAGAAGATAACAAACGCTTACAACGAGCATTAGAAGCCTGGAACTCCAAATATTTTTCCAGATTAGACAAATCCACAGCAAAAGCATCTTCAGCCTCATTTCTATTTTTAATAGCTAAAGTACAATCAGCATCCCACCACGGAGGAGAAGAAGCCCTGCGAAGTGAAGAGCTTTTAGTAGGAATATTAGAATTAGCTGAAAGAATTAAAATTGAGACAAACTTAAAATACAACTCCAGAAAATTATCAGAAGAAACAGGAGGAAGGAGCGCTACTTCATTAGAGACCAAAGAAGAAAATTCAGGCCAGTCAGCTTGTCCAGTTCTATACTTAAGAAGAGGAGGAGAAGATAAAAACGGAACAGACACATCAGAGGTAAAAGAAATAAGAATAGGAAAATGATCACTACCATGAGAATGGGAGAGAACCCTCCAGGAGAGCCTAGAAGCCAAGTAAGGTGATGTCAGAGTTAAATCCACAGAGCTAGGATTTTGCAAAGGGGATGATCTCCTAGTAGGAGATCCATCATTCAACAGGCACAAATTAATGTTGTCAAAGACATTTAAAAGATGAGATGAATTGTAATTGCAGGAATGAGAACCCCACAAAGTGTGATGACAGTTAAAATCCCCCATGACAACAAAAGGGCCAGAGAGAGAGGAAAGGATTGAGTCTAATTCAGCAATAATCGAGAGATTAGGGTGAGGAATATAAAGGGAAATGAAAGTAGAATTAAAAAGTTTTACAGCAACAATATTTATGCCTGAAGAATGATTGGGGATAGGAACTAAAGAAAAGGGAAGAGAACGTTTAATAAGAACGGCACAACCGTTCCAACCATCAACACTGTCATCCCGAAGACATGAGAAACCTGAAACCCTAAAAAGGGACCCAGGCTTTAACCATGACTCCGAGATAGCAAGAATTGAGGGATTGAATTTGTTAATGAGATGAATGATTTCATGTTTTTTATGTCGAATGCTTCTACAATTCCATTGAATGGCTGTATAAGCCATTATTGGTCATAAGGACAGACGTCAATTGATTCAGCAGTTCTGAGACATTGTTCGGTATAGCATCAGAGAACTTCGAAAGAAGATTCACTAATGTGCTGATAAGCAGCTTAATAAGGTTATCATTTGGAGTAAAATCAGGTTCAGAGTCATTGAGTGCACAGCCATTTAATTGAGTGGATTTCGGAGAATGAATGATTGCGTTGTGAGCAGCTTTGTCATAGCCCTTCTCCAGAACTGGGGCAGGGCGACGAGGAACAAAGATTGTTTTTTTGTGAGAAACCGGAGGAATAGAGCGTGATGGAGTGACAGGAGAAGGAGGAGATAAAGGAGCCAAGGATTCTTGAGTCAGGGGAAACAAGGAAGGAGAAACCGAAGAGCGAGTAGTATCAGCAAATGAACGCCGAACAGGGCGAAAGCGACGAGCAGCATCAGAGTATGGGATGTTTTCCTCTGACATCACTAACTTTATACTTTTCTGCCTAGAGTGCTCAGGGCAGGAAGAATTTGTGGCAAAATGCATGCCAGAACAAAATAGACAAGAAGCCATTTCTGCACTGACAAGACAATCTATACCTTCATGGGGTTGAGCGCATTTAAAACAGCGGGGGTTAGACCTACAATTCACTTTAATATGACCAAACCGGCAGCATTTATTACATTGAATGGAAGGGAGCTGATATACATCCACAGGAATAGAGGTATGGAAACAATAAACTCTTTCGGGCAAAGACTGCCCCAAAAAGGTCAATGAAACAGTTTGGGTAGGAACCCAGGACACTTTCCCATCCAGTGAACATTTACGGTTAAGCCTACGAGCCTTGATAACTTTTGCGGAGCAGTCAATAGAGCTGACCAGCTCCTCTAGGGTCCAGTCGACAGGAATACCACGAACAAGGCCCATCCTTGTGATACTGAACATTGGAATGATGGGGTTAAATTGAGGGTTCTCATTGAACAGAGCACTCTCCAAGAACTCATTAGCCGAGTCTGCATTAATAAACTCAACAACAACACGACTACGACCGCCAGATCTGATTCCACCTTTACAAATACCCTTAATGTGGTACCTGTGAACAAGCTGAGCGAATTTCAGAGTACGAAGAGAGGAACCAATGGAGGCATCCTCCACTGTCTTTGTAACGTGGACAATGAAAGGACCCGAATCAGCAGAGCCATATTTTAATTTTGTACCAGGAGCAAACTCCGGAACCGTAAAAGTATGCTGGATGGAGGCTGACGCCGGCATCCTAGCATCCCTTTTATGATTGTTGTCCAAAACACCAGAGTCATTAGGACCTCGTTTGCGAGAACTAACTTCCCCCAAATCAACTACAGGGACAGAAGTCCCACCGCCCCCATCAGGGGGCTCCTCGTCCAACATCAATCAATACTTACCAAATTACAGCTATACAACACTACAACTCAAACACACTAAAATAAAAAACTAAAACTACAATAATTACACTAATTCTTAGAGAATCAACTGAAATAAGAATTAAAAAGGGCAAGAGAAAATTTTGCACGTGTAACAACCAGACACCGTCAATTGTTTTACCTTTGATCTGCTACCGTATTGTTAACGTGAAACCAAATATTTACTTGACAGCAATGACAGCCGAAATCAAATAATAAAATATACCTAATATAAAGCAATAACCCAAACGCCGACGAGAATAGGGTTTTTACCGACTAAAATAGAGGCGGAGTTCAGTCACGATAGTAAGGTTCAAAAAAACAAAATACATATGAATTAAAAGCCATGTATACCTATATTCATTTCAATTTACATTCATAATATATATATAGGTACTATTACAGATAGACGACGCCGCAATTTTCGATACGATTGTTTGACATTTACTCGAACAGTCAATAACTGCGCATAAGTTTTGAGCAATACTCAGATTTTGAAAGAGATTGAGATGAAAGAGGTTATTACTACCTACTTATACACCCGGTATGTTTGGGAAGGATAGGTACGGTCAGCGTCATAAATATATATACGTTAACAAGGTTTCAGAAATATATATACACCCCTATTCCCTCGCAGTAGAGTCGTGTTTACATATTTTTGGAAGTTTT
This sequence comes from Acleris emargana, assembly GCA_927399475.2. NCBI lineage: Eukaryota > Metazoa > Arthropoda > Insecta > Lepidoptera > Tortricidae > Acleris > Acleris emargana. The sequence continues at coordinate 227,878 of OV656851.1, forward strand.
ACTGTGTCTATATATTTGATGCTGACTGTACTAACATAATGCTTAATATAAAGTTCATCAGACATGATGATGCGTCGTAATACGTAGGTCATAAATCATAAATAATATATTATTTTACTGTAACCATAAATTTAAAAGAAAAATAACAAATTCTAAAAACCGCTTGATCGGTTCTCTTGTTTGGCAAGCTAAAGGCTCTACGTTACATTCAATGTCGCTCCATCCATGTTCAATACCTACTTTAGTCGGGATAAACGGGGGCGATAATTTAATCTCTTTCGGTGACTAAAGTTCAGTAAAATGGCTGATTGGCTGATTTCAAGAAGTATGTATTTTTGAAGTTAAGTTCCCGTGTATGATGTCGAGCACGTGAACGAAAGCACGCGTGAATTTATTTTCATTTACTCGGATGGTAATTCATTGTATAATAAATTTAAATTTTCTTTACTATAGTCAGTAAAGAAAATTTGCAAAAACATTGCCTTTATAAAACTTTTGACAGCACAACGAATTTAAACTTACAACTACCTACTTACTTCATAAAAAAAAATCTTTGATGATAAGGAGAGCGCGGAGCACCCGCACGGACGCGGTCGCCGCAATTAAAATTAATACATTTTTACATACATACATACATACATACATACCTTCACGCCTGTAATCCCATAGTGGGGTAGGCAGAGCTACAGAATTACAACTTGCACAAATAGGCTAAGATGTTTACACATTTTTCATTGGACATAATTTCGTAAATTATTTTACAATACCTCACCTATTACAAATGAACGATTCTTATTTAAACATTTCCATTTATCAATAAAAAAATATTTAATTTAAACATTTTGAACCGTAATGACTAGATCGGTTCGGATTATCGCCGTTTCGTCAATCGGTGTAACACCTAGCACCTCGGCGGGCAGCAGCCGGCTAGTTAAGTGCGGGGAGCACAAGTTGTATTTTCTCGTATGTCGCGCAGTGCATCCCTGTCGTAACTGACTAGATAGAAAGGGAGATCCGAGCGAAAACTAAGTCGCGGGCTACTTGTGCTAGCCGCATAGCAGGGTGCGATATGTTTTATATACATAAGTAGTATAATATACCTTCACGCCTGTAATCCCAGAGTGGGCTAGGCAGAGCTACTGAATTACATCTTAAAAAGTTGTTGATAATTCAGTAACCACAATTTGCACAAATAGGCTAAGATGTTTACCAGCATATTAGTGACAGGTTGCAAGCCCATCCCTAACCTAACAGTACCTACGTACTACAAGCCTATATTCCCTATAGGACTAGATATACACAATACAATACAATACAAAACACTTTATTGTACACCAAACAAAAACATAACAGAGATGGAGCACAATTAAAAATAATACAGGTAAACAACAGTCGGTCTTATCGCTGATTAGCGATCTCTTCCAGACAACTTTTAATATTTAATAATAAGGCGGACTCAATTACATTATGAACAATCAAACAAAATCCCGGTGTCTCGTTCTGAGTGGCCGATCCGTGAGCGGTCCCGGGCGAAACGCACAGTACCCAGCACCTCCCGGCCTGCCCACTTACTGCACCGAGCACACGCCGGAGCGCCCTCATTCATATTGTGTTTTCTAATAAACTAAAGCATTTCTTTATCGAAGAGTGTTAATTTGTTGTTCAAACGAATACCTCCTCCTCGTATCAATTGACACGACACCAGAGGACGCCCGCCACTCCATACGCGTACAACTAGTTTCCCGCTACCCCCCCTATTTTGACCCCCCAAGGAATATTCCGTCCCAATGTCAAGTCCCTCGGTCCAGAGGTAGCGGCGTGCATGGTCGGTCAGCCCGTCAGTTGCTTTTATTTATTGGATATAAAGAATGACAAACTATAATTATAAGAAATTGACTTTTGGAGTAATGAATTGAAATTAAAACGGGACGGGCGGCGTTTGTTTGGTGCAGTGTTGAATATCCATCCGTCGCGTCGCTTCAAGCAGTCTAGAGAGTTGAGACGCGCTGTTCTTGGGATCTGTCAACAGGCGACGGTTATCCCCACTCGTCGGCATTGCGAACTAATGGGGATATCGTGCCCTGTTGTCTGCAGCGAACAGATGGGTAACAACAATCCCACTAGTCCGCACCTTCAGATCGCCACCAGTTGCCTAGTTCGCACTCCATGTTGACAGTGGGACTAGCCCAAGGAGACGGGACAGCTCTTTTCACCCGAATCAATCAATCAATCGCCTTGGGACAAAATATATAGTACAAAGTCAAAACTTTGAAACAATAAATAGTAACAAAAGCAAACACGTATTGCTTAAACTTTGGATTCTTAAATATCTATGAAATTATATTAGATTTATAAAGAATATTTATAAGTCTCTGGACATTTCAATTTGCTTGGTCCTTATTAGTTTATTATTATTTTAAGTTGGCATATATAGGCAGTTCTTATAACATCAAGTAAAAAATATTAACTTGTGGCGTTCGCTGATTCTACATCGAGCCTTACCACTACCACGACAACACATGGATTGCTATACTACCGTCGCAACTGTACCCACCACGTGCAGACGCATGGCGTGCGTCGCATCAACAATCATATTGTTATTGAAATACGAAATACGGCTTTTCAGATTGTATCGCGTTTAATTCTGACAACTTTCTTTTTTTCTTTTCTTTTCTGTCCTGTTTTGTTATTGCTGCATTTGTTTTTTTCGCGTAGGTACCACTTATAGTTATTAATTCCCCTCCATTCTCACAATACGAATTTCCATATTTCCGTTTTTTTTGTTGATTTCGGTATTGTAAGTGCATCTTTGTATTCTGTAAGTATCTAGCCCATATTCCTAGTTGTAAGTTCCTCAAAACCACGCGAAGGTTTGAGCGCGTCCGTTCCATGCCACCCAGTTTCTTCGTTTATTTATTCATCATTTTCACCATTCCGTCACGAATATATCCGACAAAAAATATTTATTTATTTTATGGCATAGGAAGGCAATCGAGCACACAGGCCACCTGATGGTAAGTGGAAACTGTGACCCATAGACATTCGCATTCACAAGACTGCAAATGCACTGCCAACCCTGAGGACTAAGATGGAATGCCTCTATGCTAGTCATTTCACCGGCTGTTTTATCCCCAAACCGGAACACAAAAATGCGAACACTGCTGCTTGGCGGTAGGTTAATGGATAAGATGGTGGTACCAACCCGGACGGACCCTGCACAAGGTCCAAGGTCCTCCGACGTCATTGGATCATTTGTGCGGAAAAACTCCCAAGTAGCTGTACATTTTGGTACCATGCTGCAGCTATTGGAGTAATAAATTGAAACCACTCTCACTTTAATATGCTACTGCGACAAGCCAATAAAGTGTACAACTACTTCCGAGTTGAATTACGATACTATCAGAAAAACCGTTTCATTTCCAGTGTACAATAATCCAACAGATGGTTTTGTCACGAATCAATTACAGTCAGTTGCAATTATTAAACCTACAAAGTTACCAAAAAGTTGTAGCAGAATACATAATACTATTTTACATTCATACACAGTATCCTACGTATAATATTACAAGCGTGGCTTCGCCTCAGCGACATGGTGTCCCTTCAAAAGGGTATACCAAGTTAAATACCAAATGACTCTGCGGTTGTTACCAGCTGCTCAGAGCCCCTCGTGCCCGTCGATCCCCACCACGGGGCGTTAAATATCTCCTTACACCATATAATTTGAGGCTTTGAAGTCTGCACGTAGGACTCGTCTCATTTTCGGTAAAGGCGACTTTGTCGCTATTAATAGGGAAATCTCCGACATTGATTGGGCATCCAAGTTCGCTGCAAGGTCACTGAACGATTCAGTTGATTACTTTTATAACACTATTAATAATTTAATATCTACTTATATACCTACTAAACTACAAAATAAGGATTCCTATCCTATTTGGTATTCACCAGCTTTGGTCAAATCAATAAAAGAAAAATATAAATATTTAAGAAAATTTAGAATATATGCTAACCACTCAGATCTGGCTTCATTTAAACTACTTCGAGATAGAATACGTGTTTTGGAGAGTAGTTGTTACCAAAATTATATCAAGTCTGTCGAAAAATCGATTGAGATGAATCCAAAAAACTTTTGGTCTTACATTAAGACCAAATCTAAGTCTAATAGTGTCCCGAGTAGTGTTTCATTAGGAGATTCAGTGGCTTCTACGGGAGAAACCATTTGTAATCTATTTGCCTCTTATTTTCATTCCACATTCTTGGATAGCCAGGATCCGTTAGTAATTCCCACCGAATCTGTTTTCAACTCAAATGCCACCTGTGATATTTTTAACATTCGTGTATTCGCTGACGAAATTCGCTCCCTTATTTTAAAATTAGACCCCAATAAATCGGCAGGTCCTGATCACTTGCCAGCCCGTTTCCTCATTCCTTGCTCCGATACCATATCTATCCCTATAGCCTTGCTTTTCCAGAGATCCCTTTCAGAGTCCCATATGCCTCATATTTGGAAATTAGCTTTTATTTCACCTGTGCATAAAAAAGGTTCTAAGTTGGATGTAACCAACTATAGACCAATATCTAAGTTATGTATTATATCGAAAGTCTTCGAAAAGGTTGTATATAATCAATTATACATAGCTCTGAAACAGTCGATCAATTCTTCCCAGCATGGGTTTGTAAGGGGTCGGTCGACAGTTTCTAACCTAGTACTTTTTAACGACTTCCTGACGGACTCCATGGCTAATGGGCGGCAGGTGGATGTCATTTACACGGACTATAGCAAAGCTTTTGATCGGATCGATCATAATTTACTCCTGGAGAAGCTTCTAAAGGCTGGTATAAGAGGGAATCTCCTTCGGTGGTTCGCATCTTATATTGATAGAAGATCCCAAGCTGTTGTAGTAAATAATTTCACATCTACCTGGTTGTCCGTACCCAGCGGTGTGCCCCAGGGGTCTTTATTAGGTCCTTTACTATTCGCCCTCTTCATAAACGATGTGAATTCATGTCTTCAATCTTCTCATCTACTTTGTTTCGCTGACGACATGAAATTATTTTCTGGCATTTCTTCAGTTGCGGATGCGGGCCGTCTACAGGCTGACCTAAGTCGACTTGAACTGTACTGCGAACGCCACAAGTTAGATCTAAATCCAGCCAAATGTTCAGTAACCACCTTTACACGGAAGAACCAAGTTGTAGTCTTTGATTACAGCTTAAAGGGACTAAAGCTTTCAACCGAACCCTGGGTCCGGGATCTTGGAGTAACTCACGACAGCAAACTAACCTTCGAAAAACATGTGGAAGCTATTATTAATAAAGCCTCCAAAGCGTTGGGATTCGTCATGAGAAGCTGTACAAATTTCACTCAAGCTAAGACCTTCAAGATCCTGTATTGTGCTTTGGTAAGAAGCAATCTTGAGTACGCATCGCAAATTTGGAACCCTAAATATAACTGCTATGTTGACCGAATTGAAAGAGTACAGAAAAAGTTTTTAAGATTTCTATCCTTTCGGCTAAAGATAAATTACAAGTCTGCAGATTATATTGCCCTATGTAAGCGCCACCACTTTCTACCACTGTACAAACGGCGCGAGATTGCTGACCTGACATATTACTTGAAGATTGTCTCTGGACAAGTTGATTGCCCGGATCTCCTGGGGAAAGTCAGCTTCCGGGTGCCAGCGGCCTCACTGCGTGTTAACCCACCAATTCAAATTCCCTTTGTAGCAACTAACTATCGGCGGAACTCCTTCTTGTTGCGAGCAGGTAAAATCTTCAACATTTGTGCTAGGGACATTGATTTAGATGTATTTAACACACCTACATCTACGCTTAGGCGGTTACTCAGTCACAACTTCTTTAATTAGGCTATAAGTGTTCGTGATTCTCTTTTTGTTTTCTACCGTTTTTTATTCTTGTGTACTTATACATGTGACTGTTCTCTTGCTCTCTTGGTGTAGCGAGGCGTGTGTGCCTGCGTTGGCTGTTATTTCTGCTATGTTTAATTACTTTGTCTCTATCGGTGAGAACCTTTAATTGGCTTTTTGTTACGTATTTTAATTTCTATTTTGTTTTGTAAGCTGTTGGATCTCCAATAAATCATAAATAAATAAATAAATATCAGGAGTAATGGCTTACTGAGTGAATACCTCAGACGGTGACGCTATGGGCGGGGAGCGGAGGGCGCTGTCAGTGAGGGCCGCCCGCGCTGCGCCGGTTCACTCTTATTGTTATAAATGCGAAGTTACTCCTGCACGCTGCAACGGCGGGACTGATTTGAATGACATTTGGAATGGAGATAGCTTATAGCCTGGATTATACAGGGTGTTTGGTGCATCGTTTGCCAAATTAAAATAGCGGATTGGTGGGGTCATTTGCTATCTTTTTCGGCCCCAAAAACACATTTGTTCCCAACGGGTTTTTTTTCAATTTTTAATAGTTCTAAGAGCTGCCACTCATAAAAAAATCCGTTGCGAGAAAATGTGTTTTGGGAGCCGAAAGAGAAAGCAAATGATCCCACTAATCCGCCATTTTAATTTGGCAAAAGATGCACCAAACACCCTGTATTATGGGCTACTTTTAAAACTATACGCGGACGCGGCAAAAGCTAAAAAGCCATTAATATCCAAATAACTTATAGTTATTACCTACTAATGTATAAGTAACTAGGTGGAGACATTTTAATAACAAATGGTTTACAAGTGCGACGCGGCACGGGGGGTTATATCTGCACGTAGATGGGCACGGGGAGGGGCGCGGCGGGGCGCCGGTCGAGCAGCACGCGGCTGCGCAGGAGTTATATCTGCACGCAGATGGGCACGGGGAGGGGCGCGGCGGGGCGCCGGTCGAGCAGCACGCGGCTGCGCAGGAGTTATATCTGCACGCAGATGGGCACGGGGAGGGGCGCGGCGGGGCGCCGGTCGAGCAGCACGCGGCTGCGCAGGAGTTATATCTGCACGCAGATGGGCACGGGGAGGGGCGCGGCGGGGCGCCGGTCGAGCAGCACGCGGCTGCGCAGGAGTTATATCTGCACGCAGATGGGCACGGGGAGGGGCGCGGCGGGGCGCCGGTCGAGCAGCACGCGGCTGCGCAGGAGTTATATCTGCACGCAGATGGGCACGGGGAGGGGCGCGGCGGGGCGCCGGTCGAGCAGCACGCGGCTGCGCAGGAGTTATATCTGCACGCAGATGGGCACGGGGAGGGGCGCGGCGGGGCGCCGGTCGAGCAGCACGCGGCTGCGCAGGAGTTATATCTGCACGCAGATGGGCACGGGGAGGGGCGCGGCGGGGCGCCGGTCGAGCAGCACGCGGCTGCGCAGGAGTTATATCTGCACGCAGATGGGCACGGGGAGGGGCGCGGCGGGGCGCCGGTCGAGCAGCACGCGGCTGCGCAGGAGTTATATCTGCACGTAGATGGGCACGGGGAGGGGCGCGGCGGGCCGCCGGTCGAGCAGCACGCGGCTGCGCAGGAGCTGCAGGCTGCGCTCCGACACGCGCGCGCAGCCGCGCACCAGCAGGCCCTCCAGCGCCGGGCAGTGCAGCGCCAGCGCTCTGCAACATATCATGTATCTTTAAAACATTTAAAAAGCTACACTTTAAGAACCATTTAGTTTATCTTTAAAGCATTCAAACACCCTAATAATGTATGAAAAATCATCGGTGATAGTCCAATACTGCATCAGCAACAAGGTCAGTGAGGTGAGGTAAATGGCAGTTTATTTGTTGCCGGATTGAACCATCACCAATAAAATGTAATAAATAATGCAATCCTAATAATAATTAAATATTTAGAATGCGACAGTTTGTGGGTTATCGGGTGTTTATATGCTAGTCTATCAATCACTCATGAAGAGCTGAATGGGTTAGTTAGGGTTCATTGAGCAAGCACATAGGTCATGTCCTAGGTTGGCACATAGAATGTACTTTTTCTAGAGCATATTTATTATACAGGGTGTTTGGCAGATGGATAGACATACGTATATAGGGGATAGGTGGAGGCATGTGCTACGCAGTCCACTAAAAAAAAGAATACCTAGGCCCTTTGTTTTTTTTAAAATTATTTTTACCCGAATTAGTGGAAGAAGTATTCCAAGAAGATAGGCCCATCGCCTTCCAACATGACGGCTGCCCGGCGCATTGCTGTGAGGGAGCATCTAAATTACGCCGGGGTGGTACAATTGCCTGGCCTCCGCGGTCGCCAGACCTCACTCCGATCGATTTTTACGTTTGGGGAAGGGCTAAGGAGTTGGTGTACGTAACCGAAGTAGAAAATCGTGAAGATTTAATAAATGCTGCCTTTAATGAAATTAAAGCAGAGATGCTGCTCAAAGTAACGACTGTAGAAATGAGAAATCTATGCCGAGCATGCATAAATAATCAAAAGCAGCAGTTTGAGGATTTTTTTATAAATAAGTTTTTATAAATAAATTACATAGTTAATGATCAACTTCTGTGTTTTCTTTATTTCCTGCAGGTTATTATCACTTTCCTCAAAACTAGTCTCGTAAAAAATATGTCCGCCTTGTTAAAGTTAACGAATAACATTAGCTGTTTTTAAACAAATTGGGATTATTGTGTACCGATCGAAAGGGTATAAACTGAAGATGTTTTTGTTTTTGCCAACCCCTCCCCGGGAACGAAGGCGTGAGTTTATGTATGTATGTATGTATGTTTTTGAATAATTAGGAGTAGTCAATCATTTTTTTTTTTAATGCAATGCAAAGTTGGCTGTTTAGATTTCTTTTTACTTCCTTTTGTGGTTTGAGGGCCCGTATTTTTTTTTAGCTTTCGTGTGCACCGAATATTAAATTTGTAAGATTTTAGTATTAGCCCAGATAAAAAAAAGTAAAAATAATCATTCAATTATTTTTTAAAAAGTTATTGAGGTTTGAAATCTTGAAAAAGGAAATTTTTCAGAAAATCAAAAAAAAAAAAAAAAAACAAAGGGCCTAGGTCCTTTTTTTTAGTGGACTGCGTAGCAGTTGGCCCCACCTCCCCTGTATACGTATGTCCATCCATCTGCCAAACACCCTGTATATTATATTATATATATATATATGTATAGCTCTAGGCCTCTTCAGAACTATAATTTTTTATTACATCCTAGTTAGATTGCTTCCTAACCTTTGCATCATCTACCAAGTCTTTTCCAAAGATATTCATCATATCTTGTTCATACCTCATTTTTAGTTTGCCGAAAAATCAGGCAAATGTACCTATATAGGTTCATACATAGGATAAAGAAAGTTATAAATAAATGGTGGTGGGTGTGGCACCAACAGAATTGAAACCTTTATATTTAAAATGAACTTAGTGAAAACATCATTTCTTATTATGGCCGCAAATACCTAGCTCCATTTCAACTTTAGGTAATATACATTAACAAACTGAAGTATTTTCTTGAAATCGAGAGTTTATTTGTTGTACAGATAAATACACCATTTATAAGATACATTAAAAAAAAACATGTAATTTTTTTCAGTTATGTAACTTAATCGAACGTTATGTTGATGATAGAGTTCTACAAGATACTTTGTAATCTTGCGAGTAACGTGTTGTTACGAATATTTCAATATACTATTTTAGACATGTTCTGGAGAAGCACAAACACTATAGTTTACATATTTTTGTACATTAAATACCCTACACGCAGTTCTGTAACAATTATACATTAATTAACCGAAGTTTCTACGGACGATATAACTTGTTTTCAAGTGCCCATATTTTTGTTCTCCGGTGAGCTAGATATTTGTGGCAATATTAAGAAATGACACTTTAAATAAAACCTTTTTAATGATATAGGTTTCAATTCTGTTGGTGGCACACCCAATTTACCCATGATCCTTTACCTGATCACATTTTATTTTACTAGTGTAAGTATCTTGATTTTGGAGTCTGAGTTCGATTAGCAGAGCATTTTAAGTAAGTTATGCAGCTCTTCATTTATTGTACACTTTACTGTTTTAATCAACTGATATTGAAGCACTTACCGAACTCCTTTATCCGAGATTTCAGAGCACCCTCCCAGATTGAGCATTTTAAGCTTAACACTGTTTTTAGACATAGCATACAAGGACTTGTCAGTAATCTGTTTATTTCCTTCTAAGTTAAATGTTCGGAGAAGCCTAAATTTTTTTATAAATATAAGTATGCAGCTTTCTGAAATGGCAACACAGTGTGACAAATCCACGTCTTCCAGCAGGCTCTGGTGCAGCGCGAGGGCCTCCATAGCACCGGTGGTGAGCCACGTGCAGCGCGCCAGCTTCAGCGTCCGCAGTTTGTTGCAGTACAGTATCACAGGCTGCAGGCACTTTGCTGACAGATTATTGCACTGGCTGAGATTCAAGTTCTCTAGGAGGATGTTCTTCCGCAGCACGGGGATCAGGTCCTCGTCCGTCACAGACGCGCAGCGGCTCAGGTTGAGCGCGCTGAGCCGCGAGCACGTCGCGGCCACCACCTACAACACGACAACACTCCATTGATTTCCGAGTAGGCGACCGCAATTTCAACGTGAAACCCAACACTTACACCGAAAGTGCGCGGCGAGAATCCTTTGTTAATCAGCTTTAACGACTTCATCTTCGTGAAGTACATGTTAACCATCTGCAGACAGGGTTTGGAGACGCAGCGAAAAGTAAAACATTCACGAATCGTGAGATATGGAAGGACATTACACACTATAATATCTTCCCAGTAGAGGTCGAAGAAGTGTGTGTTCCTCTTCATATTAGCAAAGGAATTTTGAGTACGTTATTCATATTATTAAAATATTCCGTAAAATTCCCGCTTGCTGAAGTCGAATACTATTAATTTGCGTAAATTGTTTTTATTGACAATAACACAGATTATGTCTTCTTCTTTTTTTTAATTATGGCGGTCGACCGCGGTATTTCGCCTGTGTCAAGTGATTAGAGTAAATCAGTAAATATAATAAATCAAAAGTACAAAACCGGACATCTTACAAAATAGCTAAATTGTCCAGATTATGTCTAAAGGACACTAACGGTGATTGCACTTACTGCACTTTGCACTGTTGCATGTTGCACTGACACTGACAGATTTGAGAGTGACGTTTGCGTTTGGTTTTCGCATTTTTATACCTACATACATACATTAAATCACGCATGTTTCCCAGAGGGGTAGGCAGAGACCACTTCTATCCACTTGCTACGATCTTGACAAATTTCTTTCGCTTCTTCCACATTCATACATCGAGTCATGCACGCACGTCGGTTTCGGTTATTATTTGTTATTGCTTATTATAATTAAAATATAAAGTATGTCGCTTCTTGTGTGCAGACTGCTTCGATTAATTCACGCAATAAAGAGCTGAAAAATTTAAATTAAATACATTCTTAGTGAATTTTATATTAATGAAAATGAAAATAAAATTCTCAATCAGACCACATAAATATCATATCCCTTAGTGCAGTAATTATAAAAAAAAACAAATACTTAAATAGTTGTACTATAAAGAAAAATCGTATTGAACTTTGACGCTGAACAAAAGTATATTCCCAAGTGAGTTTTTATAGCCAAAATAGGATATATAATTAACGATAATATTAATATTTCAAGAATAATGTCAGCAGTTTTGACGAACAAAATATTTCAATCTAGGTATGGAACCAAAAACTTGTCCTATACAAATTAATTTATGCAACTTACTGTGCACGTTACTGCACGATTTTCTTATGTAAAGGTACATAAATAAAATATATGTATAAGTATACGAGGGATATGTATAAGTTATGTCCAGCAGTGGACTGCAACGGGCTGATGATGATATAAATAAAATAAAAAGTAAGACATCGTTTTATTACTCGCATCAGTCACATTTTAAAATACTAGATATTGCCCGCGGGTTCGTCTGCGTAGAAAATAATTTGGGTAGCTTATAATTTTTTTATCCAAGCTGATTATTTATTATTGCTTACTTTTAAATAATAAAAGAAAATGATGGTTTTAATTTGTAATCATCAATAATGCGTAATAGTTAGGGAGGCGAATAGGGGAATTTTCGGTAATAGGTACTCGAGCGTGGCAGTTTAAGATATGAGAGATACCTTAGACCTAATAGAACAACCTTGTAAAGTATTTAGCTCTATATGTAGTGACGCGCGCCTAGGATAGACGATGAGTATAGTAAAAAAAAACGATAGTCTGAAATACTCGAGCGCGTCAGATTAAGATATTGGGGGTTGATTTTAGTGTTTTAGGACTAAATTTAACTAATCTGACGATAAGTCCTTGACGCCGCCGAGTTATAGGGTCGCGAACTTGTAAAAAAAAACGTTAATCCGGTATTCTCGAGCGCGTTTTTTTTTTTTTTTTTTAAGAATATAATCTAAAACTTACTAAAAATACAAAATCTGCCGGTTTCCGCATGACCGGAAGTGTGGAGGAGCCATTTCGTCTTCCGAAAAACGCGTTGCGGCATATAAGTCGCGAACTATACATTTTACAAAAAAAAAGTTTAAATAAACAAAAAAGGGAATATCTATCGCTTTATTGTCATTCTTAAATTCCCCGTTTTATCAAGGAGAAAGAAAGGAAAAAAGAGAAACCAAAAAACCTTTTTCGGTCAGATTAAGAGAACCCACCAACATTTTTGTCAGATTAAGAAAATATGCTTTCAGAATACCGAGATAAACCTCCCCTATGAAAATCTGACGCGCTCGAGTATTTCAAAAAAACTTTTTTTTTTTGCATTTTCAAAAATTCATCGTAACTGATCGTCACGCCGAAATCGTCAGTTTTTTTAAAGGGACTTTCCTTGGGGCCTACTTAACACCCCTTCCGAAAATCTGACGCGCTCAAGTAAATTTTTTTTTTTTGCATTTTTGACTAGGTACTTTATATGCCTACCCCCACCACGCAAACCGGCAGATTATAGTATACCGTTGTTATCAGAGGCACTTGGGGCATACGTAGTATGAATATCTGACGCGCTCGAGAATGCCCAAGTAACTGTTTTTTTTAACATTTTTGAAAAACCACACACGCTAAACCCACCGCTAAAATGGTTTTTACCATACGAGCTTTTCTTTTCGAAATTATTTTATCTTTCGATTTTGATAGGTCTCGACGGCGCCGTTAAATTACGCCATTTAGCTACCTCGCCTCCCTAACTATAAATACAACCAGAATATAATGAACAGATAAATAAATGATTAGTAACTGCGACATATTATTTAGTTTAACACGTTTCTGTAAACTAGGTTTTTTTTCCGTCCTCTGCTGACACGTGAAGATTTTGTGGACTTGAGACTCGTGAGCACGCCACATATATGAAGTTGTCCATGGGAAAAACAGTTTTTTAACTAAATGTACCTACACCTGCAACTTTCAGTGTTTGTCCTTGTTTATTTATTGTCATCGCGAATGCTCGTCAATGATCATTTTAGGAATCGAAAAGCTGACAATTAAGTAGCATTTTAACGAAAGTACCTATAGGGTAAAAAAACATAAGTAAAAATCCTCTTCTGTGTAGTAGTAACCAGCTTGAATAAATATTACCCTCGTAGGTTTGATGGACATTTTGAATAAAGGGTACATATTTAAAATGTTGATTCCATCTTAAAAACTTCCTATAAGGGATGAAAACGGTATTACGGATTCAAAATATCCCTAGACCATAATGTATTTGAATTTTATACGCAATCATGATTTCCCGGATAAAGACTGATCATCTTCATAGTACAAGCCTAGAGCTTAGTTTGGGACTAGGTCAATTGGTGTGACAGTGTCCTATGATATTTATTATTTATTATTATCTTCCATGGGCCACAAACTATCTCTATACCAAATTTTATGAAAGTAAATTGGAAAAAGTAGACCATAAAAATATTTAACGCATAGGTACCTTTCCGAAAAATAATTATACTTTAGACTTTCTTTCATTAGTAATTAGAAAATAACACACACATTTTCCACGTATTTTATTAGTTATTATTTGTACTTACAACAGTGCATTAGTATAATTCTCCTACGAAGTGGACACAAAGTGTACGTAATAGATGAAGACATTTACACTTCAATCGATCGCTTCACATAGAGTTACATTTCATCAGTCATCGCAAATATTATAGTATGTGATAATGACGCTATCAAAATTCAAGAACGCTGTAGAAAGATATAAATGGGTGCAAACTTTTACTAAACATATTTGTTCTTGCTGTAATAATAATAATGGAAATAACGTTTTCTCCCACATGCTCGGAAATGTTAACCTTACTGTTGTAAATCAGCCCGCGAAGTTCTGAAGATAGGTTTTTGTCGCCCGTTTGTCAAACCCTATGAAACTGAGATGCGTCCTTTTGAATTAGGACGGCAGAATAAATGATTCGCAACAAAGTTATGCTACCTATTATACTGGTATCGTCTACGTGTACTTTCAAGCCTTGCTTATGGTAGAATGTAAAGCAGCTTGCGCAGAGTAGATGGACTTGAAGATAGCTCCGAGCGCCGCGTACCCGAGGCTGGGCACGCCGCCGGCCGATAGCCGCATGGTCTGCTGCGCGCTCCGCAGCAGCAGCAGCACCAGCCGCCGGCCGCGCGCGTCCAGTCGCTCCCACCCGCAGCCGTACACCGCCACCTCAAACCTCAGATTCGCATCCAGGAGCCTCTGCCCCGTAATGCAGTCCGTCGCCACCAGCACCATCGCAAAAGGTATCTGCATGTATGTGTTCTCCAAGCCACCGAGCAGGTCCGCTATTAAAGCAATAGACAGAAAAATAAATGAAAATGCGATCTGATTTCTGAAGACGCGTTCTACTTGTTTTATAAGTCTTTTGTTGACTGCATGCGCTTCGATTGTGGCTTCTAAACGGCGTTTAGCGTATTGGTGGACCAAAGATTCTTTGTTGGTCCCGATGGGTATAGCGTGTTCCAATTCCCTCTGCCGGAGGTCTTCCCGGGCGTCGTCCCAGAGGTGCTCCAGCTCGCGGCCGAGCGCGGTCAGGTGCGCCTCCGTGTAGCCGACGAGGACGATCAGCAACATGGCGATGACGACGGGAGCGTACACCGTGATGAACACGCAGGCTACGACGATGCTGAACGAAATTTCGTAATTCGGCGACTCTATCATTGGCTCGAGACCTGGACACAAATAAAATCATTTAAAACAAAATATACTATTTACTTTACAAAAATATGTTTTTAAAATCGTCCCCTGGTCCAGCAAATGTTTATTTATCGTTCCTTTCATATACTTATTGCATCTTTATATGTACAACCGCAGCAAGAGGGTGCAACCGTGTAAGTGTGGGGATCGGCCCCAGACGCCTAATTGATTGTAGTTTTGCTGATTTATCTTCCCAAGCATAAGATGCTATTTTACAAAATATTAAGCCAAAAATGCCACAGGTTTTCAAGAAAATAAAAATAAATGAAAATCGGTCGTTATTTATTTTAATCTTAACTTCTAAATTACTAGGAAACGCATACACTTAAGTACTTAAACACTAAGTACTAGTACTTAAGTTATGAAAAAATCGGTTCAGTAGTTTAGATTTAAAAAAAAAACGATTTTTATTTCTCGGAACCCTGTGGCATTTTAGGCTCAATATTTGGTGAAATATCATCTTATGCTTGGGAAAATAGATAAGCAAAACGACCATCAATTTGGCATCTGGGGCAAATCTGGGGCCGATCTCCCATAGTTAATACTTACACGGTTATACCCTTTTATTTAAGAATTCACAGTAGCTACGTACACCACGACGTCTTGCGTAAACATGGTCTAGACATACTTTTGTTTACCGGTCGTACCAGATCACAAGCACTGTTGTATAGGTACTAATACTATCTCTACTAAGTTAGTTCGGCCTCATATGCGTGAAATAAGTCTAATATTATAAACCGTTTATCATTCAATACCCTTAAATTGTAAAGTACATGTTTGTTCCTTCTTACCCCACATGACCTGGTGATCGTCCGTCCGGTGCCGGCCCGGGGTGGCGAGCGGAACCACGAAGTACAAGGTCAAGTTGCTCATGACTAAGATCCAGATGGCCATGGCTCTCTTCTTCACATCTTTTAGGCGCCGCTTGATGTTCCTGGCCATCCTGCTGCGCGGGACCACTTGGGAGTCAAAGAGCAAGTAGGCGCGTACTATTTCCTGCAAGTCCTCCCTGAAACCATACGTGAAATGTGTTGGAATCGATACGTGAATATTATCGTGAAATGAAAATTACGCATGAATTTTAACATTTACAGTACGAATTTAAAAATGAAACGGCAGCACATTCTTACAACGTCCCTAGTCGTGTCTAACAGCGCATGCGTGCTGCTTGATGCGTGCTCGGCCAGGGTCGGGTGCAAACTACCACGTGAAAGTCAACAATAGTTGACTCTTCTAATGAAATCAAATTATATAGAAGTGGAGCGGTAGCTAACAGTAACCCTCACAATCTTTTGTTAACAAAGTCTGCTTCTCTGTCTTTAAATCATGTTCCTTTCCTTGAACACAGACTAACCTCTGCCAATACATGGAGGTGTACTTGGTGATGCCGATGAGGCCGTTCATGCACAGCGAGAAGTGTATGATCTTCTCCACCAGGGCGCCCCCGGGGCGGCACAAGATGAACCAGAGCGGGGAGACGAGGAACCCGTGCAGGTAGCTGCCCACGCTGGCCAGCGTCAGCAGGTAGAAGAAGGCAGGGATTCCTGGTAACAAAAAAACTTATAGAGCTCTAACGTAAGTGGGTGAATCAACTTTTAAGGTACTCCTTTTCTTTTGCGGTATCAAAACTTTCCTGGTGACTTATCATTAATAATATAATAATGTATGAATATTAATATCAGACCACCAAATTTACAGACCGTAGACGTTAAAAACCTCAAATATTATTTAATCTTCGAAAAAACCTGGTAACTCAGGGGAAAATGCACATTTTCCATACAAAACCTAGGGACAACATCGTCCGCTGCGTTACCAACTATATTATTATTTCAAACTGTACTAATTTTAAATCAAATCATTTCAAATGCTAGCCTAATTGTCTGATTTAATAAGCGTGTAAGCTACGTCGTTGGCAAATATATAGTTTTTCTAAAAACATATAATTTGTGAAACATGTCGAAAAATGGGGAGTACCTTAGAAGTTGATTCACCCAAGTATCCTGGTAGTCTGTGGTTCCAACTATTTTTTTATTGTTTACTGTTTCCAAACCAATGTATGGAAATTGTAAAATCATTTCCAGGAAAAGGCTTCTTGATTTCAGCAGCTAGATTAAAAAAACAAGTTACAAATAAATGAATATGTATAAAAAACCGGTCACGTGCGAGTCGGACTCAAGCACCGCAGGCTCTTCTACTTCTTGTAAAAATGAAATATTAGTAATTCAATAAAGTTCTGTTGCTGTTTGAACACATCAGAAATTTGAACCACTTCGCGGGGACCGCCTGAGCTGAAGCTTGCGAGTCTATTGGCCGCCATAAAGTTAAAGTTCCGATTATTGTTGTCCGAAACGTTTAACATTATACTTATTATTAGTCATAATTTTAAAAGTCATAATATTGAACAATTGCTGAACATACATGGGGGTTAAATCGATAGCTAATGAGCAGCTCTATCAGTCCTAGGCGGGTTGACGTTGGTTTCTGGGACATCGTGTATATAATAGTACCCCCAGCGAAGGCAGGTCGCTAGTATTAAAATAAAATTATTATACTAAGTAAACATTATTGCAACCAAACAAAAAATCTTTAATATTTAGGTAGCCTAGTTTTATTAAAAAAATACGATTAGTTTTAATTTTTAATTGTATTAATGTTGAATTCTGTAATTGATATGTCGATTAAACTTTTCAATTTGATATTCATAACTAATGAAAAAAAAAATTAGATTGTTTTGATTATAATAATAAGTGTGGACAAGTGCTGTGGTAAAGTGGAGAATAAGTAGATGTTAACATAATGTATTTATCACTTCTCACGCCCTTAAAATTGTCTATACAAAATCACTGAAAATGGCGATAATCCTCCATTCACAAACACCGAGATTGGA
Source organism: Acleris emargana (assembly GCA_927399475.2). Lineage (NCBI taxonomy): Eukaryota > Metazoa > Arthropoda > Insecta > Lepidoptera > Tortricidae > Acleris > Acleris emargana. Next base: position 245,885 of record OV656851.1, read on the forward strand.
TGTATAGGGGTTTCCAGTGAGAAGAGACTAAAGTAACATTTTAAGAGCATGAGAAATGAATCAATACAAAATAACTTATTGAACAGACATCGCCGCCTCAATCCAAGAAAACATATTTTAAAATATATGAAAATTTCAAAGTCTGGAGCAGCGGCCAACAAGTCAATACATTCCCATTCCTATTTAGTTTTTTTTACATTATCACTGTTTTATTTCCTCGTAACCGAAGTGAAAAGCAGAGTGTATTACAAGGATACCATAAGTCTTCGATGAAATGTTTTGTTTTATGCCCTGGTTGTAAAAACGACTATTCTTTTACGCTACACATAATTTCAGGTGAAAGACGTCCACTGCTGGACATAGGCCTCCCCCAAGGTTCGCCACAAGAACTTCAAGTTCCCCACAACCTTAGCTACGTCTTCGGTCCCCCTTGTTGGAGGTCTACCCGCTGCGTCTCCCGGGACTCGGACGCCACTCGACTACACATTGGGGGCTTTTCAGGCAAATACAAATATTGAGATATTTTTCAATAACATTGCATCTATTAAATTGTCCTTTTCATTAACCGTGAGAGTGTCAGTATGTGTCGACTGTCGCTATTAACATAACCTCTACATTATTGTTCAGTTTCATAACAAAACATCGTGATATTCCTCGCTGCGTTACGAGCAGCTAAACAAACAAACGTGGGTACCATTATTGTCGAATTTCGCCAAATTGATTCGTAAGGCAGATTCGAATACATACTGGATGTTTGGTATACTTATTCAGATTTATTTCCTGACGTAGTAAGTATGTCAAGTATGTAAGTTATACAGCAAAAAACGCGAGTTGAATCAAGCTCTATTAAGTATTTGTTTACTTTCTTGATACCAATGTCAGTGAAAATTAAATTAGTTCTCTATTATCCTGAGCGCTCTAACGTTTATCCTTAACTAGCGGGCCGCCAGCGGCTTCGCCCCGCTGCAAATTTCTGACTTCCCCGGTTGATTTTTCCATTATTTTCTGTCATACAAACCTTGTCCTGACAATGACGAACACAACAAAAAAGAAATCAGCCAAATCGGTTCAGCCGTTCTCGAGTTTAGCGCTTAGCAACACATTTAGCGATTCATTTTTATTATACACTTAGATAAGTTTGAAAAAAAAAAAGAATATTACTATAAACTTTTTATTTGACACTAGTTCGTGAATGACGTAAAACGTGACACTAGTCCACGGGCAGCATGCTGAGCCCCCAGTTGGCGACCAAAGCTTGTCTCAAAAATGAAATTTACGACGAAATGAAAATGAAATTTACAAACTATTAATGGGCTTCGTTTAAACTATTAACCATCGATTTGACCAAACTGGAATAAGACTTACTCCGAGATTAGTCTATAGAAATTCGGCGTTTAATGTAGGTATAAGACCTTATTCTCGTTTGGTCCAATCCGCCAAAAATGCTAAAAATGTTATAAATTTCAGCCCGATAGCTTTAGCCATTTCGGACAGACAGACCGACAGACGGAAAGAAAGAAACGAAAGTTAATGTATAAGGGTTCCGTGGTTCAGCATTTATAAGTGAGCCTTAAAATTGGGAAATGACGTTCATTTGAGCCCCGAGAGCGGTCCGAGATACCTTCTCTTTTAACAACGATTGAAATTTTTCAAACCATTTCAAGGAATACGCTTCTCAAAATGATCCCTGCAGTGCGATAAAAAAAATTATACATTTAATTCAAAATATTCAATTTAACAACCACTTAAGAACTGAGTTGAAATCCTAAAACCGGTATGATTACCTCTAAGTATATCAACCTTGTTTGTCCGTCAGTCCGCCTGTCCGAGGGCTTGCTTTGACACTCTTGTACCACAAAGTTGTAATTTAGTACAGTAATACATACATAAGGTACTTAAGTTCAGCCGACAAAGAAGTAAAACAAATCTTTAAAAAAAATCTCTTTCACAAGTAAGGAAAATGCTCTATTTTATAATTATGACATGGAACGAGGATAGCGTTAAAAAAATCCGTATTCATATTGATTCGTATACCTATGTGTAATTCGGATTTGGGGAACCGTTTTGGAAATAAAACGTGATAAGTGTAATTTTCACTTTAGTTGCGCGTCCGCCCTCCCCCCTCACAGCCAGACTACAAGCACTAATAATATGGAAAATATCGTAGATGAAATCACATACGAAATTAAAAGGAATACCATCACTACTAAGTAGACTTGATACAGGCGACAAAATTGTTTACACGTACTAAAAATAAAAGGAAGGGTGTTATAAGTTTGAAGTGTGTGTGTGTGTGTGTGTGTGTGTGTGTGTGTGTGTGTGTGTGTGTGTGTGTGTGTGTGTGTGTGTGTGTGTGTGTCTGTGGCACCGTAGCTCTTAAACGGATAAACGGATTTGGATGTGGTTTTTTTAACTTAAAAGCAGGTTTTCTAACGGTGGTTCTTAGATATGTTTTATTACAATCGGTTTTCCGTTTTTGAGATATTGAGCTTTTAGTGGGTTAAAGCCCACCTTCTGTCGGAGCAGAATTCTCCTAAACGGCGCAACCAATTTTCATGAGACCTTGCTAAGGACCACACCGATTAATGTAGCTTTATTTAAAAAGCTTGCATCCGTTTATCCGTGTGGGAGCTGCGAGGCCACAAACAGACACGCAGATACATAGACATAGAGCCACACGTTATAAACTTTTAACACTCCTCTTGTTTTATTTATTTATGTAATACGACGAAGTCCTTCCAGTTTTGGGCGTTGAACAAAAAAAAACAAAGTAAACATTATTCATGTCTTTAAAGAGACGTTGCTAGCTCTAGTCGTATTGTTAATTTAGAGAAGTATAAAAACATGAAATAAAAAATAAAAAAAAATTTAAACAACCCCTGACTTAAAACAGTCAGTAAAAACCTCTAAAAAGTAAAAGTAAATGAAATAATATAATATACCCCAGCTACTTAGCAGTACCTCGACGGGTCGACACTTGTATAAAAAATCATTACCTACCTATTATTAAACTTATACCTAAGGCCAATCCTTATTATTTTTTACTCTTTAGAGATTTTTTTACTGAATGTTTTGAGTCGGGGGTATTTTATTTTTTATTGTGTGTAGTAACGGCGTCGGAACCCTACACTGAGCATGGTCCGACGTGCTCTTGTCCGGTTTCTACGTTATGTTTGAATGATGGTCAACCAACGTTTCTGGTGGCGACCGTCGACGTTCAGCGTGACGAGCCGCAGCAGGCTGCCCACGTTCTCCAGCTGGGTGGGCAGCTCGTGCTGGCTCAGTCCGAACTTCCGGAAACCTTCAAACATTGTTAGCACCACCTCTAGGTATATTAATTTTACTAATATTTTACAAGTTCCCTAATCCGAAGCGAAACCACGTTTATTGCAGAGAATCACGTCCACTTTCTTCAAAGCCACGACGATGTTTTAAACACAAGTTGATTGTAAATGGGACATAATTAATTAACGAGCTGACCACGGTTTAGATAATTGGTCAGGATGGTCACATTAAATATGAAACACAAAATTACGCATTTCATTTCAAAGGTTATAATTATGTAGTAATAGTCGCTGTACGTAACTATATCTACAAATGTTTCATCCCTACTAAGTAATGTTTTAAATGGGGATATAAGTTTTGCCTAACCAACAGACACTAACGGCTCTTACATATTGAATACACAGATAACATCATAACATGGTTTATTCGTATCTCGCTCCAACGTTAAGCAACTTCGTCCTCAAGTTTCGAGAGTTGAATGAATGACGACGATAGACGATAGATATGAATGATGAAATAAAGTATGTCGGTTACAGTACTTATTGTTTTACTTAAAAATGTTGTACAAATTCTATCTCTATGCATTATCTTCTGTATTTGTTACTTGATGGTAGTCGTCACCGACCTGTGAGAGAGCGCAGTGCGACGATAGCCCGGGGGATCTATTCTACTGGCTAAAACCATATTGCCTTTGACATATTTCCATACTGGTTTTAACCGGCAATACTGTCAAGTAAATAAGACCCATCGTAACGTTGACAATACGATAACATGTCAAAAGCAATATGGTGTTACCGAGAGGAATAGATGCCCTGACTGGACTTTTGCTATCATTGATGGGTTGGGTTTTGTACGCATCTGACGTGCAAGTAATAATTATACATACTCTTTTTTATAATTATAGTACTACTCAAGAAGGTAGTGTGTTTGCGGATTATGTCTTGGCAGGCCTGGTCCGCCGCTCCTTGAGCTCCATGTCGATGTACCCGCCGAGCACGTCCTCGCCGCGGTTGGTGAGGTTGGCGTAGATGCGGCCCTTGGTGAAGGGGAAGCCCGGCGGGATAGCGTTCGGCGAGATGGACATGTTGTACATGTGGTAGTCACCCTGAGTCACAAGAACAGACAAACTTGACACAACACATTTAACACACGGCTGCATGCAACTTAACACTTGTATAGCTCTATTGGTCTACAAAGTAGCTTCTTAGGAGTTGAAGTTGACCAAATCTGGGTACTATGTCAAGAAAGCAACTAACTAATTTAAAAATAACTCCCCTGTTTATCTCTACGAAAGGTTAACAGGGGTGTCAGATCAATGCCGGTATCCAATCAGGGGGTCCACTTGCCACCTGTCAACATCTCATCTCAGAACGACGGCATTTCGTGGTAGTTCTCGGTTTGCTGCCTCTAAATGTTGGAACGACTTGCGCCCTCCCGTTACACTACTGCTTAGACCATCCCAACGTTTAGATTAGCTTTAAAAATAATTCTTATACAAAGACAAGATTAGTGTTAAATTCGATTTTACTTGTTTTGTTAACTGTCATGTTTTGTTTGTTATTTTTTCGCTATTACTAGTACTTTTGTCATGTTACCTTTAATATTAAAAGGTATTTTTAGGTAGTGAATGTGTAGTTGTATTAACATATTGTCACTAGTGTTTGTAATGTTACCTTACTTGTTTACCTGTTTACTGTTACCTGTTTTATGTTTAATTTAGGTTAGTTTTTTAAGTCAGGGTCCCTCTGTAAATCAGCGTTGCAGTGTCACTGCGGCACAATGCTGAGAGGGATCCTATTCAACGTAATGTCTTCCTCTGACTTTATATTTTTCTGTTGTTTTTTCTTCTGTGTGCGTTGAATAAATATTTTTCTATTCTATTCTATTCTATTCTTAAGCGAAAATCGGCTAAGTCCAATAGGAAGCGGTCGATTTGATGTAGGTAAACGTGGTGTAAGCAAAGCCTCAACTACGCCACTTTCGGCGGGATAGAGTTGCGTCACGAGTGTTGGAAGACTTGTAAGCGAGCCATTACACTCGCACGTGTGTGAAGGCTCATATAATGCATCGTACCGGTGGGTAGGGACAGGGCCCCGCCAGCTTGCCCTGCTTCATGGCGGCCCCGAAGAATGGATCCTTGTGGATCAGGTTGCAATAGGTGAAGTGCATCTCCACGAACCCGCGCCGGTATTCGTTGCTCAGGAACTCGTAGAAGTAGAAGTCTATCTGGAGATGTACAGGTAGATCAGCATCATCAGAGAAAATTCCGGACAGTTCATAGAGGCGATGGCTAACTTGCAGGTAACATGATGGGGCAAAAGAAGTTACAGAATGATGGATTAAACTCAGTCACAGGAAGATCAGTGGGCAGATGATCAGCTCGTTGATCTGATGAGATTACTTTTGGCACTTTTGGCAGAGGGTGGGAAAAATAGAATAACCCTAACGCAGCAGTGGCTGATTGTGAGCTGAAATTAAGTGAAGTTAGTTAATGGCTCCGGGTAGCAACAGCAAGGGACTCGCAGCATCTAGTGTAAAAATCCGGTAAATGTTTCTTTACTTCAACTTTTGTGGAATATTTTGGTGAAGTTAACCAATGTGCTGAGATGTCGACTGTGTGCAAGATTTGTTCTCAGTTCTTAAGATGAAGATCTCTACAGCTTAAGTAGATTAAGTATACAACATGCCTTCTCTTCCCTGGTCTGCACCCGATAACCCAATCAGAAATGAACAGGAGGTTGAGATTATACTCTTAAACTTGACGAAGACCTTTAACCTTTTTTTATGAAATTTAAATGTAGGACCCTAAATGGAGTCGTGAATTCAGAAATAAAATTAAGTGCTTGACATCCTATATTTTCCTGTCGTTAGTTTGACTGATTACAAGGTTATTTAGGGATTCCGTTGAGGTTTTTGACAAGATGGTGTCGCTTCCTTAATTGTTTTTATTATTTTGCATATTTTGTTGTTTAATGGATAGTAATTAGTAATGATGTATTAACTTGCAGTAAATTAACATTCAAATGTGCAGTATAATGAAGAATTCAAGTTTGAACACGTATCGCCTTTGGAAGGATTGCTCCAAGAAAATCCCATCTGGTCTTCGTAAAGTTCTCCCTACACCGCTTCACGGAGGCTAGAGGATCACCGTACAACGTTGCCTTATGATTTTCTTTTGGTATGTAAATGTATTATATAAACTTGACATTGGCAGCAATGGTTGCTCGATATTGCGACCGGTTGCCATTACATAAATAAATATGGTATGGTAGTTTTACTGATTATAAGGGTATTTAGTTTTGTAAAGATTTGAGGTTTCGGGATACAAGCGCGAACCGTCAGCTCGGTGGTGATACCTTGAACTTCTCGTCGAAGGGCAGCAGCGCGGTGTAGTGGATGTCCACGTAGTACATGGGGCTGCCGCGGCCGTACCGCTTCGCCGTGAAGTTGGTGAACGGCACGTACTTGGGGTTCAGGTGCGAGATAGTCGCGTGCTCCGTCACTATGTAGTAGCTCACCTGACACAACCAGTGGCATTGAGCGGTGGCAAAGTAACAGAGAAAAGTTGGTAACTACTCATACATACACACATAAACTGACGCCTTCATTCCCAGAGTGGGTTAGGCAGAGCTAAAGAATTACCAACAAGTCTTAAAACTTCTTGATAATTCTGTAACCACATTTTGCACAAGTAGGCTAAGACGTTTCCAAGTGTATTCGTGACAGGTGGCAAGCCCATCGCCTAACAGTACTGCAAGCCTTTATTCCCTTACTCGCCTCTTACGACATCCAAGGGAAGTGATGGAGTGGTACTATTCTTACCCGGCAACCACACGGGTAAAGTTGGTAACTAAAAATTAATATTCTCGAAAAGACGGATTATTTCGCTCGAAATGATTTAGCCCCAATACGCGTTAGCAAGTTACATTTAAACAGGTCACTCTTTAAATGTAACTGTCATCAAAAAAGCTGTTCAAGTTTCCTCGGTGCCTCCAACACCGACGCATAAATGCTTGTTCGCACGGTCCAGCAGGGGATCGCCCTCCCCGCGTCTGTATTCCCGGAATCGTGTAACCTTGATGTTTTAAAGGCAAGAGTGAATATGCTTTTTACGAACTAGGAACCCTTATAGTTTCGTCCGTCCGTCTGTCCGTCCGCAGCCTAGCTCAGAGATAGTACTAGAAAGATGTAATTTGGCATAAATATACATATTAGTCACGCCAAAAAAGTGGTAAAATAAAATATATTTTTTTTCGATTAAGTTATCCATTTACGAAGTATTAAGCATTAAAGCGCTAATTTTTAAGGTACTTATGCCTGTAAGTAAACCTCAGCACTCGTACCCTAAGTAGCTTCATCATGTACCAGTTAAGTACATAAATAACAATTCAGCTACCCCTAATAGGTACGTTTAACATAAATGTCTTACCTTTCCCGCAGAAAGAACTAGGTACAACGCGGCAAAAAATATGATCGTAAACATTAAATACGTGCAATTCAAAGACATTTTTCTTCAACGGTAACCCTTTTTTAAATGACCAAAATACACCTGCACGTAGTGATTTATAATAGAAACGCGACCTAGGAATGATGTTACGCAGAAAGGAGCCACTTAAAATGACCGTACACATCGCCTTATCTTACCCTAGTCCTTAGCGATTGAGAGACAATCGCTAAGGACTAGGGCTAGCTGATGACTGTAGCGCGGCCCCAACCAGATCCGTTTTTAAGTAGTATTTGTTGTTTTTCATTAGGCTTGTTGTAATCATACCTTTGTCTGTAAACCGGCTCACTCGCCCAAAGATTGGCTCAGCCTAGTTTGAGGTCCATGGGATATTTTCTTGTATGTTCTTGTGCTTAGTAAATTTATCTTTATCTTTTATTTTATCCTTGTACCAATTTTAACACTTGTATGTTTTACCGTTTTTACAATAAAACAAGTTGAAAAAGCTTTTCTTGTTTGGGGAGCCCCTATATTTTTCAACTTTATTTATATTTGATAGGAAATTCACGGTAATAACACATATTCTGAAAAAAGAACAATCCGCTCTCTCTTACCGTCCAAACGATACAGCTCTTTTACTAATGTTAAAGATATGAGTTGTTAGAGTTATGTGTGATGTCCGTGTGTCCTAATGGACAGACGGACAGACGGGCGGACGGACAGCGTAGGCTTATTAACAGGGTCCCGATTGAGTTCCTTCCGGTACGGAACCCTAAAAATAAATTAAAAAAATCACGAGGTCACGACCTATTTATACATACTTACTAACCTCATTGTAAATTATAGATACCTCTCATACTCATTTTGTGGCCCGCCAGCCACTTCAACGGCATTTATTCTAGGGATCTAAGTTTGTCGATACTACTTACCTATTAAAATGCTCCTTATAAGGTTTTGAGGGAAGTCGCTCAAACTCAGCGGCGCACCACTCCTATTATACATAGGTCGGCCTTTTTACCTGTACGTTACTGTTTTTTTCACAAATATTTTGTGCACATGGCATAGAGCCGTCCCGCGTTGGAAATTACTCGACTATGGTCACAACCGTCAGATTGCGATCAGTTCATTTATTTTAACCACATATTTGATCCAGGACAATAATTGCGTTAAAAATTGCCCGCGATTATTAAACACAATAAAATCATAATAAACTATTATGTACATCATTTCCATTTTTAAATTTGATTCTATTAGGATAGTAACCTTCCGAGGCCCTTGCCAAGATGCGTTACGCAGATTACGCTAAGTAACGTTTCTATTCGTTTTGTTTCTAAACCAATCGCGTCACCGGCAGATCACGAGACTTCTCGTATCACGTCATCTACGATTGACGCGATTGGTTTTGGATTGGTTTGAAAACGGAACGAATAGAAACGTTACTTAGCGCAATGCATTGTGGCAAGGGCTTCTGGAAAGTTGATTTTTATCTTACAAAAGTATTTTTAATAAAAAGTAAGTAAATACTCAAATTGAGAATGTAGCTACTTTATTATTGTTTTAGAATTGATTATATATACGCTCGTATAAACAATTAAATAAAGGGTCAAGTTTTTGCCGGTTAATCTATTTTAATTATTTATTTATATAGGTATGTATTATACGAGTACATATACCTACCGTTGCCATAGTAGCCTAAAGCCTTAGTTTCAGAATGGTTCAATAAGCAACACAGTTAAATTGTAAATTTTTAGATCTCGTCATTTTACAGCGACAATTGACAGCGATGTTAGTTAGTACCCAGAGCACGAAATTTGACCTTGAATTAATGAATGTATAAATGAATGAATTACTTATTCGCTGTATATAAGTATGGGTTACAATGGCGTCTCTTTTGAGTTCTTGTATAACGTTAAAGTAACGTCATCGAGAAAATGTGTGCCAAGATTGGTAAAAGCGCCCGAGTCCATATTCAATGAGATAACAAGTGACATTGACGTTGACTTTCGTATTGATGGCGAGTGATAAAGATGAAGTATACGTCAAGTAATGTATGAAAACGTGTCTGTTTTAGGTGTTCGCGCTACGGATAGGTTCAGTACCATTACCATGAGTTACGATTAAAGTATTCGCTAGTGATTGGATGCTCTGTCCCCCGCAGACCTCGCAGTATTCTTATAGAGTGCGAGGGACAGAGCATTCGACTCGCTAGAGAGCACGGTAATTGTGACTTATGGTAAGGGTATTGTACCCTTATTATACCATGAGTCACAATTACCGTACACGCCAGCGAGTCGAGTGCTCTGTCCCCCGCAGACCTCGCAGTATTCTTATAGAGTGCGAGGGACAGAGCATTCGACTCGCTAGCGATTCGAAAACGTGGCGTGTGTTCGCGCTTGAGCTACAGGTCGATTTGCGTCAATGTGTCCTGACTGGTATTTAGTTTATTTGTAGAAGAAATAAAGCCCTAACTTTCTAAAATCTTGTGGTGCTTTTGGGAAACGTGTGAGACCGCGCTGTACTAAAAATTCAGTTAAACATATTCGATAAATGACATATTCGGTAAAGAAGCCCGTCATAGTATTTTGAATAATTAATAGGTACTGAGTTTTGAAGCGTTATTTATTAATTATAATGTATAATGTAACGCAAGCTCATAGTTTATTTAAACCTCGTGCCTACATCCTTCCTTTGGAAAGGATATAAGAAACAAAGCAAACTAATCAATGTGATCTTAAAGTTTCAAAAATATATTCCATAAAAAAATTCCATGTAGGTACGATCTTCAAAATTTAAAAGTGTTCTGAATAACTAACTCTGCTCAAAACTTACAAAATACTAGGAAATGGTTTGAAAACGTACTCAAATTTAAGAAAAACCAAGTTACTCCTTTTTTCTCGGTTATACCTATTTAGATACGTTAATGTTACTCGAACACCTCAAGTTTTACTAAACTGAAGTCAAACAAAAAATCCGGGCAAGAGCATGTCGGACCATGCCCAGTGTAGAGTTCCGAACTCCCGAAGCCGTTACTACAAACAAATTAGACCTCGCAACGAACTTAATTTTAAGAGATAAGGTCGCGGTCAGTTGACCAACACCGCAAATAAGTTTTCGGTGGGTATAAACATTTAAACCGTTTGTAACTCAGGAACCACTCAAGTCTACTTAGTAGTGATAGTTTTCCTATTATATCAATTATATGTGCTTTCATTTAAGATATTTTTCCGATTTTAGTATTTGTAGTTTCGACATTAGGGGGGGGGGGGGGTCCCTTGACTCTAACAAAAATTAGCGCTTAATATTTCATAAATGGATACCCTAATCGAAAAATTGTTTTCTCGAACTAAGAGTCTCTGAGCTAGGCTGCGGACGGACGGACGGACGGACACGGCAAAACTAAAAGGATATATGTTAGACCCTATGTTGCACCGCCACCACAATCTCTGCTTTGCCCAAAGGTTAACTGGTAGAGAATGCCTTACGGAATTAAGTTCGCCTTTTGTATACGAAGTGTATTCTTTTGTGCAATAAAGATTAAATAAATAAATAAATAAACGTGTTCCTAGTTAGACTACGGAACCCTAAAAAGGATGGTTAGGGAATCGCTTTTTATAATTCTTTATATTTTTGAACGTCATACTCATCGAGGTCCGTCATGATGTTCCTCTAGTTAGTTTTAGAACCCATAAGTTGTATAAAAATGTTGAATTGAATTAATAGTCGATGTCTCGGGGTAGACAGGTATATCTTACTATAAAAAATATTTTCACGGGCTCCGTTGAAGGGAGAAATACGAAACCCGCGCGAGAGCGAAGTGCTCCGCGAAGTTAAATAAAAATAAAAGTTGAGTTAATCTGTTGTGAAGTTGTCTGCTGAATGTTATCTCTCGTTAGAAAACAGGTGCTAAAAGAAACTGGGAGAAATTTGTTATAATTACTCGGGGAATAAAAAATAATTACCTAAAAAAAAGGCTTTAAATGCGTTATTTTTCTAAAGGCTTTATTTTTCTAAAACGGCATATAATCAAGGGTCCCTGGACTTGGACAGATGTTTTCAAACCAATGAAATAAGGTATGCTTTAAGAAGACATTATTGAATCGGGACGAAGAGCAAGATACAGGTAGTGTCCACGCAGCGCTTTAAACTTGTGCTCAAACGCACCCAACGGGGAGCGGGGCGCGGAGGGACCGCCGCCCGACAGACTTGGAATCTTTAATTATAGATATCTTTAGTATATTATGAAGTTTTATTAGCTCCATTGGAGCAATCCTCAACAGTAGCGTTACGTAATATTCTTAGTAATAGTGATATACTTAAACGGTGGTTCTACGTAAAGGAGACTTATTATTTTTAAAACCAAAAAATTCTGCATTGTTGGATTAAAAAAAAACTTATTTATCCTGGAATCGAACTGGTCGAATATGACAAAACAATTATAAGTCGGTTTTTATGAAACAGATCGAAAGGGTCATTGATAGTGATCAGATCATTTATGTCAATAAAACATACAACTTTTAATTAAATAAAGACCGCGAAAAACCTGGTTAAGGCAGACTTTTCAAAAATACATAAAAGCAGAAATTATTTTATTTAAAATTAAAAGTAAGTCTCCTCTGCGTAGAACTCGCCGTTTCAAATATGTAAGGTGACTGCCGACAATGTGGCGTTCGTTTTTTCGCCAAGGTGGCGTGATTTTGATTAATGAATTTTAAAATGCATTTTGAACTAAAAAAGCCATGTAACTCGCGATTCTTGAATTGTGCACTTAGTTTACCTCAATTAGAAGAAGTTAATCCCATAATTTGTAACCTAAAAAGAGATTTAACAATATCTAGGCTTCTAGGAAAAAACTATGATAGAATGACAGGCTAACAAACGACTGAAATATTTCTAGATTAGCAATAGAACCCTGTAAAATAAACTCGCCTCCATTAACAGCGTGGGAGTGAGCCTGTCTTTTATAAGTTTAACCCGTTTTGCTGAAATGTAGGCAGAAGTTTGAGAAAGTGTTTGCAAGCAATTATAGAAATCGTAATTATGGAGCTCGGTTCGGCGGAGTAATAAAACAATCCGCTACACCTGACTCGGGCCGTTTTAACTTGTTTGCTAAAATTAGCTTGAATTCAACATCTGTATTCATGTATATTTCAATATCTTTTCCGAATTTATTATTGTTGGCCACATGGACATCACAAGTTCGTTATTTAGATGTACCCACTTTTCTTCAAAATACTTTTACCGTTGATTTGGTAAAGAAATTAAGATTTATAATTATAATAAAATTATTATATTAATGTCACTTTATTATTTTTCTTTAGCATTTATCGGACTGATTACTGTTGAACATGTTAAGTGGACTAAACTATTGCGTGACATTTATAGTAAAATTATCCCTCGTGCATAATAAAGTTGGTATCGAGTTCCCAATCGGGTTCAACTCGTAATCATAGTAATACTGACGGCAGTAATTAAGGCGGCTCGCCGCAACACTTCATTAATTAATTAATTACTTAATTAATCGGTGTATTGATATGTGTAAGATCAAAGAACGTTCTCCGCGGTGACGCGCTATCGAAGGTACTATTTCTATTTAGGCCGCTCACCCAACTTCTACGATAGACACTCACTCACTCACTCTACGATAGTACACTGGAGTCCGTCCGCGAATACACTGCGTATCATTAGTAGGGGATCCGAATAGAAGACGACCTTCACCCAGCTGTTTATTCGACAAAAAGTATATTATATCAAATTTGATGTAAGTAATCTATGGCGAAATGGCGTTGACTGAAATTGCTTGTTTAATAGACAAATTACATAGCAATCGAAAGTATGATGCATATACAATGTGCAAACGCAGGTCGACTATTTTTCCCATCATAACTATTGGGTAGGTCGGTAAGTTGGTACTAATAATTTGCACAAAACCTAACTTTTGCATATCACATTGGCTTCATACTTCCGATTAGTATGCAATTGGTCTATTAAACAAGCAGTAGCAATTTTAAACAAAAGTTTTTAAATATATAAGTTCTGGACTGAACTTTTTCAGTCAACCTATTCGCCACCATATTAAATTTCATATAAAATACTTTTTATCGAATAAACAGCTGGGAGAAGGTCGTCTCCTATTCGGATCTTAGAACATATCAATTACGTATATCCAGGATTTAAAGTAATTGTACACTTATAGTATTAGAACAAGTATGGATTACCGAATGAATCTTAAATAAGTTACTTAAGGTAAGAATTAACTCCTTGCTACATAAAATTAAATATTACACAAAAACCTGCGCGGAAATCCATGACAATACAATTTATAGTTGTTAATTTATTAAAACGGATTATAACTTTTATTAAATAAAATTTCTTAAATCCTGAAGATTTTTGATTAAGTTTAGATTTTAAGTCCACTTTTTCAAAAAGGAGGAGGATCTATATGTTCCAATGTATTTTTTAAGAGTAGGCCAAATTGAGGCAATGTCATAAGGCTTCCCAAAACATGTTCCTCTTAACTTTCAATTGTCGCTAGGTTTCACCTACTTTAAACGGCATTCCTCAGTTCCCGAGAAAGCAATTCTGTGCCCCGCCTCGAGGACCTCCTCAGAGGAACTAAATGTTTTTAAAGCTGTACAAATGTGACTTCGCTTTGACAGAGCGGCGTGCTCGCTTCGCTCGTTCTTTTTACCAACATTTGCGATATTAAATTTAGAGTAGGGTACGGTTGGCAAACGTACTGTTTACTTACTTACCTACTTACTTGTACAGTGTATTTAAAGTTTACATTCTTGCACATATTTGTATATTAGTTACTCGAAGTTTGCGGGGATTGGGTGTAGCCTTACAGCTTGCAATGACTCAAATGCCTGAACCCTTAACTCTTCAGTGTGCTTGTGTGAGTCCGATTGCCATCTATTTGTATGTGCTCACACACGTATGCAAACGCTAGTTTAAACTGATTTTGCTATATTATGCATGTTTACTCATTGTAATCTCTGGTTTAGTGAATTATCGTATATAATTTGTTGGTAGGTAATATTTGACGATGCAGGCAGCTTAGTCGGTAGTGACCCTACTGCCTACGAAGGTAGCGGTACCTGGTTCAATCTGTACAAGTGTGGTATCTAGTGTCGGGTGTTTTTCGTAGTATACTATTATCGTTGCCTTGTACACATAGCACGAGAGCTTGGCCATCTTGAGTGAGATCTGTCTCCTGTTTTTTTGAACAACTTTCTATTTTTAAACATTTCAAGCGATAAAAATCCCCTCTCAATCCGCGTTACCCTC
Organism: Acleris emargana; assembly: GCA_927399475.2. Taxonomy (NCBI): domain Eukaryota; kingdom Metazoa; phylum Arthropoda; class Insecta; order Lepidoptera; family Tortricidae; genus Acleris; species Acleris emargana. The sequence continues at coordinate 260,901 of OV656851.1, forward strand.
CCGCTGCTGCCCGTACTCGGAGCTTCCCGTTATTAATTCCGGACGCTTAATATTACCCGGACCGGTAATTTCCGAAATTACCGTCTAAAACGTAATCTGTAATTCCGGCGCCGCGTCCCTCCGACAGATGCTTCACAGAATTTTCTTTTATGGTCGAGGCGATAAACATTTGAGATTAAACTAAGTGCCAGATAATTTAACGGAATTGTGCTGTTGTTAGGGAAATTGTGATTAAATGGAGCGTTGGTAATGAGAGGGGACTTGGAGCGTTTCGGTAGTGAGGGCGGGCCGTGTGACCGTGTGGGCGCCGGCGCGGGGACGCGGGAGCCGGCTTGGCAGTGGTTCTGCCGTTGGTATCGGTTCGGCCTTAGCGGTGCCGAGTTCGATCCCGGGTAGGCCAAACACATCGTGATGAGCGTGTACCTACGTTTGTTCCTAATTATTTATTTAACCATAGATAGGTATTATCAATATGTATATCAGTATTACTTTCGTAGGCACAATCCTAAATGTTAGTTTGGCCCTTGGTCGATTTTGTAAGATGGACCCCTGTTTAACCTATCGATGTTTCGAAAAACTTTGTCCCGCTGTTTCGTTGGTCCGAAAATATTACTTCTCTGAACCCATTAACTTTTCAACTTGTTTCAAGGGATACGACTACAGAGCCTGAAGGTTTGGTTTGGTTTTATAACAATTCAGGATCAATGAAAATTTCGGAAAAACGAAACAGCGGGCCAAAGTTTTTCGAACTTAAGATAGGTAACCGCAATAACGCTAGCCTGACTGATTACAACAGCTATCGGACGCGGAAGTCAAGTGCGTGGTGATCGACGGCACGCTAGTAAAAATACATGTTCTTGCAATATTGTTGTTGCTGTGCATAAGCGTCTTAATTCCATACATGGTGGATACATCAACAAAGTTGAATCACGAAAGAACTTGCTGTGTTAAGTACTATCAGCTTTGGTTGATAAAACTGTAAACAATAACTTTTTTTTGTCATACAAAAATATCTCTCTTGGTTGGCGGGCTGTTATTTTTTTGAGTCCATAGGATTGACGTAAACGATCGTGCATTTGCCTGTCATTGTATAAATGTGTACAGTCGCTTGTGCTACACTACTACGAGAGCTTATCTAAGCTGGCTGGACATTACATGCCGACGCAGAATGTATCAGGTGGCAGCTGTAATAAAGGCGTCCGCAGCACGACCACGACCATCCTTCGACGTGGCTCGCCGGCCGACGGTGGCGATCACTAGCGGTCATAACTTCATAAGGTAAGGGCGGGATAAAAAACAACGTGTATTTTATATTTGGCTTTATTATTTATATATTTACAAATCTAGTCACATCCGTCTTTAACTAAAATTATTTAATTAGTAGAATAAGTTGTTCTAAATAAATCACATTCTATACCTGAACAACCTCGCGCCACACAGTTCGTCGAGTCGAGGCTTGTGTTATCGATGATTATTTCTATTACAATTTAATGTCGGTGACATTTTTATGGGGCATATGTAATTAGATTTGTTGATAACATTGATAAAACAATTAAACATGTGTTTTAGAAGTAGCTTATTAAATGACAAATGCTGCTTAAGCATATGTTTCAGTTAGACTGATAGAAAAACCTCTGTAAAAATAATGTGGATGTCAAACACTTATACCCATATGTTAGAAAACTGCTAAAATAATATGCTTCACAAATAATAAATAAATTTGTAGTATTAGTCAAATATCAGTATAAAGAGTCGCTGCAGTAGGATAGGGGTGCATTAAACGTAAAATATGTATCGATTTATGTTACTCTTGCGGGCGTTACTCACAGGCTTAATGTCGTACACATCGACATCGATGATATTCCATGAGTTTCCAATTACAATAAGCAAAGCTGGTCAAAATTAGGATAATTAAATTGAAATAAAACAATGCCATATAATTTTTCATTTGTTGGATTTAGACAATGTAAAAATGTCGTTATGAAGTTTTCATAGGCTGAAGATGTCTTTATAAAAGTGTTTTTGACTTTCTTTGTCATTTTGCGATCCACTAATCTTTGCTTGTTTTTTACCCTACCTAGGTCGAAAGCAGGTATTGACAGTTAGAAATGTTATTTTATTCAAAAAACTAATCGCATTGCATGCTTACATACATACACACATAAACTCACGCCTTCATTCCCAGAGTGGGGTAGGCAGAGCTACAGAATTACCAAGCACTCTTAAATAAGTTGTTGATAATTCTGTAACCACGTTTTGCATGCTTACAAATGTGGTGATTTTGTATAAAACATTTTGAACTGAATTATTTAAAAGCGATTGTATTTACAACAGTTTAAGGTACAAAAAACAGAGGCCCATAACGTTCTAGCTCTAAGTTTAGACCGTAATGCTGGACCGAGTCCACGGGTCTGTTCGAGGAGTGTACAATGCTTGGAGGTCCCTGCTACTATCAAGCACGCGTTCGACTTACAAACTGTAACCGAATGGTTATCGATTATGATCGAATGTTTATCGACTTCTGAAGGTTTCCATGACAATACAATGTGATAAAATATTATCGATCACAGACGTCATGGACTCAGGTCAGCACTACGATCATTATTCTATAATTATACTACTTTATAAATTGTTTGAAGGCACATTTTTAATAGAATGATCTAATATTTTCTATGCTACATGACTCCAATGCTGAAGCTACGTGGTCTAACGCAGTGGTTCACTAAAACCACCCGGGGCCGCCGCACCAAGAGAACGACCAGCCGGGGTACACGCATCAGCTGTCATCGGTCGACGCTCGATCGCCTGGTGTGACGACACCCTTTGCACTAAATTCGTTAATGTAGTTTCCACAAACTGTATTTAGATTATTTACAATACTTGTCATCAGTTAACTTGCTTTTTGGTTCAGATCACATCAAGTATACTGCACATATGACGAACTTATCAATATCTAATTATATATCTACACTCCCCTGGTAACATTGTTTAGGGTTCATTCCGACTCCATATATTAAAATACTACTGTACATATAATTCGTGTCTCTCTCTATATATATAGATATATACAATCCGCTTCAATATTATGTTAATAATTATTGAGATTCTAAGTTAAACCTGTAGGTATGTGTGGCCGTCCAATCAAAACTGCACTTTATAGCGGCTGGCGTTTACACCGTTCTTAGTATTGCTGTCATTTCATTCGTATAATAAAAGTGATATGAACAATGTAATCGCCTGTTGCCAAAAGATCCCTTTTGATTCGAAAGGACACGGTTTAATCGCTCGCAGCTCAATAAGTGTAGGTTCACAACCCCCTAAATATTAATATTTGGTGGATATCGTAACGTAAATCTAAGAAAAGTACGGTTGTTAGTTTATGTGCGAACGAGAGGCCAATACTGCCATCCACAATGTACCACAATACATATACGAAGATATGGATAAGTTTAGTGCTAATTTTCATACCTACAAACGACAGTTTTTCCTTATGTATATTTTTTACGATTATTATCAGTAATAAAACTTATTTATGGTAAAAACATGTCCTCAAGGAACCTTATAACTTGGTAAAAAAGAGTTCGGAAAAAATGAGGATGCTTTTTTTATCCAATTTTAACCACTCTGGAGTATTGTTGACATTGCAGTTTAACCTGCCACGCCAAACTCTTCTTTGCCAGGCTGTGTCCGCCCCGAGCGAGGCGTGACTCCGCCGTCGTAAGCCAAACAGCATCGACTCACTTTCAATAGTTCTATAACAAATGCGCTCTTTAGGGGCAGCTAACTATCTCAACGCTAAATATTCAACATCGTCTGAGCCACATCGTTAACGGTGAGTTACTTTACTAAGTACTTTGTTTGGACCTAATCTTAGCAAAGGAAGATTCAAACCAATCACTATAGAAACAGCGGCCCTGGAGAAGATGCATTGCGGGAACGTTATCGAAATCGAAAACGTAAAGAAATTGACGTTAGCTGCCGAACGGTCAATCCCATACATTTTGGCGTTTTCGAAAATCGCTAGCGTTATCGTTATGCATCTCGTCTAGGTTCCAGACGATGTCGCGTGTAGTTCGGCTGTCTGTAGGTGGCGGGGCTAGTAGCGCGGCGCCACGCGCGCGGCCGGGCGCGGGGAGCGGGGCGGGGCGCGCGCGGGCCGCGGGGGCGCGAGGGCCGCCTGCTATGGCTTCAGCCGCTTGAAGCCCGCGCCGTCCTGACCTGGAGATACAAACAACAAAATCTCTTTCATTTTTATTTTCTTAAGATTTGCCCACAACATATCGATAAGCACGCGTCCATCACTAACGGCGGCCATAACATCCACACGTGCGAGAGACGCGCAATATGCTTCGCTGTGCTCGCACTTTATATTGCCTCGCGTGCAGACATAAACATTTAGACACTCCACAACGAAGACATAGCAATCTGGGTGACCGCAAGGTCTTACCGAATAGATGACGAGTATGCTGTTATTCCAGTAATGCTAAGGCCTATAGTCGCTTAAGGTATAAACTCACCAAGGTCGGTATTAAGTTTAATCTTCAACTAAATTTTAAACTTTATACTTTGAAGCGTTGTAGTAACAGAGGCTCTTAAGGTGAAGAAAAACATCGCGAAGAATCCCATGCCACTGAGTGTAAAGAAGGAGTGATTGCACTAAATATTATACATGGTCAAAGAGACTCAGAAAGGGCCGAGAGCCTGCTATGGTCACTTTCATCGCTTTAATCATGCGTCACTTTCTGACAAGTATGCAATAAAAAGCACGCTTAAAAATCCTGACTGCATTTTTTAATACTGACGTCGATAGGTAGATAGATTTTTTACACAACAGAGACATTATGTTACGACGCATGGTATGGTTAATGTCGCGGGCTCACCTAACTTGAGCTCCTCGTAGAGCGTGGGGTCGACCTCGCGCGGCGCCGCGGCGGGGTTCAGCGTCTCCTGGCGCCACGCCTCGCTCACCGACACGCCGTGCACGCCGTTCGGCGCCGCGCCGCCGCCGCCAGCACCCGGGCCCGCGCCGTTTGGCACTGCGCCCTGGTACAACAAACGATACACAGATAAAGTAAGGCCATCGAGACGAGATAAAGAATCTAAACAAGCTTTCAAGAGTTTAAAACGTTTTTATTTGAAATCGTGTTACTTCGATCACAATCCAAACAGGAATGAACTTCACAAAATGGCGGCTCTTATGTTGACAACTTCTGTACTGACAGCTTTCCTGTACCACCAATCACGCAACGACAGCTGTCATCCACCAACTAAAAATATCCTATAACTTATACCTATAGATAACCTATTTGCCCGTTTTTTTTTAAATCTTTTTTTTTAAGTAATCACATAAATTTGTTTTTTTCATTCAAAGTGAAAAGCCAACACTGGGACACCTAGTATGGAGAAAGAAACCTTATGTGATTTGAATACTTACTTTTAAAAAAATCGGGCAAATAGGTTTAATAACTTTGCTGATTCGTAATGATTATAATTATGTAATAAACGTATGAAACAAAACATGAAATTAATGTTTTTTCGTGACATGGACATAAGGGAAAATTACAAAAATTCAGATTAAAATGATCAATATCTCCGAAACTATGTAGTAAAAATCGCTGAACATACATAGGGCTTAAATCGATAGCTTTTTAGCTGCTCTATTAGCCCTAGGCGGGTTGACGTCGGTTTCTGTTACAGTTACGAATCTACCTTACCTATTATTATAATTTGGATTGATTGGTATAGATATTAGTTCTCAGTTTATGAGCACGACGCTAAATCTACCAGCACTTCTGAAGAGGACGTCACTGTAGAAACGAAGCGCTGCTAAAAATGTTTCGCTCTGCTAGATCATCAATATCCTCCAGTATCAACTCAAAATACTTGCCAGTTTTATTCCACGTTTATAGAAGTTGTAATAAAGTGGATTTTAAAATACAGTTGTATTTTGAGTTACTACTGTATTGATCCAGCAGAGCGATTTTTTATTAGGTTGCAAGTATTGGATCAAAATTGGACAGCGTTACTAATGTACCTGCTCCAAATACAAAAAGTCTCACGTTATTCTAGACAATATTTTGAACAGCCTTCATTATTGGTTGTACTGCGTCTTACCTGAGGGGTAAGTTATAGTTGGATGCGAACTCTTAATTTTGAGTTTTTTTTTTTTAAACTGAGTAGACATTTATTTCCGTGTACCTAGGGTTCCGGGTACCTTTTAATTTCCATAGGTATATAGAAACCTATAGATGTTAAAAAAAGGCTAAATAAAGTGAGGCAGCTTCTGCTACTTACGTTGATGATGGTGTCGGGGTTCGGTTCCCGGAGGTAGCTCGGGTTCTCAAATGCTACTCCTCCTTGCGCCTTAAGCCTAAGATTCTGAAATATAAAAATTATTTCTTAGTACTTTAAACATTTACTACATGTAGAGGACACGACGCTCTGCATCTGAAAAAAAAAAAAAAAAAGAATTAATAATGTTTAGAATTTATATATAATTAGTTAATATGTAAAACTTACCTTGTTTGCTCCCCCACTGCTCATTCCTGTAATGTTTTAGCAATAAAAAGGTTGCGCACGAGCGCGTGCATATGTGTGCGTAGCATCCCCGCCAGTTGCCCTCTGACCGCGACGGAAAGCACGCATGTCCACGTACTTTAAGCGCACCACTATCCGAGCTTTTGTTGTTTTAACTTATCCAGTACTTACCGATCCGCGCCTGCTCCCATCATCTACATTTGGTCCTTCGAGCCGGATCATAAAGGAACTGCGAACATAAAAACAGCGAACGTTGGAATGTTCAGCACACCGCCGCCGCGCACAAATAAATCGCGCAGTGAACGCGCTCACTTACGTGAACAGCTGAAACAAACCATGGACGATCGTGTGGAAGTGTTTTCAACGCAAACATGCCCGGTCAGGAAACTCACAGATTTAAAAAGCCAGACAATGGATACTAATTTACCTTCAGGAAAAGAGGGTAGTGTAAAAACTGAGAACCACGAACGCGTTCCAGGTTCGTCGAAGAAGAGTTCTGGGTCATCAATAGAGGCACAAAGGAAACGATTGGAACTGGAGGCAGCCATGGCCAAGGCCAAAATCGAAAAGGATCTGATTGACAAGAAATTGGCAGCTGACCTCGCCGAGCTCGATGACCGGTCCTCAAGGAAGTCTCGCTGCAGCGACGACCATTCGACTCCGGGAACCTCTCAAAAGGTGGAACAGTGGCTAGAAAAGAGTATACATGATCCTACCGCTAACCTGCAAGTTCACGAACCGGCTTCGGCACCAGTTACCCAATCTGCTCCGGAACCGTTGTGGCAGTTGTCGCACGCTATCACCAACCTCGCTTCCGTGACACAAAGTGCTAACACTAATTTACTGTCAAGACTAGCTACGTCTAAAGATTTACCGCCGTTCTCCGGCGAACCACTTGAATGGCTGCAATTTAAAAGGAGCTACGAAGAGTCAACGAAATTATGTAATTACAGTGACAGGGAGAACGTCGCTAGACTCAACCGATGTCTTCGTGGTGAAGCAAAGGAAGCAGTTTCGTCGCTACTCATAAGCGACACTACACCAACTACTATTTTAGAAGCACTAGAACTACGTTTTGGACGACCTGAAATTATTATATTCAAATTAGCTTCTCAATTTAAAAAATTACCTGCACTGTCACAGAGTTATCACTCTGAAATAGTGAATTTCGCAGTTAAAGTGAAGAACTACGTCGCAGCTACTCAATCGATAAATCAGAATGATTATTTAAGAAGTCCCGACTTGCTTAATACTGTATTGTCAAAGTGCCCAACTACACTTCTCAATAAATGGGCGGATTACATATACGAGAATAGCGACAATAACAAGGCTAAACTACAATTTTTCTCCGAATTTCTACACATAGAAGCAACAAAGGTAGCCGCAGCTGGGATAAGCCACATTAACACACAGACTGAGAACAGAACATTTAAAAGAACCGAAGAACGCAGAATTCATTCGCACGCAGTTCTGAACAACAATAATAGCGACGCGAAGTGTAAATTTTGTCGCACACATGTTCACCTTATTTCTAACTGCATAAAATTCAAGCGCGCGCTCCGTAAAGATAGGTGGCGATTCATTAAAATAAACAAAATGTGTCATAAGTGTTTGTTATCGGGGCACGGGATAGAAACCTGTCCAGCAGCGCCGTGCGACATCGATGAGTGCGGCCTACCCCACCACCGCTTACTGCACTGGCCCCATAAACCTACTTCGCCATCCAGCAGCAACCCCGCGTATGAAACCTCTAGAAGTGTTCCCCAGTTGACTACAGTAAACGAAAACGAACCTTCTTCCAATAGTGAAACAGTAACAAATACTATTGCGGCCCGTAATGACACAAGTGTTATGTTAAAAACGGTGTGTGTGAACATACACGGCCCTAATGATGTAATTTCCACGCACGCCTTGCTCGACGACGGTGCCACAGTGTCGTTGGTGTCAGCTGATCTCGCGAACAGTATTAACCTACAAGGTCAGCCTGAAACGTTACGAATGAGAGGCGCGTGGAACTCCGACATCGTGTGTCACAGTGAAATAGTGAACTTTAAACTTTCTAATACAAGAAATCAAATGTACGAAATGCGTGCGCGCAAGATAAATGAACTAGATTTACCAACACAAAAGTTATCTAAAGTGAAGCTAGAAGACTTTGAACATTTACGAAGCCTAAAAAACGATGTAACCTGTAGTGATATAAAGCCCAAAATATTGATTGGACAGGATAACTTCCATTTAATGATGACCTTGAAGACTATTCATCGCGACCTCAACGAACCGTGCGCCACCCTGACACCTTTGGGGTGGTGCGTGCACGGGATTGTACCCGCCACCGCGCGCAGCCTACTTCTAACCACTGAACATGCATTAACTACAACGCTGTACGAGCCGCGCGGGCCGCCGATTAGTCTTATCAGCGGTCCCCCCCGCGCCCCCGCTCCGCTCTTCGACTGCATTCCTGACAAGACGCGCACATGCGCCGGCGCACACACGGCACAGTACTCATCGTTGCAACAATTATGCAAAACACACAGTGACAAAGTAGATACGGAACTACATGAATTAGTTCGCCGCTCGTTTGCTATAGAAGCAATTGGGGTGAACTCTAAACCCCGTGTAAATAAAGACGAGATTCGCGCAATCAATATTGTGGACCGATCTGCACAACTTTGTAATGGTCGATGGGAAGTGAGCCTACCCTGGAAAAATGAATTACGAATGCCAGATTCCTACTCAATCGCTTTAAGGAGATTTCTTGCCGTGGAACGAAGAATGAATTTAGACAATAATTACGCAGCAAGATACCGAGACCGCATAAATCATCTGTTTGAGAACGGTTACGCTCGTGAGTTAACTGATAGCGAGATTTCGATACCTGGAGGACGTGTGTGGTACCTGCCACATTTCGGAGTAGATAACCCAAATAAAAACAAGCTGAGATTGGTGTTCGACGCTGCTGCTAATGTCGCCGGCAGCTCCCTGAACGATTTTTTGCTGCAAGGGCCTGACCTACTTCAATCACTTTTGGGTATCTTACTACGATTTCGAGAAAGGCCTGTCGCTATCATGGGAGACATCAGAGACATGTTTCTTCGTATCCAAATAAACAGAGAAGACCAGCACGCCCTACGTTTTTTGTGGCGCGAAGATTCAAATGGGAAAATAAAGACCTGCGTAATGAACTCATTAATATTCGGTGCCAACTGCTCGCCCTTCATTGCACAGCATATAAAAAACAAGAACGCGACCAGGTTTAGAGACGATATGCCTGAAGCCACTGAAGCCGTCATACAGTCACATTATATGGATGACTATATCGAGAGCGTGGAGGACAGCGAAACCGCAATAAAAATGATCAAATCCGTGATCTACATTCATAAACAGGGCGGATTTGAAATGAGAAATTGGACTAGTAATAATCAACAAGTATTAACCGCCATGTCAAAAGAGACCTTAAGTGATAAGGCGATAAGGATCAAAACCGCGGGCGACGAGTTACCAGAGAGAACACTCGGATTGTTATGGTTTCCCGCCAGTGATTCGCTTGGGTTCGACCTGTCACTTAAGCGTATACCTAAAGAAATTTTGGAACTCCAAAGAATACCTACGAAAAGAGAACTCTTACGCATTGACATGTCCATATTCGATGGTTTTGGGTTTCTTGCTCCATTCACGGTGAAAGCCAAAATATTGCTACAAAGAACCTGGAAAAGCGATATTAAGTGGGACGACGAGATATCACAAAACGAAAATAAAGTTTTCCAAGACTGGATATTAGAATTAAATGCCTTGCAAGACTTACGAGTACCAAGATGTCATTTCACCTCATTAAGACTGTGTGAGAAAGAGAGCGCCGAGAAGGCATCTGGCGGAAGCGCTAGCCAAAATGAGACAACTATAGATTTGCACGTTTTTTGTGATGCTTCCCCGGCTGCATTTGCTGCGGTCGCGTATTATCGAAAGGAATTTGTAAACAAACAAGTCAGTGTGTCATTCATCGCCTGCAAATCACGAGCCGCTCCTGTTAATAAATACATAACTATACCGAAACTGGAATTGCAGGCAGCGGTTATTGCTTGCCGCCTCGCTGACACGATTACGCGTGAGAACCGATTAGTTGTAAACAAAAGATACTTTTGGACGGACTCGCAAATAGTATTGCACCAAATAAAAAATAACACGCGTAACTATAAAGTGTTTGTTGCAAACAGATTGGGGGAAATCGACGAATTAACTCGGACCAAAGAGTGGAACTATGTACCTACGAGGTTAAATATCGCCGATAAGGCTACAAAAATTAATACCTACAAATTGAGTATCGACGGGGAGTGGCTGCGAGGTCCGCATTTTTTACACTTGCCGCGCGAAGAGTGGCCGCCGATGAACCCTGAAAATATAAAAGAATACAATGATGAGATGTTGCAAGTTAATATTGTTTGTGAAAACAGCGTCAAAGACTTACCTGTGCCGGAAACAACTAAGTTTTCCTCCTGGCTTCGCTTGTGTCGATGCATGGCAAACGTGTTTCTATTTATAGAAAAATGTAAAACGCTGGGCGAAGCTAAACTTACATTAGAATTAATGAAGCGCGCTGAACATCAGTTATTACGCTGCTCACAAGTGCGGTCATTCCCTGGAGAACTGGCCCTTTTGAAAAACAATAAATCCATTTCGTATGATAGCCGACTACGAAAATTGACGCCAGTCTGGAACGAATATGGATTGCTGTGCGTCGGGGGGAGAATAGAAGCAACTACGAATGTGAGTTCAAGTGTGAAACGGCCTGTAATTCTGGATGGACGTGATTATATTGCACGATTAATAGTCAAATATTATCACGAGAGGACCGCGCACAGCTGTAACGAAACAGTGGTTAATGACATACGTCAGAAATATTGGCTTGTAAATTTACGACCCACAGTACGAGCAGTCGCCGCGAAATGTTTATACTGTCGTATAAGGAAAACAATACCTAGCAATCCACGACTAGGAGACTTACCGGAGGCACGATTAGCGCACCATAAGAGACCATTTACCCATTGTGGTGTTGATCTGTTTGGCCCAATGGAAATATCCATTGCCCGGCGCCGAGGAAAGCTGTACGGAGTATTATTTACCTGTCTAACTATACGCGCCATACATATCGAAGTGGTGCCGACGCTATCAGCTGATTCCTTTATAATGGCCTTGAGGCGCATGGCGGCGCGACGTGGATGGCCGTATAAGATGTACTCCGACAATGGCACCAATTTTCGAGGTGCTGACGCAGAACTCAGGAGGTCTTTCGAAGCAATCAACCAATCTAGTGTGAAAGATGAATTAATTAACCGCGGATTAGAGTGGCATTTCATATCGCCCGCTAGTCCCCACATGGGAGGAGCGTGGGAAAGATTGATTAGAAGCGTCAAAACAGCGTTGAGGGTTGTCCTAAAAGAAAGGGCCCCTCGCGAAGAAGTACTCATCACATTACTGGCCGAGGTGGAGAATATAGTTAACAGCCGCCCACTGAGCCATGTCTCCGTAGACCACGAGTACCCTGAAAGTTTAACACCGAACCACTTTCTCATCGGGACCTCTTCTAACTTACCTGTTCCGGGAAAGTTTGACGACAACGATTTCTATGGACGAAAATTGTGGAGAATCACTGAAAGACTCACCGACATGTTTTGGCGACGCTGGGTGCGAGAGGTTCTGCCAGCTCTTCTTCCACGTCAAAAGTGGTTTCAGGAAGGACACCAACTGAAAAAAGGCGATGTGGTCTTCATAGTAGACCCAAATATGCCACGGAACACTTGGCCTAAAGGACGAATAGAGAACGTCTACCCCGGCGCCGACGGTCGCATACGCATTGTCGACGTAAAGACGAGGACCGGAAAACTGACCAGACCTGTGACGCGCGTGGCCTTGCTCCCCACAGCGGCTGATGATTGTCCTGAGTAGACAATGGGGGGGAGAGTGTAGAGGACACGACGCTCTGCATCTGAAAAAAAAAAAAAAAAAAGAATTAATAATGTTTAGAATTTATATATAATTAGTTAATATGTAAAACTTACCTTGTTTGCTCCCCCACTGCTCATTCCTGTAATGTTTTAGCAATAAAAAGGTTGCGCACGAGCGCGTGCATATGTGTGCGTAGCATCCCCGCCAGTTGCCCTCTGACCGCGACGGAAAGCACGCATGTCCACGTACTTTAAGCGCACCACTATCCGAGCTTTTGTTGTTTTAACTTATCCAGTACTTACCGATCCGCGCCTGCTCCCATCATCTACACTACATATACGCCAGAAATCGTGAACATGTTCATCACTTAGAAAACTACTAGGAGATGCAGAAAGTTACGATATTTCAAATTAATAAAGCAATGTATTTAGTCAAGTGAGGATATTTTTTCGTCTTCCATTTGTTTTGACTTTGGATTCTGTGCTAATATTAAAAGAGCATTAGTTCTCAGAAGAATAGCAATTTGCAAGCTTTGCGTGAACGGAATCCAGTGTTTTCTAGCGAATAGGGAATGCTATTTAACCGGTTAAAACCGGTTTTAACCGGTTAAATAGCATTCCCTACTAGCGACCACCTTGAAGATCAAGCTCGCTGACGGCCATCTGCATCTGCCGCGGGGGGGATGTTCAAGGTGGTCGTGGTCTATATAACACTGAACGGATTTGGGTGCGTACCTTCCTGTGGCGGTAGTAGAGCGCGGCGGCGGCCAGCAGCGCGCCGCCCAGCAGCGCGCCGCCCAGCAGCGCGGCCGCCGCGCCCGCCGCCGCGCCGCCCGCCGCGCCCGGCGCCGCCGCCGCGCCCGGCTCCTGCCCCGCCGTCGTGAACATGATGGGCTGGCTCAGCGACGACGTGCCTGCACAACACACGGCTCACTACTCGTACACAGCTACACCACATACACTCACTTCCAAATATTACACGGCAGAACAATTGGGATAGGCCAAAAAAAAATACACACGGTTTTTACATTCTAATTCGAAAGAATAGGTAATTTTAAGAGACCACTTCCATTAACATTGTATTTGAACCAAGATTCTTTTAATATCTTTATTTATTTAGCAGACATTTTATGGATGACATGATTATTTAAATTTTGGGTAGACATTTTCCAATAAATTACAATAATTCAATGATATACATATACATACATACATACATACATACATAAACTCACGCCTTCATTCCCAGAGTGGGGTAGGCAGAGCTACAGAATTACCAACAACTCTAAAAACTTGTTAATAACTGTGTAACCACAATTTGCACAATTAGGCTAAGATGTTTAACAGTGTATATTAGTGACAGGTAGCAAGCCCATCGCCTAACAGTACTACAAGCCTATAATTATTCCCTTAGTCGCCTCTTACGACTTCTACGGGAAGACATGGAGTGGCACTATTCTAAGCCGGCAACCACACGGCAGATATATAATAATAAAAAGTGGTTGTAATACTCGTAGTGTAATAAAACATTCAAACGGTTTTCGCCTATCCCGTAAGATACCTACACCTAGGAGTGCTTCAAGCCAAAAACGAAAGTCAAACAAAGGTCAAATATACTTTTGTCGAAATGTTTGAAATAGATAAATATTTCAAAAACTTAATTATGCAGAATGGCTTTAAAACCCTCGAAATGGTTTTCAAACTAGAGTAATTTAAAAAATATGAACAATCCCAATTCCAAATACTAATAAAATAAATAAATTGATTATACTTTGTAGGTAGTAAACAGAATGATAACAATAAAAGCCACGTGACTCAGTTGTTTAGTATGCTAATTGATAGCCATATAGGCCACCGGTACAAAATACATTGAACCAACCGTTAATGAAAATATGTATAGTAGGTAGTTTAGGTTAGGTTAGGTTTGCAAATTTTATCGATGAGTCCGGTCCGTTGTCAGTGTCACGGAGCTGGTCGATCGAAACAGACTAGGTATCTTTTTGTTTTGATTGACTAGCTGCCATGATAAGTTACGGGAGTTTGTTTATTTAAAATTTGTTATTTACGAGTACTTATCCAGACAAAGCGCGAAATTTAGTTCTGATGAAATTTACTTTTACCTTTTACCTATTGCAAAAATAGAGCTTAATAACTTAAAAACCCCTAGTAACTTGCCTACACACAATGTATTTTGAAGGGTTATCCAACAATGAATGATCTTGTATCCTGTACACTTCAGTGTAGTTCGTAGGTTTCGTGGACTTACCAGCCTCGTTGGCGGCCTTGACGACGCACTCGTAGCGCACGTCGTCCTGCAGGCCGGTGAGCACGACGCTGGTCTCGCTGGTGTCCAGCTTCTCCGGCACCTTGGCGCCGTACGCGCGCCAGAACACGCGGTACAGGAACACCGTCGCCGGGTTCTTAGTCGGCGGGTCCCAGCTGACGGTCGACGGGGTCAGGGCGTTAATGAGGATCGAATTGAGCCATTACGGGAACAAGTTTACATGATGTGGTGTGTTATTATTTATTGCAGTTACACGGCCTTGAGTCAGAGGCATTTAAGAGACAATTAACTCGTTCCTTTTTCAAACTTGTGAATAAAATTGGTCTTTAAGGAACGGCTTAATCGTATTTTACTGTCTCTGAGTGACCGAACACTGTTAGAGTATTCGAATAAGAACCTACTAAGGCTTAAAGGTACTTTATTGACCCTAAAGGGTTAAGGAACTTGTAGGACACAGGTCTTGGTTTTCTATCGAGAAGCCCTAGACCAGATGCTTAACGCTGTCGTAAACGATTTTCGAAAACTATCAAAGTGTATGATATTGACACGAGCGCTCGACGCGACCGTCCGGCAGCGTATGTCAATCCTATACATTTTCAATAACGACAACGATCTTGCAGTGCATCTTGTTTAGAGCCACAGGGTAGCCGCTTTACCTCTGATGCGAAACTTTTCTAGAAGCGAGCTTTAATTCAACCATTATCATAGTAACACAAGTAGAAAACTGGTAGAGCTCTCGTCTTCTAAAACCTTGTGCGTGCGGCGGGCCGGGTGGGTAGCCTTGTATTGGTACAGTCAACCAAATTGATTTCTTGGCCACTTTGGACTATGTTAAAGTGACGTTGACAAAGTCCATAGTGGCCTAGGAATCCAATTGGTTGACTGTACCTAGTCCAGTGGTTGGTAGAATGTTCACCTGCCCACGTTAACAAGTTAGTATAGTATTGTCTCTTTTGCATCTAGACGGACCTGAGCAGCACGGCGTGCTTGGTGGGCGCGACGTGCGCCTTGAGCGCGCGCGGCGGGCCGGGCAGCTTGGCGCCGGCGGCGCGGAAGCAGGCGAGCGCGCGGCGCGCGTGCTGCATGGCGCAGGAGCGCGCCACCGTGCCGCCGCGGCACAGCTCCAGGCAGTTGCGCGGCACGCCCCACGACGCGCAGCAGCTGCGGTGGTCTGGAACAACACCAATTACAATGAAATGCTGATAAAGTTCTAGTTTCACATTTACAGGTCTCGCATTTCTATAAGCTACGACGCTATCTATATGAAGGATACAGCCATCGTTACCCTAGCCGTCGACGGCGCACTTCATGAGCTTTTCTAAGTCAGGGCGGTCCATGACGCTGCCGATTTCAAGGTGGAAGCTGCACGCGTCCACGAACGCCGACGACACGTTCATCTGAAGGAGACAGGCGTCGTTACCTGAGCCATCAGCGGCGCACTTCATGAGCTTGTCGAAGTCATCGACGCACTCGGGCCGGTCCATGACGCTGTCCATGTCGAGGTGGAAGCTGCACGCGTCCACGCATGCCGACGACACGTTCATCTGCAGCAGGACGCAACGAGGTGAGCAGGCACAGGAAGGACTTCTTGGAACCAGTCAAATAATTTTTTAAAGGGAAAACTAACTATTGGTAGATTAAAAATGCCCGATATAATGGCAACCCCTACTTTCGGAGCTGGTATCTTGAACGGCCTAACGACTTTTCATGACACTTAGCTAGGAACCATCCATGATTAAATTAGCTTTCATATAATAACACGAGTATGATGCCACAGTCAGACAGCAGGCAGCTTACAACTCTGAAAGTAGAGGAGGCCGATATCTCGGGGATTTTACCTATTTATTTGATAGTTTTCGCTTCGGTCTATGTGAGTTTTCAGTAACACCTGTACATAAACCAAATTGATACATGAAACCTTTCTCTTGAATCACTCTATCTATTGCTGAAAATCGAGTTAAAATCAGTTGCGTAGTTTGAAAGATGTAAGCGAATATACAGAAACACATATATATGCGTATAGACAGAAGGTTCTTGAGTGGCGCCCGCGGGCCGGGAGACGAGCTGTAGGTAGGCCTCCAACAAGATGGAGTGACGACCTTGTAAGGATCGCGGGAACGCGGTGGATGCGAAAAGCACAAGACCGGTCTGAGTGGAGAGCCTTGGGGGGGGCCTATGTCCAGCAGTGGACGTCTTTCGGCTGACATGATGATGTGATGATGAAGCGTATATACAGAGGAACAGACGGCGAGAAGCGACTGTCTTTTATACTATGTAGAGCTGGTTGGGGTGCGCACCTGCGTGCAGCACTCGGTGACATTGTGGTGCGCGTTGGCGGGGCGCAGGCGCACGGAGACGGGCCGCAGCGTCTTGCCGAACGCGTTCTCGGCGTGGCAGAAGTAGTCGCCCTCGTCGAACTCCGAGATCTTCTTGATGATCAGCCGCATCGTGTACTTGTTCGGCTCCTGCTCGACACACAAGCGTACTCGTACAGTGAGGGGTCACGGTGTGCTGGTTCACTGACCAGTCTAATCAGGGCAGTTATGGCAAGAACACTAAGGACTTTTTAAAGTAGCCCTTTCTGTTAAACACATCCCTTTGCTAATCCGGTCATTTCATAAAATTCGGTTTAGGGTGAGAGAAAGGCCTATAGTTATAGCTTAAGTTACACAGCTCTGAGGCCCTTGCCAACCTAAACTGAACTGCTTTAGTTGCCATGGTAACCCCGAGTTACTCTTTGCTGAGAATGCGAAAATATAATATAGCTTTAAGATCTGTACAACTATGGTTTGCAATAAATGCTATGACTATGACTATATGAAGACACTTTGTTCCACTCACCGATGGAACGACGACGCCGGCATACATCATACAATTTTGCTTAACCGGCTGTAATAAAATGCCTACAGTAGCCATTTTTAAGGTGACTTTACGTCCTAATTCAGTCTAAGTATACATTTTTATGAAGAATAACGTAGGAACTAAGTCATATTAAACCTCAATGCAATCTACAAAGGAAGAGTCATAAAGATGAGCTTGATAGCACGCAGTTATGTTATTTTTAAGTAACCAAAGCCGCAAAGCTCAAATTTTCTGATAGTTATCAGAATGTACAAACACTTTTATACTTATTACCTGACATTTTCTCGTCTCAAGTTTCGTATAACACCGTTCACGATAATTCTATTAATTCTCCTGACGGCTCTTTGTTGACCTTATTAAAGCGACCGTCTTTTCTTTTGATCTTCAAAACCGCTCACTCATTACCCCAACTTAGGAATATTAGCGCAAGGCTTACACTGGGCCATGAATAGTGATGAGGTTAGGAGATTAGCATAAGATCAAATAAATATGGCGGCCATAATCGGAAGATTTGCATTTAGATAGCGTCGGAAGTATTTAGAACGTTAACTTGTTAAGTTTAAGCCAACAGCGTTGTAACCCGACATGATTTGAAACCGAAATTGAATTCTGACATTAAATGTCTTTACATTTTTGTAATCAACATTACAATTAAATGCGAGTCGGACTCACGCACCGAGAGTTCCGTACCACCCGGCTCACACTTGGCTATTGTTGATGTGTTTGCACTAAGTATAAATACTTAGTCGCACCAGCGGGCCGATTATGCGTGACATCTTTTTATCGAGTGGATATGTTTAAATTTTTAACGAAGTCGTTTATTTTATCGAAATCCCTAATATGGTTGACAGCGTCGATAAAGTTATTGCGCCGATATAGCGACAACTAATATGTTTAAGCCCAGTGTGGCAAGAATTACGCGAGATTACTACCATTTTGCAAAAAAGTTGCCAGCGTCACGAAATCAATACATTTTTGCACATGTTGGATGTTGGGTGGCGGGCTTTATATAATGCTTCTGAAATGGGAAGTTATAAATTAGTAATTGAAAGAAGCGGACGACATGCTTTTTAAAACATATGGGTTATCTTGACAACTTGTTTCGGTAGTTCGATGATCTATGGTTATTAGTTTATGGTTAGTAGTTTCGTTCGTACTTAACTTACGAAAGTTCAGTTTTGTCCGGTCCAAAAATTGTTCTTGAAGAAACTAATATGAGCCATACATCAAAAGTGTAAGTTTAATATTGTGAACTAATATGAGTTTTTAAGTGCATTATAGATTTCTTTATTTATTGTTAATGATTAAATCAATCATGTTGTGTTGCAGTCGCTGTACAGCATTACAAAAAAAAAACATTGAATATATGGCCAGCCACTCTCTGTTCGTGAACGGGGAGTTCAGTGAGCCACTCGGGTCTCAAAGACACGAGTCCGAGTGGCAAATCTAGCAACTATGTTGCAAGAGTTTGGCCCGGACAAATCCGTCGCAGCATGGAAAGTCGTAAGTCGTCGTAAATTTTATATATTTATGTGTATTAAGAGGTCCTCAGACCGATTTTAAGAAAATTATCCATGGCTGCTGAAGAAAAATATGACCGTATTGTCCATACAAACTTACCCAATACCCTTTGTTTCATGACTTTTTTTTAATAAAAGTAATGCAATTGTATTTTATGTTACAGAGTATAATAGAAGAACTTTGAAAACTCAACCAGCTCAAGCTGGAACATAATAATATTCTGAGGGAGCAGAATAGGATTTTAGCTAGAAACCAGTAAGTTTTAATGGTATCCATACTCAATATTATGTTATGGTAGATCATTTATAATCAATCTGTATAGAATCTGTCTGTATATAGAACTCAATCTGTCTTTTACGTTCTTGCTGCTAAACTGCTGAACCAAACCTTAATCTTAATTCAAGATTAATTTTGGTACAGGTAGCTTGAGCCTATTTTTTATACTGTTAAATAATAGTTTTCTACTTTAACTGGTAAAAAAAGCAATTTGTTTACTTCTAGTATGAAAATGGAATAAAACACAATAGTAAGCAAAATAATTATTTAATATGGCGGGCCTCTTTTCCTGGGCCGTTCTTAATAAAAAGCCCATTTGCTGGTAGCTGCTGGGTGGCAATGACTCCGTTGCTGTCTGTAGCAGTATCCTGATCCATATCAAGTGTTCTGAAAAATAATATGTAAATAAGAAATTAAATTCTGAACTATCACAGGTTATATATAATATATGTATATATATGTACTTAGGCAATTAATTGTATGGAAATATAAAATAGTATCATTTTTCTTTTCAGGCTGGAGGACATGCAAATTATTACCGAGGAAGAGTCTTAAATCTTTTTTTGTTTTTTTTTATTATTACTATGTTAATTATCAACATTTAATTATATTAAAAACCCAATTACAATAAGATCTTTTAATTCCAATAATAACACCTTTATTAGTTCCCACACAAGTTATGTTACTGTGCTGTAGGTACTTAATGTATGGTAGAAAAAATATTTTTTAATAATTTAAAGACATGAGTTCTGAATGTTCTGATGGTATAGTCGAGTAAAATGATATTTATACACTTTTGCACCTTATTCCATTGAAATGGAGGTGCAAAAGTGTATACTTATCTTTGACCTCGACTACTTTGTTACAATAATTTTCCATTTTTTCAATCCATATTACTAGACTATATGGAGGCATCATCACACTTATACAAGTTTAATAGTGTACTCTGGTCGCTCTGACTTTGGAAATGTAATATAACAAAGTTAGTACTATTAGGTAGGTACACTAAAACAAATTAATTAAAAGCACTTTTCCCACGGGATGGTGTGTTAATAACACTGGTTAAATCAAATATTATAAATGTGTTATTGTGTTGGTTTCTTTCGTTGTTTGGTCTACTGTTCAAAGCCTTAACATATTGAAATTTGATAGGAACAGAGATAGTTTACCTACATCTCAGAGGAAGACTTAAAACTGATGGACTTTTTAACCGAGAAAATTAAAGCAAGTACCACATCAAAATGTTAGTAAGTAAATAAACTTCAAACTATTGGCCCATTGGGTCCGGGTTGGTACCACCATCTCATCCATTAACCTACCGCCAAGCAGCAGTTTTCATTGTTGTGTACCGGTTTGGGGATAAGACAGCCGGTGAAATGACTAGCATAGAGGCATTCCAACTTAGCCCTCAGGGTTGGCAACGCATTTGCAGTCTTAGGATTGCGTTCTTGTGAATGCCTATGGGTCACAGTTTCCACTCACCATCAGGAGGCCTGTGTGCTCGTTTGCATTCCTATGCGATTAAAAAAAAAACTTGCCTACCTTCTGTTAACTGCGTCCGTAAACTGAGTCAAGTAGTTGCTCACGGTGCGTTGTGCAATGCACAAGCCGTGGTCCTGCCCTGTTCCGTGTTGGTAATTGCCATCGGCCAAAAAATGCAACGAAGTTAGAACCTGTGAAAGGGTCCATTTTTAGGAGTTGCTTTTACAATTATTTCCTAGCCCTCATATGTAGGTAGGTACCTAGTGTCTAAAGTAACATTATGTATTTCGGTAGGTATCTGTATGATAAATAATAAATATTACCTTAATATAGACGGGTAATCCGTCACTATTGTGCGGCTGGAGGTCGACTTCGAGCTCGGTACATAAATGGAGAGCCATCTCCTTACACACTCTATAGACGTGCCGGAACTCTTCCTCCGGAAGCTCGAAAGGGTTCGATGCGTCTCTGATTGTCCTGCACTGTAATTTCCGTCTTTCTTTCTCCGTTTGTGACGTGAGACTAAAGTAGTAGTATCGAGACATTCTACAAAAAATGTTTACCAATTATAACAATTATAATGTAAAACGCCTTTGTTATAAGTAACTAAGACGTTTTTAATAAGTAAAAATATTATAAAACCGATACTTACTCTTCAATTTTAGATGAATTTGAGTAAATTTTCCAAATTTAATGTCTTGTCGTCACCAAGACGGCACTTGTATAAGATTATCTAAATAATATGTCAAAAGTGGATACAAAGTGGCGACCATGTTAAGCAAAATCGATAAAATGTGACGATTGTCATTTATCGTTGTCAAAAGTGGATAAGACAATGTAACCGATGCCACCATGTTAGCCTACGTCGACAATGATATTATGTCGATGAGCTTGTGATAAAAACGTTTTATCGCGTGGATAAGTGTCACCATAATCGGCCCGCAGGTTTGACGCATGTATGTATTACTGCTATTAGGCCAGAACAAAAACAATAGAATACGTTTCTTGTATGGAGACAAAAGCACATGGACAGCAGTTACTCATGTGAAGGGGATGGAATGATGGTTTATTGTGCGTATGCGTGTATGAATTGGGTTCAAAAACATGTAGTCGTCACCTCCGGGTCGGCGAGCAGCTGTATGGAGTAGTTGGGTCCGTCGATGACGGGCGTGCGGCCGGCGGGGTCGCGCCAAAAGGCCGCGGTCGGCTTGGGCAGCGCCTCCACGCGGCACTCCAGGATCACGGAGTCGCCCGCCGCCGCCATCGTGATGCCCGACGCTTGGATCGTCGGCACATCTGGGGGGGACGTTGGTGTTAGTTCCATAGGTTGCAACGGGCTGTTTTCCGCAACTCGACGACTCAATCATTGAGACTTTTTGCGTGTAAAAAGTTTGTTTAAGCTTTCACTCGTCCCAGTATCCAACGTTAGATACTAGAATATTTGAATGTGGAACTCCAAGTGGTTCGAAATAAGATTGATATAGCAAT
Organism: Acleris emargana; assembly: GCA_927399475.2. Classification (NCBI taxonomy): domain Eukaryota; kingdom Metazoa; phylum Arthropoda; class Insecta; order Lepidoptera; family Tortricidae; genus Acleris; species Acleris emargana. The sequence continues at coordinate 283,293 of OV656851.1, forward strand.
ACATATGTGTATAACATGACGTTCCGAGAGTTAATTTAATATTAGATGTTGGCAAACGAGTATAAGCGCAATCTGATTGTAAGTGGACCCTCAGTGTATGTCTATGAGGTCTATAGCAATTGCAATTTCGAGACCGCAATCTTATCCGCAATGGAATATTATTTATTGAGTTGTCACTTGTTGTTGAACGTCACGACTCTTGTAATTGTTCGGAAACACCGCGAAGGGGAGTTGGTTCTACTGTTTCATCGAGCGAAGTGAATAAATACACAAACCATTCCATTAGGCGAGATATAGAGAAGTTTGTGAAGAGGAATTCAATGTTTGTTACTTGATTTGGAACTCGTGGACACGATTGGCTCAAAATTATTAAGGAGTTCCAAAGGGTTGAAATTGTTTGTTGAATATCTTTGTAGAAAATATGTACCCATAAAATATATTTTTTGTAGGAAGAGGGCAATCTCTCCCAGTAGATTTTGGAATCATTCTGTAAGTCGCTGATACTCGTAAACGGACAGGTGACACTTTGGAAGCACTCACGAGAGATGTTGATCTTGCGGGAGGCCTGCATCGGCGTGCCGTAGCCGTTGTCGGCGTAACAGGAGATCTGGTCCATGTCGCGCGTCACGTTGTGGATCACTGTGACCATGTGCCGCGTCTCCACCTGCCGGATCAGGTGCCCTGCGGAACACGCCAGGAATGTGACGAACATGACAATACAAGACCGGCAAGCTAGTCCAGAAAATAGAGAGATATTAATGAACAAATAACGAGGGTCTTAGCGGACTGCAACCCCACCATGGTGCGCAGGGTGCGGGCCAGCTCCAATAGCATCTTGGAACCGTTCGCCCAGAGGTTCGATTGTCATTATGTGAATTATTGTTGTCTGGTTCATGTACTGGCACATCAATCCAAGTAGCTTAGTTTAATTATGTGCTCAATAAAAACATTACTAATATTAGGTTTAATTTTTAATTTAATTTACTAACACTTTATTATTATGATGCACCAAAGATGGCTGAATAAAGGATTTTGATTGATTGATTGATTGATAGCTTTATGGCTGCTGCTTTATGAGCTCTTGTTTATCTCTTATATCTTTTGTCTGAGAGAGAAGAACTTACAAAAAAAAAACAATCGGCTCGTTGCTACTGTAACCATACTATGAGTTCGAGGTAAACTGTGACTTACCAGATATGTAAAGCGAGATGGTGGGCGTGGGGGTGCCCATGGCGATGCACAGGATGGTCATGCTGGAGCCCTCCACCACCAGGTTCACCGGGTTCACCGTCGGAGGCTGCACAACATAACTTCGCATTATTAAGGGTACTACAAGTATAATTTTAAGTATTTTTCTTTAATTGCGGACTTGAAATGCCATTTATTTGTGTTGCAAAGAATATCATCATCTCATCATTTCAGCCGAAAGACGTAACGTCCGCTGCTGGACGTAGGCCTCCCCTAGTTTACCACAAGGACCGATCCTGCGGCGCTTGAATTCATCGGTTTCCCGCAACCTTAGCCACGTTATCAGTCCTCCTGGTTGGAGGCCTACCTACGCTGTGTCTTCCAGTACGTGGACGCCACTCGAAAAGTGTTCGACCCCATCGGCCATCTGTTCTGCGAGCGATGTTTCGTGAGGGTGTATCCATTAACCTACCGCCAAACAGCAGTGTTCGCATTGTTGTGTTTCGGTTTGGGGATAAGACAGCCGGTGAAATGAATAGCATAGAGGCATTCCATTTTAGTCCTCAGGGTTGGCAACGCATTTGCGGTCTTAGGATTGCATTGCAGTCTTGTTAATGCGAATGTCTATGACTCACAGTTTCCATTTACCATCAGGTAGCCTGTCTGCTCGTTTGTCTTCTCTACGCCATAATAAAAAATGCCCCTCCCACTGCCACTTACGTCTATAAATTTTTAGGGCTATATCAGTGACTTAAACAATTCTCATACGATCATCTCATTTCTGATTCGATCGCGCAAAAAGAAACGTTTCGGATATGTGGCATTTAGTCGTTACCTCAACATACGCCGGGTAAGCTGGGTCGGTCCAGGCCAGCAGCGTCTCCGAGGGTATGGAGTCCCCGGCAGTGGCGTGCGCCTTCACCCAGCACACGTACTGCGTGTTGGGCGTGAGCTTCTCCAGCGTGTGCCCAGGGACCGTGGTCGCCACCGAGGTCACGTTGCCCTTGCCTGGCTGCCCAGGGGTCTTGTAGTATAGTCTGGGGAACAAATCGTTTTCTAAGAGTCTGACAATGTTTGGCTTACCGGTTTATAGACCTCTGTCAATTTGAGCATCGATGACTGAGGGCTGAGGGGGTCAGATCCAAAGTGTAAACCTCAGCGGTCAATAACAGGTTTAACTAAGATATACGAGTAGTCGACCAATAAGTCCACCATTTGTACTTTTTACATATGTATTGTGCAATAAAGTTTAAATAAGTAAATAAATAAACCCCTTTACCACTTTTTGACTACTGAATTTATTTATGTCTTTATTAATTTCTGTGTCATACAAAAATCAAACTCATTTTGCGCGGCCGGTTAAACCAAACAGGAGTTTTGTATGAAACCAAATGTAGCAGAAATTACGCGACTCATAACTCAAAAAATTACACTGGTCTGGCTTGAACCTAAGGTCCAAAGGTGGTGAAGGAGTTTTATGGTCGACTATCGGTCGCCGCTCACTTAAAAACTACAAGGCATTAAAAAAAAAACAGCTATAATAGAATTACCAGCCATCTGCCCGCCTGCGGCCTTCCCTGCGCTCAGTAAGCCAGACTATTTAAGTATAATGAAGTTAATAAGAATCAGAATCTTAAATCTGCTAGTTCGACCCCAGCCAACAAAATAAATCCTCAAGCGTAAAACTTTTCCCGTAGAAGTGACAGTAAACAGCGCCACAATTCGCTTCCATTGCCCCATGGAGCATTTACCAAACTCAAACTATTCGCGATACAACCCAACATTATTAGTTTCGAAGCGTAGTTATACTGTCTGGAGATTTGAGCCGAAACTTACTCGAATCGAAACAGCTAATCAATTTGCTTTTACTGGCTCCAAGTTCCAAGTGCCGAGCGCTTGAATTCGGTGATGATTTATTCTAACCTAAAACTTCAAATCTGACTTATTCAAAACGATTTTAGAAGATTCCTTTAGTTTAATATAACAGTGTAACAGTAGTTTACAATTGTAATATAAGTTACCTACTTATTTGCTTTAATAATAATAATAGTTTCTTCAATAGCCTAGTTCACCAATCCATATCAGTTCATACATAGAGCACATTAATAAATGTTTCCATCCTTCTTAAATAGTCCTACACTAACCGGTGGTTGTCCGTGGGAGCATAGGTACTTCCATAGTTTGAACTCAGGGACAATCGCCGGTTATGGGACACTACTAAATTAAACTTGTCTAAAGGGCCTCTGCGTGTTGGCTTCGGCTCCATGTACGCCTTCCAAAGGTCCGGAACTCCCATAGTCCCGGGAATGGTAGACATACAAACAATAATAATTATTGCTAGCATTTGCCCGGGATTCCGTCCGCGCAATGTTGTCAGCCGTATTTCCCTCCGATTTTCTGACATTCTCGTAAAGTGAACTAACTACGCACATACTCCGGGCTATTCGAGTTAGTTAAATAAATAAATGAATAAATGTCAGGGGACAGTGTCATACCAATTGACCTAGTCCCAAACTAAGCTCTAGGCTTGTACTATGGGTACTAGACAACGCCATTCTAATACTTATATAGAGAAATATACAGGGTATTTTTTTATGGGTGCACAATTTTTAATATTTGCTTTGCTATTGTTAATCATTTAGATATTGCAGATTCAATGATTCCACTAACTTTACGATATTCATAGACCCTCTAATGCAGGGTGCGAGGAGAGGAGCGTGATGTAAAAAGGTTTTTACTGTTGAGGTTTTTAGAAAGTGATTTTCTAGTATGACTACAAAAGATCGTAAAATTTGGATATTTTGCAAAAAGTTAATTAAAAAGATTTTATTGTTGTAATATAGGTATTATATTAACGATACAAATTGATAGGATATAATTTGTGCATTGATAAAAAAAATACCTGCTTTACTTAAATAAATAGAAAGCATCCATGACTCAGGAACAAATATTTGCGCTCATCACACAAATATCCGCCCTTACTGGGATTCGAACCCAGGACCGCTAGCTTCGTAGGCAGGGTCACTACCAACTAGCCCAGCGCGCCGTCAAATTTATCTCAGTTGTACCAACTTTAAAATTGAATTTATTGACGGATCAAATAATCAGAACTTTAACACATCCGAGTTTGGGTCAAATTCGTGATGAAATCTGATACAAGTGACTGCCGCGGAGAACACTCCGCTCTGTGACAGTTTAATTACATGGCAGTAGTGGAATACGAGCTGGTCGCGGATAGGGTTACCAGATGAAAAAAATCAAAAGTCCGGAGAATAGGCCTGATTTCCATGGAAAAGTCCTGAGATTTTATACAGTCTGAAATTTTAACTGTACAATTATTACCAAAGGAAGATTATTTTTAGTTTGTTTTACTTGGATAAATAGGTAGGTATTGATTTTAACTGTGCAATTATTTATTACCAAAGGTAGATCATTTTTAGTTTGATAAACGTGGATAAATAAATTTAGATTTTAACTGTGCAATTATTACCAAAGGAAGATTATTTTTAGTTTGTTTAACTTTTAATTAAAAAGAAGTTTAAAATGTAAGCTGTGTTCTATTGAAAATCCTGAGATATCATGAGATTTTCAAAACCCGGCTGCAATCCTGAGAAAAGTCGAAAAATCCTGAGATCTCAGGACAAATCCTGAGATATGGTGACCCTAGTCGCGGAGCAAGTTGGAGCGAGCTCCGGCAGGCTGCGGAATATGAACCAAATATAACTCCCGCAGACGGTTTGTTTGGTCCGGTCTGGCAAGTTACGAGTTAAAATTAGCGACGGAGTTTGGCTTGGCAATGTTTCTGGGATGTCTGGACCGATCAATATACTGCCATTGAAATGGATTCGCTTACTATCGGTTCAGAGTACTTTTGTAATTAGTTTTCTCTTAACTTTTTCTGCATAGAACTTTCATATATTATCGAATGTTCCGATATAACCATGAGTTAAACCGGGACATGTATGCTAAATTGCATTTAAATCCGTCCAGTCGTTTCAGAATTTTTTGAATGTAGGTTTTTTAAAATCATTAAGTAGAAAAGGACAGTACCTAAATGATTTTTTTATCGGGCCGTAGATGATTATTTAACTATAAAGGTTTATTTTAAAGTATATAATAATGTTGTGTGTTCGTATATTTGCATTATAAAGACTATACGAATAAAATGAATTGTTGAATTCAAGTGCAAAGCATTCAAGTTACATCGCGACGAAGCGCAGGTCAAGCAAGAGTTTAAACTGGGTTACATTTCCAGACCGCTGACTTTTTCTAAAACGTGGTTTGAAATAAACTTTCGCTATGCATTATTTCTATTATTGTATTTTAAAACACATTAAATAGAACCTCAAGATATGAACAACTCCATTTTTAAGAGTCATAGTTAGATTCATCAGACATTCGAAACAGTAACTACCACTAACACGAAATGGGGTTCGATTTCTATTGAAATCACTAACGAGACGTAACGCCCTGAACTTCATTTACCGACGGGATCTAATCGTAAGTATTAGAGACTGTTTAACTCTAAGTTCACGTAGAAATTCCCCGCCATCGCGGAATTCCGTCTAATAACATTAACTAGTTGATTTAATGAACGCCCTGGGATCGCGTTAGCGCGGAGACTATGGAGGATTCTGTAAATTCTTCCTTCGGGGGCTCTATTATTATCGGTAAAGCCATTACGTTAAGTAAATACGAGTTGTCGCAACGTTGGCCATACGATAACGCGTCCGAGGCAGCACGGCTTCACGAATGAGGAGAATAGAAGCCGGTCAGACTTTAAAGGAGATAATAACTTATTAGCTTTTATGGATGAACTTTTCCGCAAAACTGCAGATCGCAGACTTTATAGTTTCTTGGTAATGAAAACTAATATACAAGAAGAAGAACTATTAAGTTCACTGGAAAACTAAAGTTTATAATGCAGTTGAGTAACTTAGTCACTTCCTAGATTTGATTCATTTGTGTTCTAAATCAAACCAACGTGGAGGCTCTATTACTAGAGTAATAGAGACTATTTTTAAGCCCATTTTCGGATATTCATTGCATCTTTAATGATAAAACACTATTTATATAGAAAATATCTGAAGATATTAAGTAAACAGATGCCTAACATAACGATGATGTTGAAGAAATGCAGGATATTTTTCAATATATTTAACACACAGTTGCTCCAGATGTTGATGTTAATGCAATAGAGCCTGACCAGTGACTGATGATGATAAAAATGACTCAAAAAAATGGCGGCAAATTTAAAATATCACTAGCTACTAACACGAAATGCATAACTACTGGATAGGTATGCATAATGTGACAGCTTGTTTCATAGGTAACATAGTTTCCATGTGAAGAATTACAAAATAAAACTTTGTGTCATGACTCGCTGGCTGGTGAGACTCAGACCCTAGTAACTAAGAATATATTTGAGGACCTTGGGGACGCGCTAGATGACGATAATAGTGATCAAGTGAAACCTAAAGAAATGATGAAGTTGTACTCACGGGTACACTAAATAATTCCAAAGAGTCATAATTTCGAACGAATTTTTTGATAGAAGACATAACTTTTTGCTATAAATCAAACCTAACCTAACCTATGAATGACAATTAAACTATGTATTTAATCTTAAATAGCTCCAGAGTAACGTAGCTTTCGGAAAAAATAATATTTGGAAACAAGTAATTCGTTATTTGAAGGTGCTCCCTGTACTCACGTGTAGGTGATCTTCTCGTCCGGGTGCGAGAACTGCGGCGGCTGCCAGGACAGCGCCAGCCACGTGGCCGAGTGCGCGGACACCGACAGCGAGTGCGCCGGCGACGGGATGCCCGCCAGGGTCTGCTCAGCTGGGGACCGGTGCAACCGTTAGTCAACGGGACAGTAAACAGGTTTGGAACACAAGTAAGTAAAATAGCAATTGTGATTGTAATTTTCGATATGGAGTAAAATTCGAGAATGCTTGCTTCGACTTAAAAATACTTAACGGTATTTGAGTGGTTTTTCCAAATGTGTAGTAGTTAATCTGTAGTACCTTACCAAATTAAGGGAATAAGCGTGACATGTTACATTGAAATAATGCGTATTTTTAAGTATCCGTCATTCTTTATTAAGTAAGTATTTAGTAGGTACTAGTCTAGATTCTTGACTTATGTTGGACAGATAGTCTATCACACACACAATAGGCGTTTTGGAAGGGAATTTTGGAATATTCAATCTTTAAGGTTTCGTTAGTGTTGATCCTGAGCCTGCCGTTTGGCAGAAACATTTTTGGTCAAACGCATAATTTCCCAAAAACATATCTGTATTCTGTATAACCGGGATACGGAGGTCGCTTGTTAAGGCTATTAGGTTAGATTATTGTGATTACATCAAAAATAAATCAACTGCGACGGGACAACCATTTGGTTAATAAAAATTTGGGAAATGCATTCGGGCAATAAAATTTCACCAAAACGGAATAGACCCCTAAACTTGATCTGGTCTGAATAACATAGAGGACCAGCAACGAACAAAGACTATTTTCTACTGCTAAGGCGATATCTCAGGCAAAACTCCTGAAGCAAGTACAACCTTATTACAATCGGGAGAGGATTTAATCTACTTGGCTATTTAATTTGAGATACCGACTTTTGGCTTATAGTGGCGATTAGGTATTGTCAATGTAGTGGTACTGACTGTTGTCTTGGGTGACGTTAATGAGCAGCATGCTGCTGGGCAGCGAGGAGCCGCGCTCGTTGACGGCCACCACGAACACGTGGTACGTGCTGTTGGGCTCCAGGCCCTCGATGTGCGCCGTCGTCTCCGTCGTGTTTATTTGCTGAGGAACACCACTAGCTTCAATATCATTTATACATACATACATACCTTCACGCCTTCATTCCCAAAGTGGGGTAGGCAGAGCTACAGAATTACCAACAACTCTAAAAACTTGTTGATAACTCTGTAACCACTATTTGCACAATAAATTTGCTTCAATATCACTCGTATATTAAAGAGGCCACATATGGTAACACGCCCCCCCCTACAATGAAAAGGGATGGCTTTATGTGCTTCCTCGCGAAGAATGTGAGATGGAAATAGTTCGCACGCGCCTTGATGGCAGCGACCAGTTCAATTATTTGCTGTTTACTTTTGACCCACAGTATTAATTGAAAAACCAACATTAAGAAGATAGGTAGGATAGGAATCACAATACATCTGAGTTCCGGTATGTTTTATGACCTACGTTATCGAGCGCCAGCGTGTTGTAGTAGTAGGGCTGCGAGTTGTTCCCGACGCGCTGCCAGTGCACCACGTAGCCGGTGGCGTTGGAGCCGTCCTGCGGCGCGGACCACTCCAGGTAGCCCGACCAGGTCTGTTTGTCCTCCGTGGAGACCAGCGCGTGCACCTCGCGCGGCGGCCCGGGGAGCGTGCCCGTGCCTGCCGAGAGGGAGATAGTTAAAGCTGATGGAGAGATGGAGTCATAAATCCCTGCCACACTCTCGACGAGTGGTTTGGGAAGTAGCGGGGATGGAAGGCAGAGACGTAATGGCTACGTTACTTGTAATGCCGCACGTCTTGCTCCGCGTCATCCCGCATCGCTTCCTGTTTTATCTGTTTTGTGTTGGTAGAGATAACAACATCGCGACAGCGCGACCATAGTGTGGCAGGGGTATTATAGATAAGGCGATATAAAGACTAAAGTGAATAGCACAGAGCAAAAGCAAGTGTGGAACTAAGTCTCCTCTGCGGTGTTTCGAAACAGTTATGACATGGGGATATTTAAGAAAAGAGGTTTAATTTCTCTAAAGGCTAGGCCGGGTGCTGACCGACGCCCCTTTTTTGAGGTGTCAATGTTGGTGAGGAAGTCTTTGCTCGTTATATCAACCTCATATATAACAACAAATAAAAACAATTGTTCAAAAACTAAAATCCGACTACTGAATGTGGTTACAGAAAGATACAAAGTAAGATTTCGGTAAAAACCCTCCTGTGGAAAAAAACATTTGTATTTTAAATCCGAACCCCACCTTCCTCGAAGCACTGCACGATGTTCCCGATGTAGGGCACGCAGACGTTGACGCCGCCGGTGTAGACGCCGGCGCACACGCCGCGGCAGTTGGCCGGCACGCCGCGCCGCTCGCAGCACGCCTCGTGGTTGCGGCCTGGGGGGAACAGCTAGCTTCATCTCTACACCTTAGGGGTGATTATGGTTTGTGGTTGCGGCTTGGCTTAGGGTCAGATAAACAACCTGCTGATGCTGGAGTTTATTGCATTACTTGCTTGCTTGCGCTTCTCCTCCGCATTGATGGTCTTGTCCATATTACCGACGTGTAAAAGAGCACTGATGGGGCTAATTTACTGAATTATTATATTTTGAATTGAACGGTCTGTCGCTTTTGAAACAACATTCAATTCTTATTTTGATTTAATTTTATATAGAGTATAGAGCAAGAAATGAATACATTGATTAATGTATCCGTCATCCGAAAGACATCCAACGTTGGACGGGCCTCTTTTTTAAATTGCAAACATGAACACGGTGAGGTAGTTTGGCTCCGAGCAGGTATTTTACGAATCGTAAACATAGGAAAGCACGTGACTCAGTATGCTCGTTTCAACTAACATACTGCGTCACGTTTCAACTAGACATTTTTTTGCCAGAACACATGTAGCAGTAGTAAAAGCACCTCCAGCTCCGCAACGCAGCAGCTTGTGGAACTCCTGCGCGCAGAGCGGCGCCAGCGAGCGCAGGTCCGTCATCTTGGCGTCGTAGGAGCAGAGCGGCATGCACACGCCCGCCACGGCCACGCGCGCGCAGCACGCCGTCACGTTGTAGCTGTTCGATACCTCCTCAGCTTCCTCTTCCTCTTGCGCCTGGAATAACATGGGAACTGTACTCTTGTAGACCAATTAGGTGCGTGAAGTCATCATCCTCATCATATCGCTAATAGCGGTAATAGATTCACTCCTTCTTACCGACGTGTAAAAGAGCCCTCATGTGGCCAATTTACTGAATAAATATTTTGAATTTTTGAATTTTATCAGCTTAAAGACGTCCACTGCTGGACATAGGCCTTTCCTAAGGATCTCTACGATGTACGGTTTTGTGCTAATTGCATCCATCGGCTTCGCACGATCTTCACCAGATCGTCGGTCGACCTTGGGGAACGCCTGCTAACACTTCGCTTTACGACGAGTACATTCGAGTTCATAAATGTGTGTATACTTAAGTCCCTTGTCACTTAAATCGCTGTTACAATTCATATATGGCAGTCTAAACATGACATTAAATAGACAACGTATTAAAGTGCACACATATTTATCAACTCGACTGTATACATGCATACGTTCCCAAATGAACAATAAACCGAAGAATGAAATTATTATTTTGTGTCATTTTATACTGCTTTAATCTTGTTATTTCTAATTTAAATTTCGTTTCTATCTTGTTACGGTAAAAGTAACCCGATAACTTGGTTTAGGATTCAGATCAAATAATAGTCCGAACAAGGGAACTTACTGTAATTCCCAATTAGAATAAGTGAACTTCATCAAAAATAAAGCCTCTCGATGTGAACGAATCCTAACTTACATATTCTGTAAATGTGAAACTGATCGTTGTGAATTAGTACAGAGATAGCTTCAAACCTGAGATGGACAAACATTTTATTCTAGGAGTGAGCGTCATGCTTTGTGACGTGAATTTCGACTGTCGGCGCACCACACAATATTGTAAATTTGGAAGAGCGAGACCTGCTGCAGAGGGCCTTGCCAAGATGCATTACGCTAACTAACGATTCTGTTCGATTCATTACACGCCATCTACCAGTGACGCGATTGGTTTAAAAACAAAACGAATAGAAACGCTAGTTAGCGTATTGCATCTTGGCAGGGCCCTCAGATAAACTAAAAACTTATTATCTACTAGGCCTCAACCACTTTTGTAACCTAATTCCATATCCTCTGACCTGGCTCTGGGTGCGGAAGATGAGCCGCGGCGAGGCGTCGCCCACGCCGTGCTCGTTGACGGCCTCCACGTAGATCTCGTAGTCGGAGTTCGGCTCCAGGTCCTCCAGGATGAACGGGGAGTGGATCTGGCAACGACGGCACAAGTGTCAACCACAACCACTCTTTACATGGTATAGGTATACAACAAAGTGGCTTTCCAACTACGGTTTTCATCAATAAATAGAGGCAGATGAGTGAGCAGGACGGCCGTGTGGGATAGTTTGTTTATTTTTTTAAACTGTATGTCGAAACGCAGCAGATTTAAATTAGAGGAAAAAGGAATGTATCTGTCAAGTCAAAGGATCTGTCGAGGATGACTTTTGGTTTTGGCAATTACGATGGGATAACGCCTTACGAGTATGAATTTATAATAAACAAAGACAAACATACATACATACATACATACCTTCACGCCTGTTATCCCAGAGTGGGGTAGGTAGAGCTACAGAATTACCTACAACTTTAAAAATTTGTAATTATCAACAAACATTTTGCACAAATAGGCTATAAGATGTTTACCAGCGTATTAGTGACAGGTTGCAAGCCCATCGCCTAACAGTACTACAAGCCTTTTTTCCCTTAGTCGCCTCTTACGACATCCACAGGAAGACATGGAGTGGCACTATTCTAACCCGGCAACCACACGGGAACAAACATAAGTAGTTATTTTGCATGTATTTTATTTTGCTATCCCCACAAAATAATAGAGGAAGGTTTTTATGTATAATAAATTCTAGATTATGTGCGGGTGTAACAGAAAACTGTAATAAACCAAAGCGGAAAGGGTCGACCCGACTGTTGCTAACCAACTTTAAATCGTTTTAAATACTAAATGTTCGTTCAAAATGAATATGATTACAAAAACCTAAAGACGATTTTAAATACCTATTTAATGATACTCCATTTGTCATAGTTGGTCTGCTCATTTTTTTTTCTTTTTTACAATAGGTATGGCGTCTAGTTGCTGCCACATTGAATTTTAATTACTGACATTATCATACACCGGATTGACGGGGGCAAATATGTACCAGTGCTAGTGATTCATTAAATATCGACAAAGTTTATCGACAACTTTTGTCGTGACATATGGATCTTACATTTCTTGCAAAAGTAAGTCATACTTTATCTTCTATATAAGAATGATCAGCTTTCCATGAAGATATACAATCTTTTTTTTCGAGGCATTTTTAACCGACTTAAAAATCAAAAAGGTTCTCAAGTCGTCGGAATGCCAAAGAATATTGTTGTAATGAATGAATTGGTTATTCAACGTAATTTCAATGGTTGTCAAAAGTGACTTCAGTACAGGGTCACTATGAGATACCAGGTGTTTAAAGTTGCGATAAGTATGAATAAAAGAGGTTTGCACATATTAAAAAAATATTCAAACTTGGCCATTACTTATGATCAAAGAGCGGAATTCTTCATAGCAAAAATCAAACTGTCAGAGGGATTGACCTAACTGTTTTATCGACTTATCGATGTTACGGAATAATATCGCATTAGGTATCCATAATCAACTTAAAAGATTATTCTGTAACATTTGACCTCTTTGATAAGTAAACCTAGATATTTTTCTAGCACGAACGATAAGTTTGAAGGGAAGATGAAGAAAACATATTTAGTACAGATTTAGATTTCGACTTTGTTATTTTTAGCAATATTTGTTTTTAATTTTTAATGATAAGTTTCATATAGAAAATTAAAAAGAAACATATTTTCTGTTTTATTCTTTACTATTATACTAAAATACAGTGGCGGTCAGCTAATTAGGGACACCGTTAATTTGTTTGTATGTATATCCAAAAGCCTGATTTCATTACTTTAACTTTGTTTCGTTAAGTGACAAATATTTATCGATAAGTCGATAAAACAGTTAGGTCAATCCCTCTGACAGTTTGATTTTTGCTATGAAGAATTCCGCTCTTTGCTTATGATAATGATATTAATGATGGATGATTAAAAAGATTAAAAATTGTTTTTTATCGATGTCGATAAACTAAGTCGACATTTAATGAATCACTAGCACAGGTACATTTTTGCTCCCGTCAATCCGGTGTATGGACATTATATTTAGCGACACTCACAAAATTAAGACAAATCGATTGACATAAGAATCATCAAATTCGGTCCACGCCTTTAGTTCAAGAGCTAAACATGCATATTTAGGCCGGTAAACACAATAACCTTCTCATTTGGAAAAAGGGTAAAAAGACGCGTCGCGAAACTTTCGACATAATTACAGACTTAATTTTGCCAGTCCTCTTGACTTTTACTAGGCATTTACAGTTACAAAACGAACCTTAACTTTCGAGCGTGACGTAGTTAGCACAAAAGGATTCTCCCGATACACGCATACATTCCCGATCTATCTACACGACGCAAAGTTCGCACCAGATCCTAAATATACCGCAATTTGTATGGCGCCAAAGGGATTAATTCATTATACATTCATTAGGGATCACCCTCGACAACTATAAATTAGGTGACGGTGCTACCGTCTGTCTGAGGGTAATGCCTTCGTTTAATTTATGGCTTCTGCTGAACAAGAGTTCAGGAGATTAGAGCTGGCTAATCGGTTCATCTTTGATGGCGAAGGTGCCGGCCCGCTGAGTCAGGCTTTGGGCTGATCTGATTTGGCCGTGTTAAACCAAGACTAAGATGGAAGTATTCTAAGTTTAAAGTTTACAGTGAAAAGTGTAACACTTCAGATTCCAGTTGGTCAACATTAACTGTGTATCAGCAGGTGAAAGTACACTCGGGTGCGATTTTCTTACGAGCGTGTCGACACAAGCGGCCAAGCCAGCCAATTCGACCAGTGAGCGAATAAAAACTAAGCGACCTAGAGATACACGTAGAGGAAAGTCAAATCCCACAAGACCAAAAAACATTTAAGTAAAAAAAAAAACAATAATAGTAAGTAAGTTGACGAAATCCTTTTTAAGCACTCTAAGGCCAAGCTGGGCTTTTAGGTAGAGAGCATGGCAGAACTAGGTAGCAAGACAAGACAACTGATAGAAAATGTGTCATAGCTGAGCACTAAGTTAGTAAAAAAGTAATACTTCTTAATACACGTGTAATGTATAATAAATAGCAATATGAAACTGAAAAACATCGCTATACTCAAATCGCGATAAGCAAATACATGTTTTGTAGCTAAATTATAATTAAAGTGTTTTCAGTTCGATTAACTTTTTCAAGACCCAAATGAAGTCATTTATTTAAGTTTTAAACTTTGTTAAAACTAGCGCTGATTGTGCTTTGTGTATATTGGGTATTTAGTTGAAAAAACATTATTATTACAACTTTAGTGGATTTATGTTTAATGTTAAACAGCACGTTTAAAAAATGCTTACTGACAAATAAAACAAGCTGAAATTGAAATCTTGTAGGATTGAGACACAAATAAGAGCGGACGTTGAAATAAAACCAGAGCGAACGGTTTCACAGGATTTTCAATAAGGGATTCCATTCATATTAAACGACGGCGCCACGGTTTAAATTTCCCTATTTTTGCTGAGCTCTTTTTTATTTTTGTCAAACTGCACTTATGTCTTACTGCAATGAGATGCACTTTGATTTGTAAAAAGGAAATTCGGAGCGCTCGATGAGAAGAAAGAATCAGTAAATATTCCATTAGAAAATCCCTGGGTCTGATCGCAGTGATGCGATCGATTTGTTGCATTTACTAAAAGAGCAAGTCTTAAGTACGTGCGTTGTGTTCTACCTAGGTACCTATTTACTGTAAAACTTTTAGTTGAGCGCGACATGGGGACCTTCAGTAAAAGAGATTCCATTAATTTAAAAGGCCGCAACGAATCAGCAGCCCTTCCCGAGTTTTGTTTATGGGCGGCATTGATTACAACATGCCTTAACCTGTATACTAATATCTTTGAAAAATCAACATATTTAAAGGCGACTTACGCGTCGCTTTTCCGGGGTCAAGTCGTCAAGTCGCTCGTTGAACGAAAAATGAATACAAGTTTGGAGCTCAACGTGATTCATGGACGAGCCCTAATCTAACGACACATCATTTGTCAATATCGGGTCATCCATTCAGCTTCTTTTAGGGAATAGCGAACCATACATTTATATACTGGCCTCATTAGAAATGGCGGATGTCTCATAGAATCGCGAATGTATTAGTGACGGTACTTCTTAAGGCAGGGGGGCAGGGGGTTCAATTTGCTTTGACAATTAAATTGCGCATGCGATTTTTTATTTACATACATACATACCTTCACGCCTTCATTCCCAGAGCGGGGTAGGCAGAGCTACAGAATTACCTACAACTCCAAAAATTTGTTGATAACTATGTAACCACAATTGGCACAATTAGGCTAAGATGTTTAACAGTGTATATTAGTGACAGGTAGCAAGCCCATCGCCTAACAGTACTACAAGCCTTTATTCCCTTAGTCGCCTCTTACGACTTCCACGGGAAGACATGGAGTGGCACAATTCTAAGCCGGCAACCACAGGGCATTTAAAAGGGAAGTATAGGTCAAAAATAGTACCCTCTTTCGACATCCGAGTAAAAAGGGAGACTCACCTAAGGATTTTCTCAGTTAGTAACTAGGCTATTATAAGTCATAATATCTAAGGATTGTAGTTTTTGTAGAATAAGTCAGTTGTTTTTTTTTTTTTTCTTTTTGTTCTTACTCCTAAATTTTTCTATCCTGTTTTAAAATTTAATCAGGACTCCAAATTTGTACACCTGCGGGTAAAGCATAGTGATTCATACCATGTACTACTATTTTCCAACTACCTATGTTTATGCAAATTAAATTATTTGTATTTGTACCTTCTCGAGCACGCGGTAGTCGGCGCCGGGCTGCAGCGAGCGGTAGTGCAGGTTGTAGTGCTGCACGGTGTCGGGCAGCGTGGCGGGCGGCGTCCACTGCGCCACGGCGTAGTCCGAGTCGATGTTGGACAGGCGCAGGCGCAGCGGCGCGCCTGGCAGCACGCCGTACCCCGCCAGCAGGCAGTTCGTGTACGCCGACATGTAGCGCAGGCATCTGGGGGGGGGGGAGTGGGGGCTTCATATTACACACACAGTTACAAGCATAGCTATGGTTTTACTTGTGGGAGGACCTTGTACAGGGTCCGTCCGGGTTGGTACCACCATCTTATCCATTATCCTACCGCCAAGCAGCAGTGTTCGCATTGTTGTGTTCCGGTTTGGGGATAAGACAGCCGGTGAAATGACTAACATAGAGGCATTCCATCTTAGTCCTCAGGGTTGGCAACGCATTTGCAGTCTTGTGAATGCGAATGTCTATGGGACACAGTTTCCACTAGTTGCACTAGGATGGTGATGGTGAGGCTCACAGTGATTTGCAGGTATGAGCTTGCAAACGTGTTGCCGACCGTGGACGTAGTTTGATGATATACCATTGGATATGCTTAAAGCGCATAGGTAATGTATCAAGGTTAAAAGGTGTAAATACTCGTAAAATAACGAGAGATACTAAAATATTTTATAAAGGCCTTTTGCAAAAACAGATAAAAAGACGAACTTCCATCAAACCCATCTTTTTTAGTCGAAGTCGGAAGTTGTTTGGAGAGGCAAAACAAGTCCTTATTACGTTCTACGTTCTGTGATCCGTTGGTTTTATAGTCATCGTATTTCTCAAACGTATGTACAAGTAGCAAAAATGTCTAGTCATTAACGCTATAGATCATAAAATAAGTGAAATAAGTCAGACAAAACTGTTGTTTATCTAGGAATGCCTTGACTACGATCATGACCTCACATACACTTAATCACTGATTACAACCGAAGGAATACTAACTTGAAATGATTGAAATCAAGATTGGTGACGTTCCCGCTGCAGAGCGGCAGGCAGGAGTCCGGCAGCCCCCGGGAGCGGCAGCAGGGGGAGTGGTCCAGCCCGTTGGCCAGGCAGCTGAAGGTGGCGCCGGCCCAGGGCGCGCAGATCATCAGGTCTGTCACCTGCAGCTGAGGGTTAGATGGGCGGCAACGGGTTTAGACACAAATGAGGGGTTAGCGTGAGGTGACGTGAGCTGACCGAGGACCAACACCGTGCCATCATCATCTTTCTGGATATTTGGCTCGTTTTTGTCCAGGAAGGTTTTGACTGTTGCCAGGTATTCCAGAGTAGCGCTGCGGCGCGAATGCTATCGTGAAGAAGACTGTTATAATGAGTAATGATTGCATTTGATGAGTGCATTATGATTTGAGGGATCCTTTTGATTGTGAGGCCTTTCTTTGAATCTTTAATAATGCTTAAGTGTAAATATAATTAAAACTTCTTTATCGATTATCAATCTCTGGATACATTTTATCTGTTAGATAAATTTAAACTTTATCTTTTATTTTCTTAAGATAATTATAGAACAAGGTTAGTTAGATACTTTTATACCTTGATTTTATTGAAAAAATAGGCCTTTTTTTTCAATGATGTAAGCTTAAAAATGTATATTAAATAAAGACGAGCAGTGCTTTGAACTCTCTACAACTATTCTGATGCCTCGCCGATGTATAGTTTATGATACACAAGTGCTGACGATAGGACACGATGATAGCCATATGAAGTGATCGAGAATGATGCAGATGGACGGTGATAGAATACTTTAAGAGCGCAGTTTACGTTCGTTAATAAAAGTTAATATTTTGCTATTATGAACGACATCTTGTATTTCCTGGGGGGTTATTATGACATAGCTAGGCAGTTCATTTTACGGCGAGTGTAAAGGACAAAGCTATAGCAGTAATATAGCTGTGTCCCTTTCTCTCAGTGTAAACTGAACTGCATAGTTATGTCATAATAACCCCCCTGTACTGAATATGATAACTGTCAAATAAGTAATTAACGTAAATCCACGCCCTTATATTTTTATGAGACACAAACCACACCACCATTTTCCCCGAAGCAGCTCAAGAGACGAAAACAAAGATACTTATAATTTTATTATTTAAAACGTTAAAAAATTGCACCAGTTTGTGTTGATAAGTAATTTTAAACCGATATGCTAGACCGCTGAATCGCTGTCTAGACAATATCTCACGCACAAAGGATTTGCACCCAGAGCCGATGCTGAAAAAATATTTTCGTCTTTTTTGCTACCAAGGGCCGTCTATGAGCTGTGCACATATTCGCTACCGTCTTTTTAGCCAAGTCTTTCTCCATGTGCCACATACGCGTTTAAGGCACTGAGAGAGCCTATATCGTCAGTGAAACTGCAAAACCGCGTAAGTAACATTTTTAATAAGGAGCAAAATGCACCTTTTTTGTGAAATAGTAAGGTTTATTTTGCTCTATCATTTAATGTGTTAGTTACGCGGTTTTGCATTGTGACCGACAATATGCGTTGTTGGTAGCGAATGTGTTAAACCTGGCCAATTTCCAGCCAGCGAGAGGAATAGGCTCATATATCCCTGGAAATTGACAAGTTCTGGCAGCTCACAAAGCCTAACTCCCGAATGATGTGAGAACGTACCCCGATCTCGAAGGTCCTGGTGGGGTCGCAGAGCTTGTTGACGCAGCCGAAGTGGCTGACGCCGGCGGTGACGCAGCAGCCGCGCACGTCGGGCAGCTTCGGCGCCGACGCCACCTCCGTGGGCTTCAGCTTGCCGGGCGTCAACGTCGACGATCTGAACCATACTTTATGGTTAGAAGAATACTCTCGTGGAAATAGAAATGTATTGAGGTGAATTTGTGAAATTCACTACTTAAACATAAGTATCGCTAATTGTCGTTATGTAATCAATCAATCAATCAATCAATCATTTATTTGTGTTTACAGGTCATTACAAAAGATGGTAAAATATGTACAGTATCACTGTAAATTGCCGGTCGGCGTACAAATTTATAAAGAAATACAACTAATGCTATAATCAATGTCAATAATGTAACAGGAATAAAGTATAAAATGTTAAAGTTTAAATGTGGTTGGTATTAAATAAATTAAAATTTATCTATTAAAAATTCAGTTACACAATAATAACATTTTTCAATCAGTAATTTCGATAGCTTTACCTTAAAACTAACAATGTCGGCATTTTTTACATTGTCAGGTAATTTGTTGAAGATTGTAGGTGCCATACCAAACAAACTTTTTTTATAAAGGGCAGTTTTACAGAGCTCTGGTATGATGCGTGATTTGTGTCTTGCTTTACCACCTTGCCCTCGAGTCTTAAACTTATAAAGGTTTATTTTTACAAAACATGCAACCTCGTAAATATATAATGATGGCACCGTAAATAATTGCAAAGACTTAAAGTATGGCCTACAGCTATCCTTTAATTGCTCGTATGCATCTTTTTTGGGCTAGAAATGCTTGATTTTTTTCCGTGGAATTGCCCCAAAAAATTATGCCGTATCTTAATGTAGACACTACAAAACCATGGTACGATACTAATACTGATTTGCGATTTGACACCTTTGATAACTGATAAAGAGCATAAGCAAAGCTGTTTATTTTTTTGCACATTATATGTATATGCTCTTTCCAAGTTAACTTGCTATCAATGACCAATCCCAAAAATTTTGTGTCCATTGTTTCTTCAATGAAAAAAATGGAAAAATGGAATGGAATGGAAAATGTAATGGAAAAGGAAATGTTAGCGTTTTTAACAAACTCAATTAATTAAGTCCTTAGCTGTAAATAATTCCTTTTGAATTTCACCCATTAACAAACCTAAACATATCACATAATATTTTTTTATAAAACAACTTTACTTGTATGTCCTACCTAAAAAAATAAAGGTATCAGCAAAGAAATTTTCTTTTGCTAAAGAAAATGAAGAATCTCCACTAAGTTAGTATGGAAAATTGAGAAGTCGTTGCGTAAGGCCGTAGGCTTACATATCTAGTCTACTAGACTCTCGAGACGAATATCAGTAGAACATGATTGATATAATTTAGTTCATACATCAACTTCTTCAAACTCGCAGTTTAAACTACACAATTCTTAATCAACAAGGCCAATTCCATCAACTCCCACCC
Source organism: Acleris emargana (assembly GCA_927399475.2). Lineage (NCBI taxonomy): Eukaryota > Metazoa > Arthropoda > Insecta > Lepidoptera > Tortricidae > Acleris > Acleris emargana. The sequence continues at coordinate 303,440 of OV656851.1, forward strand.
ACTCACCTAATAGAATACGAGGGCAGACTGGATCCATGCACGTTGTATGACGACACCGTAATCTCATACATCATGAATGGCAACAAATCATTTAAAACGAAGTAGGTCTTGTTGGCGGGGACTTTGTAGGTGACGGGCGGGATGGTCTTCGAGGTGGCGTTCCGGAGCGAGCTCTCGGGGGGGTCGACGAGGTGCGCGTCGAAGGAGCGCAGCACGGTCACGTTCACCAGGTACTCCGTCACTGAGTCCGCGTTCTCCACCGGCGGGTTCCACGTGATGTTCAGCTGCTTCTCGTTGAGGGTCTCTACTTCCACGTCTTCCGGCGGGCTTGGAAGGAGCTCTGAAAAGAATCAGGTGTTGAACAGCTAGTTGCAGCTAGTAGCTTTTATTTGAATAAAATGTCGCTGTTGCTCTGACCCGGAGAGGGTTTTTTCAATTCATACTTGTCAACACACTCGACTTTACACATATGCACCAAGTGTTGCTCTCTGTTGACTGAGGCTAAAATAAGTACGAGTAGACACTTTTGATTATTTCTTTAGAAGTTGTAGCAATTAAATAAGAATCATAAAATTTGTCAAGATCGTAGCAAGTGGAAAGAAGTGGTCTCTGCCTACCCCTCTGGGAAACAGGCGTGATTTAATTTATGTATGTACTATGTAAATCATAATTTGCCATTTGAATTTTTGGTTTATATTTAATCATAAACCAAAGAGTAAACAGGCGCGAGCGTATGGATTTTGGTGAGACCACATTTTCTCTAAAAGCGTTGTAATCCTCACCAATGCCCTCGACGATGCAGGCCAGAGTCTTCTCCATGTAGGCGGCGCAGGAGTAGTGCGTCTTGATGTTGTCGGTGACCGGCGTGAACTCGCCGCGGCACACGTCCTGGCAGATGTCGGGCACGCGCTCCTGCACGCAGCACGGCACGTGGTTGCGCCCGTCCGCCATGCACCTGCGCGCGGGAACATAAATCATAAATCATTTATTAGTTTGTCCAGCATAGGTTTATACATAGATCTTTAATACAGTTATGGTTATGCCCCTTTATGTGGTACCTCTCGGCATACAAATATGCTGTGCGGTGCGCTTAAACTAAAATTACGTAATCATATTTATTAACATTCAATTCTAATACAACATATTGCTTTTTATCTTCCGTCCAAAAATTCTTGGCTGGAGTAGTAGGACTTTTTTGTTTCTTGGTAACCTATTGAAAATTTTAGAAGACCACTCTTACTGAGTAAAGCGGTGTGAGATGGTATTGGTTTTACTTTATGCTGGAGTCGAAAACTCTGAAAGGTTTTATATATGTTCCCGTTAGCATGAACAAAATCTGATACTTCCTGGATGTAAAGCGAACAGCGGGGCTCATTAGCAGTTTGCTACATTCGGGAATTAGGTTAGGATACAACCCTAGGCTAAAGGAACTCGTAACACCAGAGCATCCCATTTTTTTACAGATGTTGAATTATTTAAGCACAGCTCCATATTGCTGGTGAATAAAAGTGCTTTGATTTTGCCAATTTACCAAATAGATGTTAGAAATTTTAATGGCGACATTACACGATTTTAAAAGACAATCAATTGGCTATTAGACGAAATTTAGTTCATTCGTTCATTCAATCCACCATTCTATTCAGTCTCACCATCCCCTCATTATCTTTAGAGTAAATGCTACTTGAAAAATTTAGGTATCTGCTTTGGTGGGAGGGTGTTTGTTTATATCATCGAATGAAACGACTTGCATAATAGTATTCACACTTCACTTGTTAAGTTCGTTTGATCGTCTATTATATTTCGTCGTTTCATTCTTCGCACATTTTATTTAAAAAAAAAATATTTAGAAGTTCGCAAAATATATTATTCGTGTCGCAGAGGAACGTGTATTTATACTTAAGAATGCACGTATTTATTGCTTTACAACATCGTTGAAGACACGCAGGCAACGTTGATGTGTTTTAAACATAAATGAGCCATTGTAGTAGAGTTAAATCGTGCAATGTCGCCTGCAGGTTGAAACGACTACATTGTTGAATAAAATATCTTCGAATGAAATGAGTCACATAATAGTGATCGAACTTCACTTGTTAAGTTTGTTTGATCATCCATTATAATTTACTAGTTGTTGCCCGCAGCTCTGTCCTTGCAGAAGTCGTTCACCTCGGACATGTACGGTAAAATTTAGTGATTACCACTTCATGAACCAATTGGATGAATAGTCCTTTTAAAGGATTTCCTTAGTTTCGGCGAAATATGTTTGCCAAATGTATCGTTTCCCAACTTTTCATTAGCCAACCGGCTTTATTTTCTGTAACCGTAAATAATTCAGTATTTTATAAAAACTAACCTTACCTAACCTAAAGGGTTCTACGCGATGGTACTGAAATAAATCCTGAAATGTGTATATGACATTGGGTTGGCAAATGAAAAAGTTGGGATATGATACGTTTGGCAAACGTATTTTTGCCAAACGGCAGGCTCTCCCTTTTAAAATATATCAAGGACTCACTTAACAATAGAAGGGAAGTCAGGCTGGCAGGTCTCCGGATCCTGTCCGGTGCCCTCCAGGATAGTCTGGATGCTGCAGAAGCCCAGGCAGACCTTGGTGACGTTGGAGGCGACGCAGCAGTCGGTGTAGTTGTGCGCCAGCGCGGTGGGCGACAGCGTCGGCATGTGGGAGGAGTACGTGTCGGTCACGTTCGAGCTCTCCGGGGGGGTCAGCCCGCGGGATAATACTGGAGAACAGGGAGGCGGTCAATTCTAAAGGTATAATTGGACTGACAACTCAACGTCCAGAAGTGAGGGTCTTTCTGTTCTAAGCAAGAAGAGGAGGCACAGTTAAAAGCACTAATATCTATACGGCCATCACGCCAAATATTAGGTAAACATAAACCTCATTATCAGTGGCATATGGCATGTAGATATTAATGACGCCTTGGGAACGTACAAATATTTATGACTTTGACTGTACTAGTAGACTACATAATTCTAGAGAAACATAACGCCGTATTATTCTTAATGAAAGTAACAATTATAATGAAAATGTTGTAATAAAATAAATTTTTGCTTAAATGATTTTAATTTGTTTTACTTTTAATTTGGAACATTTATAATAAATTATTACAATAAAATAATGGATAACTTGCCAATTTTGCATTCACGACGAAAACAAATTAAAGCGACAAGGCGCTGAAAGAGAAAGGTTACTTCTTACTAACATTTGAAAACTTGGCGATATGATAAAACTCATAAATTTCTTGTGTACGTGATTCTTTATGAAAAAGCATGTGTTAAAAATATATTTTAAATATTGCACTTGCCGGGGCGAGCGCTTTGCTGAAGTAAGTTTATAATTAAACTTGAAGGGTAACTTAAAAACTTCTCGATGGAGTCACGCGAAGTTCGATGTGTCTGTCAGACGTCCCTAATGCCTGTAATTCCCCGAGCGCTGAGACGTCTAAGACGTTAAAGACCGTTCAAAGTTCAGAGACGGTGAAATTATTATTATTTTAATTAGATTTACTGCGCATTCACCGAATGAGCTGGCAGGAGAACAAGTAAAAGAATGAAAAATGAATGGCTTGATAATAATTAATAAATAAATATCTGGGAAAAATATAACACAAATTAACCTGATCCCAAACTAAGCTGGAAGCTTGTACACATGGGATCTACGGACACTAGGCAACGGCAAACATACCTCCTTAATTAAATATATAAATGATCTAATATGAATCAACAATAAATGCTCGCCAAAAATAGTTGCAGAAATAAGATCACAGACATTATAAATTTTCACAAATATTTCTTTGAACCGTAGAAGACTGATTTTTATATGATAGTGGAAGAGACCTTAGGTGGATGTGAATTGTGAATAAAAGTTTTCCATGACCCTTGTGCTCATGATGAGGGCTGCAGGTACCTGAGAGTCGGTGGAAGCTCCTGACGGGGGGCTCCGTGTTGAGCTCGCACATGTAGAGGCCGGCGTCCGAGGCCTGCACCGACTTGATGACCAGCGCCCACACGTCGCCGCCCTTGGCGATGCCGGGGCCCTGCAGCGGCTCCTCAGCTGGAGACAAGGGGCACATTTATGAGAAGATTATCGTAGCTGTATGGTCTCGTTTTTTTTATTATGGCATAGTGAAGGCCAACGAGCGCACAGGCCACCTGATGGTAAGTGGAAACTGTGACCCATAGACATTCGCATTCACAAGACTGCAATCCTAAGACTGCAAATGCACTGCCAACCCTGAGGACTAAGACGGAATGCCTCTATGCTAGTCATCTCCCGGCTGTCTTATCTTTAAACCGGAACACAACAATGCGAACACTGCGAATGCTGCTGTGTTTGGGTTTTTTAGACAGGGGAATGAAGTAATGATCTGGCTAAAACTGTTATAAAGGAAAAGTTCTGCGCTTACACCCAATATGATAGTATGTATGTATGTAAACATTTTAATGTAGGTACAAAAATAAATAAGATAAAATAAAATATTTACAAAAAAGGAATGTACAAAGGCGTACTTATAAACCTAGTACTGGTAAAGAGTAACAATAAACCTTTTAAGGTCGACTCTACCTCTACATAAGCTGTATAAAGCCCGGTCTACACGACAACGATTATCGTATCGATTAAATGCGCAGCCTGACTGGTGCGCTTAAATTAAATTAGCCTCTGCAATGCTTGATCCAAAATTGCGTGACTGCAAATCATCAACGTATTTCTTTAACTTTACATAAATTCTACACAGAGTGGTGTTACGTAAATAAAGAAATCAGAAAGTGACACCGATGCCTGAAAAGTTATGTGGAAATCGGTTGTCATGGTGTGGGCATGTGTTGCGGAGGAATAAGGAAAATATCGTCAGGAAAGTTTTGAGTATGAATGTGGATGGCTATATGAGTAGGGGAAGACCAAAGAAACGATGGATGGACTGTGTGAAAGAGGATAGTAAGGGAGTGATTACCGAGATGACGACTAATATGGAAGAAAAAGTCATGATGCGCCGACCACAAATAAGTTGGGGTAGGCAGGAGAATAATGATGAACTACTACACAGGTACAAACATGGCGATACCGTTTAGGAATTTAAACAGGTAGGTAATTAATCGCCTATTCTTAAACACATCGCTTGTGAGTACCTATAGCAAGTGGTTGAAATTACGAAATATAGCTGTCACAGGCATAATCTTAGAATAAATCAGAATATAGTAACAATAATGTCCCAGTAGCACTCACAGTCGTCGTGCAGCACTCGCACGCGCTCGTCCCGCGTGACGCGCACGCCGCCCGCGGTGAGCACGTGCAGGTCGCGCGCGCGCTTCCACAGCACGGGGCGGCCGCGCGCGCCCAGCACCACGCACGTCAGCAGCGCGTCCTCCCCGCTGCGCACCGAGACGCCCCCCGCCGGCGCCCGCATCCACGCCTCCTTAGGCTCCTCCTCCTGAGAACTTCCTGTCGAAGTGCTGGCGCTTTCTACTGATTCGCCTTTGTTTTCTGCGGGAGAAAAGGAGGCTGTTAATGGTTGTTGAAGTTGGAGAACAAAGTATGTTCTTTTATATAAATACGTATATAATTTAATGCCATAAAATCAATCATTGATTGGGCTAGCTATCCAGAGAGGTAAAGCAGCCAGTGTCATAGGGACCATGCCGCGAGCGCACCTGCTAGACGGGGTGTTCTTTTTATAGTGGTGATTATTATTTACATCATTAATATTTGAGTAGCTTAGTTTTATTTTAATTTGAATAGCTTAGTTTAATTTTAATTTTAATAAGTTTAGTTTTAACTTTTAACTGTAGTACCTATGTTAATAAAGTATTACTACTATATAAAAATTAAAGGAAAATCATTGACATTTTTAAAAGGTATATTTCCATCCAAACTTTTAAACATCATGAATATAATGATTATTTGGAATTGGTCTGTGTTTAATTAAACAATACAACATTACCCTCGTTTTCTTAAATTAAGTATATGGTCTTGTCGTTTATTTTTGCCTCATGAGTGTCTTTATTAAACATTTTGTTCGCAGTTATTACTCGTAATTGCGGTATAGCTGATATTATAATTAGCACAACAAAACGTGTAGCCTTTGTTCTTCGACTACGCGATAATAATTTCAAGATGGCGAGCGTGCGATCATTTCCCTTGCCTATAATCATCATCCCTATTGGAATTACTCCCACGTTTCGCCTCTGCATATCACATTGGCTCGAGTTCTCACTAAAGCACTCTAGGCTTAAAGGGTTAAGTAAGTCGTCAATTCCTAAAGCGGGTCCTTGTTATCATGCAGATTGATTTGCGGGAAATATGTGGAAAATGGAAGCTGCGCGGTCAATTTGCGTTGATTTCTCCATCGAGCGCGCGCGCCGGCGGAATGACGATGAGCTGGCCCGCTGCCCCACTGACAGCGGGGGACTGTAAACTAAACCCATACATAAAACTCTTTCATGAATGACTGGCAGATGATTCGCAGGCGGATTAGCGAGAAACTATTTAATTCTACGCGTACGAACTCTTCTTGTACTTCATAAGAGGCTTTACTGTCTCGGACTGACTACAGACAACGCACAGTCGAAACATCGAAACCCAAGTAAAAATACTTGTTCACGTTAACGAGGTACTGCCAATCGCGTCGTCAATATATTATCAAAATGGCTTTGGCCTTGTGATTGCATCAGCCTACAAACAGACGACAATCACAACTGACATCGATCTCACACGAGTGCCGTGACGTGTGCGCGTCAATGTTGTGCTGAGTCGTTGTTGTGTTGCCATTACCTTTGCACTACACATGAAATACATCGCCAAGTTAGTCACCTACGAGTAAAACACAACAATTGACTGAATAATTATAAAATGAATAAAATAATAATCCAATTCCTAAATATTCAAATATAGATGGTTTTCCACAAAAAATGCACCGTATTGAGCTCACTGCACTGCATGTGTTAATTCACGGCACTCAAATCCATTAACAGATGCAGGAATAGTGGGGCTCCAAGTAAGTACACCTTTTACCCTGAATATTAGCAGCCCCTCGGGCGGAATAAATTCGACGAGGAAAAAAGTTTGGATATTTAGAACGGAAAAAACAGTACTAACTGTTTTGTTTATTTTTGATATTATTTAATCTTTATTGCATAAAATAATACCTACTTATGACAGAACAGAGGGAGAGGGGTCAAAAATCGTTACAGTGATATTTTTCGTAAAACATAAGGCAAAGATTGCCTTTGTACATTTTTTCTTGCTTTAGATTTATTTTTGATGATGTTTTTTTTTTTTATTGTTATTTCTTTTGTTTCTACAATAAATTGATTACATTTATTTTTGCAATGGATATTTTTTGTATTTATGTAATTTATGTGAATTATAAATTTCGTTAATGGTCAACTAATACTATTTGTATCACGGATATTAAAAAAATGGCGTAAATAAAGAACCGATCGCCCCAGTGGCGCCCCGCCCGTAAACTTCCTTTTTGACATTTATATTCCTCCTGAAGCGTAGGGAGGTTCGAGGGTTTACCAGCCACAATGCGTCCGCCTCTGAATTGCCTTATAAGCCTCAAAGGCCATTCGGCCTTATAATAGTTCACCCGCGTTTACTTAGGCTAAGCATATTCATGTTTAATGGGACTACAGTCCGTTATGTCCGTAATAAAATCGAGCCGACGTTGGAGCTTGTCGGTCTCAAAGGCAGTTGAGGCTCTTGAGTGAAAAAGCAGGATTACAGGTAAATGTACCTCGTATATTATTGATGCATGAATACAAAATATAGTATTTGGAGTTGAGGATGTGTTTTATTAAAAGGGTGTTAAAATTCAAAATTATTACTATAACATCCGCCTTAGTAGCAAATCTTTCGGAACTGAAAAATCAAAGTCCGCCTTTAATTAGGTGTCAGACATTTTTTTTTTTTTTTTTTTATGGCGTGGCAATTGTGCACACAAGCCACCTGATGGTAAGTGGAAACTGTGACCCATAGACATTCGCATTCACAAGACTGCAAATGCGTTGCCAACCCTGAGGACTAAGATGGAATGCCTCTAAGCTAGTCATTTCACCGGCTGTCTTAACCCAAAACCGGAACACAACTATGCGAACACTGCTGCTTGGCGATAGGTTAATGGATAAAATGGTGGTACCTACCCGGACGGACCCTGCACAAGGTCCTCCCACAAGTTTTTTCACATAGATAAATACATAAACTCACGCGTTCATTCCCAGAGTGGGGTAGGCAGAGCTACAGAATTACCAACAACTCTAAAAACTTGTTGATAACTCTGGAACCACAATTTGCACAATTAGGCTAAGATGTTTAACAGTGTATATTAGTGACAGGTGGCAAGCCCATCGCCTAACAGTACTACAAGCCTGTATTCCCTTAGTCGCCTCTTACGACATCCACGGGAAGAAATGGAGTGGTACTATTCTAACCCGGCAACCACACGGGGGAAAGTATCATTCTTCTATAATATAGAACATCAACTGTGCGTGTGCTAAAAAAGTAATTCCCATCCTATCATACAAATATTACCTATAAATGCGAAAGTTCCTTTGTGAAAGTGTTTTAATTTGTTGTGTATTTGTTCCGTCTTCCGGTTCATCGCCTTAACCGATTGATGTGAACTTTGGTAGAGCTAACGTTTATGGCCCGGAGACGGACTTATAATCTTCAATAAGCGACTTGTTCGCGGATGGAGTCGCAGGCAAAAGCAAGTATATTCTAAACGACAGCAGAAACTATAACAGTCATGATATTAGTCATCATCTCCTTATACCAGTAATCTGGCGTCGGCGCAGCACGTTTTATTTATGGTATTATAAAAAGCAAATTTTAAATGAAGTCTGAGTTTCGCGGAACGTATTTTAAAATACGTTGCAGGTTTTAAATTGCTCTGGTTAAAATAAAGACGAATTCGGTGGTAATAAACTGGCCAGCAATGAATGCGACGCAATCACATCCTTTGATGGTGGAGTTAATGACTTTCCCAAAGACGTAAGGGATTTTTCAGTGGAAATTGGTTTTACGCGATATTATGTTGTTTTTCGGGTGAAATTGTTAATACTGGTGTCTTAATTGCGTTTGGAATGACGGTGGCGAAATGATCATACACATTCTGAAATGATCGCAAAACTAATTGAAATTGATGATGATAGATATGACAGTTCATAAATTAAAGGCTGTGCCAACTTTAAACATGATTTCCAGAGGCTTGTCGCATTAATATAATAAACGTCCCATCCCCGGCTTCAGTGTCATTAGAATTCACTTTACAGCACTTAGCAGGTAAAAGTAATACTTAGTTTGCCAAAAAGTAATTCTGCAGAATAATTATAACGTTCAAATAAAAAAAATATACTAAGTATTCAACCATTTTAATGAGGAAGAAATATGACGTGACGTGAAGAAATATGTTTATGACGATGAAATTAAATTACAAGACTAGTTAATTTTCTTAATCTTCTTACCGGCCTGTCTGGGCTGGGACGGTCTGCTTAGTTATAGTTTAGGATTTCCCGCTGGTCTATAGAAGGTAAGTACTGTATTTCGGTTAGACGTACCAACATTCTAATTTAAAGTTTTACTCATTTGCTTCAGGTTTTTTTTTGGGAAAGGACGTAATACCGACTAGACATCGTTTCAAAATAGACGACATATTTTAGAATATACTATTTTCTGTTTTATTTAAAATTAGTATACCCTAAACCCTGTAAGTAAATATTTCACAAGTTTCTTCTATGATTTCGCGATATCGGCCACCTTGAACTAATTTTTTTATGCCATTGCGTAGTATTTTTCGTTTATACAACCATTTAAATTTAAAAAAATTACTAAGTAAATTGGCCAGATGGCCTCACACATTTACATGGTTTTAATAAAGTCTACCGGCTTTTCGGACAGTTGTCTAACTTTTCAGAGAAAAAGTGTCGCAAAAAACTCTGCTAGAGTTTATTTTAAATCATAATGAAATACAATTTGATACTTGAAAGCAAGTGAAAAGGTAATAAAGTAAGAAATAGTAATAACTAGCGCTTATAATAAAGTCATTACAAATGAAAAGTCTGCTAAATTATCTACAGATTTGCCAAAAAAACAAAATTACAAAAACAATGACTACGATAATAACACGATGTGGCCTCCACATCAAAAACCAAACCTAAAATAACCGACCATAACCTTTTTTTCTAGAACCAAACCTGTACAGTTTAAAGCAACAGTTCACTTGAACATCATAAAGCTAAATCATATTTGTGTGTAGCAAACCAGTGCTGCAGTGGGGCCTCAGCTGAAGGCTGCAACGGATCGAGTTACTCAAATATTGAACTGGATTTGCAAAATGAGCGGGTGAAGTGGCCTGCAGCTGCGACTAAATGCTGGAATTATGAAAATGGCCGCGGCCGGCGGCGAGCGGCGTCAGTGGCGCCATCTCGTGCTGTACTGGCCCTTCATAGTTTCACACTGATTTAAAAAATCCTCCACTTTTGGATTTTTGTTTGAGTGTGTATGTTTGGGAATCGCTAACTAATTATTAAAAGTGACGTTCTTGGTTTTTGGAAACATTGTTATTTGCTTTGGCACTTTACTTTCGCAGAATTTGTTTGGATACCCACTTACATACTTAATATTATAACATTGCGTATTGGTGATGGTAAACTAGTATTTTGAACCTAAGTCAAATAAATATTTTATTAGGAAACCAAAAATTTTTTTTTTGGAATTTGATTATTAAATACGAATGTATAAATAGGCAATATTTTGTATGTGTGTATTTGTTTGTTTGTTTATTTGTAAGAACTCTGCTACTCAACTTGTCAAGATCGTAGCAAGTGGAAAGAAGTGGTCTCTGCCTACCCCTCTGGGAAACAGGCGTGATTTAATGTTTGTATGTATGTAACTATGGAACTGCTGACTGGGGCTACGTTATCCCTGATTAATATAAGCTATTTTTAATTTTGTCCGTGAAATAAACGAAACCAAGAATCATTGTTGTATTGGATGTTTTCTATGTATTTTAGCACATCGATAGTTATTTCTCTACACAATAAAGTTTATGGTTGAATTGTACCCATACAGTAAGCTAGATTCATAGCATAGTACACAGCGAGCGTAGTACATAGTTACAGCTAAGGTTGTAGCTAGGTCAATATGCGTGACATTGTCCCCATTTATTCATTAATTTAACTAATACTTGCAAGTAAACTCAATATTCCAAGATCATACAATCACTGCTGTAGTACTTATGTTCCGTACTTTCCGATGTATTTGTGGCAAAATCAGCTAAATAATGTAATCGCTCCAGCTTGATTTTCATCACAATTCCGAGTCCCAGCGCGTCGAGGAAAACGTAAAAAAAACATCGGCGTAAAAATAAAACGCAGAAGGAAGCGAGCGTCGACCGCCGGGTAACTAGGTTCGATCCCGGGGTTCCGTATTGGATTTCATTAACTCTCTTTGTTTAAAGCGGAGCTGGCGGGGGTTTTATTGAGGTTAGAGTTTGCCTTCAAGTTTATTAGTCTTATCATATACTTTTGTTTGTTTGGATTCATATAAAAAAATACGTTTTAAAAAAAAAACTTATTCATAAAAGTATACAGGGTGCTTTTTGGGTCAGCAATTTTCACAATAGGGGTTACTATATTCATGATTCTGAGCTCAAATAAAATATAATTGAAAAAAAATATGTTTCTTCAAAACTCGAAAGATTCCTCGCTATTTTATAAATCATCTCTTTAAACTATCTCTCCTGTTTTGGAAGCTGTTGACCAAGAAAACACCCTTTGTAACACAAAAAAACTAGCCTAACCACCACTTTCCAGATCAACCAACATTTGTTTAAGAATTATCTTACATTTTTGAGGATTATGACGGAGAAGGTTCATAACATATAGTATTTAAAATAGCTGTCATAATGATAGATCTCCCATAGATATATTACGCCAACCAACATTTAAAATATGTCATAGTCATATTCATAGTCATGTCTGTCATAATGATAGATCAACTCCCATAGATATATTACGCCAACCAACATTTAAAATATGTCATAGTCATATTCATAGTCATGTCTGTCATAATGATAGATCAACTCCCATAGATATATTACGCCAACCAACATTTAAAATATGTCATAGTCATATTCATAGTCATGTCTGTCATAATGATAGATCAACTCCCATAGATATATTACGCCAACCAACATTTAAAATATGTCATATTCATATTCATAGTCATGTCTGTCATAATGATAGATCAACTCCCATAGATATATTAAGCCAAACAACATTTAAAATATGTCATAGTCATATTCATAGTCATGTCCTTACAATGAAGGCCGATTTAAACTCAGAAGATAAAGTAGCGCGGAAAAACTAATCTTAAAGAAACCATCAGGTGTACATGTTTTCTACAAAGAACATGCGACGTTATCCGAAGAAACGCGCCGCGGGTGGCATTTTCTATTTTCCCTTAACAACCTCGCTACACGTCATGCTGTCGCGGGGGTGAATCCTAAGAAAACTCCTTTTAATCCGTTTAACATGATTAAAAGGGATTAGCCACTCGTTAATGCCCGGGCTCAATAGATCTGTGCTTGAGAGAAGCGCCGCGCCGCCCCGGGCCGTGATCCCACTTAATTGGCGAATCACTTTCTAGTTCAAGTGTTGGTTGTTGAAGCAATTCCGAATGACGAAAAATCACAAGTTTTCTATTAAAGAATAAAATAAATAAATATAATAAATATCAGGATCAATCTCACACAAATTGACCTAGTCCCAAACTAAGCTCCAGGCTTGTACCATGGGTACCAGACAACGATAAACATACTTATACAGGGTGTAATCGTTAAGTGTGTCCAGGCGATTATTCCGTAACTATTACAGATATCAAACAACTTTAAACTGATATCGAAAGTACGTTACCTAATCAGTAAAATGACATCAATAACTTTTTAAAAATCAAACGAGAAATATCCAAAATTGTGATATTATACACTCCCATACATTTAGTATGAGATTAGTAGAAAGGTTTCCTTATTTTAAAAGGTTATTTTAGCTTAGAACTGATATTAAAGGAGTAGGTTTTAACTTGAAAGCTTTAAAGTTGTGTTTTTTTAATAACTTATGTACATAATTATGGGACACCGGAAATAATAATGTTTAATGTCAAAATTTTGGATACTTCTCATTTGTTTAAAAAAAAGTTATTAATGTCATTTTACTGATTAGGTAACGTACATTCGATATCAGTTTAAAGTTTTATGATATCTGTAATAGTTACGGAATAATCGCCTGGACACACTTAACGATTACACCCTGTATAGAGACATATATATTTGGGTCACTACCAACTAGGCCAACGCGTCGTCAAAAAAAAAAAAAAATACATACATACATACATAAACTCACGCCTTTATTCCCAGAGTGGGGTAGGCAGAGCTACAACTTTAACAACTTGTTAATAATTTTGTAACCACTTTAAAAAATAAAATATGATAGTAATAATGTGAATTACGAGTGAGAAAGAACATCTTATGTAATTCTATAACCAATTACATAAACAAAAACCCGGCAAGAGCATGTCTGACCATGCTCAGTGTAGGGTTCCGAAGCCGTTACTTCACAAAAACCGGCCAAGTGCGAGTCGGACTCGCGCACGGTTCCGTCCCATTATCTATAAAAACTCACGTTTGTTGTATGGGAGCCCTTAAATATTTACTTTATTATTATTCTTTATAGCGGCAACAGAAATACATCATCTGTGAAAATTTCAACTGTCTAGCTATCACGGTTCATGGTTCAGCCTGGTGACAGACATACAGACAGAGGCACATAGAGGGATAGACAGACAGTGGAGTCTTAGTAATAGGATCCCGTTTTTAACCTTTGGGTACGGAACCCTAAAAAATATCTCAAAACAAAAAAAAACGAATTCTCTAAAGTTATATGTTTAAAGTTATTTGGTTTGGTGGTTTGGTCATTGGTGATTTTTGTAGGTATAAACACTTTAGTCGCCTGTTTATCAAGAATTAATCGAGTTTATTTAGTCGTAAATAACAGTTTTTCTTTTAAATTCGTTATTTAGAGACCCAATAGCAATTTTCGAAAGACCTATCTAGCAACACTACTACGGGGAGACGACCAAAAATATACATCCCTAAGATACAACCGTGTAGGGGAGGTACATTAAAAACCCCTTTTTTTACGTTTTATTTTACTACTAATATGTAATCGTTATCATTTAATTTTTTCGTCATTTTATGACTAATATGTATATTCATGCAAAATTACAGCTTTCTAGTACTAAGAGTCTGTGAGCTAGGCTGGAGACGGACGGACGGACGGACGGACGGACGGACATGGCGAAACTATAAGGGTTCCTAGTTTGACTACGGAACCCTAAAACAGCAATGTTTCCGCCAACCTATGGTCTTGTTCAATACGAATAAGGCTGGCGCGGGCAGGAGGAGTGATTTCTGCCTGTTGAGAGCGTAATAGCGTTGACAGGCTCAAGGGCAACAAATGGCGGGGAAATGGTGTTATTATGTAACGAACCAGGGGTAAATAATAATTAAGACGATGCTTTGATACGGATCGGACTGACGTATGATTGACGACAGAACGAAATGGGGCTACGTGATACAGTAAAGCTACATACATACATAAACTCACGCCTTCATTCCCAAAGTGGGGTAGGCAGAGCTACGGTATTACCAGCAACTCTAAAACCTTGTTGATAATTCTGTAACCACATTTTGCATAACTAGGCTAAGGTGTTTAACAGCGCATTAGTGACAGGTTGCAAGCCCATCGCCTAACAGTACTACAAGCCCTTATTCCCTTAGTCGCCTCTTACGACATCCACGGGAAGACATGGAGTGGCACTATTCTAACCCGGCAACCACACGGGGATACAGTAAAGCTAACCGTTAACAAATCAGGGTTGCAGTTGAAAAGTTGAAAAGTTCAAGAAGGAACCGAGAAAAATACAGACGTAGGTGTCTACTGGCCGTAGCCGCCTCAGGTGCGAGAAAGACGAAAGAACTGTTGTAAAAAAAGGGGAATAAATAGACATCAGCTCTAGGTAGGTACTATACAAAGGTAATCATACTTAATCTTAACCCTTAATTTGGCAAAAATAAAAAAAGTCGGGAATTCAAACCCTTTTTGATTTTGAATCAGCAAAAAAATAAAAAAACATTCCAAACATTAAAAGTGAACATTATAGTATGTTCACTGTGATGTACACTGCCAAATTAAGGGTTAATCTTTGCAGAATTGTCAACGGGTTTTAAGAGTTGTTGGTAATTCTGTAGCTCTGCCTACCCCACTCTGGGATTACAGGCGTGAAGGTATGTATGTATGTATGTATGTAATCTTAATTTTTACATTTCTATAGAGAAATACATAGAAAACATCGAACACTCTGTAATAAATACTCGCGCCCATAACACAAATATTTGCCCATACCGGGAATCAAACCCGGTACCGCTAGCTTCGTAGGCAGGTCACTGGGTGAACAACTTATGTAAACTTAAGTAAACTCTTGCATGTAGTTGTGTACAAATTTAGTATGGAATTAACGGCAAATTTCAAATATAGAATGTCGAACGGTCTATACAGATAGGTTACCACTACAGAGGTCATTTACTTAAGGTGAATTAGGGCTAAACACGTCGTCAAAGTCAGTTGAGAAACCTAACGGGGACGATCAATTCACACAGGTACAGTTAAAAAAACAACGCTAGATTCATAAAATAGTAAAAGGTCGGTTATACAATAGACTTCCTCATAACAAGTTGCAAAAATAATTGCTCTCAAAGCAATTCCCTCGCACAAAATTTTCTTTGTACCTGCGGAGTTACTCGTCAACCATTTTTCATGAAACCGCGGAAAATTATTTATTAAGCAAATATGGAACCTGCAAAAGTCAAACTTTAATGCAGACCCGCAGAGTTTGGTGTTGTTTGAAGTGGCCACAGGTTTTAACTTGTAAATATTTATATGGGCACCGCAAGGGTTAAAAGTGAATACTGGGGTTCTAATGGAATCTAAAGTGGGGGTTCGGGGTGGGGGTGGGCCCTTATGAATAGTAATGCTCGGGCTCTTGCTGTATCCGTCGACAGCACGTGTCTGTAAATATTGCTGTTGACAAGTACATTACGGCACCGATATATGATTTTCCCGTGTTTGCGCTTTATGAGAAGTGTTGGCGCCGCTCAAGTGATGTTTATAATAATGTCACGAAAATTGAGAGTTTTTGCGTTTCTCGTTTACTTATACAGGGTGTCCCAAAAGTACCACGCCACAGTGACACTGGAGATTCCCCAGCCTCTGACGAACCAAATCAGCCTAACATGACCTCAGTAAAAGTTGCACCGTTTTCGAGTTATACCAATTTAAAGATTTTTCCAAATTTTCTCCTCTTTTGACATTGTAAGTGCTCGCATTTACTGGGATAGCTTTAGAATTTAGTTTTTTTTATTTGTGCGCGTTTATGAATAGTTGATTAAGATGATAAAAGCATTATTATGTCAATAACTAATGTAAAAGTTGGAAAAATACTGTAATGAACTTGACTTAAATTATCATCAACATAGTAATTTAAACTTTGAACACCTGCCATAACTTTTTTTTACTAATCGCCGTAGTTCCTCTTCGTTAATTATTATCAGCAACTACGACGGCGGCAGCCCGAGACATATCGGAAACCAGTTTACGAAAATTAAACCGAAATTTTATTCGAAGATGCCATTTGTGCCTTAAAGTCGCAGGGAAACAATTCGAACATTTACTGTAAAAACTAATGAAAATTAAACCCGTTTTTTATTATCTTTGAACCAAGGTCAACCAAAAATCAATCATATTCTTCAAAGGAGCACAAACAAATGAGATATCGTAGAGTACAAGATAATTTTTTAGATGATTAGCATTGATTTCCGAGGATCCATATTGGCAAATGTCATTCGAATTCCTACTTTTATGCATTAAGATATCATGTATCATACCATTTTAGAATTGGCATAAAATACGCATGTTTTTAAAGTTATTTGCTCATTTCGTTTGTAGTAAAAAAAGTTATGGCAGGTGTTCAAAGTTTAAATTACTATGTTGATGATAATTTAAGTCAAGTTCATTACAGTATTTTTCCAACTTTTACATTAGTTATTGACATAATATGCTTCTATCATCTTAATCAACTATTCATAAACGCGCACAAATAAAAAAAACTAAATTCTAAAGCTATCCCAGTAAATGCGAGCACTTACAATGTCAAAAGAGGTGAAAATTTGGAAAAATCTTTAAATTGGTATAACTCGAAAACGGTGCAACTTTTACTGAGGTCATGTTAGGCTGGTTTGGTTCGTCTGAGGCTGGGGAATCTCCAGTGTCACTGTGGCGTGGTACTTTTGGGACACCCTGTATAAATACAACGTGTTACAGAATACCCCGTAGAAAATATAATAAATTATCAAAGCCAAAAATATTGTCAACCCTAGTAAGCTGTCATGTCAGGGAACCGGAGTCAGCATAGATTATTTAACAGAGAGGCCTACCTACCAATTTTAATAATTGTCAACTTTAATGGCTTTTCTGTTTTTCATCCACAAAGGTTCAATACAATGATGTCATTATGCTTAAAGTACTGGCTTCAAAAAACGTCAAGACGGAAAAAAAATATTTTGTCTATTTGAAATTTTCTTATCGATATTCTACAATTGTTCCGTGTTTTTCCATATTTTTTTCCAAAATGAAGATGTTTTCTACCTCAGAATATTACGATATGATGTTATGCGTAGGCCATGAAGATAGCAATTTAAATCGTGCTCGCGAACTGTATCGGAGGTTGTGCATTGAGCAAGGCGGAGCTCACTTTGAACCGTTCCTGTAAATTTGACGTTCATTACGAAAAAGTAAGTGTTTGTTTAGGTTTCTTCGTTTAAAATCTTCCAAAACTCGACTTGTAATATGTTTCGCGAATTAGGTAAAAATGTACATAAACATTCTGCGTAGTTTACTCTTTAATTTTACTGAAATAGGGTTTGCACATCTATGAAAAAAATAATGTTTTTTTTTTTGGCGGTAAGTCATACAGTGATAGCACGGTTCTCAAATATTGTAAATGGACTTGTTATAAGGCACCATTTAACCCCCTTTCGGCTTTACGGGTATTTTTGTAACACCCTGTATATCACCGAATCGTGGATTATACGATGTACTTGTAAATGCAAAGATAATATGAAGGGTCCACGGAAAGAACATGACAAGTCACTTTTTTTTGAAAATGAGGTTTGAATCTCAAAATGTACAGGACGAAATGAACTATTTACCTACCACTCAGATTCAGATATAAATCTTCATATAACTTGAATCTTTTCACTCTTAAAAAAACCTCTACACGAAAATTACGTACAAAATGACATGGTTCCTAACTTTCAAATCGCGATATCTCAAAAAGTTACTAATGTGACTAGACATGTTCTCTCCGTGGACCCTTCATATCTACTGAGTCACGTTTCTAACGCATCTCTTACGCTCTGTACACCTTAAAGAAACGTCATGTACTGTTTGCGATTTTGACGCAGCTCAATTTTCGCAGGTTCAACATATTTTAAGCATCGGTGTGGTCGACCCTTTATACAGGGGGATTGTTCCACTTCACCCGACGACCGTGAAAGCGCGTCCCGGTCCTTAAAACTACTAACAATCGCCGTCACGTGTCCCACGCGGTCCGATTTATGAGAACCTTTTAGCATTAAATAAATAAATAAATAAATATCAGGGGACAATGTCACACCAATTGACCTAGTCCCAATTTAAGCTCTACGCTCGTATTATGGGTACTAGACAATGATATAAATACTTATATAGAGAAATATATACTTAAATACATAGTAAACATCCATGACTCAGGAACAAATATTCGCGCTCATCACACAAATATCTGCCCTTACCGGGATTTGAACCCAGGACCGCTAGCTTCGTAGGCAGGGTCACTACCAACTAGGCCATCGCGTCGCAAATGTGTTTATGGACTCTTTTGTTACAGTATTAAAGTTGGAAATTCAGTGATTTACGCTTGTCCTAAAATCCATGATGTGTAGGTATAATTCTAATACAATTGCCATTTTAAAAATGTATTTGACGATTAATATAACCTTATACTTATGCCTTTCGTAAGTTCGCTAAGCAATGTATATTCTATATTTTCTTCCATAAACCAGGTCGTCTTGTCATATTAATGTGAATAAATATCAAAACTATATAAAATGTGTTATTTTCAATAATCAAAACGAGCCGCCATCCCCAGCAATATCCGTCACGGTTGTAATCCCGCCATATTGAATGTGTCGGGAGGAATTTTAATCCAACCAACGTTTGCCGTAATAACGTTGACGCGCGGGAGGTGAAATTTACTGAACATTATTTAGCTGCCGCCGTAAACCCGGCGACAATCTAGTGCGACGCTGTCTTTAATATAGTCGGGTGGCGCGGGAGCCGCGACGGGCTACCTAATAAGTATACAACATTAATTTGCTCTAAATTAATGTCGTATTATATTGATTTAAGTTGAGGCAGACCAAAAACGACATGGCGAAGACTTGGATACTTTTCGAAGCGAGTGTCGGGAGCATGCACTTAATAGGGAAAAATTGAGAAAAATTGGGGAGGCCTTTATAAAGCAGTTGGACACTGATAAGGGGAACCGGTGATACATACGGGACCGATCTAGCTGACGAAAAAGCAATATTTCCGATAAGACAAATATCTGTCAATGATTTGTTATGAACAATGTATTCCTAAACTGAAAGCCGGTGGTTGCCGGGTTAGAATAGTGCCACTCCATGTCCTCCCGTGGAGGTCGTAAGAGGCGACTAAGGGAATATAGGCTTGTAGTACTGTTAGGCGATGAGCTTGCAACCTGTCACTAATATGCTGGTAAACATCTTAGCCTATTTAAGCAAATTGTGGTTACTGAATTATCAACAACTTTCTAAAGTTGTAATTCTGTAGCTCTGCCTAGCCCACTCTGGGATTACAGGCGTGAAGATATGTATGTATTCCTAATGTTTTCCTTAACTGAAAGCTAATGCTTATTAATAGTTCAGCCAAAATATACATTTTGCAAAAGGATTTTCCATATCTGAATACCAGATTCCGACCAAAAACATTTACCAAAAATATGAATCAACAATTGCGTGGTTTGGACTGGCAGTCTACAAACTTATGGAAGTCTGAATGTAAGTAAGCAGTGAATATACTGAGGACCGATATTATAGAAAAGCAATTGAAGCTCCGTTTTTGCCATTTCTCAGATAATACGAGATCTGTGCGAAGTCTGTTTGCTCGCAATATTGGGAGACGGTTGATAGAGAGACGTTACCTCCATGTTATTTGGCGGGAGCGCTTATAGATTTCATATGTCTTTACTTGTTTAAGTCAATATTCTAGTCAAAACTTTACTTAAAATTCTTAAAACTACTAGTGTAAGTGCTATCAATTCTATGTTTTTATTGCGTTGGGTGAGGGTATTTGTCAATATTGGACCGGCCACACAGCTTCTACGAGCACAAGGAAAAATGAGCCATACATACAAACACACATCTACCTACAGATCAAAAACATCACCCGTATAAAAACACACACTGTATAAGCATTATTAAAGCAAAATACCAAACACGAAATATCGCAATATATCCACTAAACATACATAGTTTGACAAATAAATCCACTAAACTTTAACGGTAAATTCGGAGGCTCACCTCTCGGTGCAAGCTAGTGCCGAGAGGGTGGAAGCTCATATGCTTACCGTTTGATGTTGGCAGAGCACTCGCGAACGGAACTCGTTATTACCTACATCTCCGACATGACGGCATCGAGACCACTAGAAGTGCTAGAACAGCGCTCGCTGGAGCTACTAGCGCTGCGAGTGTTGCCAGGTGTTGCGGTCTCGAGAGATCGGCGATCGATCCGGGTTGAGCTTGAGTTTGTTTAGTACTTGTTTCTGGTTTGGTGTCAGTTGAGTGAGAGGGAAGTTCAGAAAAAATATTTGTAACTTAACAATTCTTTAAGTGAAATAGTAGTTAGTTAGCTAAACAAGACATTATGTTTGTCATAAATAGGGCAAAATATGGGAAAAATACTTATAAACGTAGGAAAAATTAAAGATTCAGAAACAAGTAAACAAATATCACACAAATATTTGTCTACACCGGGAATCAAACCTAGGAGCGCTAGCCTGGTAGGCAGGGTCACTACCGACTAGGTTAAGCGCGACGTGTCTACTGCGTATCACACAAATCTATACATATGTGTATGTAAAATAAATAAATAAAAATATATACGAATAAAAACGTATACAAATTAATCGCTGGGCGTTAGTCTCGCAAAAGTTCGAGAATGGCTAGATTTGAATTTTATTTTATGTGTTCGTAAATGTCAGGATAAGGTTTGTATGGAAATAAACAAAACGTAATTTTTTTTCCAATCAATCCATCTACAGTATTTAAACAAGAACCTGTATTTAGTTGCTGAAAATAACATTATATCAACAACCTGTACAAAAGAACGAATTCCTTCTAATTTAAGTGTTTAACTTAAAAGGATGACTCGTATCGACACCGCTGTAAAGAACTTTGATGAAAATAAATAATTTTAAATTGGAATTTTTGAATTTTGAATATTTTTATAACCAGGAGTTTCTTGCGGCGTTTCTTCTCAGCACTGGTCTCCTCTTGTGAAGCGCTGGTAGATTCTTGACGTGTAAAAGTGCCCGTGCGGCCTACTTACTGAATAAATGTCTTTATCTTTATTTTTTATCAGGCCGATTTGCTTATGCACCTTATATATTATATATTTTTATTTATTATATATATCACTTAAACTATCCTAAATTTTCCAATTACATCAGCTAAGTCGAAATTCCAACCCACACATAATTCAGTGCGAGGGGCCCGATCCTGCAGATTAATGCCGGAACCAGAGCTCAGCCTGAATTATTGCAGAGGTACACATTACACACAACACATGGACACGGGCGCCATCGAGGAGGCAAGGGTCGGCTCGGGCCCTGTATCCAGCCTGGCTTTGAAACATTGCTACTGGGAGGAACAGTAGGTCTACATAAGTCCAAAGGATAACGACTGCAGAAAGAAAAAAATACAATCGACATAGGTTGACGATGAAACATACGATAGTTTACGTAGGTAAGTATGTATGTACCTAAGTATGTATGTAAACTCTTTATTGCACATAAACAATTACAAGACATGTTTGCATAATATAAATAATGTACATAGGCGAACTTATCCCATATGGGATCTCTTCCAGTTAACCTTGGAGTAGAATGAGCAAGGACAATGCCGAAGGATAGACAAATTAACAAAATTTCAGGAAATAACAAATAGTACATACAACAGAGAAATTGGAAGAAAATAAAATATCTTCCTTAATAAGATACATACCTAAACATAGAAATAATATAATATACAATATAATACTACCACACATACGTAAACAGCAGTTAAAACCTACAACAGAAGGGTCAACCCTCAGGCTCATCCTGGTTATGTAGCCACACTAGAAATCATCTTTATTTCTGGAACGTACCTACCCCGTAAGGCCCATCATACCACAAACAGGGAGATTTTGTGAGTGGCAGTTTGAATCTATCAGCAAGGGAATAAAGTTCAATTCCTTTTAGCTTTTAATGCCACTTTCAATTGACAAGATTTCATATTTTCAAGACTTTAATTTTATTCGTTTTATAGATACTGTTTGGAAGGAGGAAGACACTAATAGTTTTATTTTTTCCCTAGGATGTATAATTATTTTATTATTAATTTATTAAGATGTTCTTATTCTAAAAGGGCGTAACTTCATTTCTACGACACAATGGACATATTACGTTAGTCCAATCTGTCTAAAAAAAAGGTTTTCTTTTTAATAATGGCGGTCAACCGATCTCAAGTATCTATCCATCTGTCAATAGTGTCAATGTCAAACTTGAAGTATGACAGCTTTTTTTCTCGTGAAAAAGGCAATGGTATTATATCTATTCAGGCATAGTATTGGTAAAACTCGATTTTTTTTTGACTTACTTGTAATTTGGTCAATAAAGAAAAATAAATCTAAATAACTATTTTGCCGTGTTCAGGAGGCAAAACCCTTTCGATTCGTACCAAAATGAAATGTTGTCAATTTTGAACCAATTAAAATGCACTTTAGATTGAATTAAATATAGTCTAATTGAATTGTCTTTAACATGTACCTTAAACATAAAAACACCGGTCTTACGAGGGTAACCGCTGGAGAGCAACTCACTTCACTCCTTACTTTTTCACTTTTCTCAAACTGTCATGGATTTTTCTCGTTTTTTCTTCTATGTATTGTTTTGTTTTATAAATAAACATCAAGGGACAATATCACACCAATTGACCTAGTCCCAATTTAAGCTCTAGGCTTGTATTATGGGTACTAGACAAAGATATAAATACTTATATAGAGAAATATATACTTAAATACATAGTAAACATCCATGACTCAGGAATAAATATTCGCGCTCATCACACAAATATCTGCCCTTACCCGGATTTGAACCCAGGACCGTTAGCTTCGTAGGCAGGGTCACTACCAACTAGGCCAGCGCGTCGTCAAAAGACTCGTCGTCAGCGAGTTGGCAAGACTCAAGTTATAAATAACTTACGCCAAATACAAGAGAAGTACGAGTGAAAACAAACGGGTAAGTAATACGAGATATAAGAACTGATAATATAACACTCATAATATATACGCTCACTTTGTATAAACACGTTTAGTATAACGTTCACTGGATATAATGAACGGAAGATATAATTTCAAAATATCTATTTCCATAAAGTATAACGTTATTAATATATAATATCAATTTATATAACTATTAAAACGTATAACGTTCATAACACCTAAGATTGAAAAGATATATTGATCAAATTATCTAACATCAAAAAACATAATACACGTATAATATAAAAACATGCATATGTTATTTATTTGAAATTAAATTATATTTTCAGTATTAAGTGGCCTTCTTAATTAACAATCAACCTTACCTTACTAACTTTACTGGCAGCAGTCTGAATTTTCTGGGCAGAAAAAAAAATAACCTCGAAGGCCTAGGCGGGAGCTTTGCTCCCGCCTAGGCCTTCTAACCTAACCTAACCGAGTCGGTTCTGACCTGATTCGTCATGCTCGTGGCATTTTCTGGTTAATTAAAACAAATTACAAGCAAGACCGTTCTGGTAGACTCGAGTTCATAAATATGTGTACACTTTAGTACCTTGTCTATTTATTTTATGTCATGTTTAAACTGCCATAAGTATATGAATTGTCACAGCGATTAAAATGACTACTACAGGGTACACATATCTATGAACTCGACTGTACCCGCTCCTTACAGTACCCACCCCTTTGAGTATAGCATACGATATTAGATCTTATAATCCTTATACTAAAAGATATTATGTATTATGATCGCTATATGTCATGTATGTTATACGAACTGTCATTAGTCATTGTGAGTGTTATATTAAAAAATATTATATAAAATGAATATTATATGACTTGACCGTTATTCCTTATAAAAATATTGATTTTGTTATTATAGCTAACGTTCATTATATCTCGTAAACGTTAGTAAGATGAAAATAGTTATTATGTAGTTATATCTCGTGGGACGCACCCAAAACAAACAGCTCGCCGTAATTCTATTTGCGTGTTGAATCACACGCGTTATGCATGACATATATTTGTGTGTCAATTTCCCTAAATCAAGATATGTGAGCTCCTAACTCGTTCCCAACACGTGTCTAATGAAATCCATCATTCACTCTAGCAGCACGCGACGTAACGTCTCCTTGCGACGTAACGAGCAGCGACGTCCGCCATCTGACTCAAACAGAGAGCACAGGGTCTAACGTTCCCCTAGTTATTTAAATAATACTTACTTGACGACTACTTTTTTTTTTTATGTCATAGAGAAGGCCAACGAGCACACAGACCACCTGATGGTAAGTGAATCTATGACCCATAGACATTCGAATTCACAAGACCGCAATCATAAGACTGCAAATGCAATGCCAACCCTGAGGATGAGGAGGAAGATGGAATGCCTCTGTGGTAGTCATTTCACCAGCTGTCTTATCCCCAAACCGGAACACAACGATGCAAACAAACTTGACTCGTATATACAAGTCTTTCTCGGTACATTTTTTTTAGGGTTCCGTAACCGAAGCGTAACTTTAAAGATCTGTATCTTTTGACCCTTAAAATATGGCGGATTGCAGAAGTTATTATTGCAGATATCATAACAGAAAAAGTGGTAAATAAAGTCCCCATACAAGAAACGCTTTTTATAAATGTATTGGCCCACGGACGTTGGCAATGTTACCGCTAGCTTCGTAGGCAGGGTAACTACCAACTAGACCAGCGCGTCGACAATCAATCGATACAGAATTTTAATTATTAAACGCCGTCACATAAGAGCGGAGGAGGCTCAGTGGCGAAAGGAGACGACTCGTGATCGTAAGGTACCGAGTTGAAACCCGTGCGGTCACCATGTGCCAAAGAGCATTTTTTAATCTGACGCTCTTACGGTAACTAAAAGACATCGTGAGGAAGCCGCGCACTCGGACAGCTGAGTGTGTGAGAGAGTAATTGAGTTGGGACCGTTTCGCAACAATTACAGTATCGGTCGTTTTTTTTAATGTTATATTTATGTGTGTTATTGTCAGTGATCGTAGATTTTCCAGCGTTATTGGTGCAGCGCTAGGGTTGACACTAGTAGCAAATAATAACTTTTTTCAACCAAGAATCAAATAAAATCAAAGCTATTCTAAATAGCTTTGATTTTAAGTAATAATGTAGATATGGTTGGTAATTAAATAACAATTTCACAAAAAAAAACCGATTCAAGTCTCGTCTTGAAGACCGCCTGTTATCTACCTCTACTTTTAAGTTTTATGTTCTGTATTGTTTGTATCTTTTATGAGGTGTGAAGTAAAGAGTGTACTAAATATTTTAGACAAATCGAAAATACAAACAATATTCTATATAAAGCCCATATGCATAATGAAATGAAGGATTAATTTAATAAAATATATAACGCAGTTGCAATAAATCCTTATCTGAGGCTATAGTTTAAGGGTGTTTCATATTCAACGACAACATGGTATTACATTATTTTAAACGTCAATCCTATTATACACCTCGACAACCCTAGGTCACTGTCGTATGTCATTGTGACGTCGTTGCACCGGTTTTGCTGAAAAATATACGATCACCGGTTATTGTTGTTTAAAATGTTTTTTCTTCCTTTCACAAGGCTATCTGTAAGATAAGATAAAATAAACGTCCTCAAAAGGTTCATATCAATGTGGTATATATTGATGAAAAGACAATCAAACAAGTGTAATGCGTGTTAATAGTGTGAGCTGAAACTGATCGTCATTGCGCAGGAGTAGAATGCCATTTATCAGACACTAGCGACCCGCCCGCGGCTTCGCCCGCGTGGAATGTATTATACATATAAACCTTCCTTAAGAATCACTCTATCTATTAAAAAAAACCGCATCAAAATCCGTTGCGTAGTTTTAAAGATTTAAGCATACATAGGGACAGACAGCGCAAGCGACTTTGTTTTATACTATGTAGTGATTTATTTTGTTACAGAAAACCAACAAAGTATTCTAGAACATGACAACACCAATAACATTTCAACTAGCTGAAGCTGAAAACCAATATTGCTTTACAAAGACGAAACCGGACACTAAGTTGAATACGCGAGGAATCCTCGCCGGAGCCGGCCCCGGCGGCCGCCGCATGTAAACGATGTGGACTCCAGTTTCATTAAATGCCTTTTATATAACCCCCCGAGAGCTGCAGGTACCTCGCCACGGATATTTAAAAACTTCCCCAAATTAACTTGGGAACTTTGTAAAAGGCTGCGGTTCGAATTTTCATAAGTTTTCACAATGTTTTTGTTATTTTGCGCTGTGTCGGAGTTTTTTGCCAGGTGCTTGCGAGATATTAAAGTCGGTGCTCTTTGTTAAAGTTTCTCACTTTTCGTTAAAGTTTTTTGCTTTTGAAAATATACTGTACAATAAACTACAATAATTCTTGGTTGTTGATGACATTGATTTAAAATGCCTTATTTGTAAACCCTCGGTGGGCCGTTCGCAGTGTTCATTTGTTTCATTTTGTGTTTGTTTGCTCGTAACCCGGATAAACCTAATAAATTCGACTATTCTCTGAAATAAACAATGAGCGTAACGTACTTCCAGAAGAAGTTTAGGCACTCAAATACTTAATTAGAAGATTTTATGATACCAGGAATGCAAACGTTAGAAGAGCAGTTTTATTCAGTAACCTGCTTTTTCCCGGTAATGACTGGCTGGCAACTATTGCTGACTTACTTCGTATGTTAGAGCAAGACGCCTATAGTTCCTGCAGGGTACGAGTATGAACTAGTTATAAATTACGGGCTCGTAAGAAACAAGTTTTGCCCGCATTTTTCCTCGCACTATCTCTACAACTGATACCGCCCGACCTGTGACTCGCAGACTAATGCCCGTGTGTAATAGCTGGTC
Source organism: Acleris emargana (assembly GCA_927399475.2). NCBI lineage: Eukaryota > Metazoa > Arthropoda > Insecta > Lepidoptera > Tortricidae > Acleris > Acleris emargana. The sequence continues at coordinate 331,075 of OV656851.1, forward strand.
TGAGGGGTTATTATGACATGAATATGCGGTTTATTTCACGGGGAGCGTATAGGACAGAGCTATATCAGTTGGGTAGGGGTCTGGTTGCATAAAGTTTGAAGTCATATTTTTGATTGGCATACGTGGATTCGTCATACTCATCATTACGCATAACTGTAAATAGTAATACATTTATGCGCATAACGATTATAATCATAATGTTTAAGAACATTTGTGTAACGCGCATAAATTTGATGCGCATAAAATTATTTAACCATACTTTATAATGGTCATAAAGCTTTTCCGCTATTTTATAAAAAAAACCCTAACCTATCCGCGATCAAAGTCAGTTTTGCAACTTACTTTATATTACATTAATATTATGACTAAATAAACGTATGACATTCTACACTATGGTTAAACCAATTATGACTCCGTATAATGATGACAGGGACAATTATGCCATAGTACAATTTATGCCAAAAAAACAAATGAGCGTCAACTTTATGCGTAATGTGTTATGACAATCGAAATTATGACAATAGTTGTTATGCGACCACCCATATCAGTTATATAGCTCTGTCTTTTTCGCTCAGCGTAAACTGAACTGCATTGTAATGTCATAATAACCCCCCCACCAGCTCCCCTCGGCGGTCTCTCTGCGACGCGCCGCCGGCGGCTGCTATCGGCGCCGGCGCCGGCGCGTCGCTAAGTAATGGATGCGACAATGCGACGAAGTTTGCCACGTCTTTGAGAATTGGGTACTATGTTATCGCGGTCCTTTTTAAGAAAATTGCAACGCGCTGTCTGCATGTTTTATCGTATTTTGGAAACATTTCTTTCTCTTTAAGAAAGTTGGTTTATGTTTGTAATGTACACTGCACTAGATCAGACGAGAGGTTAGTTTATGACTAGGTTAGGTACTTAATCTGTGTGAGATTGTGCTCTGATATTCAGTTAATTATACATACATTGGTATTATTAGTAAAGAGGATGGACTCATCCAGCTATTTTCTATAGCTTGATTTTTGTAAGGTTCGTTAACCAATAGTTAACAGTAACAGGCATCCATAGAAACATTGTAAAGCTCATAACAAAGCGAAGAGGACGGAATTAGCATACTAAGCGCTCTAAAGTACTATAATAAACAATTGTGTTTTCTTGTTTATTCAGTTTAAATTGAGCGTCTTAAATATATGCGACAGGATCTATTCTGACATAGCCTAAGTGATAAGAATATAAAATTTTGTGGAGATGGTAAACTATTAAATTGGGACTAGGTCAATTGGTGTGACATTGTCCCCTGATATTTATTATTTATTATTATTATTTGGATGTTTGCGTTTGGAAGATAGAAAGAAAGAAAGAAAATACATTCATTATAACACAAATGCTGTAAAATATCTATTTAATAAAAATTAATCGCTAAATGTGTTGCTAAGCGCAAAACTCGAGAACGGCTGAATCGATTTGGCTGATTTCTTTTTTGTTGTGTTCGTCATTGTCAGGACACGGTTTGTATGACAGAAAGTAATTGAAAAATCTACCGGGGAAGTCTGAAATTTGCAGCGGGGCAAAGCCGCTGGCAGGCCGCTAGTATTAAATAAAATTACTTACATAAAGGTGGACAGTTGTTGTGTAACTGTCTCAACTTATTTAGCATGTGCCCGACTATTCAGCCAGCGCTGGTCTATGATTAATTTTAGCGACGCAAAAATGTGTGTTTGTTTATTTTGTCTTCACGGATTAACACTTAAACTATTCAAGGTAAAAGTTTCGGAGACAAGATAAGATAAAAAAAAAGGATAAAAGATAAAACATACGGACATAAGCTCCTGGAAAATCGGATAGTTTGCGAGGGAATATTGATAAACGACGAGATCAGAGTTCTGAGCAAAGGCCAATGTTATTTATCTATCCCTGTGTAATGTTGTTATTGACCTGCTCGGATACATTTAGTTTTGAGACACTCCTAAATAGTCCCCATGAGCATTCTGGTGCAAATGGATGTTTTACGTCCGCAATAAAAACTAGTTTCCCAGCCCTCTGGGAGAATCCGATTCTATTCCTACCCCCTCTCCCCCGCAAGCGCAATCGCCTATCAGAGGCTGTTCGTCATCTCGTCGCGATAAGAAATGAAAGATTTCTCTCATTGCTGCGGCCTCATGTGCTCTGCACACAGGCGGGAAGGATGGCGAGTAAATTATGCAATTCTTATTGGTTTATAAATAAAAAACACTTATTTGCCTGAAAGACGATTAGTCACTCTTGACCACCACAATTAGTGGAGCCAGTCACATTGAGCTCTTTTATTGCATAACGATCATTACCATCAGGTGACCTGTGTGCTCGATTGCCTTCTCTATGAAATAATAAAAAAAGTCCTGAGCTGTTTAGTAAGAAGTTTTTTTTTTAATAATCTGAATTAGTGTCCCACTGCTGGGCAAAGGCCTCTCACTCGGATTTAACTCTGTCAACCATATCAATGTCTGACCAGTCCCTTTGAAATGGCTGTAAGTCGTTCCGCCTCCTTCGCCGTGGTCTGCCGCGTGCCGGTCCCTCCTGCGGTCCCCCCATACATCATCAGGAGATAATGGTAACAAATTAGCTAGTAAATTATTTTATGTTTTTAATTAGCAGTTATCAATAAAACTTTACAAATGACTTAACCAAATTCAGCACAGTACCTACGTAAAAAATATAAATTATTAGCAGATCAAAAGCTAAAAACGAAGTTAATTGAATAGTGTTACTACCTATGACAAATTATATCTATCATCATGATACTCATTTATCAAAACTAAATCCCAGGTATAGCCGAATTCATAAATAAGTGTACACTTTAGGACCTTGTCTATTTAATCTCATGAATTGTCACTGGGATTAAAGTGAAAAAGTCCTAAAGTGTTATTACACATAGTATTTATGAACTCCACTGTACCATACAAAATCAGCATAATATACTCTCGGTCAAATAATATGGGTCAGAGTGCGTTTTTCATACAAACGAGCCCATTTTGAAGCTTTAGTTGCTGGCCAGGGGTTGTTTTGAGTGAGGTTTAATGGTAGATACTCCGAGGTTCAATAGAGGAGGTCAAAAGTGCTTAAGATACCTAACCGATCGCACAATCACTTGACACCACAGCGAGAGAGTTTGGGTCGGCATTTGGATTTCCTCACATTATATTGCCATTTTAGATGTTTTTCTGAACATGGGCGATTCCGGCGTTAGCCGCAGATTCAATCAGTTGGGTATCCTAGGCACTCTGAAAGCCCTGTATCGATGCTCGGGGTGTACATCATCAGATTTCCCTAAAAACATCCCCTGGAAAGGAACCAAGGCTTCGAAATAGCCTCTTTGGTATGAAAAACTTTTTATGGCATGGAGAAGGTAAACGAGCACACATTACAACCAGGTTATATTAATTAAGAAAACATACAAATCACAAAACTTTCATACGTGTTTGTTTCTCGCGGTGCGTGTGTCTCATATGAAGGGTAGATCCATTAACTTTATTTGCCGACATTTCCCGCAAACTAAAGGAGGTCGGATATCGGCAGATTGGAATGATGTATTGTTGCCAGATTTCATTTGTGCCTCCGAGCGTGGATTCGCGCTCTTTTTGCCATTGCTTGGATAGTTGGCAACACTGTCACGTGTCTTAAAGTAATGGTGTAACTCATTTTTAACTGGTATTTAAGGTCACTTCCAAAAAATATTTATTTTTATTTATTAAATAGTTAACCAAAGTGTTTCTTGTCGTTTAGTTTGAGTTCTGAAGAAATTATTTTACACCACCTGCCATGTTTTTTTTTTCTTTCATTATTTCTCTGTCCAAGGTTGTCTGGAAGAGATCGCCATTTAGCGGTAAGACCGCCTGTTGTATACCTACTTATAGTTAAAATGTACTGTTCCGTGTTACGTGTTTTTTGGTGTTCAGTAAAGAGTATTTGTATTGTATTGTTTTGTATTGTTGTGTAATAGTGTATGGAGCTGTCTGTCTTCAATCTAGATTTAAGATAAACTATATTTTCAATTCTCATGCTCATAAAGTCCTACTTTATGCTGGGTATATCGCATTTTATGCACTAGTGCATAAAGTGTTGTCGTCATCTAGACTAAGGCAAATTAAGCCCTACAGCCAGACAGACGAGGTGAGGGCATTAAATAAACTTGTTATTTGAATACAAATCTTGGATAAAATAGTTTTATTTATGTACAATCTACTTTTTCTTTTTGCTGCATGTGGCCCTTATTAAATAAAACTAACTAAACTTGTTATTTGTCAGTCTAGCATCTCACGAAGTCTGATGAAGCTAAATGCTGAACTTATCGAATTAATATCGAAGCATTAGACTAAGCTAGACGCTTATTAAACTGGAGCAGGGTTTCTCAAACTGGGGTACGTGGCTTGTCGGTAATCTTAGGAGGTTCGCGAATCAGAATTAATATTCATATTGATTTAAATTGCTCCAAAAATCGACTCAATGTGCGACACGAAATAAGCCCTCCCATCGAATTAGCTAACATTAACAATATTTTTTTCTTGTAACTGTGTTGACTTTTACACATTGATTAAGTATGTATGAGATAAATAATCCCAAAATAAAATTCGTGTATAAACTGGCTCAAAATGGCATTATTGGTCGAAAAATTGTCATGCAAGAAAGAACTTAATGCGAGGAAGAATAGAGTCACATCTTTACAAGGAGCGTTTTTTAATTTTATCAAAAACTTAAATAATAAAACCCTATTTTATAATTTTTGCGGGTGGTAGGACCTTGTGCAGGGTCCGTCCGGATCGCTACCACCATCTTATCCATTAAACTACTGCCAAATAGCAGTGTTCGCATTGTTGTGTTCCAGTTTGGGGATAAGACTGGTATAATGACTAACATAGCATAGAGGCATTCCATCTTCGTCCTCAGGCAGAGCATTTGCAGTCTTGTGAATGCGAATGTCTATGGGTCACAGTTTCCACTTACCATCAGGTGACCTGTGTGTTGGTTTGCTTTCTCTATACTATAATTTTTTTTTGAGGATCGCCGTCATCTATGAAATTTAATAGGGGTAGGTACGTGGATCTATAAGTTTGAGAAACCCTGAACTAGAGCTAGTAAAGTTTAATTAAAGAGTAGAGTTTCATAGTTTTCCGCCTGCGACTGACTGACTGACGGATAAAACATAGACTAAACCCGCTGAAACTAAAGGTCTTGAAATTTGGAGACATATTTTCCAAGAGTGCACTAAAAAAGAGTTTTTCAAGAATATAAAATGCATCTTAGCCTACTTGTGCAAAATGAGGTTACAGAATTATCAAGACATTTTAAGACTTGTTGGTAATGCTTTAGCTCTGCCTACCCCACTCTGGGAATGAAGGCGTGAATTTATGTATGTATGTATAAAATGCATATTTCCATGGAAAAACTGTAAGATCCCATACCGCCAACTACTAAGCCTATTTCTTCATAGTGGATTTTATTCACGTTTCGTTACGAATTTTGACAGAAAAAACCTTTCTCTCTCCATTTTTGCGTGTTACGTAAAAGATTTTCTTATCAAGTGATGTGACTAGATCAATATTGACAGCCATTAAGGGATTTATTAATATCTGGAGATCCACCCGGCTCCGGCTCCTCGGCGCGCTACAGCTTGATAAAAACTGCCACGGGCGCCGATTTACAACAGTAATACAACACATTTCAGAAGTTCTTAGACGTGCTTATACAAGATCAAATTCTACTGCAGCTGTAGGCCACCTGCGCACCGAACATGATCCTCTTCTTTAGTTTCAATGATTGAAAGTGCGTGTTAATGGATTAGGTATTTTAATGTTTGTTTCTCAATGGCGTAACAAATAACTTTGGCTTATTAACACACACACACATACCTTCACGCCTGTAATCCCAGAGAGGGGTAGGCAGAGCTACAGAATTACCTACAACTTTAAAAACTTGTTGATAATTCTGTAACCAAATTTTGCACAAATAGGCTTATTTATTAACAAATAACTGAGATTTAGCTCCCAAGGACTTCATCTGTTGATCATGTCCTACTATGGATAGTTTATCCCAAAACGGCTTAAACTAAGTGTTTTCAAAGGAAAGAACTGGGAGCGCTTTGTTTCATATAAAAAATGGAGTCCGATATATTGTTACTCATAGACATCTCAAGTCATAAAGTGTTTTATACTGAAACGGTTTTTATTTCAGGATTATTGAAATACGACGTTAGGTTAGGTTAGGTTTATTTTATAAATAAAAACTGTTTCAGAAAAAAACACTATGTCTTGCTATTTGTATGAGCCCATATGGACGAGGATGATGCATTTGCAATGTCTCTTTTCAAATTAATTAAGATTAATACGGATAAAGCTCGCGGTATGTTTACCTCTTTTATCTAAAACAAAGCCTGTTTTTACAGTAATTAAAAAATCAGTGTACTGCGGCCGCGTCGCTGCGCCGAACCGAACCGAGAATGAGCTTTAGAGCTAAGCTCGAGCTTGTAAATAACAAAGCTCCTCATCCCTTAATTAACCACCTTGTTACCAACATCTAAAGTTCATTTTCCCCTGGCATTAGCTAAACAAACGTCATAATACCATTTGTGTACGCTTTTAAAGGACTTAAGGTCTATTTTAGATTGTAATATTTGTAACAAATGCAAGGTTATTTTACTGTTTAATCTGAAAGGGTTTTAACTTTGTATGATGCGAATATGCTTTATTAAAGCTCCGGAAGGGGTTAATATAATGTAAAGCAGGTGCTTTACCGCCGTGTTACTCCGCGGTGCAACAAAGCGAGTTCTGAGAGCTTTGAAAGCTTGGCAGCTGTTTCATATTCTAACAAGCAATCGATAAAAGTTTTTTTCAACTACCTCTGCACCCACTCGGCCCTGGGGCACAAGTATTGAGTAATGATTTAAATAGCCAGGCATTTGGCGGCGTTTTGTAACGATATCTGAATGCCAAGACTGATCAACTTGTTAATGATATCTCGGAAAATATAATGATACAATTATATTTCTGACGACCTCAATGTAACTGCATATAATTTGACATGCCATGTAATTTATACTGTGTTATAATAATATTGAGTATAAAAATCTGAATCTGAATCTGAATACACTAAGGACCGTATAAATAAACTTATCTTGGTTGAGATTCCCGTCAAGACATTGAAATTTGACATTTTTGACGCATCTTGAGAGGAGCATTACAGTCGAAATCAGTTTATTAATACGGTCCTAAGACTTTGTTAAATTAAGTAATAAGAGTTAACAGTGCTATTTAACTGGATCTTGAAGGGGCCATCGCGTTATGACGGTCGCAGTGAATGTCGCATCAAATATCGTCGTGTCGTCACAACGTGAATGGTCTAATAGTAGTTCGTGTGGCTTTACTCGGCCAACCTCCATGATACGACGGGCGGCTTTACGATCAACTCATTCACGATAAACCTCATCGTATACGAGCAAGGTTCGCGAGGCGGTCGGTGCCACGATCGCAGCGTGGATGGGCCCTGTCAGTCACTCACCGTCGACGGAGGGTGCTCCGACGGCCACCGCGAGCGCCAGGAGCGCCAGACACCGCGTCGTTGGTCTCATCTGAAACAACACAACACTTATGAGGACCTGGTACATCATCGCATCGGGTACTATGTATGTATAGGTATAGGTAGAGATACATAGTTGAAAATGCAGTAGTATCTAGTCAGCTATATCTATAGGTCACTTATGTAGCCAGCGACTTATGTAGCTTAAGTGGTGAGGGCGGAGCACATCGCTCGTAGAACTGATGATCGCGTCGTTGGGGCGAAAAAGTTCCAAGCAGTGTGGCGGCCGCGAACCGCAAAACGAAGTTTTGGTAGGCTTTCCACAAAGTGGGTGTGTCTAAGAGGGTAATTTCACAAAATATCCTGAAGGCCAAAGTGTATCCGAATCCCTCTGTAAGATAAGATAAGATAGCATTAGCGCACTAACTGCGTTAATGTGTTTGCCAGCCGGTTCTCCTAGTACCCCGATTTATCCCTCATTTAGTCAAATTAAGTTAGCCACTGATAATGATTCCACTAATGTTGTAAGTGTATGACCTTGGTTGTGTTGAATCTAATTTAAATACCGCTCATAAAGTTTTACCAAGGAAATTATTGAATTAAAAATATAATAATATTGTTAAGTAAAAAGTCTTTCAGCTCTGTCCGTAAAAGGCCACTTCTAAGGCTTTGGCAGAAAACTTAGAAACCTTTAAAATGTGAAACTCATTACAAAATGCCGATGTAATTACGTAAGAACCTTTCCTTTTCCAATTATCGGGCGGTAATTGGTGCTCCGGTTTGCAAATTGAAGTTATACTTTTCAAGCTTCCTTAGCATTCGCTCCATTCAATACAATTTGTAAACCACTCTTAATACCTACTCTTTCATTTTGTATACATTTAACGCTAAATAGTTTCTGTAAAAATGTAGAGTTTGCTCGAATGGCAGCGTTCGTAGCGTGCTACGGAGCTACGAGTGTAATTGCTACCGCTACGCCATGATTGCGAGGCTGCGCTCGTAGGCTACTGGGAGCAGTAGGGATAGCGTGATATACAAAGTACACAATATCGTATAATAATTATGTGAGCTAGAAAATTTGGGGGTTCCAGCTAAATCTTACTAAATGTCATTCTCGGAGGGGACAATGCCACGTTAACTAAGACCTGCAGCCTTATTGCCTAACGCACTCGCGATTGCAATCGTTTTCACTTTGACAGGGCGGTCTTATTCCACGGGCCTCTATTCCACTCGGTAAAACGTGTTATTATCGTATTGTTTTTAACTCCGCCGCCATTACAGTCAAGTAAATATGAGCTGTCGTAGCGTTGCCGATATGTTACGTGAAGGCAGCGAGCACACAGGCCACCTGATGGTAAGTGGAAACTGTGACCCATAGACATTCGCATTCACAAGACTGCAATCCTAAGAATGCCAACTGCCAACCCTAAAGACTAAGCTGGAATGCCTCTATGCTAGTCATTTCACCGGCTGTCTTACCCCCAAAGCGGAACACAACAATGCAAACACTGCTGTTGGGCGATGGGTTAATGGATAAGATGGTGGTAGCGTCCTACCACTTGCAAATACCAAACCTTTGGATAACACGTCGAAGGCAATATAGTTTTTACCGTTCTTGTGTTATTCTGTTGTTTTTTTTTTATTGTTGTTGTTCTGTCGTTCCTTGGGATTGTGGCAGAATACCAGTGGTTTGCTCACGATGAGCAAAGTTATACGCAGAGCAGTTTGCTTTTTACCCTGCTGCAGCGAACACATTATTTGGCAAAGTATGTGTTATGTTGGTGTCACTGTGCTTATTTCATTTTGACAATTGTCTTTGTCAGTTGTCTGTGTGTAAATCCTTCATAGATTAGACCAAGTTGCCAAAAACACGTCTCTACTGGGACCATCCGGCCTACGGCGGTGGTAAACCGACCGGTTTAAATTAATTGACTCCTTTGTTTTATACCCACGGAAATACCGACTTTCCAAAGCGGGCGATTAAATTTTGACGACACACTTGTGCCCGGATCGGAGGCATTCCGGAATGGATGGAGCTTTCGCGGAGTTTTGGAGCTTAATGGGTTTATTAAATGTTGTGGTGGGTGTTGGATGACCGGCGGTTTTTAGGGGCTGGTTATCGATATGTTGATTGGTTAGAGTGTTTAAATCGGTGGTATGTCCTTTAACTGAGTTACAATTATAAGAGTTGTGGATTGTTTACTCAACTATTGGCTGAGTCGACGACCACGGTCTTGGGTTCGATACCCGATAAGACTATGGGGAGGTATATCATATTTTCGTGCAGAGAGAGAATGCAAGCGAGCACGAGCGTTTTACAAAAAAAGTGCACATAGTTAAGAACTAAAATAAATGACGGGAACTGTTCCAATACGTCACGACAATTAACTATACTGCCATAAGACAAATAGTCGCCTCTTAGAGAAAGAAAGAGAGAGCAGAAGGGATAAATTTAAAAACGGTAACTATTCCATTACGTCACGACAATTAGTCACGCATTTATATACTGCCCTCATACGCCATAGGTGGTAACTCACATTCAATAACCGAAGCACTTTCAATCCTCACTCGTTAGTAATGTGGTTGTATTTGCTACAGGAGCTTTGTCTGAGATGCCACTTTTGTCTTATCGTGACGTAATGGAAAAGTTACCGTTGTTAAGTTTAGCTTTCCTTAAATATGATCACTTTTTTTAGAAAACGCTCGCACGCAGGCGTCTTGGAGGCTCGGCTGTGGCGCACAGACATAGTAAAATATACAGATTGCAATTGGGATTGTTCGTATATTTACAATTTCGAGGAATAAGGTTTAAAAGCCGATCTGCAGTATTTTGTTTTTGAAATATTTGTCTAAATATTTCGGATATTTTGACAAAAGTTATATTTAACCTTTGTTTGACTTTAGTTTTCAGCTTGAAGCCTTCCAATGTGTATCTTACGGTTTAGGCGAAAACCGCTTGGAATAGTATGTTTCAATACACTCTTAAAATCACTTTTTATCTTTTGATATCATTTAATTGTAGTAAGTTATTAGAAATACCGAACCAAATTTAAAATAAACACGTCATCCATAAAATGTCTGTTTAGTAAATAACGATATTAAAACAAAACTATTGTGTCAAATACAAAATTAGTGAAATTAGTCTCCTAAAATTACATATTCTTTCGAATTAGAATATGAAAACCGTAGTTTTTTTTTTTGGTCTATCCCAATTGCAATGTAAATCCATAGACTAAGTTAGATCGCCGGCGCTCGTTGTCTATCCCTACACCATAGCAAACAAAAGCGAGCCCGGCCATTGTATTTCTACTTACTTAAAAATCTCCATCAGAGATTTAAGCAACAAATTGTTAGTGGAGCGGCTTTAGAAATTGAAGCGATACTGAATTTTAAAGTCCCTCGAGAAATCAACTTTGGCGGCCGAACACGATATCGAACTTCGGAAATTTACATGGAAATAAGTTATTATGTCAAACTAGGTACCTTATTTCTCTGGCTCCGTGTTCATTATTTCCAAAAGTTATTGCAAGTTGAACATTATCAAGAATGCCGCGAGCTCGTCAGCCTCCCACTCCTCATATAAAATAAAGCATAACCTGTTTATGTGATTTTTAATATGTTTTTAGGACTCCGTACCTCAAAAGAAAAAAACGAAATTAAAACCAACTCAGGTCTAGTCCCTTGAAGCTGTGAAAAAATCAAACTTCAAAGTTAATGGAAAAAAAGATTCGGCCGGTCATGCCGCAAAAAACGTATATTTTGACACTCTCAAGGGAATCTAAATTTATAGGGTATTTTCCGTTGACTTAGAACTATGAAATTTGGCAAGTAATACCGTCTTATAACTACTAATATAGGGAAAAATCTAAAATCTCTATGATTTTTTTATTAAATCACAAGAAAACAAGGTCTTTTTGCAAGGAACGGCGCGGGGATCGAAATTTTGAATTGAGTTAACAGTGTCATGTGCGGAACCCTCAGTAGGCGAGCCGGACTCGCACTTGTCCGGTTTTTAAATACATAACCAACCTCCAGTATCAATGTGAGAATCGTGGTAAACACTAATTAATAAGTAACTAACATCATCAATCAGTACGAGAAGATGGGATAAAACGAAAAATTATACAGTGAATTAGACTATTTCGATCAAATTAATCCTATACCAAATAAACATTATGAAAAATTAAATCGTAAAGATATGAAAAGCTTTATTAAGGCTCTGGCATCCCGGCTCATAGACACCTACGGAGATCCTAGAGCAGGTGCTTACCTCTCCCAAAGGATTGGGCTAGCTATCCAGAGAGGTAATGCAGCCAGTGTCATAGGGACCATGCCGCGAGCGGACCTGCTAGAGGGGGTGTTCTTTTTATAGTGGTGATTATTATTTACATCTTTAATATTTGAGTAGCTTAGTTTTATTTTAATTTAAATACTTAAGTTTAGTTTTAACTGTTAATAAGTACCTATATTTGTATGTAATTATGCGTAACATTAAACGTAACGTTGCTTGTTAAGCAAAGATAAATTAGGCCAAACATTTTATTATATAGTTTATACCACCGATGTAATGGCAACTAAGATAACTTTTAATCAGCCAAACCGATTTTCACCAAACATAGCTAAGAACCACCCACCTAAATTAACTTTCTATTTTAAAAATCCGCGTCAGAATTGGCTCATCAATTTAAAAGCTACAATGGCATAACAATACATGCAAATGCATGAAACTTACAGCACATCAATAATATATGTTCTGCGTATTTGTATTCGTTTAGTGTGGTTCACTAATGTTTGACCAAAAAATTATTGACAAATGGTCATTTGACAAACAACGTTTCACCAAATGATCATTTGGCAAACGAGACATTTGACAAAAGTATCATCTTACAAAAACTCACTTAGCAATTGATCATTTAGCAATTAGTTTACTTATTTCTGAGCAGAAAAAAAAACAACCTCGAAGGCCAAGGCGGGAGCCAAGCTCCCGCCTTGGCCTTCTAACCTAACCTATCCGAGTCGGTTATGCCCTGATTCGTCTTCCTTGTAAAATGTAAATTTAACTGTTGATCATTTGGAAAAGTAAGTAATTTGTAAAATGACTAGTAGTAAAATGATCAATTGACTTAACATTTTTTTGCAAAACGTTGTTTGTCAAGTGTAATTTTGCCAAATGACTTTTGGTCAAACGGCAGGACACCGTTTAGTGTAGTTATTCTATTCAACAAGAACCGTATATTTCCTTTATGGAACCCTGAAACCAAGTATCATAGCTTCGTACAATCTTAAACCATAAGATTAGAAGGGTTTTATTTGTACAGTCAGATAAAGGGATGACGCGTGACGAGGGCAGCGGTTGTTAAGGAGTTAGCGCGTCGTTAGCGGCGCGGGTGCGTGGCGCGTGCGGGTCGAGAGCGGGTACGGCATTGTTGTATGAAAGAAAACATAGTTCGCAAGGTGTTTATTTTCGTACTGCTTTGCTTATTTACAAAAAGTCACGGGTTGCGTTCGAACATAGTTAGTTTGCGTTAAAAAAAAGATCCGAAAAATATGTGACGCAGTTCGGACTGAAATTGGAATAATACACTATGAGGAAGACAAGAAAAAAAAATACATGCACAGGTTTTTTTTTCAAAATTTTCTTTTGCCACTTTGTTTGCGTAACTAATATGTATATTCATGACGAATTACAGCTTTCTAGTACTAAGACTCTCTGAGCGAGGCTGCGGACGGACGGACGGACGGACGGACGGACGGACGGACGGACATGGCGAAACTATTAGGGTTCCTAAAAATAAACTTGTATGTGTAAAAAATCCCAAACAGACAAATCTAGCGTACAGGTAAATTCAAACAAACATCAGTATCTATTCACATTCCAAAGGTAAATTTAACGTACACTACAAGTCCTGCTTCAAGTTAAACACACGCAACTATAAACACATCGCCGCTGCGAAGTTAGCGCAGCGAGTGGCTGCCGTCGCTTTGACTGCTTATTAAAACGCTAAGTGTGTCTGCAACTTATCTAATCCCGAACAATCCCGCCGCGTGTGCCCCGCCCTATGTTGATACATGAATAATTATTTAGGTTTGTTTACCGCTACTTCGGGAACGATATAATTTTACGGTATAATAAAATGAAGGTTTAAAAATGCAAAACTGTTAGTCTCTGAGCTAGGCCTCGGACGGACGGACGGACGGACGGACGGACATGGCGAACTATAAGGGTTACTAGTTTGACTACGGAACCCTAAAAAATGTTAGCGACAAAATGCAACTCATACGTAGATGATGTCCTTCATTATAGTGTAACCTACTTTAACCTACATATATATGTTTTTTTTAGGTGTATGTCAAATGCATCGATTTTTGTTTGAACGTTGAATATAAGTGAACTTTGATCTTACCTTATCCTTGCTTGAAACGATAGGGATACACCCCTTCAATGACAAAATCATAGTTCACATTATACATGTACGGAAACGCGAAGGTATTGTGTTCAAATGGGATCCATTAACATTTAACAATTAAACCTTAATGGGAAGCTGAATAAGGAATTACACTAGTTAAATTACATCCACACCTCTCGCTCTAGCACGTGGCTGCGTCTCCTCCAGGTAAACAAATCGAGCAGTGCCAAGACTCAGGGCTTATGTTTACATTACGGTGTGTACTCGCGAAATGGGAAAGCTCGTCATATTTGAACCTTAACGGCATTTAAATAGAGTTAAAAAGTGATGAAGCTTTTTATGCCACGATTCTACTCATACATGTAGCTGACGATAGTATATACTGACGTAGTCGGATATGGTTTGTTTGTTCTTTGCGTTTTAATATTACGATGACTAATGATTTGAATGCCTTGTTTAACTCAAAATCATAAGTGATGCCTCATGAAGTAGTTATTAGGTGGAGTCGTGATAGATAATCGATAAAGTGCCTGTTTAGGTATATAGCAGAGGTTAGTTCCAGTGTAACTACAATTAGATAATTTATTATAATACATGCTTGTGATTGTTGTGATTAAACGTTTGGTTGGTTTCATATGGGAATAACAAGACGTGGAATACATCAAATTAATTTGCTGAAATTACTCTTCAATTGCCAGCATTTTAGGGACCATGCCACAAGCGGGTGAACTGCAAGGGTTATTTTATTTATAGTTAGAATTTTAAGACGTTTTGTAGTATTTTTTTTTTTTTTTTTTTATCAATAAACAGTTTTCTACTTTGCCTCTTCAAACACAAACTCACAACATTTCAATATTGATATAGCTATTTTGAGGGGACTAAGGAAATATAGTCTTGCAGCACTGTTAGGCAATGGGCTTGCAAATGTCACTAATACGCTGGTAAACATCTTAGCCTATTTATGCAAAATGTGGTTACTGAATTATCAACAAGTTTTTAGAGTTGTTGGTAATTCTGTAGGTAAAGCCCCACTCTGGAATTACAGGCGTGAATGTATGTCTGTATTTTATTCATTCTTTGTGAATGCAAGTGGCCCTAGCCAAGAGGCAAACGCTACTAAGGTTTAATTTTTCTATCATTCAAAATGTATAGCATAAGGAATTGCGACTCTTGACCAAATCATCATTTGATAAACTAAGTATATCTTTTTGTTTCGCAAAAAATGTATTCGTGCTTTAACTGTTACATATAACATTAGTTGCATAGACTTATTAAATAGGTTAGGTTAGAAAAAAATATAAAATAATCCGGCGGGAAATACCTGTTTGCGAAATGAAATTTTGTTAAATTATATAGTTTACCAAATGATGATTTGAATGAGAATGTCATCCCATACATTGTGAGTGACAGATAAGAAAAACCTTAGTATTGTTTGCATCTTGGCTAGGGCATCAGGACCGGACCTTGGTGGCAAACCTTGGGGGAAGCCAAGTCCAGCGGTGGACGTCTATCGGCTGAAATGATGGTGGCGATGAAGATGTTAACTGAGAAATCTCTCTTTAATTGGCAATCATTTTTTACAGTGTTTCTTAACACTTTTATCAAGTTGTGTTATGTTTTTGCTTAAAAAAGCATGTAATTTTGAATTGCAATTGATTCCTAAATGTACAAACATGGCCTCTCCGTAACAGACTCGGCTGCGGAGATTGGCATCATATTTCACCAACATAATCTTCCTTTTTATTTTATTTTTATTTTTTTATAGCATGGGAAGGCAAACGAGCACACAGGCCACCTGACGGTAAGTGGAAACTGTGACCCATAGACATTCGCCTCCACAAGACTGCAAATACGTTGCCAACCCTGAGGACTAAGATGGAATGCCTCTATGCTAGTCATTTCACCGGCTGTCTTATCCCCAAACCGGAACACAACGATGCGAACACTGCTGCTTGGCGGTAGGTTAATGGATAAGATGGTGGTACCAACCCGGGCGAACCCTGCACAAGGTCCTCCCACAAGTAAAAAAAAAAACTAGAGGCTTTACAATTACGATTCCTAAAATTAATGGTTAGTAAAAAAACAAAAGCAAATTGTAAAGGAGATTATACTACATACATACATACCTTCACGCCTGTAATCCCAGAGTGGGGTAGGCATAGAGCTACAGAATTACAACTTCAAAAAGTTGTTGACAATTCAGTAACCACAATACTATACTAAGTTATTTAAAATCTGACAAATATTACCAGTAAGCTTAAAACATAAATACCTTCTTGCAGTTAACAACCATGGCACTCTAGCGCATGTCCCTACACCCATTGAGCATACTCATGCTACTAGGTCGGTGTCCACGGGTAAGTTTGAGGTTCCCCGTGTCTCCAACTATTTTGGAGACAGAACGTTAAAAAAAAGACTGCCTTACCTCCTAAATAGCCTACCTGCGAACATCCGTCATGAACCAAATAATTTTAAGTTTAAGAAAGAGCTCAAAAAATATTTACTACAGACACTTGAGTGACAACTGCTTTCATTAGCAATTGTCACTCAGGTGTGTATCATATTTATAACCTTATGTACCTGTACTCACTTACCTTATTTGTTACTTACTTAGCTAAATAGAGGCTCCTGCCTGCAGACAAACTGTAAAAACAGTTTTGCGGGAATATTATTATATATTTACTTTTGTACCGTGCCTAATAATTAAATAAATAAATAATAATAATAAATAAGTAAAAGTGTAAAAGTGCATCGGCAGAAACATAAGGCCAACCACCACAGGGCTTTTATTCATTGCCTAAAATAAATTGTAACTACTAGCTCAAAATTATAACATTCGTTTATATTACCTCAATCATAATAAAAGATAGCAAATAGTTGAATGTTCCAATTTAAAAAGTATCCTTTTCCAGTATACCGTCTCGCTCGCTCGCGCCGGGCGGCTCGTGTGCAGTGTACACGCGTACATGCTTGTGGGTGTGTCGGTGTAGACGCGGCTCTGTGGATTTTAATTTTTTAATTAGCTTCGCCTTATTGTTGGCTTTTGCAAGCTTTGAAAATTAAACCGGTAATTGTGCGGAAGCTCTTTTTTTTAATTAATGAGCCCGGTTTTACGGTAAACTTGCCATTGCAGGTTCATTTCACGAAAGTTGTTTCATTTAAAAAGTTAACATTTGATATTTTTTTCAAGCACACAAGCTTTGGGAACATACAATGAATAGTAACTTAATGTTTTTACTTACTCGTTCTATACTTTGTATATATCATATATGGGAAAGTGTCATTTGCTTTGTTTTGTTTTGTTAGCTAGTAGCGACCCGCCCTCGCTAAGCTTCTGTTTATGTGACACCCTTCCTCTTGATCACTCTATCTTTTGCTAAAGGCTGCATTAAAATCCGTGGCGTAGTTTAAATATTACCGAACAGACACCGGAAGTGACTTCATTTTATACTAAACGAAAACAAAGAAACATTTGATTTAGGTTTAGGCTGAATAAATTTGTTGGTGCTTAGTCTAATGTTGAGTTTAATTCGAAATTTCATTATTAATAAATCTTCCTTAGCTTTTACTCGCATGTAAACAGCTTACAGTAAAGCCCTTTGATAAAATTAATCTGCCTTAATCTGGATTAAAAATAACTCGAAAATGTAACACTCATAATTAAATGTAAAATTACATTTCTAACCTCATTCTTAAAGATACTCAAAAATACTTAAAACAATACTTTAAATCAAATCGTAGCTCTTGATTGAGGTTATGACGAGATGGTAATACTCTATCTAAAAATATCCATTAAATCATACCGGAACAGAAATATAGGAAATGGTATCAAACTTTAAAAACAAGAGTCGGTGTGCTTTAGAGTTTTAGTGCCCGGCGAATATTTTAATAATTTAGCATTTTTGTGGTTTCTTGCTGTACAAACTGTTATTTACAGACGAAGGCTCTCGCTTCGCTCTCGGAGGTGGCTCACGCCAAGTCAAATATGCAGTTTTAAAACATCATTTTGGCTAATGGCAATGGCAGTGATCTTGAGCTTGTGTGACGCGAAACAGATAGGTGAGGATGGAATGGAACGATCTAAAAATACTACACCTTGGCAAGACGAATGATTAAGCCCTAACAAAAATGAAAGGGATTTGAAAGTAGAGGTTGCAAATACATGGAGTTTTTTTGTTTTATTTATGAGTATAGTTCATTGTCATCATCATCAGCCGAGATACGCGTCATACTCGTGAACGGGTGCTGTTTGTAGGGTCCGGTCTGTTCACGTTTGCAAGGACTTGTTGTTCAATTTATTATCCTAGTTATATGGCTTTTGACGTAGAGACCTCGTTGTGTTGTTCTCATAGTCATTATTTTATTTTAAGGTTTATTGACCTTACATTTGTAATAATTTTATTTTTGCTTGTTTTAAGAATTTATTGTTTATTACTTTATTACCTTAATATTACTTAATGTAACTTACTTTTAAGTATAATTATGTTTTTATGATTGAAAAAATGACCTTCTGCTGGAGTTTCTTGCGGCGCTTCTTCTCCGCAATGATGGTCTTGTCCGAAGCGCTGGTAGATTCACTGTACATTTCCGACGTGTAAAAGAGCCCGCATGTGGCCAATTTACTGAATAAATATTTTGAATTTGAATTTGCCTATATCAGTCCGCTGCTGGACACAGGCCATGAGTATAGTTATTAATCAGTTTTTAAATTAGTTCTATATTGCGATGGGCTTGCAACCTGTCACTAATATGCTGGTAAACATCTTAGCCTATTTGTGCAAATTGTGGTAACTGAATTATCAACAGCTTTTTAAAGTTGTAATTACAGAATTACAGGCGTGCCTAGCCCACTCTGGGATTACAGGCGTAAATGTATGTATCTATGTAAATTAGTTACATACATACATACATACATAAACTCACGCCTTCATTCCCAGAGTGGGGTAGGCAGAGCTAAAGAATTAGCAACAAGTCTTAAAACTTCTTGATAATTCTGTAACCACATTTTGCACAAGTAGGCTAAGATGTTTCCCAGTGTATTAGTGACAGGTGGCAAGCCCATCGCCTAATAGTACTACAAGCCTTTATTCCCTTAGTCGCCTCTTACGACATCCACGGGAAGACATGGAGTGGTACTATTCTAACCCGGCAACCACGCGGGTTGTAAATTAATATATAAATTAGTTATATGCTTATTAAAACAATATTTTGCATATGACTACGACACAATGCTCCTAGATTTTCCAATTCACGTTAACACGTTTAGTTATCCTTAAAGTGCGGTTACGTGTGTGCGTTAAATGAGCAAAAATCGGTAGGTTGTATCACTACAACACAAGATGTATTTCAAACTGATTCAACTAATATATGAAATATTGCGGTGTTCTTTGAGCTGTCGGCAAAGAGAACGAACGGGACACAGCGGTCGTCAACTAGGGCCGAAATAGATTCTATTCCATCACGATGTATAAATAATTCAGAGGTTGGATATATCGAAGTGAAATATGGTAGCTAAGGTTTCGACGAAAATAAATAGATTTCGACCCTCGCTTTTAGGGGCCCTTGCCGAACAGGCGACACGGGGTGAGAGGCGATGATGTCGTGTGGATTCACTTAGACACATCTTTTACATTACCTAGTTAAAAATACAATTTATTTTTTTATACTTAGTACAAAACTGAATTCGCATTAAGAAACGGCTTGATTCATTTCACATAAAACTATTACTTTTTGTGTTGAGAATTTTTGGTAAAACGTTGTTTTAGTTCCATGTATTGTAAACACATATATATCGATCGTTTACACTACTACAGAAACTACTATTAAGCTGCTTACAGACACCTGGTGGGATTAAGCTTAAGTTTTCTTTCTTTCTTTAAAGAAAAATTACCAAGTAGAAAAATTACGTAGCGTAAGCTAGAAAGCGGCGTGTGTTTAAAGGCTTCTATCTATCTATCTATCAACCATCTATTTTGAATATCAGTTACCTGATGGGAAGTAATCACCACCGCCCGAACGTCGGTAACTTTGGAAGGGTTGTCGTCCCGATGCTGGCCTTTTAGGGAAATCAAAGCTCTTTTCTTAAAGACCCCCATATCCATATCATAACTCAACGGAAAAATCCCAGAGGGGAGATGGGTCCTTGGGTCCACTGTTTCATCACACGAGGAACAATGTGCATAATTAACGTTATGCATTAAGCTTAAAGTTGCAAACATTTCTGTAACTGAAATCGATCCTCATTTGATTAGCCTGTTTACGCATTTTAACATAAACAAAGATTACAAAACGATCACTGTAAGGACGGGTGCGGGTGGGAGGACCTTGTGCAGGGTCCGTCCGGGTTGGTACCACCATCTCAACCATTAACCTACCGCCAAGCAGCAGTGTTCGCATTGTTGTGTTCCGGATTGGGGATAAGACAGCCGGTGAAATGACTAGCAAAGAGGCATTCCATCTTAGTCCTCAGGGTTGGCAGTGCATTTGCAGTCTTAGGATTGCGGTCTTGTGAATGCGAATGTCTATGGGTCACAGTTTCCACTTACCATCAGGTGGCCTGTGTGCTCGTTTGCCTTCTTATGCCATAAAAAAAAGAATTTGGACTATTTTATAAGAGTATTGTCTTTTATGAAAGAAGATCTGTCACGTTTTTTGATCTGTCATTAATTATTCTGTCTTGGTTTTTACGTGTTACAATGTATATTTCTGTTCAATCTACTCCAGTAAACATAATTATATTGAAAGAGTTCTGGTACTTATTTATAGCATTGCTAGAGATTTATATAATAAACTTCACATTTGAGGGTCTCTTTACACCTTTGGCGGGTGACGGAACCCCGGAGCGTGCTCCGTCTCGCGCGCGGCGTCGTCCGTCCTTATCAGGCTCTCGGCGGATCTGCGAGCTCGACGCTGGACGGATTTATTGCACCGGCCATCGGTGTTCATGGGAACCAAATATTATTTACCGGGACAAATGGAATAGGAAGTACCTGATTCAGATCGTTTTTTTTTTATGGAACGTGTTGGCGCTTGCACTCGTGGTAAAGAGGCTTAACAGGACACTCAAACAGAGTGATCAAATCGTCAATATACATCAATAAAGCCCGGTTAGGTGCACAGCCTAAACAGGCAAGTCGACGTTGGGCACACAGCACAGTACTATTGAGTTCAATTGTTACATTCACACTATTAAATGGTTAAAAACCCCAAATGTAATGGCAAGTCGTACTTTTAGGAAACTATAATACATAGGTATCGTCGGTGAAATTGCAAAACCGCGTAAGTAACACTTTAAATAAGGAGCTTGTTATTTATTTATTTATTTATTTTATGGCATAGGAAGGCAATCGAGCACACAGGCCACCTGATGGTAAGTGGAAGCTGTGACTCATAGACATTCGCATTCACAAGACTGCAAATGCACTGCCAAACCTGAGGACTAAGATGGAATGCCTCTATGCTAGTCATTTCACCGGCTGTCTTATCCCCAAACCGGAACACAACTATGCGAACACCGCTGCTTGGCGGTAGGTTAATGGATAAGATGGTGGTACCAACCCGGACGGACCCTGCACCAGGTCAGGTGCACAAGTAAGTGCAGAGTTAGTTACGAGGTTTTTGCAGTATCACCGACAATATACCCAATTTCCAGGAAATCTAGCTGAGGTAGTTATTCCTTCCTGTTACCACCAATTTGTTACCACTGGTAACAACTGGGAGTTAAAAATCCACCTGTTACCACTAAAATTATACTGCGTCTCTGACCTTGGGGCTTTAAATGCAACGATCGATTCTACTCGCTAAACTGAACTAATTTTGTTTTGCAACATGAAAAAAAAACTTAAGTTTAGATAACTAATTGATGTTAAAGTGTAATTGTAAAATCAGTGTATTACATACTGGCCATTATAATCACTATCTCATGGTATGGGGGCTAAAGGAAAATGAAGAATTAGATCGCGTACATTGAAAATTACATTTAACTTGTATCATAAAAAAAACATTTTAATTGGACATATCTTTAATAACTTACAGAACAAAAGAAGTTTAGTCTCAGGAGTAGAAATGATCTATGCATTTTCAGCCCCAAGGTCAGAGGCACCCTGTAGATGGTAACTAACTGGTGACGTTCCCTCAGCCCTCTAGTGCACTGAATGACCTGACGAGACAGGAAAAGGGTTTCCTTTATTTATTTATGCTTTTATTATTGATATTATTAACTACTTTTTGAGTGAAGTATAGTGATTTTGTAAATATGTTCTTTGCTTTGTTTTCTGTCTTTCTTTTTCTGTGCACCACTTTTGTTAATTTGTGTATGATTATTTGGTTGACTGGTAGAGAATGCCATTAGGCATTAAGTCCGCCATTTCTAACTTCTTTTGTGCAATAAAGGTTAAATAAATAAATAATAATATATATTAAAATTAAAACGTAAGAGGTGGTAACTGCTGGGTACCTTAAACACCGAGATACAATTTTAGAAGTCTATTTTTGTATTGGTCTCCCTAATGTTGTATCAGTATTCTGGTTGCACCGGCTCGATCAGGTAGGTTACCGACGACGGTGTGCCATCTAGTTCTATCAGAGCTAAATCCTAAACTATGCTAATACTCTAGTCCCTTCACACTCTAACAACACCGAACAACCCCACACCGCATCTGTTCTCATAAATTAATACGTTTTGTGTTCCAACCGGATTGAAACGGGGCACCTGGCTCTCTGACTATAACTAATGGAGGCCAAACTGCTGGTTTCAGATACAGCTATGTGTTTTGCCATACTATGCTACCTTAACGTAAAGCCAAATACGCAGATACAAGCATTCTTTATGTTATGACATACTCGTAAGTCATTTTTAGGTCAATTTATTTATATTCAATCATTGTCATCAAGGTACGTAGGTGCCTAGGTACACCACCTCGTAAGAGCAGATATACAAGAGCTCTTTAATTTTTACATTGGTTTCGACTTAGTTTTAGCTTACCTATACTAAGGTCTTTACCTTATGTATTTATAACCGACAGCCTAACAAGGAGTTATGTTTTTCGCGAGTGTGTATGCATGCAAGTACGTATGTATGTATGAAGGCATAATCTTACACGATCTAACGTAGACCGAAAACAGTCCAGACTCACACAAATATTTGCCCTTACAGGGATTTGAACCTGGGATCGCTAGCTTCGTAGGCAGGGTCACTACCAACTAGTCGAAAATATCGTCGTCATTGTTCCTTTATGACGTGCTGACTACAGGCTGTTTAAAATTGATGTCTTCTAGACAAACCGGGCCAAGGAGGGTTCCGGCACTACCGGCCGCTACTGTCCTTGGCCCACTGCCACCCGCGGGAGGATAAAGGAACTTACCCTGAACGGGCTGCCCCGGTGTCGCGGTACTAGCTTGCAGGTCTCATGCGAAATCTGGAAAGAAACATTTACATTAGTTGCGTTTGAGCAAATAACACTGTAAATTATTGTAAACTTTATTTTCCTCATCATTGTGCCAGCAAAAACACTTCCAATGCTGGACTAGTCGGGCCTTCCCGAAGATCTCTGACAGCGTCCTATGGTACTCGCATCTACTCTTAGCTGTTTTCCAAAATACAATATATATCGGAGAAATACTGGAAAAGGGCCGAATTTTAAGTACCCGAAACAGACGTGCGTGCATGATTCGATGTATGAATGTTGAAGAAGCGAAAGAAATTTGTCAAGATCGTAGCAAGTGGAAAGAAGTAGTCTCTGCCTACCCCTCTGGGAAACAGGCGTGATTTTATGTATGTATGTATATCGGCATTTAGTAAGACGATGGTAGATTCCCAGAGCGACCCCGCTCATGTTTATTGTTTACGTAGTTACTTAAGACATAAGCAATGTAAACTATCCACAAATAAATACAGGAATTAATGTAATTAAATAATAGTTATCTTTACAGGAACGTCAGAAATATCTTTTATTATAAAAGAGCAACACATTTACAACCTCAAACTTATTCAATACCCGACCTTCGCTGTTCATCCAGAAATATATATTAAAAAATCCATTACCGACACCCTCGAGCCAGGAAAAGTTTCGAGAAATAACCTCCAACAGCCACAAAGGGGAAGTAGGGGAGACGAAACAGGTACCCACGTGGGACCGTGTCGGTTTATCAGATCACCTTATTTCTTTATATACGGTTTATATCAAACGATGACTCACATTTGACCGCAGTATGATTGGATTCAGAAAGCAATAAGAGTAAATAAAATGGAAATGTTAAAAAAAACTTTATATTTTCAATTTGCAGTATGTTTAACGGTATGCGGTCAGTTTTTTTTTTATATCATAATATAAGGCAAACAAGCACACAGACCACCGGATGTGATGGTAAGTGAAACTGTGACCCAAAGACATTTGCATTCACAAGACCGCAATCCTAAGACTGCAAATGCGTTGCCAACCCTGAGGACTAAGATGGAATGCCTTTATTCTAGTCATTTCACCGGATGTCGTATCCCCAAACCGGAACACAACAATGCGAACACTGCTGCTTGGCGGTAGGTTAATGGATAAGATGGTGGTACCAACCCGGACGAACCCTGCACAAGGTCCTCCAACAAGTGAAATCCCAGAAAAAAAAAACATTAAAATACAAAAGCTTTAGTTGTTGACTGTCAAATGGTTGCAGAGTCATCATCAGCTGGTTGGAACAATAATATTGCCATGTGTCAGTAATAAAATAATAAGTCAAAATGCAAAATCAAAACATCTATCAAGTGCGAATTTCAGCCCAATCGAATCACGGGAACTGTTTGAAAATTGCCAGGCGAAACTTAACCTGAGCATACTGACCAATTATCACGTAATCGTGAAGTTAAATAAAAATTTGCGCGAATATACCTTTTACGGATAATACGCTCTCTTCAAATACCGCTTCAAAATTCCCGGACCGCATTTTCTCGGTGTGGAATCGGCCGCAGTGCGAAAATACCCCAATACCCGATGAATCAAATCTAATGACAGCTGCATTATTGCCACAAATTCCGTCCTTTCATGTCCGTTCCGGAAAATAGGAGGGTTGTCGGCTTTAAAAATAGCGCCGCTGTTGACGGAACAAAGTTAAATACATAGACTGCCGCGAAGGGAGCAATCGGCCGCCTAATACTCGGGGGAAGCCCCCCGCAGGCCGGAGTATACCTAATCAATTGTTCCGACAGGTTTGCTGCTCCGGCAATGTTCGGCTTTAAAGAGTTCAAGGGATCTCCTTTAACTTTACTTGTTAAAGCAATTTCTAACTGATGTTAAAGGTGGTGAAGGCCGTACAAGTGTTTGATTTAGTTTTTTTTTTTTTACGAGAATTAGGTAACTCCCACACTACACACATCCAAAATAACCAGGGATAAAAAATATCCTTACATTACTTTGATATTTTTCGGTGTATATTCCATAGCTACGCAGTACATTTCGTAAAAAATATATTTATAAATGGGGTATCACCTAGGTATGACCGCCTGCTGACTCACTATGTAATTATTTTTTTGTATATCCGTTCCTTGGTGTATGAGGTGTTTAATAAAGTACTTTGCATTGTATTGTATCGTATAATTGGTGGAAAACATGCAAGAGTCAAAATTCATATCAGAATATACGGACGCACGTAGCTATTCGGGTTCTAAATTATTAAATATTGTGAGAAACAAACTTTTTAAACTACAAGTCAACCGGTAAAACAAGAAGTTGATTCAGCGCCTGGCGGAATGTGCCGAGGAACGAGGTGCCGCTAACACAATAGAGAAACTCCAGGCGCTTCACGTGAATAACAGTTCGTGGGCAACAAAATAATATAATAACTTTATATTGAAGTAATGAATTCCATAAAAATCATATCTACTCGTATTAAAAGTTCAGAAAACCAAGTGACTTAAAATAATCGTTTCAGATCGGATAGCTTTTGATTGGTACAACCGATTTTGATAAGATTTAGCTAAAATACGAAAATTATAAGAGACAAGAAGAGAGCAAAAGATTTTAAATAACACTAAAAACAAGTTTAAAATCCCTACTGCATGTTCCTATAAAAATATTACCCACTATTAAATCTGCCATTTTGACCGTTAACAAATTCAGTATGTACCTAATGACACTTGCTACACTAAGACGAATCTAACGACACCTCCTGCGTCGATATCGGGCCATGCCGTAACCATTGGCCTCAACGGAAACAAAGATCTTCACACAGAAACTCAAGTGTATCCCTATTATTACAAGCGAAGCAAAAATAATTAATTACTTAAATAGTTTTGAGATGAAAGGAGGCTTTCGTCTTTTACACAGATAGGCAAAATACTTTATCTCAATTAAGTAAGACGTTTGATGTAACCTATTGAACCAGCCGTCCTTTGTCGAAGAAGCGTCAAACTTCTCAAAGTCTCGCTCTCATTTAATTAATCTTAAGAAACAATCAAACTTATTGGCTCATGCATTACAATCAATGTTTCCGCGCCCGTAATCCGGCTCGAAGGACCAAGTGTCTGAAATGTAATCCGGGAAAAATCCCATCCAGATCTTGACCCCGGATCCAATTCTCTACACGCTCGCCACATTACGGGGGCTCACTGGGAGCAGAAATAGCGGGATTTTTATAGAGCAAGGAAAGGTTAGAATGTTAAGAAGGTATTAATTTCTTCATTCATTTCTACGTAAGTAAAGAACTGAGGCATTTATTATTAAGTGATAAAACTTGCCAAGTTCCAGACAGGGAAAGTGTCAAAGCAGTTACACATCTCTGTACCTTTCAATGCCTGGCACTTGGCGGCATGATAAATTATACTTTATAACAGGGACACTGTTCCTGGCTCGGGTTGTTCCAAGAGCTGAGAAATACCGGCAAAGATCGGCGAAAAGTAGGTGTTACAAGTGCATTTTTATATGGTTAGGTTAGGTTAGGTTGATTCCCTTTAATCCCTGCCTTTGTGTTTTCCTTACAGAACTCGCAACTAATAACTCTTAGTGCGTTTCGCGTGCGGGCTCACTCGACGAGTACAGCGGATAAGCTAAGAATGGTGGCTTTTACGCCCTGGCGACACCACCTCAACTCGTCAATAATGGCTCCGTCGAGTTTAAAAGCTGTTTTAAAAGTTATTTAATAAAATCACCTCATCACCGGCTTTTGTCTTTACACTCTGGGAATGGGCGACACGTGAAGACTCGACGTTTTCCCATCGCTATATCCATTTATAATCCCAAATTCTCTAACGGCATGTATGTTATGCAGTGTGACATAATCAGTTTCAGCGCTACAGCGAACTTGACCTAAATACTAAACAAAGGCGGTGCAGGGCAAGTTAGATTGGAATTTCCATCAAGTCCGAGAGCATTTGCATTGTTTGCGGGTAGTTTTGACTTGCCAACTCTCGGGATAAAGGAGATGTTATGAAGATGATTAAAAGCTTTGGATTGATCTTATTCTCTTCTATGCAATATTTGATAGAGAATGGAAATCCTTTTTGTAAAACAACACTTTATTTCTATGCGACACAACGTAATTAAATAACATTAGAAAAAAGTCAGAAACGCTTCAAAACCATTTTTATCTTATTTTATAACCTCTCAAGAAAGTTTTCATTTAATTAAGTTTCCTCTTTATTCTGAAAAAATTGAAAATGGGTCCTAAAGGAATAAAGTGACTGAAATAAAAAATATGTAACTGTAATTGACGAGGGATGTTGTGCATTTTTCTAAATAAATTTTGTACATTCTTATTTATATTTTGTATGAAAGGCTACAGAAATAAAAATGTACGCTATTTATTTAGAAAAACTGGTATTATTCCAGTCGCTATAATTCCATTCGCAGAATGCTATTTAACTACTTGTCTTTTTACACTATAGTTGGGAGATGCAACACATCGTGGGCCCGTGATGTTTGTTAAGTGTGCCGCTTTATATCTTTAATGTTCTTTCAACCCAAGTTATTATACCCGCGTTTATCGCTATTCTTGCGCAAACTTACGAGTACCTACTTATTATTTTCCGAGATAAAAAGTAACCGTATTCCGCAGTTTTAGCTCCTTAGTATTAAGTAGTATTCTATGTATCAAAATTCACTTTGGACGGATCAAACAAACAAACACTTTTGCAGTAATAATACACAATTAAATTATTAAATTAAATACCTCCTAACACAAAGTTCCCGGTGTATCCCGAGCGGTCAACATTGAACATGGTAATAGAAATAAATCGGCCGGCCCAACCCGTTCGCGGCCGCTTCCCTCCCGAGGGGCCCCCGCGCCCCCCGCGCCCCCCCCCGCTACCACTAGCCCCTCCAGCCCCTCCAGCCCCGGTGGATAGCACTAGCCGTTACTGCGTGGAGAGAATTGACTGTTGAATGCCCCCAAAATTAGCCCTAACCTTTTTAACAATTTACAAGCTCGGAGTGTTTACTTTTACTGAGGGATTTATTCCGTCTACAAAAAGGCTTTAAGTTTTTAATATCCGTTCTAAGTGTGCTCTTACGAATAAGTTGTAAAGGTTGAATTTGGTTTAGCAAACGATAAACTTGCTGCTTTTCTTTTACCTAGGAATAGCAGTTTTTTTTGTAGAAAGAAGCTAAGCATTTTAATATTTTAAAGTAAGTACCCAGGTAAACAAGAGAAAAACTAAAGTTTTATCATGTTAAGTATGAAACAGTTGTTTAAAGAAAATACGCCTAAATTAGTTGCAAACTTGTATAAAAAAGTTACTAACATACATACCTTCACGCTTGTCTCCCAACGGGGTAGACACTAGACACATGCTTTGCAAGACCAGGTGCACCGGTCTAAGCATACAACTTTCGCTTCTCGACATTCATCAACCCCTTCATGCACTTATATCGGTTTCGGGTGCTTTTGAACTGGCCCTTATTGAGTACATATTGAATCTGATCTGCGTTTATGGCGTCCTCTACCGACACCTCCACTCATTCTCGCTCGCCAACAAGAGAATAAGTGGACTTTTTCTAAAAGTCGATGTTTATGTGTGCCATTTAAGCGGCTGCTACACGGTTAGCAACCAAGCTTCCAACCAAGGTGACCTTGGTTGGAGGCTCGGCTGCTAACGCCGTTGCGTTTCCGTCTACACGGTTGCCAACAGGCAGTCTGTCTACTGCTCGCGGAGAGAAAACACGCAGTACTTAAAAACTCAAACTGATCTAACAAACAAAACAGAACTGTTAAAACTTGCAGTCGATTCCATAGATTAGAGTATGATCACGCACGGCACGCATTCCATTTTATTCCATCCGCACTATAAAGGCATATTCCTAATGACTAGATACGTTCTTTGTACGAAAAATGCTTGCAATTACATTTTAATAAAATACATTAAAAATTCCATTGATCTTTCTGCATAAAACTTGAAGTCTATTCAGATATATACAAAATCCAATAGATTATTTAAATTTATTTTGCAAATTCAGTAAATCAGTAAACATATGCAACGCTGGTTGCGTGAGGCCGTGCGCACTCTTTGCCTGCAGAGACACAACTGCCCTTGCGTGGTTGGCAACAAGCGTCTACACGGTTTACAACGGCGGCATCCAACCGCGGTTGTCAGCGCACGCCCGTCAACCAAGGGCAAAGAAAGGTCAAACGAAATTTGGTTGCAAACATCCTTCTACACGGCTGCAAACCAGCAAGGTCACCTTGGTTGGAGGCTCGGTTGCTAACCGTGTAGCAGCCGCTTTAGCATACAAGAAACCAACTCATTGATAACAGCTACAACTTTTTTAATTTAAATAGGAGACCGGAATCTAACTTTGCTGTCAACTAAATATAAGCTCGCTGGTATCGTTACACTCAAAATACTATTCAGATTTTCATTCATTTGTTTTTATTTAACATTACAGCTGCTTCATATTCGAAGTTTAGTCAAAATCAATTATAATTTATGGGTACCTACTTTTGTACCTACTTTATTCATATAATGCGAAGTTCTCATACGAGAGGGATCTATTAGTGGGAAGCATTTCATTCTTTTACATTGCCTTGTCTGTATTAGATTACCAACATAACTAAATCCTAGACTCATCAGTAGGTCAATATTATCATCATTCGTTTTAATGTCATGTTTAAGCTGTATTTTAACAACAATAACAGTGTACAAAGTTGTGTTTCATTTTACTTTTCAATATCTCAAAGAGTGCGGACAGTTTTTGCATTTCAAAGAGAGTTCTCTCCTGCATTTAAATTTGTCGGAAAACTTGAACCGAGAGGAATATAATATGTTAGTTTATTCAACAATTCACTGAAACATACAATTTTGATTTTGTTAGTAAATAATGTCCTAAGTAGTTGAAATAAATTATGTTCAAAGACATTTTTAAAGAGGATTCTAAACCGTATCCTATTGATAACGATATTGAATGGTGACCACTTTTTAAAGTGACTACGTTTGTAATTGTTTAAACTTACTCTCCAAAGAGCTGTCACCACGTCCACTGCTGGACACAAATCACGCCACAGGAACGGGAACGTATTTACGGCATTGAGATTGTCATCGTAAGATTGCTATCTTGAGATTGCGAATGTCCACGGGCTCAGAAGAATCCACTTAAGTACTAGTAGGTGGCTCGTGGGCCTCCTCAAGTATCCACGAACCTCGACGGTCGGTGTTGCGCTACTCGCATCATGGGTTCCTCGCGATCTTCACTCCTCTTCATGATCCTCATAATTCAATAACGAGTAGTTATCGAATCATGACGATTGTGAAGCGTCAATTAAGTCGCCTAGCTCTCAACTTCTCACCCCCTGAATCAAGTCCGTTCCACGGTTTTTGAAATGTCGTAGTATCGAAATCTGATCAGCGGTTTAGCTATCTAAACAGAGACAATTGCTTTTCACGTTCAGAAACACTAGTACCTTTGGATTATACAATGATCGAGATTATTCCACAAAAAATTCTACACTCGATGTACACGCGTGAGTTATATTAATGGTACAAATGTGATTGTACATACCCCAATGTTATTATTTCACTAGTTATATTAATGGTACAAATGTGATTGTACATACCCCAATGTTATTATTTCACTCTGCACTAGTACACTATCACGTTCCCGCGTTTCGGTTAGCAAATATGATTCAAAGATATTACTCATAAAGCTTAGATCTTAATATTAAAAACGTTGAAGGTTTTATTTAATTACATTTGATTTTTATAGACAAATTAGATTGCATTTCTTTGCTATATTAAATTGTTTTGCTAACCGGAAATTCTAAAGAAATAACTATCTTTGGTGGCGCCACTGGCGTTTTAAAAAGGCGGGCTGTGATCCAGTGGCGAAGCGTCACGTAAATAAATAGGCAAGCCGGAGCAAAAAAAAGGTGTATGGCGTGTGTGCTTGTTTGCCCTTTCCGTGACATAAAAAAAACATACCTTAAAAAATGGATGTCGTCTTTCTAGTTCTCAAAAAGCAGTGCTGAAGTGTCGCGTGCGTTAAAAGTGCGCGGAAAGGCAATTCTTGCTTTCCAAGTAGTACTACCGTATCAATTAAACGTTTCAATAAATTTCGATTACGTTCCACTTACGATTGTGGGCCTCAAAATTATTACCAAAAAAAGTTTAAATTCTACTGTTACCAAACTCATGTAATAATATACAACTCCGTATATGTTTCTCGCTTTGAGCATGTTTTCTAGCTGAATTACTTATAGAAAATAGAATAAGTTTTTTTTTCTTGCCTTTTTCGTGCTTATTAAGATTAAATCTTAGAAAAATTACAAATTTATTTCCCTATTTCTGGGCGGTTTGCCCTTCGGGAATATATAAAAACTAACCTAACATAACCTATTTTTTTTACGTACTTTAATTCAAACCGTAATGTTTCAGTAATAATTGATTTTAGAGAAAAGTTTGTTTAAAAAAATATGCTTGTTTTAGTATATTCTAAACAATTAAATCATCATAAATAGACCTTATATTGACATAATTTTCAAGCATCAAAATTTTCTAAGTCCCTGACGCCTTGAAAATGACCAACATTTGAACCCCTATAACTCGGCCAATTTTGATTTTAGAGAAAAGTTTTTCAAGTAAAACATGCTTATTTCAACGTGTTCTATACGATAAAATCATTTAAATTAGGTGTCATAATGATACAATTTTGGCGAAATTTTTTCTAAGTCCTGCGTCCCCTAACTGAATTATATAAATTGTGAATATCTGCAAAACCTGTTCGATTCCAAACACTGCTAGAATCGGAAAACAGCAAAGATGAATAGCAAAATAATTTGTTTAATTTGCAGCTGCCAGTCAGCCAATTGTATTTGTAATTCGCTGTGGAAATGTTTGAAGAATCCATCTCTACGCCTATAATCAATTTTTATGTCTGGGCGAGCGCGTCCTAATCCTAACTTAATGACATGTTTCTTATTTCCAAAGGATAACTTTGAAAAACATGTTTGTTCATTAAGTAGGTAATCTGTAAGATAACACTCAATTTGCACCAATGCGGCCGTTTGTACTTTGAGTACAGGCAAAAATATTTAAAAACCAAACCACGAATATAACCTAAAATAGATCGAAGCAAAAATAACAATATTTAGGTACTTAACGAAATATAAACAAACCTCCGTTGTCGCCACGAATCTGCAAATAACACAATCCAAACAGAAAAACATTCACAGAACACTAAACAAGCTAAATTTCACTAGTTGAGTCTCATAAAACACAATAAGTTAAGTAATAACACAAATTTAACTATAAATCAAAACAAAACACCGCGTATTAGCGCGAGGACGCGAAAGTAATGGCGTAATGAAAATCAAAAAAGTAGTTGAAGGTCGTGAGGCCAGGGGGGAGAGAGACGGTTGTTGAGTTGAGTGTCCTTGGGAAAAGAAAGTTAACGCATGCACTTTAAGTTCAAAATTGGATGCAATAAGCCGTAGTTCGTCGGCCGGACTTGCGTGCTTCTCCCTCTTGCGTGCTCACACAGGTGCCGCTGTGTCTGTGTGCGAGTTTAAAGCTAATGTAGCGCTATAATATTACCATTTGGTTTGAATTTGTTAGTGAGGTCCGGCGCCGAGTCACCGGCTTGTATGGCGGTTTTAATTGTGGGTGTAAGTTCGAGCGCGCGTAGTGAAAGGTAACTGAGCATGTGTGCGTGTATACGAAAATATTGTTCTTGTTTCTTTCTAGTAATATAGGTTAGTGAATGGGTGCGAGCGAGTGATAGATTTCGGCTTGGTAAATAAATAAATTTGAATTGCGGCGTTAGTGCGTGTTCATTCATCGTATTATGAAGCAAGGTAAAGCTATAGTACACCGGGTTACTTTCGGTTTTACGTTTTGTTGTTTGTATACCTAGTAGGTACCTACTCTATGCATAGGAATTTTTAGGGAAGCCGCTGGGAATCGGGTTGTATGGACGCTTCGCTACTGCTGTGATCATATAAAAGGAGCGTCTGACGATTCCTAGTTACTTTGAAGTTTGCTGCCAGTGAGGAAAGAAGTTAAGTAACAAATATCTCTTAATTCTTTGCTGATTACTATTGATTATTGTGTGTTATATATTGTTTTGTTTTAATTGTGAAATGCAATTAAATATGTGAATACTATGCTATTGCGGTGTTCAAATATATGATCAATTGATTATTGTATTCACTATTAAAACAAAACACAAAAATGTTACCTACCTGTAAATTGTTAAATGTGATGTCATGTAGTAATAAATAGATTAAAGCTTTAATACTTGTCGGGCACTAAACTGAAATTGTTTATCATATTAAATAAATGCAAGTTGACCTTTGAATAAAATATTAATAAAAAAAATAGTTTATATATCCTTTTTGTTTGCTTTCTGCTCCTTAATCGTAACAGCTTGTAGATAGTTTATTAACTATTGCTTTATAGGGTAAAAACCGCTTACTTGCTTATTTATTTTAATAATACATAATTATAAATTAGCTTTTAGCTTATTGCAGGATAATGAATTAACTCGTGCATGACTCGATGTATGAATGTTGAAGAAGCGAAAGAAATTTGTCAAGATCGTAGCAAGTGGAAAGAAGTGGTCTCTGCCTCCCCCTCTGGGAAACAGGCGTGATTTAATGTATGTATGTTTGTAAATTCAACACTGTGAGATTTAAAAACGAATACAATATAGCATTAAGTATTGTACAAAAAGTAAATTTGGTGTCACAAAAACTGTGAGTAACCTTGCACGTGGCAAGGCAACGAACTAGATTGCCACGGGGTTTTTATCTATTTATTTCATACCTAGTTACTTAAAAAATACCGTTTCAGAATATAAAAAAAAATGCAGAAATCATAATTGAGATAAGGCAGTTTCTATATTAAATTCATATTATTTAGTACACATTTTTTTTATATTACTTATGTAATTTTTGACGCAGCACTTTCAAAAATCACTACTACACTTTACTTTATAAAAGTACTCATTCACTTTACCAGCTTTAAATGATATAGTAATTTGACATTCTTATTCAGGTTTTAAAACGAATCAAAAGTCCGAACTGCGGTGACTAAAAGCAAAAATAGAAAAACTAGAATAGCATGCACAAACTCTCATTTAACAGCGTTTTGCTGCTATTAAAAAGATAACTACGAAAAACATTACGGAATATGCTTTAAAATACTGACGGGCAACTGCGAAAAATCCAGGTGCATTGAATGCCTCGCGAAAATAATAAAACAACCGAATGCAATGCAACTGTTGCATGCGCGGGCTAACGAAGTGTTTCCACGGTGACTTCAGCCGTGACGTTAACGTCACATTCGACGTATTTCACGTGGCCCGTGGCTTCCAATTGGAGAATTATAATAACGTTAACTTTATTTAATATGTTCAGTAAATATTTTATTCCTTGTCTTGCCTTAACTCGCCTCGATTTTTTTTTCTTATGTCATACTTAACTTTGTTACACATGATTAAGTATATAATAATATAACACCGTGTCATGAGTAAGAGATACTATTGTACATATATGTTGCAATTCATAGTTTATACGAAAATATTAATCAGGAGTACATTTTCAACCTGGCAACTATTTGCTTCCCGGTAAACTAACTTCAGTCCAATTTCCAATGAAGATTACCTGCACAACATAACCATTCCATTATTTTAACCAGACGTTAGGTAGCGGCGGCGAACACCAGCAATACATTAGTAATGATGTTGGATCAGTGTAATGCGGAGCGCCCGCCGACAATGCCGCGCAAATTACGCCGCCCCGCGCGCCGTGCTCGATACATTACACACGCCGCCGGCTCCAAATAATTGATTAATTCCATTCAAACGATGTCCGCGTAATTGCTTTTACGTTAACATAATCTGTTTATAAGTATAATTGCCACACCGTTAATATTTCTTAAATTAAATTGTGTTACTATTGGTTTTAGTTAAATAATTAATTTACAGATGTAATATAAGACGCGTCCTATACTTAACGCACGTAATAGAGAGGAAAGATTGCGATATATTCATCGTTTACTTACACGACCCCCAAGGCTGCCTTCAAGTGACATGAGCATTGAGCAACCATTCATCTCAGACAAATGTAGAAGGTATCTATAAAAAAAAATATTTTGGAGAGACAGTGAATTTGGCAAAAGTATTGTAGGTAGTTGTTGGAGTAAGAGGAAAAATTGTAATAAACGAGCTAAATTGATAAAGAAACCCTCGCACCGCAATAATAAACAATTCGAGCATGCCAAGTAGAACCTTTAATAGGTACGAATTTTAATTTAGAGTAAACCTTCGTGAAACTGTGACAACTGGCAAGATATTTTAATCACAACCCGTCAAATATCAAATTTAAATGTTTGCTCTGGCATCGTCGCAAATTGAGTTTGTAGGCCGAAGGCAAAATGTATCCAAAATCTGCGTAGAACTTTATTTCTAGTTTGGTTAAAGCCTCCTGACGAGGGTGCTGTCAGGTGCAGGCTGAATTACAGCGGCACCGTTGTAATGACCATTCACTCCCTTTAATCACATTTTTTACCTCCGTCCGCCATTTTTCGAATATTCCCGCCAATTTCATAAAAGCCACAAAATGGCGGCTAATATTTCGCACTGACATCCATTCGCTTAAGCGTTTTTTAGTTTTAAAATATAAACATGATTTGATTTCAGTTTGACATAGCTTTTTTTTCGTTTTATAACAACAGCAAAGTAAACTATTACCTATTTATTGTATTTAATAAACTTATTACATTGGTGACTACCCATACCTTCTATTTTATCTGGCAACAATGTTTAAAAATCCGTTGTAAATTTGAACCTGACGTAACTCTTCTCGATTTTATTTAAAAAGCCTGCACCGGGCCTTCTTGTTTCAGGCAGCCAGCGGGACGAAAAATACAAGAGCAAGCTTTGAAGAGATTTCTAGTGCGAGTTAACGGAATTTTCAGTGTTCTTTTATTTGAAAACTGTTCTTTGATGAGTTATTTCCGACGGCGAGATGGAACGGGAACTGAATTCCAAATTTGAAAACTTGATGTCATCGCGCTGCGTTCGCAAAATGTCCGCGTATATTATTAATAACTCTTTTGCTTTGTAAATTTTCGTATGGGAGACAGTTTTGATTTCATATCTGTTTGATCGTATTAAAGTCGCAGCTGCTAGCTGTATATACGAAGTAAATTTTGTTTTTGAATAATAATAAATAATATCCCGCCAAAAATATAAATCGTAAAAAAACGCCAATAAATACATTTTAAGCCCTCACTTCCCTTGTCAGTTTTCTAAACAAACACTAGGTAGGGTGTGACCTAAGCCACCGGTTCCAGCTGCTCTGGGAATAAATTTACGAGGGCGGTAAATTGGGCCTGAATGGGTTGGTGTAAAGCAGTGCAGTGTCGCTCGAATTTTTCTTCGAACTTATTCAGATTAACTGATTTGTCTAGATTTTTGTGTATTCATTTCTATTCTATTTGCAGCTTTTAAACTTGCTTCTTTCTTGCAGCACTGATAAAAATCTACAAATTTACATACTTTCCGTTGATTGCATTGGCCGCACATTGTTAGAATGCCCTCTTTTAAAATATTCTCACTGAAATACGGTTTCCTAATATCTTGAGAGTCGGTGTAACTTGGACGCAGTCCAACTCCGGTCACAGAGTTGGATATTTCATACTGGAAAGTATTACTTTATGGTACACTGAATAAGGAATCCGATAAATTGTGAATTGCAGTTAAAATGCATTTAATATTTAATATTTCATGCGTTTAACAGAGACAGGCAAACGTGACGTTTTGAGTTTTTATGGGATTCTTAAATCAAAAGAAATGTCGGACTGTGTATTTGACAGTCACTTGTTCTCAGAAGCTATAAAAGATACAAAATTGAAATTTCGTACACTAATATACATGTATTTATATCGCGCACAAAGATCAATGGTGAAATAATTTATTGTGACGAAGAGAAATCACGCTGATGTAAAGCATTTTTCACTGTAAGGAAAACACTTATGAGACATCCTGTAAATAATGTAATACATTAAGTTTAGGAGATATATGTAGATGATAGAGTCATAGCTAGATGTCACAAAGTCGGTGGTCTGGTGGCTCAGGGGTGGACTAGAGATCGTAAGGTACCAATGAGATTTTCTAACTATGCATTACCCGACGACGCTCTTATGATGAAGAAAAAACATCGCGAGGAAACCTGCACATTTGAAGACCTGAGTGTGTTAGAGGGTAATTGGTTAATTGCACAAAAGATCCTAATTGCCTCGAAGTGTATCCAAAAAGGTCCATCTGTAAGATAAGATTCAGATATAGCTAGATGACGTATCAAAAATAAGATAGCTCATTGTTAACAGGTCTTTGTTCCCCTTTGTTTCAAACCATATCCACCTCAACTTAAGTTTTTACAAAGTAAGAACTTTTGAACAAATATGTTCTTAGTAGGTTTTTTTTTTTTATACAAATAATCATCACCATTTTTTTTTTATTGGCGTCCGAAAACTGGCTTTGTTGTAACTTTAAAAAATACCTTGGCCGAAACAGAATTCGATATTCAAACCGATGGATTCTCAACAGAAAATAAAAGGCTGCGCTTTGACTCAGAGTCTTAAAAAGAATGGGGCTGACAGGAGGAATCGGACAATACAGAGGGGGCAAAATATACCTGGAAATAGACGTGGGGCCCGTAGGAGAGGGGTAAAAGTATTTTTTACAACATACACTGAAAATAAAATTTTGTGGAATCTAACAAGTTTGAGATTGTTGTGAATATAGCCTAACGAGATATTAGATTTATTTAGATATGTATTTGTTCAAGTTGCATTATATGTATATACTCGTAGTATGTATTTATTTGTGTCTTTGTGCTGGTTTACTTTCCTTGAATGTTTTACTTCATTTCGTTGTGATGAGTTTATTTAGCGGTAGCATAGTCGGTAGTGACCCTGCCTACGAAGCTAGCGGTCCTGGGTTCGATCCCTGGTACGGGCAAATATTTGTGTAATGAGCACGAGTATTTTGTTCCAGAGTCTTAGTCATTTTCTATGTGTTTAAGTAATTTGTCTATATAAGTTAGTTTATTGTTGCCTAGTACCCATACTACAAGAGCTTAGTTTGGGACTAGGTCAATTTGTGTGAGTTTGTCCCCTGATATTTATTATTTATACCTATGTTTATTTATTTGTTTCATCAGCATTTACACGTTCAGGAGTTATAACGTTTTGATGGTTACAGTAAGCATGCAACACTGTTAAAAAAATGATAAATCCTAACCATGTAATTTTTCCACGGTGCCTTTGTTCTTTATGTCACACTTGTGCTCAAAAACGCACCTACAAAGGGCAAATATTTAACAAACCTAAAGCCATCTCATCAACGGATATTTCGAAATGTTAGGTAAGCCAAATAACCGCCAGAAAGGATGGAATACATTGATGAGTTTATGGCTGGCCTTAAAGAAGACCTTCATGAGGTCTTGGTTTGAATAATAGACAAAATTACTTGAGGGCTGCGGTGTTTGCAAGTAGTGGTAAGGAGAACACAACAACGATTCAGAACAGAATACACGCACACACGCCAACATACCTGTCTAACATGCACAATTTACGGGCTAACGCAAACTTTTCCAAGCGCAAGGCTATAGCGATTCATTTACTTTATAACACTTCAGTTTAGGTTCATAATTGAATGACTGTTAGCATAAGCAAGCATCCGAAGGTCTTGTAAACATAAACGCAAATAAAAACATACTCTATTTGCTATGGCACAGGTCTACAGTTCTGTTGTTTTAGCAAATAAAGTCAGCTGACTGTCGCGTGCGGCTAATTTGTTTACGGTTCTCGCCGCCTTCAATTAAAAGGCTTATAAATAACGTTAGTCGCTTGTTAATTTGAACCTTAATCACATGATTTAAGGTTGTAATTGTAGAAGGTTTTTGTGTTAATTTAGGTCGTTTTGTAGTAAAGTGAATGTTTTGTAGTGGTGTGACAACGTCGGAGGAAATGTCGATAATTACGTTTTTTGCTCGATGTATCATGTCATGACCATTCATTATAGAGGAGGATGTTTGCTAATAGGGCCGGTGGTTTTGCGGCTTGGTGACGAGGGTGGAGGGAGCAGGATCTAGCCCGGTAAAGCCTAGTTAGATTAAATAGTTGAGCCGAATTACACTTTTTAGGGTTTCGTCCCCGACAGG
The DNA here is from genome assembly GCA_927399475.2 of Acleris emargana. Lineage (NCBI taxonomy): Eukaryota > Metazoa > Arthropoda > Insecta > Lepidoptera > Tortricidae > Acleris > Acleris emargana. The sequence goes on from OV656851.1 coordinate 370,653, forward strand.
ACCCTATTGATAAGCCTACGCTGTCCGTCCGTCCGTCCGTCCGTCCGTCCGTCCGTCCGTCTGTCAGCCTGACCTAGCTTTACAAATCTGTATCTTTTGAGCTGTAATCGATGGCGGGTTGATTTTGAGTTTTGAACTTTGTAACTTGGTTATTCTTTGTGTGTTATATATAATCTATTCATTTTTGACATTGACAAATAAAAAATAATAAACAAAGCGAAATAATAAAGGGGTTCCCCATACAAGAAACGTTTTTCAAAGTATTTTTATTTTAGTTAAATGATAAAAACGGTAAGACATACAAGCGTCTAATTTGGTAGGGTTATACAAAAAATTATGAAAAATCAATCATATGAAGTGGCAGATCTCTCTGAATTTATTTAAAATCGTATTCAAATCGGACACACCTGCAGAGCGGCGATGCGGAGCCCCCTTCGCACTTGACCGGATTATTTAAAAAACCGCAGTATAAAGTTTGCCTTGAGGCCACTTTTATGTTTTTCCAAAAGAACAATAAAGCGCATAGGAAATCACCCTTTATTTCAGAAACTACTAATATTAAAAAAAACGTGGTGGTTGTTCATACCAGAATTAGAAATCGTCCTTCTAAGCATTACTACCGTAGGTACTCAACGGAAGGTATGTCATTACCTCATTACTAAGATATTGTAATTATTCATTTACAACATAATAGTTTTACATAAGGCGTACACATACTAATCATTATTTGACTCTAAAAGAAAAAATATATTCAAGTAACGCGGAAACATAGTTTGTCACGGAGAGACAAAAACAGAGTTGTCCTTGTCTCACCTTTAAAGAGTTTCTTTGTCTGCCAACACCTGGCGTATCCGATGTTGTACGTATAATGAGGTTGTTTTTGAATATAATATAAAGAACAAATGCAATGTTTTTTGCAGAAAAATATATTTTTGACAAGGTTTTGCTGTTTTTTTTTTTTTTTTTTTTTTTATAGCATGGTTAGGCAAACGAGCACACACAAATACTAAAAAATGGTCAAGTGCGAGCCGGCCTCGCGCACCGAGGGTCACCGCCGCGCAGAAGGTATTATTATATTTAATTTCGAATCGAATCAGCGGGAGCCCAACTCACACTTGACCATTTTTTTGTATTTGTTGTTTTTTTACAGGATTGTGCTATTATCATACCAAATTTGATTCTCGTATATGTATTTTACGGTTTATAAATATGATATACCAAAAATAAAACGACGTTAAAAAAACGTTTCTTGCAAGGTAGCCCTTAATATTTTCATTATTTTCACTATCTTAAATAGTAAATTGTTCAACAAGGGATTAAAACACGCCATTATGACACGAGATGTGTCATTACTCATTATGGTGGTTTAGTCTCACGTTAAACACCCTATGAAATATTTTCGGTTCACTAATGTTTGACCAAAAATTTATTGACAAATGGTCATTTGGCAAACAACGTTTCACCAAGTGATCATTTGGCAAACGAGACATTTAACAAAAGTATCATCTTACAAAAACTCACTTAGAAATTGATCATTTAGCAATTAGTTTACCTATTTCGGGGCAGAAAAAAAAACAACCTCGAAGGCCAAGGCGGGAGCCAAGCTCCCGCCTTTGCCTTCTAACCTAACCTACCCGAGTCGATTATGCCTGGATTCGTCTTCCTCGTAAAATGTAAATTTAACTGTTGATCATTTGGAAAAGTAAGTCATTTGTAAAATGACTAGTAGTAAAATGATCAATTGACTTAACATTTTTTTGCAAAACGTTGTTTGTCAAGTGTAATTTTGCCAAATTACTTTTGGTCAAACGGCAGGACACCAATATTTTCATATTCGTACTTATTAATCGTGTTTTATAAAATTAAATAATTTTTAATTATATTTTTGCACAATTTTTTTACAAATTTTAACTTAAAGTACTTAAACTGTCACTTTGAGGTTATTTCAACGCCCCAAAAACTGTCCATTCAAAATCACTGAAAATGGCGATAACGATAATCCTCCATTCACAAACACCGTGATTGGATGTTTAGGGTTTTCTAAAGTAAATAAAAAAAATACACTTTAATCCCTAGAGATTAATTAATAAGGAGCTATAGTCCCGCTACGCAGAGACTAAAGTAACATTTTAAGAGCATGAGAAGTGAAAAAAATAATATTTGTTAGGTAATCCGCCGTAACCCTACTGATATTATAAATGCGAAAGTTTATGTGTGTGTTGTTGTGTTACTCCCTCACGCTGCAAACGGCTCGACAGATTTGGATGAAATTTGAAATGGAGATAGCTATACTTTGGATTAACACTTTCTTTCCTCTTATTTAAGAGCTATGCTCTTGTCGGTGTAGCTCAAAGCAAGCTCTCCTTTTTGCTCGAGCCAGGCCGCCTCCTTGATGTTTTGATACGACATGGCCTTTACATTCTTTTTAATTTGTTCGTTAGTTTATTCTTGGTTCCTCTTCCACGCCTTCCTTCTATTTATCCTTCAATTATATTCCTTAGAAAGCTGTCATGTCGTATGAGGTGACCTATCATTTGCTCTCTTCTATTCTCTATATTGTCCATCAATTGTCTCTTCTCTTCTACTCTTTCCAGCACTTCCGTGTTTGTTACTCTCTCGGTCCAACTGATCCTCTCCATCCGCCTCCAACACCACATCTCAAAGGCCTCTGGATTAACACATAGACTAAAAATTCCGAGGGAATAACTATAATCGTAATCTACGCGGTCGAAGTCGCGGGCAGAAGCTAGTTACACATGTTCTGAAGACGAAACAACCCGCTATCTATTACGTTTCAGATGTACAGCTCTCTAAAGCATGACACCACCAGATTAGCTAAGCTAATAAGGTTCCTCTGGTTGCCACCTGAGCGCTGCCTGTTCTAATAACTATTGTTTTATGATTTTATTTTGCTTTTGTTTCGTTTTGTTTGTATTAATTAATTATTTATAATATATGTATCACCTTCCATGTTTTCACCGAGCGGCCCTAACGGAAGACCAGCGTTGGCTTCACAGCCAGCACATGCTGAGTTGGGACCGTTTCGCAACATTAGCACATCTCTATTCTCTTGTCTCATTTTCTTCATTTTTATTGCTACTTTTTTTTTGTTGTGTGCTATTGTTGTGAATAAATGTTTAACTTACTTACTTACTAAAGTTGGGACGGATGGGTGGTCGGACGGACGGACGGACGGACAGCGTCGGCCGTCAGCGGATACGATCCCGCAGGGCTCCGTTCGGGTACAGAGCCATAATAGCACGTTAGCCGCATTTTAGCAATCAACTACTACAACTGCCAACAAAATTCCAAATTCAAAATATTTATTCAGTAAATTGGCCACATGAAGGCTCTTTTACACGTCGGTAATATGGAGTGAATCTTCTAGCGCTTCGGACAAGACCATCATTGCGGAGAAGAAGCGCCGCAAGAAACTCCAGAAACTCCAACCTACCTAACCTGACTACCATTAGGCAATCACAAACGGTAGATTCCCTAAAAGGCAAATTAAAGAAGCTCTGGGTTGACTGATCTCCTAAATATCAACTATCCTTTAGGTACATAAAACGAAGTTTATTTATGTAGATATTTGAATGTATTTATTTTATCTTATTTATATAGACTTTATTGGTAAGTTAATGTGTTATGTTAATAAAATTGTACACTTGCTTACTCGATGCACAACTTTCACTTTTCTCAATCTCTCAATGGTTAACTGGAAGAGATCCCTTAAAGGTATAAGTTTGCCTTTGCACACTTTGTAAACTGGTTTTTCTTTTGTACAAGAAAGTTTTTACATATATACATACATACAACACGCCCTATAGAAAGAACATTCATATAAAATTGTAAACCGTTCTGATGGGTTTGGGGCAAGCGTAAAGGACAGAGCTATAGCAGTTATATAGCTCTGTCCGTTTCTCTCAGCGTAAAATGAACTGCATAGCTACGTCATAATAACCCCCCTGGTAGTGGTAAGTGCAAGTACTCGTACAATGCACCCCTCGCCACCGGCCACTTCATGGCGACGCTCCTGGTGTACAACTCGGTCAGACTCTGGAACGAGTAGCCATTGTGTGTAAGACTATCTCCTTTGGTGGCGTCGCTCAGGGAGAAGCTGGAACCATTGTGGCTTGTAAGTGATGTTTAACTTATGTGTGTATTTAAGTATCATATATGTAGATGAATTAATTTGTTGTATACAGGGTTATTGGACTTATTGGTAAGTCGACCTATTCCCCTCTAGCGGTTATAGGGGAGATCATTAGCAATCATTTTGGTCCCATAATACCCTACGCAAAAGTTAGTATTTTTTTCTGTTTTTGTGTCATTTATTTATTTTTTGTCTCGCATTCTTAAACGTGTACAGATATTTCTATTTTTGATATTGCATAAGAACAGCATTTTTTTCTTGTACGGAAGCTTTAAAAAAATGATTTAAAGTGCAAATTTGTGATGATGCGTTCCTGACTTCATAGCAAGAAACTCAAATTTAAATTATCTCAGAAATGGGTATTTTGGGACCAAAATGATTGCAAATGACCTCTCCCATACCCCTAGAGGGGAATAGGTCGACTTACCAATAACCCTGTATAGGTACGTATTATATTTGGGATTGTGTATTAACTTATCTACTTATTTATTTATTGCTTTTGATTTTTTTCTTGAAAATTCGTTGTCATTAGCGCCTATTTCTTGTTATTTCAATACTTAGCTGGAACAAATCCCTTACTTATACGTTAAATTAAACAGATGTTTCGTCCTCCATGCCTTCTAAAAGGTCAAAACACTTTTAATGGAAACAAAGCGGACAATAATCTTTGACTTCTTGTAAAGACGTCATTCGTGCTTTTTTAAAGAAATAAAACCGCTGAAGGCTATTATACTTTAACTGTTTGTTTAGTATCAATTAAGGGCGTTTTTACTAAAAAGTGTACCCCAAATTAGAACTAAAATTAAGGACCTTTAACTATGTCAGTTTTGTGACGAAAATTTGCTATACATTGACGGCTTCAATGGACCCGATTCTACAATGGCTTTTTAAGTTCCTAATTTTATTTAGGTGTCGCTAAACACTTTGCTATTCTTAATTCTTCTTCTTCTTTTGCCCCCGCGGCGACTTGAACAGCTACTACCGCGGGGATATGGCGTTTCCACGTTAAGTGATTTCGCCAGTGTCAAGTATACATAAGTATAAATCAATATAGCAATAAAATAATCCAATCTTCTCTAGGAAGATTGGGGGCAACGTTATACGGTGATTTGTAGGTCAGAGGTCAAGATAGTTTTAACCTCTGCACCACTGCGAGTCCACTTGAAACGAGAAGAAAGATGCCAGATACACGAAATAAGTCCAAGTCTTCAATTAGGGATTGCAAATCCGGATTTATTTTGTATGGAAATCCGGATTTAATCCGGATTTCGCCATACAAAACGAATCCGGATTGCACTCCCTATCTTCAATCACTGTGCGACACAAAGGCATAAAAAGTACAAATCACTATCAGAAAAGAACTTTGAACACCTAATTAACCAAAAATTAAAGTCTAAAACAAATGACACGTCCGCCATCTTTTAACGTTGCAAATGGCCCCCCTTTGCTATTCTATGAGCAGCTGACATAATCAAATGACAGCGGCATGACAGCGCTAATTTGAATCTGACACTTCTTATACATTGTCAGCTTGACATTCTGGAATAGCACTGATTAAATCTGCCGTCTAAACAATGTCTTAAAATTAGACAATTTAGTTTTAGGGTATCTAAGCGATGTGCACGTAGAATCGGGTCCATTGTATGGTTAATTTTCGTTTTAGTCCTTCATTGGCGTACACGTTTTAGTGTAAACGCCGCGCCGTTAGGAGTGGTTTAATACAAAAGAGCGGCGAGAACCGGCCGCAATCCATCATAGTGCAGCAATTATCAATTGACTATTAATACGCAGACAAGTTATCTCACAGCGAAGTCACTTGCTGCTAGAAACGTTTTATAAACGCTGTTAAAGGCGTAGTAATTAATTAATTAGAGTAGAGGTTGTGCAGCTTTGCGTGAACGATATCGCACTGCCCGATCAAAAGTCTAGTCACTCAGAATACAACTGTATTTTAAAATCAACTTTAATACGTCTATGAGCTTGAAACAAATCTAACAATGATTTTGAGTTGATGCTGTCTTGATCTAGCAGTGCGATATGTTATCTTTAAACTCCAAGAGATCTTGGTTTAACTAGGCGAACGTTACTTGATGTTTTTCTTTTGTAACGTAGTTTAAATAAGTTATAAATAAGTTACCGCATTTTACACATAGGTATTTTATTGTTAAGTTTTATTGAATTTTCCTACATTTTAATTTTCAAACCACTAGTGTAGTTTATTCAACTCCATTTTTTTACTTACTATTCAATTTGACTCATTGATCTACGTTAAAAATCTATCTAGTACCGAATGACTGAATTTAAATACGTGTTTCTTTGAACCGGTAGATCTTACTTATCTGTGAAGTTTAATAATTCATTGAGTAATCTGGTCGGCCTCGCCGAGTACAGCCTCCGTCCCATGGCGGCCATTGTTCTTGTATCTATACTAATTACGTGACTCGTTGACACTAGCTTATTGGGAACGGAACACGTGACATGCATATTTGAGCATTTTTTTTTGGCGGTGGACTTTTAAGGCTGTGTGAACGTTCATGATGAAAGGTTGGATTCAGGGAAAAAGGAGGAGAAGAGTTTAGATAATTTTTTAAACGCTCTGGTATGTTTAACTACGGAAAAAAACGGTAAAGAGAAGAGTTAAGAGTACAGACGACGACGCGCTGGCCTAGTTGGTAGTGGGGTGAATTTTCAAACAGGCATTTTTGGGTGTCACACGGCTGTAATACGGAAAATAATTAATAAAATAATATAAAAAAAAATGTTTTTCATCATACACACTGTCATATTAAGAGGCCATACATAATCATCACGCAAATGTAAGCCAAATCTCTGAAAAAAATTTATTGAACTTTAAAAATAGCGCGAATATGACCACTCTGAGGCATGTCACACTTCCAGTTTTGTCCAAACAAGCTCGCGTAACTTTGTGTGTACGCAACATCTTAAGTAGGTATTATACATCATTAGAAAGAATATTAGATGACGCTTCTAAATAATTATCCAATAATGCAAAAATATTAATACCTAAAAGTAGGCAGACCGCTTTGTCTTTGTCCCGCGCCGACCACTCACGAAACGACTCGCAAATACCTGCTGATATCTGGTTCGTCTAGCGACTTACCGCCATGTTTACGTTTTTATTTAAAGAGACCATTAGTTGTGCTTTCGCAACCGAATGGACTGGACGTGTATCTGTGCGCCATTAGAGCTAGCGAGGTTAGTCTTTTTCGCGATGTATTTTGGTACCCTGTGAAGTAATTTCTGTGGCGCGTAATTTCTGTACGTTAAATAAGTATGTTTTAGTTTTTTTTTGATATTTATAATATACCTTTATAGACTAAATGAAACCCGTAATGCAGGGGTTCCCAAACTTTTTTTTCTCATAGACCACTTTCAAAAGTTAACTAGTTCTGGTAGACCCCCTACACCACATTTCTACCATATTCCCAAATTCTCAAAAACTCGGCAAAAAATGTGAACATTACCTAAGTCTGGAGACGATCTAACTATGGAAATTTTCGTTGCGGCTTCACGAGTTTCAATCACGAATTAACAGATTTAGACATTTTCGTGGACCCCCACTTACGAATTGTGAACCCCCATTTTTTTGTCACGGCTACGTAGACCCCCGTCGAGTCTATGTGGACCCCTGGGGGTCCACCTGGACCACTTTGGGAACCCCTGCCGTAATGCATCTTTTAATAAAGTATATAGTGCAACTGATATCTTTGAAAAACTGTTATGCCGTAATTTCTGTGGCGTAATTTCGGTGGCGTTTTTGTCCACCGAAATTACAAATGCCCACCGAAATTACAAGTCAAGTCAATTTTGTATAGGATTTTGTTAAAAACAGTCATAGGTTTAGCATAAATGCGTAGCTAAAATTACATTTTATATAACGATGCTAATATGTATTTATTAATGATATTTAAAAATTTAATGATGTCTATAATCAGAACTATTTAAATTGACCTAAAATAAAAACTAAGTTAATGCGAAGACTATTTTTTAAAGTTAATTTTAAACAAACAGTATTGTTGTGAAGACTGAATTTGCATGTAAGTTTTTGATTGTTTTTATAGAGTTTATAAAACGTGTTTTAGAGAGTTTTATAAATTAAGAAGACAAGAAGAATTTTATGAAAGACCAATTATGCATTTGCCTTTCATAAAATTATATGGAACATTAACTACTTCTTGTCATTAACTTAACTATTGCATTGTTCATTATATTAACTATTGCATTGTTCTTAAATTTGTTAAAAATATTTTGATTAAAAATATTGTTAAAAATTATGCTGAAGTTTAATTTAATTTGAATTACATATTTTAAAAGACTTGTAAGCACTTATATTCATCATTAATTTCAAAGTAAATTTACGATGTAATTTCGGTGGCACCGTTGTAATTTTCGATGGCGCAAAAAAAAAAAAAAGTTTTTAACTAAAATAATAGCTTCAGAATGGTGCCTCATACAGCATTTCGATTAAAAAATTAATCTCTTTCTAGTCATTATATAAATTATCACCAAACGATGAAAAAAAAATGAGCCACCGAAATTACGAACAAAACGTCCATTTCAAAAATTCACCCAGTGACCCTGCCTACGAAGCTAGAGGTCCTGGGTTCAAATCCCGGTAAGGGCAGATATTTGTGTGATGAGCGCGAATATTTGTTCCTGAGTCATGGATGTTTTCTATGTATTTAAGTATTTATTTCTCTATATAAGTATTTATATCGTTGTCTAGTACCCATAGTACAAGCCTAGAGCTTAGTTTGGGACTAGGTCAATTGGTGTGACATTGTCCCCTGATATTTATTTCATTTTTTATTTATACATACCTTCACGCCTGTAATCCCAGAGTGGGCTATGCAGAGCTACTTTAAAAACTTGTTGATAATTCAGTTACCACATTTTACACAAATAGGCAACTATGTTTACCAGCGTATTAGTGACAGGATGCAAGACCATCGCCTGACAATGCTACAAGCCTTATATTAAGAGATTAAATTAAAAAACTACTACTCGTACTTTTTCGAATCAAATCGGAGAAATACTGGAAAAGGGCCGAATCTTAAGTACCCGAAACCGACGTGCGTGCATGACCCGATGTATGAATGTTGAAGAAGCGAAAGAAATTTGTCAAGATCGTAGCAAGTGGAAAGAAGTGATCTCTGCCTACCCCTCTGGGAAACAGGCGTGATTTAATGTATGTATGTATGTATGTAAATAAAAAAAAAAACATAAAATCTAGGCACTTACTGACATAAATTGAGCTAGTCCCAAAGTAAGCTCTGTGTACCCACTACAGGTGTACCGAACTCAGAAGTAGCTATATATTTTAGTAGGTATATTGTCGCAGCTTTTGATGTATTAAATAAAAAAATCACTTTCGGGGTGTTTTCTATAAAAAAAACTGACTAACTGACCGATCAACGCACAGCCGAAACCTTTCGACCTAGAGACTTATAAAATGGAGTTTTTTTAAATTCGTAAGAGGTGCACACTAAGAAAGGATTGTCTGCAAATCAAACCCGCAACAGAGATAGGGGGGGGGGGGGGGGTCTATAATATTTACATAGAATTAGGTAAAAATTTACTACCCTACGGGGTCGTCTAGTTTACAAATAAATGGTATAATGGCAGTTAACTTCGCAGCGAAACGCGAGCCTCGGTTACCGAGACGCGAGCTCCGCGCGCGCAATCTTGCTGCCAATGCGGTTTTTCTTTCAGAAAGTAAAGTTTTGTACAGTGTTGCCAGTTAGAAAGAAGCTAGTTGCTGCGTTTTTTCTTGATAACTAGTTAATTATGATTTAAACTTATTGTATGTAATTTATTACTACCGAGCTACAGATCTTTTTAACGAATGGACAAACAGTTTTCTTTTGATCTTACATTAAGCATGTAATACAAAGTTTTTTTTTATGGCATAGGGGGGCAATCGAGCACACAGGCCACCTGATGGTAATAAGTGGAAACTGTGACCCATAGACATTCGCATTCACAAGATTGCAAATGCACTGCCAACCCTGAGGACTAAGATGGGATGCCTCTATGCTAATCATTTCACCGGCTGTCTTATCCCCAAACCGGAACACAACAATCCGAACACTGCTGTTTGGCGGTAGGTTAATGAATAAGATGGTGGAACCCGGACGGACCCTGCACAAGGTGCTCCCACATTACAGTGTAAATCAAACGTGAGGCCCTAGCCAAGATACAAAAGTTACTAACGTGTTTTCTTTTGTATCACTAAAAAGTTTGCGATGACATTCTCGTCCGTTACGATAAATCACGTGATCAACCGTCATCCCATACGTTTTGAGTACAATAGAAAAACCTTAGTAGCGTTGGCTACAGCGCCTGGGACACGACGTAAGCCGCCGACGCGATATAGTTCCAGATAAATTTTACTAATTCTCTTTCAAAGCGTTCCGGTAATTTAGCCGTGAAAGCAAAAACAGATGTTGTGTGGTTGCCGGGTTAGAATAGTGCCACTCCATGTCTTCCCGCGGATGTCGTATGAGGCGACTAAGGGAATAATGGCTTGTAGTAATGTTAGGTGATGGGCTAGCCACCTGTCTCTAATACGCTGGGAAACATCTTAGCCTACTTGTGCAAAATGTGGCCTACTCCACTATGGGATTGAAGGCGTGAGTTTATGTATGTATGTAAAACAGATTCACTTTCTTACCAATTACTACTTTCTTTCTTATCACTGGGCACGGCACGCCCGCTGTTATGCCAGCTCGGTACCCTTATGTCATCGAATAGTGGGATTCTACGCCGTTACGGAACATTCTTACCCAACTTGAAATGGATTTAATTTATTGTTATACAGATTAGCATTTGGCATAATAACGATTCGTGGATAGTAGCATTTCGTCGGTGATACTGTAATATCGCGTAACTAACATTTTATGATAAAGCAAAATAAACCTTACTGTCTTATTAAAAAGGTGCATTTTGCTCTTTATTTTAAATGTTACTTACGCGGTTTTGCAGTTTCATCGACGAATTGCTTTTATATGTCGAGACTGTTTCAGCTGTAGGCCCAGCCAGATACAAGCTCTGCTAACGTTTCCAATTTTCTATAGACTTGAAATGTATGGAGTTGCCATAATTAGGTCCTGTTCGAGCCTTCTACTCCAGGTTATCTTAAATGTTAATTCAATTTTAATACTCCAGGTTTTGAATTGCGTTCCTCTCGTTTTCTCAAACTTACTATTCCTCCCCACCATACTGGTTTTATGTCTAATTCGTTTACCCTTAAGGCGATCCGTCTCTGGAATAATCTCGCACTGAGCATCAGACAAGCCCCAAGCAAGTCAGCTTTCAAGCGGCTTCATAAGCATCTGCTGGAACAAGCGCAGTCGTAAATCGATTTAACACACATCGCATTGTGTTTATTTTTATATTTTATTTTATATTTGTATTAAGTATTTACGTATATTTATATTTTATAAACCCGTATCTTATATTTATTTTATTTAAACAGTGTTTTTTTTCTTCGCACCTAGCTTGGTTTTTTTTTCTCTTTCGTCTTCTGACTGGTAAAGAATGCCATTGGGCATTAAGTCCGCCATTTGTACTTTATTGTATTTAGTGCAAAGAAGTTTAAATAAATAAATAAGCGTCGACGCCATCTGTCATCAGCTTACGTCAATCCTACATATTCTGTCGATTTTTGAAAATCGCTAACATCTAGCGTGAATTTTCGAGTGGTGTGGACGTTGAGCCGAGCTTACACGCCACTTTAGAAGCGATATTCGACGCTCAATGCTCATTACACGCGAATGCTCTCAGTGGGAACGCTCCTTTATGCATCTTGAATCTTCAATCGGATGTTATGCCTGTGGACTAAAGTCCTTTGGGATAAAGTTTGGTTTTAAGTAACTTAAGCCGGGTCCCTCACGCTTGTATTGCTCTACATACAAACAAAACACAGCCATACAAAACACAGGGGGGCTGTCCTACCTGTCCTCCTGGGTACATCCTCTTCTATTTCCTTCGTTCTCCGTCCGTTCGCCCGTTCTAACTGTAAAGTTCGAATCGTTTGAACCGGATCAAATAGCCTAAATTAGAAGCAAGAGCAAATTGGGCATATTTGTAAGAAGTCTAGCCCAAAAACTATTGGTTCTTCTACCTAGTTTGTGTAACACGCAGGAAACTAATGGAGCGAGTAGTACAGACGGTCGTGGAGGTCCTTGGGCAAGGGTTACGACCAGCAGTGGACGTCCTGTGTGTGGGTGAGGTGATGAATGATGATACACGGACCAAGTATTATTTAAGTAATAAACATGAATAAACAAGATAGATTCCAACCTTACAGAAGTTCAAACACCTTAAATAAAAACAAAACAAGCAACAAATAATTAAAAAAAAAAAACGGCAATATTTATAGCATATTATAAGTTCAACGATCGAAAATACATCCAAACGTGTAAACAATCAAATCCAATCATAGATTTAACCTTTGCCAACGGTCAAGAGCGAGTCGGGTCTCCCGGAAAGGGTTCCGTAACTTTACTCTCTATAGGGAAGTTAAATTGGCTGTCAATTAAACTTTGGGTTGAGAAATCAACGGTTTGCTTAGTTGGATGTAATTTATATGAAATTGTTTTGACTGGTGGTAGGATTACGTACAGTCAGCGTCAAAAGTAACTGGTCACTTCAAGCTACTTTTGTACTTTATCGCATTAACACTTTAGACAACCTTGTTTGACATTGCTTATGTGACAGTAAAGCGACAAGGTATTTAAGTGATCACTTTCTTTTGACGCTGACCGTACAACATTGGGCGAATTTTAAAATACAAGCTGTTTTTTTTTTGTTAGTATATTCACTCGCAGGCTCGTCCGTTTAAACCAATTCTCGGCCCGCAATTGCCTGCTTCACTGCCTAGGCAATAATGTACTATTATATTACCCCTCATTCCAGATAGGCGCCAAATTAAGCTGTCAAGTTGTAGAAAACTAGCCCGCTACAAACAAAAACCCTGTACATAAATGTATTGATTTATTAATTATTATACATATTTAACTACGTTACTACCGAGAAATAAACGGAAAGTAATGATCTAAAGTTGAACGCTGCTTAATCTTAACTCATTAAGCAAATAAATAAATAAACATTTTACGAAGTTGATGGTCTTTTACCGAGTACGAGTACCTTTATACGAGTCCGTGTATACAGAACCCTAAAAAGGTACCAGTTGGTCTCCGGTCAGTAAGGTTGCGGACGGCGTGACATTGAGCTGGCAACATTAGCAATTCAAATCAAACATATAAAGTAAATCCGAACGCTAGTACTAGGGATTACAAGGATTCCAAAGCCAATATCGGAAAAAAATAAAAAATACTTTTTGTTTGCTGCATACTAACAAAATTGAACGTAATTTCACTATGATTAGGTTGGGATTTCAATGATTTAGTCGGGCTTTTGCTACTTACCTGGTCTTTGATTGAAGTCGAGTTTTTTTTAAATTTAAACTGAAATAAAGATAAAAGTAAGAAAAGGATCTACCTACCTACCTATATCCTCTTCAGTGCCCAAGCTCCATGTTTATCTAAATGGGTAATTATCCCAACCACATTTTTTAGCGGCGGACGTGATAATTGGGGTATAAAGTACATTTATTGGAAAACTATTTATTTTCTAGAAAATCTTACACAAAGTACCATGTTGAGCCAAAGTTAAATTTGTTAATAACTTATCATGCTTATCGTAAAAAAAAAAAACAGTCCAAAATCAATTTTAGTGTCGTGTCCAGTACTTGTCGCATACACTGATATACCGTGGTACAAAGTTATTAAGCCTCAACTAGATTGATATTTTAGTTACCTCTATTCCCTATTAGTTAAGGAATTATAAAATATTACAATTATTGCAGTTGCAAGTAAAAAGAAACTGGGAACAGTGTAAATAAAACTGTCCTAGAGAAATAGTCAATTTTGGTGGTGAATATTAAATTTGATTTTATGATCGAACGAAAAGTGATTAAACAAACAAATATGGCGTCAGTCGTTCGTTCAGTTCCATCGATATATTAGATGGTGAAAGATTTATACCGTCTTGCTGCATCTTCCCTCTAAGTGCATAAGTATCTAATTTTGGTGGTACGAAATACATTTTTATAATTGTGATAACTTAGATAACTTGTTATTTTGCAAAAAAACAATTGTGTTTAAATTATTTTGAGTATGTTAATGGTGTTTTTTTAACTATATGAAGTTAAATTTGTATAAAACTAAAATATTCACGTTAAATAAAATAAAAAAGTACAAGTGGTGGCTTTTCCTAAGACACCAAAATTGACAAAATTCTTTGTTCCACCAAAATTATATAAACAACAAACAATAACTATTTATTATATTTAAAAAAATACGTTGTTGGTTTAAAAAAATAACAAGAATGATTCCCTAACTATCATTATTTTAACTATCCCGATATGTCATTATTGATCGTGTGTTTTTCTTAGAAAAGAAATTTTGGTGGACAATAGCAATTTTGGTGGTATATAATAAGCATGGATCGGAAATTCGGATCGATATTTACCTAAAGTTGGCAAAATCCCGGAAAAAGATAGGCAAACATGGCGTCGGCTTCTTAAAAATATTATTTTAATAATTTAAGTTCTGGGATTTTGGGATTCTACAAAACGTTAATATAATAATTACTTTACATGTAGGATAAAACGTTCTGTTTTGCTCCTATAAATTCGTTAGGTTAATAAGTTACAGGTAAATTAAATAACATTTGGTTAAACAAACATATACATGGAAAAATAACTTCAAACAGTTAATATAAATAAATAATTATGAATTAATGCCGGTGTAATATATTTATTTTGAAATCCCGGAAATTTTATATGAATTATATGATTGAGTCCACCTCCATACAACTGAACAACAAAGCCGGCGCTAAAGTATAGGTAAATATCGTTCCGAATTTCCGATCCCTGATAATAAGTAAATTCGATATATCTTAAAACGACTTGGTTTAATGAAGGGCCATTTTAACACTGTTTTAATTATGACTAATGACGTCCCTTACACTTAATATTGTGAACCCTACTGACAAAATAAAAAATACCACCTAAATTAGGATAATTTGACGCTTGTTGAAATTCACCCAAATGTGTTATTTGGTGTTACTGCGTTTTAGCCTTGGTATAAAATAGGTACCTACGTAGGTACATTTTGATATTGTTTTTTATTTACTTAAACGGAATTAAAGCAAGAGCAAAAGTTAAAAGAAACAATTCTTATTGGCCAGTGTCTAGGTAGGTCACGTTTAAGAGTGGTTGCCGTAGGTCGTAGAGGTTTAATATGACGTCCCTCCATTGCTGTTTTAGTACAAATTAGGTACGTTTTATCAGATTTTTTTTTTTTTTTTTTATAGCATGGGAAGGCAAACGAGCACACAGGCCACCTGATGGTAAGTGGAGACCGTGACCCATAGACATTCGCATTCACAAGACTGCAAATGCGTTGCCAACCCTGAGGACTAAGATGGAATGCCTCTATGCTAGTCATTTCACCGGCTGTCTTATCCCCAAACCGGAACACAACAATGCGAACATTGCTGCTTGGCGGTTGGTTAATGGATAAGATGGTGGTACCAACCCGGACGGACCCTGCACAAGGTCCTCCCACAAATCAAAGATCTCCATTGAAATTAAAACATAATCCTCAATAGAACATATGAATAATTACAGTTGCTAATATACCTACTTAATTTGACTTCAATTAAGCTTTTGTGAGGCCTTCCTTTGACGCTTATTCGTATTAAATTACCCAACTTAACTTGACCCCTCTTACCATAGTATTTCCTGCAACTCAACGGTTCTGGTTCACCTGTCAGAATCCAGGAAGAAACCTTGCAAGGCTTTTCACAGGAAACCCGTGAGAACTGGTCAATGAAATTTAAATTGATTGTTTTATAGATAGAGTTTATTTTCCCACGTCTGTTCTGGGAGTTAAGTCATCTCTTCCGCTTTAGAACGATTTAATTATCAAAAAACAAACATATTTACCGCAGAAGCATCGGGTAATGTAGGTAGATAAGTTAGAAAATAACAATATAATAGGGGAATCTCGTGTGGTTACCGGGTTACAAGAGTGCCACTAAAAGTCTTCCCTTGGATGTCGTTAAAGGCGACTATAGAAATAAAGGATTGTAGTACTCTGCCCTCGTTAGCAAATAAGTAGTATCCCAAAATCAATAACCAAAGCAGTTTAAGTTCTTCTTTTCTTAGTAATAAGGTTGATATTGCTACAGGAATTTTATCTGACATACTGCGTATTAGCTTAGGAGGGCTGCACTGTTAGGTGATGGGTTCTTTTTGTAGCCGTGTAACTAATTCGTAGTTATAATACCTCTTTAGAAAGCTAGAAAACGTCGATGTTTTGCCAGATGTTATCCGTTTTTTTTTGTTTTTGAACTATTTCTGTGGAACTAGTTGTGAAAAAATACGTAAATTAATAACGTTTCTGTCTCTTATTCTTAAACGTGTACAGGTAATTCTAGGTTTAATGCTGATAATAAATAACTGTTATGTTGTGTAAGTAAAACAAAAGAAAAAATTGATTTAAGTGATTACTTTTTTTAAATACATTTTTAAAGTTATTTATTTCATCAACAATGACAAAATTTACGGATAACCACGGCGCTTATTGAGCAGCTTGTACCTTATTAAGTTAAAAGTTAAAATTAACCACGTTTTTTTTATTACATTCAACGTAAAGGCCATGATTTTACATTAGTAGATAGATTAGATAGTGCATTATAATTTAGTTAATTTGCTAGGTTAACAAGAGGATGAAATTCATAAGGAAACCACTGGTTAACCATAGTCGGTTTAAATTCTCCAAAGTTTAACTTGTTTGAGACGTTAGCAATCGACATGCCATGGTGGGAAACGATACATTTGGCAAACATCTTATGGCCAAACGGCAGTTTGCCGAACAAAATACAACGAAACAAACACGTTTCTTATAGAGTCCCCTTTAATTTTATTTTATTTCGTGATACACCTTCTTTGAAAATTTCAAGTGTTTGTTACAGTTCATGAGATACCTACATCCCGCTGGTAGACAGACATACAGCGGAGGCTTGGTAATTGGATTCCGTTGGCACCCTATGGGTACGGAACCCTAAAAAAAGCATCGGCATGATTAATTACAACTCCTACGTTTGGTTTTGATTTGCCTTATTTTTTTTATTGCATAGGAAGGGAAACGAGCACACAGGCCACCTGATGGTAAGTAGAAACTGTGACCCATAGACATTCGCATTCACGAGACTGCAAATGCGTTGCCAACCCTGAGGACCAAGATGGAATGCCTCTATGCTAGTATATGCTATGGTAGTAGTGTGTTAATAAGTAGATGAGCATTTTCGTGTTACATTCGTCATTGAAATTGTTGATGTTTCCTAGGAAAAGGTGTTTTTTTCGGTCAAATACTTGTTGCGGTCACGAACCAATCAAGATGAGTCACCCGGTGTATGTATTAGCTTCGACGTGTCAAGGAAGAAGTTGTCTGAAGCTGCATTAGCCACTACGTTGATGATGTTACTGATTTTATCAAATCAGTTTTGCACAACGCACAAAGCATAAATAAAGGACTTAATTTTAAGGGTTCCGTATACATAGAGTAAAAACGGGACCCAAATCAGAAAATCAGAAAATATTTATTTGCATAGACACAGTATAGGGATGTTACAGTACAAGTACAGCACAGTATCAAGCTTGCATGCAAGCGTGCAAATATAATTATAGTAGTCAATTAAAATGTCAAAATAATAATAATTAAAAATAAAAAACAAATATAAATGTCAAATTCAAACAATACAAAACAATAGCAAAGGCAAAGGTTAACATAGTAGGCATTTCACAATTACATAGCTAAATACTATTAATCCTACTACTGTCGGTGCTCGAGATACGCCTTTACGCTGTAAAAGCAACGATCCAAAAGCCAGTTTGTTAGACTGCGTTTAAAGGCGTTTCCCTCTAGCAGCCTGAGTTCCTCCGGGAGATAATTATAAATGACAATGCACATATTAAAAACATTTTTTTTGTAAATCGTCTTATGACTTCGCGAGTGATATAAGAGGTTCATTAGTTTTACCCTGGTTCGCCTTTCGAGAACTTCGGTTCGTGTCTTAAAGTACGAGTGATGTGATCTGACAAAACTACATATTTCTCTTAAGTATAGGCAATTACTAAGACTCCGCCGGCCGTCTGTCCGTCTGTCCGTATGTCCGTCCGTCTGTCACCAGGCTGTATCTCACGAATGTATTTCAGTTGCCGCTTAAACAACAGTATAATAAGTATTTCCCATACAACAAACGTGAGTTTTTATAGATAATCGTACGGAACCCTTCGTGCGCGAGGCCGACTCGCACTTGACCGGTTTTTATGCGGCAACCATACGGCAAAACAGAGAAATGCAGCGGTTGATGCTGAAGTTCATGAAAAGTTTTAAATACGTTATAAAAAAAACACTACATGAAAACAAATACATGTACCAATTTGTAAGCATACACATAAACAGCATAATAACAATAATTATACAATGCCTATCACTATCTCAAACGTTAAAATAGTTTTAGAGAAAACGCTACAAATAAATTCTACGCGAACGAAGTCACGGGCAAAATTTAGTGATTTTAATCTCGCAAACCTCAAGCCATAATGAAAGCTCATGTACTAAAATAACGATTTCTATCCAGCTTTACCATTTAATTTCCATTTACCAAAATTTATCTAAATCACAATATAGTTAAAGTTTAAATTGGATCGTAAACAAAATAATTTATATGAACAACCTACAAGCCTCAACTATTTAATTAATTTAATCTATTTTAATTAAAAATTAAACGGAATCCGATTCATGCCGTAAATTTGATTTGAAATAATTACAGCATTAAGTTGTTTTGAGCGTTCATTCGTTTTTGTATGATATGAGTTATTTAGTTTTAATTAAATACTTAATACTTAATAATGTTATTAATTACTTAAGTAATAAGATTTAAGAACAATATTATTTATTGGGCTAGGTATCCAGAGAGGTAATGCAGCCAGTGTCATAGGGACCATGCCGCGAGCGGGGGTGTTAGAGGATGTTCGTTTTATAGTGGTGATTATTATTTACATCTTTAATATTTGAGTAGCTTAGTTTTATTTTAATTTAAATAAGTTTAGTTTTTTACTTTTAATTGTTTTTGATGTTATAAATTTTAGTATATATAACATAAACTCACGCCTTCATTCCCAAAGTGGGGTAGGCAGAGCTAAAGAATTACCAGCAACTTTTAAAACTTGTTGATAATTCTCTAACCACACTTTGCACAATTAGGCTAAGATGTTTACCAGCGTACCTATTAGTGACAGGTTGCAAGCCCATCGCCTAACAGTACTACAAGCCTTTATTCCCTTAGTCGCCTCTTACGACATCCACGGGAAGAAATGGAGTGGTACTATTCTAACCCGGCAACCATACGGGGTAAATAATACATTAATAGTAGTATATATAATACATTATTTATGTTACTTTAGTTTATTTTGCGCATTTTTAGTGACAAAATGTGCTTTCGTTTATTGCGTTTTGTTTATTGTTGAGTTGTGCAGGCTGCAGGTTACCTCCAAAGTTACTTTAGAAGCGATAACTAAAGTGTAAGAGTGCTGTATACACTGGCCCTGGTATTGGACACAGGCTTGTAATATTTTTTTACGTATATAAATATACGATCGTAACTACGAGTTTTGATTTGATTATTTTATGTAAATTTTCATTTTAAAAGAGCATGGAATGGATGTGCAGCGTCCGTCCGGGTCGGTACCACCATCTTATCAATTAACCTACCGCCAAGCAGCGTGTTTGCACTGTTGTGTTCCGGTTTGGGGATAAGGCAGCCGTTGAAATGACTAGCATAGAGGCATTCCATCTTAGTCCTCAGGGTTGGCAGTGCATTTGCAGTCTTGTGAATGCGAATGTCTATGGGTCACAGTTTCCACTTACCATCAGGTGGCCTGTGTGCTCGTTTGCCTTCCAATGCCATAAAAAATAAGTTATTTTAATAATTGTCTGTTTCTGTTGTTTTACAATATATCGTCGATCGATCGTCGACATCGATTTCGTTTGTCATCTATTCGATTTTGTCACTAGAACCCTACATGCTGCTTATGATGTTGTATGAGCAAGAAGCCCAATTACGCACTCTTTTCTAGCTACAAAGTTAGTGCAAGACACCAATCAACTTATCGTCGGTGATACTGAAAAACAGCGTAACTAACAAATTTATGATAGAGCAAAATAAACCTTACAGTCTTATTAATAAGGTGCATTTTGCTCCTTATTTAAAATGTCACTTACGCGGTTTTGCACTTTCATCGACGTTATGCAAGTTCTATTACTACACTTATTTACGTTTAAGTCTTCACTGCCTCTAATCACCTGTCATAATTGTTATTGTGCCCAAATAGGAGAGCCTGGGCGTTAGGCCGATCCGCACGTTTGTAGGCCGCGGCGACCTTGGCGCGAGCGAGCTAATTGCCGTCATCCAGCTGATTGTTTACTGCTACGAGCATTGCATGCTATTTGTTTAAAACTCAGTGGCGGTGTAGAATCAATCAACATTCAAGCTATTAATAAATTACTGCGGAACAGTCGGTTCATTTGATTCCTGGACCACTACCACTACTACTTTGGAATGAGCTTCCGTTGTCCTTAAGACAATCACCTACTGTAGTCGCTCTAAAGCGAAATTTAAAAACGTTGTGGCTGAATGAGTCGTGAAGCCAAGTTCCTATAATGATTATACCTAGTTATTCATTATATTATATGTGTATTTTATATTTAGGTACCTAAGTTTATATTACTTTGAGTACGTACTGGTTTATTCGTTTAGTATTTTTTTAAATTATTAGTATTATCATCAGTGTTACATAGCTAATACTTTATTGTAAAACGACATAAAATAATACAACCATAACTAAATAAGACTAAAATTAAATAAGACTAACTCTAAATATATAAATTAACTAAAACATTAAATCTAAGAATGGCCCCTGCGGCATTGTACCAAAGATGCTGGCAGCATTTCCTCGCTGGATGGTTAAACTTATACGTTGAGCGAGGAAACTGCCAGCTCTTCGGTCTCCCGTGACGTCAATGAGCCTCTTCGAAATTTCTTTGAAGAGGCTTCGAGCGCTAGGACCCCACGGACCAAGGGTCTCGACGCCGAATGGAATAAACATATATTCTGGGCCGAGACCATTATATTTTCCTACCTTCATGCTTTCGGCCGCTTCAGCTGCCGCACCAGCCCTATTAGAGGTCCGATGGAGATGTGATGGGGCTAGCGTGTCTACACAGGTTGCATCCCACACTAGCACCCGTCCCATATTCCACGGGACCAAGGTCATTCCGTCAGGTCTCTTGCCATCATTTCTAGAAATGCCGGTCGGCTCTAAAAGAGCCGGGACCTTTATTGAGGCAAGAGACCGACGAATGATGTCGTTTAGTGCGGCGTGTCTGGAAAAGCGGCCAGCACTTCTCTGGCAAGAAAGTCCGTGATGTCCTAGCCGATCTACGTCACTTCCGCAGGGGCACCGATGTGGAGCGCAGACCGGGACCCCGAGGCGAAGGCAAACTGAAAGTCGGAGTGTGTTAGGGTCAAGGAAAGTACCAGTGCTTGGCGAGGGATGAGCTTGAAGCCAGTATCCAGCCTCCTTTGTACCGACTGCTAAAATTCTAGCACGATCCGCTGCGCAGCACTGGCTAAGAAGGGAATCAACAGTCAATTTACATACTATGTCATCCCAACACCTCTGCGATTTTAGGTTAACAGGAAAATTTTGACCGGGGCAAGCAGTTAACCACCCATTCTTTGCGTCCTCCAAGCCTGAAGTCTCATAGTTTAAAGGGAATTCCCTAAGGATTTGTCCTATGAGGCTAGAAGAGCTATGGATCGACGAAAGAAAAGCTGGTAAAGCAATACTAGAAATTTTGCGGATCCCTATCCCACCGTACCGAATTGGGAGGGATCCTTGAGTCCAGGAATGCTCGCTTAGCTGAATATTAAGGATGGATTGCAGGTTACTTTTGATCAAAGTATCAATTTTTGACAAAAGATCTTGATGTTTCCAAAACGGACAGCAGCGAAGCACATAAGTAAATTTAGGGACAAAAAGACAGAATTTAATAACCAAAAGTGCAAAATGTGGACTAATGTCAAGAAGCCGATGGGAATGATTTTGAAATTTAGAAATAGAATTTTGAATATAATCTGAAAAACTTTCTTCAAAAATAGGTGACCCCAGGAGGCAAAGTGTTCTTTTATCTACTATTTTGCAAGTTCGTTGAATTTTTGTGTTATGTCATTGTCAGCGTTGGAAGGTTTTTTGATGAAGAGTTCACACTTATCAAAATTTAGCTCTAAACCAATGGATTTAAAGTTATTTTTTAAAGATGAAAGATCGGAAAGTACTGTATTTACATCACCTCCTAAGGTCCCATCATCTAGATACCAAATATTAAATTTTGAAGCTAAATTTTGAATTAGAGGATTAATAGCCAAACTGAAAATTGCTGGCCCCAGGGGATCCCCCTGCTGACAACCAACTTCAGATGACAACTCGTTTGATCGGTACATCAACTTCGTTGGATCTGAATAACAGTGAAGAAGATAGTTGTAAATTTCAGGAATGTTGGATTTTATTTCAGACAGCAGGGTATCCCTATTTACCGAATTAAAGGCGTTTTTAACATCAATTTTGAGTAACACTTCGCATTGGTCGTCGCTAAGGTAGGTGCGAAGAGCATGAACGGCAGCCTCGCAGCCTCCCTTAACGCCAAAGCCTAACTGAACGGGTTCGAAACAAGATTGTAATTTTGGTAAAATATGTCGAACTGCGATTTTAGATGCAAGGCGGCGAAGTGTTGCTCCAACAGCAATAGGTCTCACCCCACCGTCTTTTTTACTGAGGGCAATGAGGTTCGCACCATACAAAGTCGGTACAATGTCCGGATGAATGTTGCCCGAGTACATCATGTTAATAAGGGTAGTAAGGCCACTGACAAGATGCTCACCAGCATCACCCACACACCGAGAAGTTAGATTGGATAAGTTGGCCTTTGTACATTACTTTAATATTTATATTGTAATATTTATATTTTTGTGCAATTTCCTCCCCTCCTTAGCTAATACGCAGTATGTCAGATAAAAATCCTGTAGCAATATCAACCTTATTACTAAGAACAGAGAACTTAAACTGCTTTGGTTATTGATTTTGGCATACGGCTTGTTTGCTTAGGAGGGTAGTATACTCCTCGTTGTTGGGATGAAAGTATTAAGTGTCCTCTGATTTACATAAATGTCTTAACCCAAGACATACCCTCTGAAACTGATAAATGCACCAGATGCGGGTTAAAATGATTATTCACTGAAAGGCAACAACTCCGCTGTGCCCCTGGAGTTAATGGCTAAATGGAACCTTCTGATGTTTATGGGCGACGGTGACTCCTTGCCACCAGGTGGCCCGTCTGCTCGTTTGCCTTATATGGCTTTAAAAAATATACATACATACATACATTAAATCACGCCTATTTCCCAGAGGGGTAGGCAGAAACCACTTCTTTCCACTTGCTACGATCTTGACAAATTTATTTCTCTCTTCAACATTCATACATCGAGTCATTCATAAATATATATACTTAAATGTCTTTTTCTTAATCCAATGTACTATTTGTGTTTGCCGAATTTGATCCAAATCAGTCGATAGAAGACCATTGTTGGAGGTGTCTATCATTTTATCGAAATTCCTGTCATCGAATTTAATATCGACGAAAACTATTCCACGAATGTAATTACGTTTTATTTTCTATACACATAATTTTAAATTCATCGATTTTCAAATAGTCGAACAACTTTTCATCATAAATTGTTTCGAATATGTCTCAAATCATCGCAGTAACGATTCATCGAATTTACCTTTTATCGAAACATGATTCAATAATGGTACCATTCATATTTTATAACTACCTCGAACAACGTTTCATCTTACTTTACTTACTTACTTCCCTAACCTACCTAACCTACCTCGGACTCCGTGAGCGTGTCGGGCTTCCAGGACATAAAAAATAAATAACTCTAACCTACCTCGGACTCCGTGAGCGTGTCGGGCTTCGAGGTCATAAAAAAAAATAACCCTAACCTACCTCGGACTCCGTGAGCGCGTTGTGATTACAATGTATAGTAACACTGATGAAATGATTTTCTGTGTAATATGAAATTTGGGAACTGAAACTTACGTTGAATCAAAATTGTAGCAAACGTGATTCGATGAACAACTATTGTGATAAACAAATAAAATAGTGAAGTAAAATTCGATGATTCGATTCCGGTGTAACAGGTAATTCGAAGAAATGTAACAGCGATCAACTGAAGTTCGATGAATGATTCCTAAGTCATAACGACATTCTGCGAATAGTGTTCTGGGAACAGATATTCGATGAATCGATTTTCTGTAGTGATAGATTACCCCATTGTTGGACATAGGCCTCGCCCAAGGTTTGCCCTAATAATAGGATTTCTTTAACTGTTTGAAATGTCGCACTGCTTAGGCCTCCCTCCCTTTTTTCCGGCGGTACCCGATACTCAGGCAAACCCCCACAGTTATAGTTCAAAGGCATCAAGTCTATCTCGTCAACGCCGCTTCCGTTGCCTACTTGGAATTTTTCATATTTTTATTAAGCATGGTATTAATTTTACTTCCAAGAAACACTGAATTTATAAATTTTATTAGCGTTGTCTAAGTAAAATAATGTAGATAAGCCAAAATGGAGAGGACAAGCGTATTGAATTTCGTGTTTTATTTGCCCTTAATTCTAACGTACAGCTCTGGGACAGTTGAAACATTTCATGAAATATCATCGGATTATCATAACGAGCCCTGACACAGTGTCTCCATTCGTTCGTCAGGAAGACACGGGCGAAACCACGTCTACACTAAGGCCCGGTGTTATATTTTTTGAGGAAATTCATCAGAGCGAGAACAGACATTCAAGGATTTATTTTTTATTTTTTTATGTCATAGAGACGGTAGACGAGCACACAGGCCACCTGATGGTAAGTGGAAACTGTGACAGATAGACATTCGCATTCACAAGACCGCAATCCTAAGACTGCAAATGCACTGCCAACCCTGAGGACTAAGATGGAATACCTCCATGCTAGTCATTTTACCGGTTGTCTTACCCCCACACCGGAACACAACAATGCGAACACTGCTGTTCGGCGGTAGGTTAATGGATACGGTGGCGGTACCGACCTGGACGGACCCTGCACAAGGTCCTCCCACCCGCAAGATGTCTGAGAGCAATTTGTAACTTAAAGCCAATAGAGTCCTGCAAGTCCCACTTTATACAGCGAGGAATATTGACGCTGCCAATTCTGTATATATTCGAGACTGCTGTCTTTGTAAAGACGAACCCTAACCTACTTAAAACATTTAAGAGTACACGACTTCATGGCAAGCTCAACGCAATACCTTCTAAAAGTGCATTTCTCTCAAAAGGTATACTTGGGATGGCTCCTAAGTTATATAACAAAATCCCGAAAGTGATTACGAGATATTGAGGACTTAAAAAAAATAGAATTAATGAGATGCTAAAAGAGAAGGCTTACTATAATATTAATGAGTTTATGGTGGAATAAGAAATTTACCAAATTTGTATAAAATTTATATTTAGATATACATACTTAACTAAATATTCCAGCCAGACCCTGGCGAATTGTGACGCATGATTTTTTGTATTTTATGTTCACCATCTGTACCTACTCACAATTAAGCAATAAGATGATCTTTGACTTTGACTTTGACTTGACCATGAAAGAGAATTTGTGTTCATTCCTTTCACTAACGATCGTCGCTTACTTCGTCCCTGATTCTGCCTTACAATAATGACTTGATCGATCTTCAATCAATGCAATAGTATAGCTCTGTGGTGATCCATTGGCAACCGACGTCGATCAATTTAACTTTAACCGATCGATGATAAATCAGTTGGTGTACACTGTAGTCACACCCGAAGACAATCCATCTTGCTTCGGCAAACAAAGAAATAACAACAATAATCAAATAAGTAACGATCGACAATCACTACATATAAATAGTGTTTTATATCTTCGCAATACCGATGCGGGGCAAGCCATAAAACAAACGATAGCTCGTAAAGACTCGTGTTTCGTGACCCGATGATATTCTTGTTTCTTTTATTTGAAAATAAATGAATAGCGTTGTCGCTGACGGCTCTAAGGTCAGGGTCAATTGAAATGATAAAATATGTAAATAAACGGACGTGCGTGCATGACTCGATGTATGAATGTTGAAGAAGCGAAAGAAATTTGCCAAGATCGTAGCAAGTGGAAAGAAGTGGTCTCTGCCTACCCCTCTGGGAAACATGCGTGATTTAATGTATGTAGGTAAATAAATCAGTACTGGTTGACACTCTGCCTACCCCACTCTGGGAATGAAGGCGTGAAGGTATGTATGTATGTATGTATGTAATTCTTACATATATTTATAAGGTTCCGGGTGCGGAACCATAAAAATAGATTCTGACTTCTACAAAACTCTGTTTTATCTGGCATGACCCATTTTTGTAAAACAAGCCTTACTTAACTAACATCTCGAGGTTTGATCTTACATCTATTCCATAAGGCTGATGGCTAAGTATCACAAATTCCAAGGTTATATACCTGTCGTCCTCCTTAAAGTCTTCACTTTGCCGGTTAATAACTGGTTCAAAATTCAAAATTCAAAAAATCTTTAGTAAATTGGCCACATGCGGGCTCTTTTACACGTCGGTAATGTACAGTGAATCAACCAGGCTGATGAAAGCGTCAGCGAATCATTCAAGATAATCAACGCCCTATATAAGATGTGTGTTGTATTTATTCAGTAAAATAATAATAAAACAAAACAACAAACAACAACTTAAGACTAGCTTATTTAAGATTAGATCAGTGCGTGTTTAGTTTCTGAGATGTTATTATAACAAGGGCTGTTGACGAATGCTTCTCCGAACACATCATCCAGTAATTCCACTCGGTACCAGACTTAATTTATTTTATGATTGCCCTTTGGATATTCTCTTCCCGGTGACTAGTATTACGATCATCATCATCACCATATCACCCGAAAGACGAAGGCCTTCCTCAAGGATCTCTACGAAAGCCGGTTTTGTGCTACTCGCATCCATCGGCTTCCCACGCTCTTCATCAGATCGTTGGTCCACCTTGTGGAAGGTCTGTGGTCCCATCGTAGTTCGGGGGGTAAGGAATCTTTTTTGAATTCTTTCTATTTGGCAGTCTTGAAATAGCAGTCTTAAGATACAGTCTGTGAGATTCAGGGCTCATTAAATGAGCCACTGTGGAATAGATACCGTAATGATAAATTTAATCATTAGGGTATCTATTCCACAGTGTGTTAGCCCATCTGGCTTCGATATCTTTATCATATTGAACTTATGGTAGCCTTATTATTTTATTTTATTTGGTCTCCAACGGTACGATACAATTACAAATAAAAAACTTTAAATAAACATTAACCAACAAAATATTCATTCAAATAAGACAGAGTAATAGCTATTACTAAAAGCTATTATTTAGCTGTTATTGAGAGTAATAGCTGTCAATACGGTAACAATTTGATTACGATATCAAGCACGATAAGTTTAAACAAAATAGAATTAAGCCTATGCGCTCATTGCAGTTGTCCTCTCAATGGCTTATTATAAAGCAACCACCGGCTGTGTTACCCTCACAACACGAGCACTGCTGCTTGTCGGCTCGTACATAACTACCGTAACCGGTATGATGCGCCGACCGGTCGCAGCCTTCGCCGGCCGTTTGACACACATTCGGAGGCCGAGCCTATAAGGTTAACAATCGACGTGCTAACTATTAGGAACATGTTACGTCACCGATATTTGTTTAGCAATTATGCGTGTCATAAATTTATTATACAACTGTTCTGTTTCTGACTGGTTTGCAGACAACGCGCGATTCTTTTAATAACGGTTTCTTGTCGATCAGTCGCTCGAGCGAGCGACAGTTAAGCTATATGATTGAGAATACACTTCCTAAAATGTTTTTTGTACGCTGTGATGGAACTTCAAATTTACCGGGTAATAACTCGTCACACAATAAACCTATTTTAGTAACAGTATTCCTTGTCACTTTCTGTCAAATTCAAACGCCACAATGAAGGATAAGGACAAAGCATATTTTAAGCACACTGGTTATTGTACGTTTATGAATAAGAGGGTTTTTCTTTAAGACAATAACATGGAAGTATTTAACTACTGAACCAAAAACGTGAACTAACTAATAGAAGGAAGTGCGTGGAACAGTGGTAAGGGAGATCATTCACTGAAAAGCAGTGACATTTCAGTGCTTCTGGCGTTGCTGGCGTTTATGGCCGACGGTGAGCGCACTCATAAAAAAAACCGGTCAAGTGCGAGTCCAACTCGCGCACCGGGTGTTCCGTACCGCGGCAGATATTATTATATTCCAATTTCAATTCGATTTTGAATCGAATCAGCCCGAGACCAACTCACGCTCGACCATTTTTAGTATTTGTTGTTTTTTTAAAGTTTGTTGAATACTTATACAGTCGCTTATATGCAATGCTAAATCAAAACAGTATCAACTCAAATCCTTGCTAGTTTTATTAAAGTTGATTTTTAAATACATTTGTATTTTGAGTTACTACTGTTTTGATCTAGCAGTGCGATATATTTACCGTTTTAAATATACAACAAAAATAAAAATATGTTGAACAACATAACGATTCTTGTATGATTTTTGTTATTTCACTTTCTTTACCTTTTATATTTGATAGTAAATCCGCAGTAAAAACACAATACACCGAATTACGGTTCAAAATATACACCTGTTATAAGTTAGGACGGACAGACGAACAGTGGAGGCATATTTATAGGGTACCTTCGGGCACGGAACCCTAAAATAACTAACAAAATCGTAGGCATTTTCTAGAATAACCTAAAACAAACACAATGTTTATAATAAAGCTTCAGCTTATCTCGGCTAGCCTTGACCAATCACACCAAGTTGATCATCTGACACCGGAGTGCCATTGACCTGAAGTTACGTAACGCTCAGCATTAATGAGGTAACATCAGAAAACGTTAGTTTTCGGCTTAATAATGTTCAATTTATGTCGGTAATTAAAATTCAACCCCGTTTAATTAACATGGTAATGCATCTGACACATAATTAAAATTAATAATATTGTATTTTTTTTTATCATTTTGGTGCTTCCAACTATGAATAAGTACTTGGTTAAACCAAAACAGCAGTTTCCCTTTATTTCGCGGCCTTAAGGTTTTCGTATTTAAATGTTCTCACGATGTAATTAAATTTAACGTTTAATATTCTTAAACCATCACTTCTCAAGATCAGAGTCATAAAATATGTAAAGTTTGTTAACCGCTGCCGTTCTAATTGTTATGCAGACCTTAATAAATAGGACAGCACTCTTAGTAGGACAAAGTTTTAATATATTTTAATAATTTATCATAAAGTAGAGGATTTATATCGTTTACAAAGGTATGCCGGAACAACGCATTTTACTCGTTATACGCTGGGTTTATTAATATTTATTCGAAACAAAGAATGCTCTTTAAATATCAAATTATTTTTGTACATTTTATTGAATTCACGGAATGTTTTTTTTCTTTACACATACATACATACATACCTTCACGCCTGTAATCCCAGAGTGGGGTAGGCAGAGCTACAGAATTACCTACAACTTTAAAAACTTGTTGATAATTCTGTAACCACATTCTGCACAAAAAGGCTAAGGTGTTTACCAGCGTATTAGTGACAGGTTGCAAGCCGATCGCCTAACAGTACTGCAAACCTTTATTCCGTTAGTCGCCTCTTACGACATCCACGGGATGACATGGAGTGGCACTATTCTATCCCGGGAACCACACGGTACAAACGGTACGGTACGGATTTTTTTCTTTACTTATTGAAATTCGAATTTGTGTTATTTGGTTGCTCCGTCTCCAAGGTTTAACTCCTAAACCGATTGACGTGAAATTAGTAGTTAGTGAGGCCGTTGATAGCTCGGGGACAAGCACGGGCTACTTTATCCCGGGAACTTAGACAGTTCCTGAGGGAATAGCTATAATTGACTTCTAAGAGGATGGACCCGAAGGTAACACCCGGTGCTGCTGCTAAGGAGCTGCTGTACTTTTTTTAATCAGACAAACCTTGAAAGAACGACGATACGTTTGACGTCAATTTAGCCTACTTACTAAGCGGTCCCGGGTTCAAATCCCGGTTAGGGCAGATACTTGTGGGATGAGCGTGAGTATTTCTTCCTGAATATTGGATGTTTTATGTATTTAAGTATTTATTTCTCTGTATATGTTAGATTATTATTGTCTAGTAGGTACCCATAGTACAAGCCTAGAGCTTAGTTTAGGACTAGGCAAATACATTAAAAGTACTTATTAATAATACGAGTAGACGAGGCTGTGTTGATATGCTGACTCTTGTAAATTTTCGCCTGTCAATAAAAAAAAGTGTGTGATAAATGGACAGAGTTCGTCCAAATATAAAACTTTAATTTACTGTGGAGGAATCATAATTAATGTAGAAAATGCCACGACATTAACTTTTGTATATTAAGTGTATTATTTTTTGCAATATATACATACATACATAAACTCACGCCTTCATTCCCAGAGTGAGGTAGGCAGAGCTACAGAATTACCAACAAATCTAAAAACTTGTTGATAATTCTGTAACCACATTTTGCAAAATCAGGCTAAGATGTTTACCAGCGTATTAGTTACAGGTAGCAAGCCCATCGCCTAACAGTACTACAAGCCTATATTCCCTTAGTCGCCTCTTACGACATCCACGGGAAGACATGGAGTGGCACTATTCTATCCCGGTAACCGCACGGGCAATAAAGATTAAATAAATAAATAAATGTATATAACAGTTGTGAAAGAACCGATAACTAGTTCTACACTGACAAAGGAAATTTTTAAATCTTAAATACGTTTTTGATGTCTTTAACGATAGTATTAATACCTCAATATCGAATTGATTACACCCCTATCAAGAAGCGCCACAGAAGCGTCACCTACCGTCCAATAGCTGAAATAAGTGTTGCTATTAATTTCATGCGTATTTTGACCTATAATATTAAATCTCTTTGGGACTAGGTCAATTGTGATGCTATCCCCTGATATTTATTTATTTCTATCAACATCAATAAGCAAATACTCCCACAATTCTACGTTGATGACGGTCTCAGTGATCTTGTGACCGTAAAACCTGTCAATAGGTAACCTAAATATTTATGTAACGGCAAGGTCAAGCAACTATCCATACCGTCCAAAAAACAAAATTCGTCCTTGCCAATCTTCTGTTTCAGCCAATTAGCAACTACTTCACAAGTCCTCATTTTGTAATGCTTTTCAAAATCCATCCTTACAATTTACAACCACGTATCTTCGTATGTCAGGTTTACATTAGAATAAACACAAAAGGTTTTTAAGACATTTTGGTGCTTGGCCAGCAATGTCAAGTTCACACATCCGTCGCGGTGCAAACACAATAAGTTTTTTGTTTCGCTAATTGGTCGTAGATGGAGACGTGTGTTGCATACTGATGACCGAATGTGAATAGGTTTCACTTTCCTCATTGCACTTTTTAACCGACTACAAAAAAGGAGGTTCTATGTTCCACTGTATTTTTTTCATGTAGGTATGTTCACCGATTTCTCCGTCATTATAGACAGATATTGAAAAAAAAAGTGTGATAGAGTACACTTTCGAGGTACACAATCTGAGGTTCAGGTTCACTCCGAGGTAACCAAATCTGAATCTGAGGGGATCCATGAGAGAAGTCCTCAAATATTATCATCATCATCATCATCATGTCAGCCGAAAGCCGTCCACTGCTGGACATAGCCCTCTCCCAAATATTATAGGCATACACATTAGAATTTTTAGTAACAAGTCTAGCATTTGCATTCAGAAAGTATCATTTGAAGAAGTGGAACTGATGATGGAGACCACAGATGGCCAACGGAACTCCTCAACGGTTCCTATTTCAAGTGTGGCGAAAAGATTTCTCGATTAAGATAGTTGAGCGACTATAACGTAGAAATTGTAATTGTTTAAATATGCCTTTGACTATGACCGTTATTCAAATCATGACATCGTCCTCCAGACCTCCAGTTAAACCCTCAACACCATACATAACCTTTAAATCATTAAAATCAATTACATCGCGATGTCCCCGTGTGCATCCCGAATTTATTGCCGTCGTTATGTCACATGACAATATGGCGTAATGACAACGCCTGACAAATGGCGCCGCGGCAAATGGCGCCACGCTCGTTAAGATAAATGGACAAACAGCAAACGTGCACTAACTGGTGCATGATCGTGTTAATGCATTTGTTTGATCCGGGACTGTAGACATTGATCTGAGTAGCCTGCCGTTTAGACAAAATATTTTTGGTCAAATGTATAATTTCCCAAAAAGCATTTTGTATTTACGTCTATAAGGTTAGGTTATACCTACATGTGACTACATAAAAAATAAATCAACTGCGATGGGAAATGAAAATTCCGGTAATGATACATTTGATCAAATATATTTTGGCCAAACGGAATAGACACAATCTGAGACATGGGATATACAGGGTGTAAGGGACGGCTCACCGAAAACTGAAACCATAGCTTCAGACCATTGTACTGAACTGAAATCCAGTGGAAATTTTCCCGGGAAAACGAAAATTTCCTCGTTTTTTTTCCATGTTTTGCATATTAACCGATCTAGGACAACATATTATGACATACTGAAGCTCATTATGTAAAAAAAACTGTGAAAACGGCATTTTCACGTAAAAAACGAGAAAATTTAATACGTAACTTCATCACCTTCACGCTTGTCTCCCAACGGGGTAGACAGAGAATATGGAACACCAGGTGCACCGGTCTAAACATACAACTTTCGCTTCCTCTAAATTCACAGTAACTAACAATTAGATAAAACCTCTGAAATAATTACATACCATTGGAGCTGCTAACTCTTAAACGACCCATCAGACATTCATCAAAACAAGCTAAAATCTACCCCAGTTAAACCAGATTTCTATTAAAACCGTTGTCAAGTCATTCGAAACTTAATCGAGAGAAAGGGACGGAGCTAACTTCAAACTTCGGTTTTAAAAGCAGGGGCTCTGCAAGAAAGGGTGCGTAATTTATGGCGGTTTTTGTTTTTAAATAAGCTTAGTATAAATTATTGTAGTTGCCTAGTTTTAATTGGTTAACTTATTTATTTCATAAACATACAGATATATACCAACAGTAAATACAGATACCAAAACTCTTAAATATACATTAAAGCAGAAAAATAAACTATGCACATAATATGTTCCCGTGTGGTTGCCGGATTAGAATAGTGCCACACCATGTCTTCCCGTGGATGTCGTAAGAGGCGACTAAGGGAATAAAGGCTTGTAGTACTGTTAGGCGATGGGCTTGCAACCTGTCACTAATATGCTGGTAAACATCTTAGCCTATTTGTGCAAATTGTGGTTACTGAATTATCAACAACTTTTTAAAGTTGTAATTCTGTAGCTCTGCCTACCCCACTCCGGGATTACAGGCGTAAAGGTATGTATGTATGTACATAATATGTTAAATAACTACACAACTTGCAAACACGAAGGATACGATATGGTTGGGTAGAATAAGATTTAAATACCTTTTTATCTTTCTCATAAAATAAGTAGGTATATAAAAAAAAAACAGCATCTGGGACATCCATGGCAGGAGTAAAATGGCGCTGGAAGTGGAGCTGATATTCGATGTATGTTAATTTAAGAAGACCTCTTATGAAAGATAAACGGACATCTACACCTTAATCGGGTAAAGGTTGTGTAAAATTATTGTATGCTAAAGGTTTGAATGCACATTGTAAATTTTGCACTTTGGCAACATTTTTCAAGGTCAGGGCTTTGGCTTGGCAGTCTTCATGAGCTCACCTTGAAAATGTCGCCAATTCGTGACTGCCGTAACCCGTTTTTGGCAACTGGCATCAAATCTGTCCGAATACATTTTTGCACTTTTATGTGATTAAAACGAGATTGAAATTCGGTTTTGTATGGTATTATTTTTGCAATCAAAACAATAAATAAGAGCATCTACCTCGGGCTATGCAGGTCGTCAGATACTAAACGCATCTGTGTACAGTCAGTTAAAAAAGTGGCCTTTAAATTTGGTCACAACTTCCTATAAAATGTCACTAATGTGAATCTTTAAAATGACAGACAAAACCTTATTCATTTTTGACGTCCAAGCGGACCTTACCGTAAGGCAGACCATTATAATTTCGCCGACAGTCCAACAAAATCTGTACTAAGGGTCTTTTATATTAATAAAATTTAATTAAATTATTCTCCGGGCTAATCTACCATTATTATGTCCAATAAACCCGACCCGCGCCTATCGCCGACCACGTCGACAATGGCGCTGTTACAGAGCACGGCGCATTATATTTTACGGGTCAATACTTACAATAATCACTGCTCGCCAGGAATATCTGCAAAGAAAAGGATTGGTTAATGTCTGGATTACAGTGAAAATGTTTTGAATTTGAAACAACACATGGCTTATTATCGAGGTAATGGACCCGATTCTACAGTGGCCTCTAAACTTCCTAATTTTATTTAGGTGTCGCTAAAACACTTTGCTATTCTATGAGCAGCTGTCATAATCAAATGACAGCGCCATGAGAGCGCTAATTTGAATCTGACGCTTCTTAATTTAGGCGGTCTTATACATTGTCAGCTTGAGAATCTGGAATAGCACTGATTAAATCTGCCGTCTAAACTATGTCTTAAAATTAGACAATTTAGGTTTAGTTAGTTTTAGGCTATTTAAGCGTTGTGCACGTAGAATCGGGTCCAATGTCAGATTTCACTAACAATATAGTCTTTATAGGGCAAAGCATTGAGCATTCCAGAAAGACGTTCAATTGAGCAATGATGGTTATACACTAGAAATAAAGGAAGAAATCAACGATAGCTACTTAGTAATGCAATAAGTCACATTAAATTAGGTATTATTAAAGAATGCAGTTATAAATTATCGTTATCGACGCCATGCGTCCAACGTCAACATCGGTAAGATTCCCTTCTTGAATTGAATACGGATTGTTTTAATAAATTCATTCAATTACTCATTAACATTGCTTTATGGCTAGTTGTGTGACTCGTGTATGGAAGATGTGTTCGATCCACGTACCAAAGCAATAATAATAAATAGGAACAAAGGAACACTACGGAAGTTTACGAGGATGTTTGTACTTGTTTGTACATGACGATCTCAGGGCCATCATAGAACCCTGTCACTGTAAAACACTTTTTTTTTAATAATATATAAGAAACTAGCTTTTGCCTGTGACTGTGACCTTGTCTATGTAGTTGGTCATCGCTATTCCATTGGAAATTGCGATTTTCCGCATTCGGAATGATCCCGCCTACACATGGTCTCAGCACGGGTAGCTCGAGTTCTATTTTCTCGATAGTTGCTCAGTGGGTCTCTATTATTACTGACTAGACAGAAAGGGAGAGTTGCACTGTACCAATAGCAATTTAATGCTTGGTCTGACGCAAAATTCAATCATTTTTAATCGAATTCTCGTAGTCAATGAAAGTAGCCGTAAAAACGGTTCTCTTGATTGCATCGCAAATAAAAACCGATTTTGAAATTAAAAGTTAACTCGAAACAAATATTTAAAAATACTTTAACAATTCAATATTTTTAACAATCAAATTGTTAAATTGAAAACATATTTACATTTATTATTTCGTTTCTGTCCCCGGTGCAGGTTATTTTATTATTTCAGGAGTTTTGTGTGAGCACGAGCTCGTCAACGATACACGAGCCATCCAAGCTGGACCCTTCGACTCGCAAGTATTGCGTACCTATCGAGTTTTAGATACTATTATACGCTGCTGGTTTGAGCGTGCTAACTATCCAAATGCCCAAGAATTTGTCCCTCAGCCATAAGGCCCTGCTTGACAGTCTCACTAATTAGGATTTGACAATTGTTATGACATGGGTACCGTCAAGAAAACAGCTTTCATTTCCCTAAAAGGCCGACTACTTTTCTCGAGTCGGTGTTTGTCGCCGGTGGTGATTACTTCCCACCAGACAACCCGCCTGGTTATTTGCTACCTCTTGAAAAAAAGTTACAATACTTAGAACAGATGTGTAGTCAATGTGAGGTCAGAGACGCGGTGCAGTTTTTTGTAGTAAGACGGAGCAGGTTTTTTTTAATATAGTTGTCTTAGACCTATCATTCAAAAACTATTTTGAGGAAATAGGCTTACTCACCCAAATTAATGTGTCGAATGGGTTTTGTTATAAAAAAATAATTAGTTTTTGCTTTTGCAATTTATTTGACCTACGTTTATGAATGCGAAATACATCAACAGGCATAAAGTTATAAATATTGACTAAAAAGACGAACATAGTTATTATAAAGCAAAATAGATGACGTTAGTTATTACATATTATTCAATCAGTTTTTTTTATTGTTTTGCCCATTTATTCTTCTTCTTCTTCTTCCAGTGCCTCTTCAATCGTGAAGGTTGGCCGTCAGCTTCTTGTTCTCGTCCCTATCCGCAGCCAGCCGGAACAGCTCTTCGACGGAAGCGATACCGGTCCACTCCCGGATGTTTCGTAGCCACGACTTCTTTCTTCGCCCAGCGCGTCTCTTTCCCTCCACTTCGCCCATCATGATCAACTGCAGCAGCGTGTATCTGTTGTTCCTGAGCAGGTGGCCGAGATACTCTATTTTGCGTCTTTTGATAAATGGCATCATTTTCCTTGCCTTTCCTAAATCTTATTCAATGTATGAATGTTGAAGAAGCGAGAGAAATTTGTCAAGATCGTAGCAGCTGGAAAGAAGTGGTCTCTGCCCACCCCTCTGGGAAACAGGCGTGATTTAATGTATGTATGTATGTAAATCTTATAAATTATTTTAACCTTATCATCTCTATTTGTAACCGTAATTATGTACCGAAATGCGTGCCAAATATGATTATTATATCCCCGGATAGAGCATATTTGGAACGAGGAGAAAATGATATAATTTCGAGCTAGATATATCTTTAACCGTGGTGCGCGACACCCGCGGCGCCGGGCGGCTGCAAACTGCTGGCTCACACAAATTTATTGACAACTTTACATGACACCTTTTAGATGACAGATTACCTTACGTTGGAATTTGAAGTGGAAAATGTTGGTATCTAGGAAATTGTTGTTAATATTATACAAGAGGTATATATAGAAAACCTTAATGCAGATCAATTGTTGCTTCTTGTAATTGATGTGAAACGTAAGCTAAAACTAAGATGTTAGTACTTAGAATTACTAAATTACTTGCTGGAGTTACTATCTGCTATAGTATACATACCTAGTCGTAAGTAATATTGACGCTATTTTAGTTTTTTTTTGTATACTTAGATAAAGTCTCTTTTAGTAGGCTTTAACTTTTTGGGGAAATTTAATTTTAGTTAATTTATTGTATTGTATTGTCGGGTCAGCTGGCAATAACCACGAGACGTAAACCGGTGGTTTTTTGAATGTGAGATTAAATGGCTGTTGGTACAGTCATCTAATATGATTCTACAGCCGATATTTTTATTTATTTATTTATTTATTAACTTTTTTCTACTTTGTCTTAAACTAAATCTTAAACATATTATTAATGTTACGAGAACTCTTATTCATTGGACGGTACAGGTAAGTGTATCTTAAAAACATAGTTTAAAACGTAAAGTAGGTTAAAAATATAATATAATTTCACACAACTTTATTTAGTCGCAAACTTAACTGTAGGTACAGTATTTTGTACTACTCTACTATGAGGACTAGGCTCTACTATAATGGAAATAAATAGAAAACACCAAGACTCACGATCAAATACGCGAACTTATGACACAAATATTTCCCCTAACCGATAATCGAACCCGGGACTGCTCACGTTTCATTTCTGCCTAGTTACTAACTAGGCTAACCGCGTTCGTCATAATAAATCAAAATCTAAAACACTTCATACGATCTAACCCATCTATTTCACACAATATTACTTGTATGTTGTTTGGCAGTATGAGCATGTTATATTCGCATAAAGGTTGCTTACGGCGGCGTCGTTGATCGGGTTGTCACTTCCCAGAATCCCGGTACTTATACTATTAGAGTACCCGCCCCGGTACCCCGGTACCCCGGTACCTCGGTACCTTATTTTGTGGGTGAGGGAGGCGATGGCTACGCGTCATACTCGTGAACGTGTGCTGTTTGTGGGGTCCGGTCTGTTCCGTCTGCAAGGACTTGTTGTTCAGTTAATTACTCTAGTTACGGCTTTGGACGTAGAGACTTCATGGTTTTGTTCTCCTAGTCTTTATTTTAGTTAATTATTATTAACATTATATTTGTAATTATTTTATTTACGATACATACATACATACATAAATTCACGCCTTCATTCCCAGAGTAAGGTAGGCAGAGCTAAAGAATACGCTAGTTTTCATATAATCTTTCTACATTTCATTACTTTATTACCTTGTAATGTAACAAACTGTCTCGTATTATTCCGTATTATGATTGATCAAATATTTCTGTGCTGTAGTAAAGTTTCCTGCGGTGTTTCTCCATAATGATGATCTTTTCGGAAGCGCTAGTAGATTCACTCCACATTCCAGATGTGTAAAAGAGCCCTCATGTGGCTAATTTACTGAATAAATGTTTTGAATTTTGAACTTTATTTGCAGCACTTTGACTTTATTCCATAGCCCAGCAGTATGTTGAGTGTAGACGGTCTGCTCTTGCGCACACAGCCGCTTGGTCGCCCCAAGCGCCGAGCCGAGCGGCGGCACGTCGCCGGGGCTCACGGGACGGACCCGCTTGCGCTTGGCCGAGCGCGTCCAAGATGTCTGCGCTACGTGCTTGCTCCTAGCCGATTGATTTGTAAATACTGGAAGGTATTTAGTTTGAAGCAGTTTTACATTAGTTTCAGTAAGTAATGGGTCTACTATATTTGGTGAAGATTATACAGAAACTAGCTGACCCGGCAAACGTTGTTTTGCCATATATGTAAAAATTTAGAGGTGGACCACCCTTAACATTTAGGGGGATGAAAAATAGATGTTGTCCGATTCGCAGACCTAACACAAAAAAAAACACGAAAATCGGTCGAGCCATTTCGGAGGAGTTTAATTACAGACACCTTGACACGAGAATTTTATATATCAGGTATAGATTAAATATTATATAGCATTTGAATTACCTACCTACAGTCAGCCAAATAAGTGGTTTTTCTAGTTTTTTGTTTACAGAGTTCTTTATATAGGTAAATACAAAGTTGCGATTATTAGTTAGTTTTGACTTTGATGGTTCGACGCACCAGGAAATCAAAATTGGTACCGTGATAGTATAAGTATAGCATGTAGATTGCACAAACAGGAAAAAGTAAATGAAATAGAAACAGTTTTTTTTATATGGCATAGGAAGGCAAACGAGCACACAGGCCACCTGATGGTAAGTGAAAACTGTGACTCGCAATCACAAAATCGCAATCCTAAGACTGCAAATGCACTGCCAACCCTGTGGACTAAGATGGAATGCCTCTATGCTAGTCATTTCACCGGCTGTCTTATCCCCAAATAAACAGAAACGCTGCGAATACAAAAGCAAGCAAGCAAAGCAAATCAAAGAGAAATGAGCATGACCGTTATCAATTTATTATTATAATCTATTTTAAGGGTGTTTTGTGTGACGGCCGACCCCGCGGGGCGGGGCGCGTGCGCGGCGAGCTTCTTTCCTCACGTCTATTTGCGAAGATTTCCTCTCCGAGCCCTTTGAGCATTGTAATCGCTTTCGTTTGCGTTTGTTCAACTAACTAGCTTTACCCCACGGCGGGGCTCGCATTTTCGGGGAATATACGTTAAAAACACTTATGGTTCACGATCATATTTAAATTAAATGGCGACGGTTCGAGTTGGATTCCCGATTTGTATCACGAGCGCAAGTCTACCTGAGTCAGAGATTTATATGTGTTATTTACCGCCTGTTTCATAATCATAATGGACAAGTAAAGCATATGTTACAGATAAATTTAGACCTTTCTCTTTCTTACACTTGAAAATAGTTAAAGAGAGAGCCAACTTTAAATGGCAGATTTTACTCGCCTTTTGTGAAACAGGCCTTTATTGTTGTCAAGTACCCACCTGCCTACACGACTAGAGTTAAGTACCAGGTACTATCCCCGGAAATGAAGTATGATTAAGTGGGTACTGTACAAGTAGGTATGTAAAGTCTGGTACCCTTAGTACGATCAAGAACATTAATGTACGGTCATGGAACCCTGTTGTATAAAGCCAATAATAAATTGGCTTGTAATTTCTTTCTCATACCATATCGTTCAATCATAGCACATTATGACAGTTCTAAGTATGGTGCCACGATTAAAAGCCGTGATCGAACAAGACTAGAATGTCGATGGTGATGGTTTTTGATGTCGATACGCATAAGATTGTTTTTGTCAAGCAATGTAATAGTACAGTTTGGCGACGCGACAGCCTAGTCGGTAGTGACTCTGCCTACGAAGCTAGCGGTCCCGGGTTCGATCCCCGGTACAGGCAAATATTTGTGTGATGAGTGCGAGTATTTGTTCCTGAGTCTTGGAAGTTTTCTGTGTAAGTATGTACTCGTATTTATCTATTTAAGTAAGTTTATCGTTGCCTAGTTCCCATAGTACAAGCCTAGAGCTTAGTTTGGGGCTAGGTCAATTTGTGTGAGATTGTCCCTTGATATTTACTATTTATTTATTATTTGCCTAGGCGCGGAAAGTAAGGGATTTCCTGACGAGGTCGTTGCTAAAATACGAGTCAGGAAATCCTCGTTTCCGCCAATGCTGCATATACCTATAATGCTTTTCTCAAACAATGCGAGGAAATGATACAAATACATGATAATAACTATTTTTAAAAACCTCTGACAAATTCGGAGAGAATGTTTGTTTGAAAACTACGAATATTATT
The DNA here is from genome assembly GCA_927399475.2 of Acleris emargana. NCBI lineage: Eukaryota > Metazoa > Arthropoda > Insecta > Lepidoptera > Tortricidae > Acleris > Acleris emargana. The sequence continues at coordinate 411,992 of OV656851.1, forward strand.
ATAGTTATGATATTTCCACGCACGACGAGCCGCCGCCGCACCACACGCCCGCCCCCACCTACAAGTTGGGTGTACGGATTTTTAAAATGTCCTTTCGATTTTATACGCAATAGAGAGCAGTTAAAAAAATAATAAACATGGACGGAAAGTGTTTTCATATGTTATTTTACTCCTAAGAGTAAAATGAGGCAATTTCCGTCCTTGTGTTTCAATCGGAAAACCGATCTTTCCGAGCAGGTTTGAGAAAATGTAGTTTTTATGGCAAACTTGACTACAAAGTGTATGAAAACATAATGTATTGGTGATGACATGAAGTCTGACACAACGCTAAGAATAGCTTAATAGCGAGTAAACCTACCGTAAAAGACATCGGCGTGTTTTATTATTATACCTAAACAGGGTCTTTTGTTCGTCACCAATTGCTAAACCTACTTTGTTACCAATATGTTACAAAACTTATAAATTAGGTAACTAACAAAATGTTTTTTAAAGTTGTGGCACTGATATTTTATATTATACGGCGCAGTCAGCAGAGTTGGTAGGTACCCTGCCGACGGAGCTAGCATTCCGGTAAGAATAGATTAAATAAGGGATAAAGATAAGGGCACATAATTTGTGTGTTGAGTGGAATAAATAAGGAAAATAAATAAGTATCAGGGGACAATTGACCCCTTGAATTGATTGATTGATTTGAGATGGAGTGACGACCTTGAAAGGATCGCGGGAAAGCGGTGGATGCGAAAAGCACAAGACCGGTCTGAGTGGAGAGCCTTGGGGGAGGCCTATGTCCAGCAGTGGACGTCTTTCGGCTGACATGACTTTAGACGAAAAATAATATGCCATGATGGCTCATGAATATTAAAAAAAAACACCTTCGTCCCTTTTGTATATAGACCACATTTACATAACTAATGATAGGAATGCATCGACAACTACATTACCATACAACCTTAACTCCAAAGCATCTCAAACACGATCAAGACCCGATTAGCCCGCTTAAGGGTAATGGGCGATTAATATGCCGACATGCCACCCCGTGCGGTCCCGGCCGGCGCGGCATGCGCCATGATATGCACAGGCTGTCATGGGGCATACTTGGATAGATCAGTTGAACTTTAGATACAATACGCCAAGGAGTTTGTAGCTAAGGAAAGGCAAACAATCACACAGTACCCACATGATGGTAAGGGGCAACTAAAACCCATAAACATTTTCAAATCTCAGGGGACCAACCCAAAGGGCAAAAATGAAGAATTTTTGACCATTTACTGCAAACGCGACATTATTAATGCCATTTGTCATGGTATGGAAGACTGGAAGACCAACACGGACACACGACAGTCATCATCACGGTATGGATAAAGGCAAGTGAGCATATTGGCCACCTGGGGGGTTATTACGACATATCTATGAAGGAGTTTGTAGCTAAGGAAAGGCAAACAATCACACAGTACCCACAAAGGAGTTTGTAGCTAAGGAAAGGCAAACAATCACACAGTACCCACATGATGGTAAGGGGCAACTAAAACCCATAAACATTTTCAAATCTCAGGGGACCAACCCAAAGGGCAAAAATGAAGAATTTTTGACCATTTACTGCAAACGCGACATTATTAATGCCATTTGTCATGGTATGGAAGACTGGAAGACCAACACGGACACACGACAGTCATCATCACGGTATGGATAAAGGCAAGTGAGCATATTGGCCACCTGGGGGGTTATTACGACATATCTATGAAGGAGTTTGTAGCTAAGGAAAGGCAAACAATCACACAGTACCCACAAAGGAGTTTGTAGCTAAGGAAAGGCAAACAATCACACAGTACCCACATGATGGTAAGGGGCAACTAAAACCCATAAACATTTTCAAATCTCAGGGGACCAACCCAAAGGGCAAAAATGAAGAATTTTTGACCATTTACTGCAAACGCGACATTATTAATGCCATTTGTCATGGTATGGAAGACTGGAAGACCAACACGGACACACGACAGTCATCATCACGGTATGGATAAAGGCAAGTGAGCATATCGGCCACCGGGGGGTTATTACGACATATCTATGCAGTTCAGTTTACGCTGAGAGAAAAGGGCAGAGCTATAAAACTGCCACAGCTCTGTCATTTACGCTCTCCGTAAAATGAACTGCCTAGCTGTGTCATAATAACCTTCCTGATAGTTTTTTTTTAAATGGCATTGGAAGGCAAACGAGCACACAGGTCACCTGATGGTAAGTGGAAACTGTGACCCATAGACATTCGCATTCACAAGACTGCAAATACACTGCCAACCCTGAGGACTAATATGGAATGCCTCTATGCTAGTCATTTCACCTGCTGTCTTATCCCCAAACCGGAATGCAACAATGCAAACACTGCTGCTTGGCGGTAGGATAATGGATAGAATGGTGGTACCAACCCGGACGGACCCTGCATAAGGTCCTCCCACACTGTCTGTGTGGTTTATCAAGCTCAAGACTGCCAATCCAAGACTGCGAATGCGTTGGAAACGATGAGGACCAAAATAAAATACTTCCATACTAATTATTTCACGGGTTGCCTTACAGCTGCTTAGTGGCAGGTATAAAAGGCAGAATAGCAGATTGACTTCATGCCATGAGCGTGTCTACAGTTTGCCCCCTCGAAGGTCATGGTGCCTGCGTTATGCCGACGGCATTGAGCCTGGTTGGATACTCGCCAACATCTGATCGGAAGACGTACAGTGAAGGTAATACACACAATGCAAAGGAAAATCCCGTTTTATATTAAAATAGCTTAGGTTTAGGCCAGCCTTACACCTGTAAGTTTTACTTACGTAAGTAGGGACACCGCTATCTGTTAGAACGAGAATTAAATATTTCTATTTAATTCTAACAAATAGCTGCGTCCCTACTTGCGTAAGTAAAACTCACGAGTGTAAGGCCGGCCTTAAACAATGCAGGGGTATGAACACCATCAGATATATCGGGACATACATATAAGGTGCTTCAAAATCTCTGATTAAAGCTTCCAAACTATACGGTTATAATTCATTCAAATTCAAATAATTTATTTCAAATAACTAATATTCATTTGGTTAGTGACAAGAAGAGATTATCCTTACATCTATGTTAGGGATACATTGAATATGTTGATAAATGTAAACACTGCAACTCATATGAGACTTATCGATTTATACTCGTACAATGTATATGGTTAGCTTTGTAAGCTAGTGACCTTGCCTCAGGCTGCAGGTCCCGCGTCCGTACCCCGGGGTACAAACATTTGCTGATGAAGTATAGAGTATGATGAATAGTTATGGATGTTTTCTGTGTGTCTATTTCAAATTTATAGGATAGGTTAGAGTAGATTTAGGAAGTTTAATTAATCAAAATATCGTTTAGTTACAAATTATTGTAAGACTATTAGGTAGTGCTTAAGTTATTTTTGTTCATACTAACACAATGGCTGATGAAATGAAGTATAAAAAAGCGTCTTTTGTAGAGCTCGCCAAAATTACATTTATTCGTTTAAATATAAACAGCTTAAGCTAATGCTATTAGATATAAACAAGATATACATCTAAAAGTTACTCCAAAGTCAAACACACCTAACTTCGAACAACGCACTAGACCGCACTTCAAACAAACATGTTGAGAGCCGCAAACTGCACAATGGCTCCAAATCATACAGATATTAAAAGACGTGGGCAAGGAACGCGCTGTTGGTAAACAATTCAAGTAATTATGCAAGTAATACATTAATTATGTATGTTAGACTAGAATTACCACGCGGTGACGTCACCCGCTTCCTAGTTTGGCCGGCGCGTGTTACACAAATATTTCCTAGATGTATGCATGTCTTTCCTTTTGAGTTATTACACACAACAAAAACGGGTCTCGTCGTATTTGAATGGATTATTAGGAGCTGAATAAAGCCATGTTGTTGCTTGCTGTCTTTATACATTAAAAACCCCATCAAACTGGACATATCTCTTTGACGTTTTAGAGAAATAGAGCTTGACAGATAAACGGACAGATAGATGGACGGACAGACGGACAGATGGACAGACCTATACGGATAGCAAAGGACATACTGTGACATATGCTAAGTTGGTGGTACTATCAGCCCATTGGAATCGTGACCCACCATAGAACGGTGTCACAGTGACATTATAAAACAATTGGTTTGACACTTCTTATGACTTGAAATGACTTGAATCATAACGTCACTGTGACACAGTTCTATGGTGGGTCAGGGTTCCAATTGTCTGATAGTACTTAGCGGTAATAATGTCAACACGATAATTTATTGGTCGGGGTTGACCAGCCCGTATAAGTTTCACTCTCGTAGTCCGTTACTCCCCTGGCGCTGATGGGCTGCGTTGGGACGGAGTAGATAGGAAAGTCACCTTAGGGTTCCGTTTTTCAGTGTTTAGTCCGGAACCCTAAAAACTAGTAATCATCGGTTTATCCTTCCATATTTTATTCTTTGTTCGTTTCAAAGCCACAAACTATCTCTTGGCCGAATTTCTTGTCGCTCGGTTGAGGCGGTGACCCGACAGACAAATCAAACAAACAGACACGCTTTCGCATTCAGGATATAGGTAGTCGTATGTACTCGTGCGCACTTACGGGTGTGTACACTAGGCATATATTGAACAGCGTCGGTGGCCTAGAGGGTTCGGGGGTCCACTCGTGATCTGAAGGTTCTGAGTTCGAGCCCCCGCGGCCGCCATGTATGGTTACGAACGCTAATTCGGGACCCATTTAAAAAAATAGGCTTGAAGTCGTCAATGTCAGTAGAGATGCCAATTTGTAACTTATTGGAAACTCAACCTTATTGTTGTAGAATGACAGATTGACTTTGGACCTAAGGGCCCCAATATTTTCTAACTGAAGTGCATTACCCGATGCTCTTACGTCAAGGGAAAAACATCGTGAGGAGACCTGCACATTCAAACAGCTGAGGGTGTGAGAGGGGTAATTGAACAGAAGATCCTAAAGGGTAAAAGTGTACCTATCTGAAAGGGCCTATCTGTATGTTAAGGTAAGATAAGATAAGCTTGTTTTGAAAGAAGACAATCGCAATAGTAACGTGTGTTTGTTCTGAACCATAGCTGTGTAGACTACCACTACCCAAAGATAGCAATCGTATAGTGATCTAGCTGTTCAAATTGTATATGAATAAAATGTTATGTACTAACAAGGACGTCAATCCCTTTGTACGCGGTCGTTCTCTTCCATTTGTTCATTTGAGGAAGAATTTAGAAAATATTTTATCATATAGCATCTAAGATAGACCTTATTGCATTGCTATTTTCATACGATACGCCTCATTTGCTTTTAATTACATATTTAAATTGAAAAGCAAATGATTCGTTAGAACAGCGACTGCATTGTTTTGCATAGTTTCGGGAGTCAATTAGAAGCCAGCGTAGAGGACGCATATCAGTTGTATTCTTCCAAACCATAAAGAAGATAAATATAAAAGTTTAATTTTAAATAACATCATCAGTGTCTAGGTTCACTCTTCTCTACAGTAGTAAGGGTAAAGATAATAAATATTTACAGGTAGGAGGACCTTGTGCAGAGTCCGTCCGGGTTGGTACCACCATCTTATCCATTAACCTACCGCCAAGCAGCAGTGTTTGCATTGTTGTGCTCCGGTTTAAGGATAAGACATCCGGTGAAATGACTAGCATAGAAGCATTCCATCTTAGTCCTCAAGGTTGGCAGTGCATTTGCAGTCTTAGGATTGCGGTCTTGTAAATGCGAATGTCTATGGGTCACAGTTTCCCCTTACCATCAGGTGGCCTGTGTGCTCATTTGCCTTCCTATGCCATAGAAAAGACCCGGAGGTCCGAAGACGTCAAAATATACCGTACATAATATTAGTGCTTTTTACTATAAATGGTAATGTCTGTAACAGTTGACCTACTCGCAAATCAAAAGTATTCATTCAAAATTCAAAATCAAAATTCAAAATATTTATTCTTTTGTTTTCGACATGTTATCGTATTGTTATTATCCATCGTAATGTTAACAATTCGATAGCATGTCGTAGGTAATATGGTTTTACCGATCAAACTAAGAGCTCCTAACGTGTTGCGTATCGCATTAATGTCTAGTAAATGTTTTAGTTTAAGTTTGAAGAGGGCAAAGTTGAAAGTGCTCAAAAACTAAAAACTCCACATTGTGTCTCATTATGTATGGATATATAAGCGCTTGGCATCAAACGTTTTACATGTAGTAAAATTCTCAGAACATTCTCTGAAAGCGTTATGCTGGGCGTATATTGCACGGGTCGCTTCCTTCAAATAAAAAAGACGTCAAAAGTGACGTAAATAATGAAACTGGGCTTACGTTTCCCGGAGCGAGGCAGCCCTTATATTTCACAAGGCGTAGTGTTGCTAAGGTTTGTCAAATTATCGGTTTTAAACGTATAAATAACGTCGCAATACATCTTGGGGATAATTACTATTTCAGGTGAAATAAAAGATCAAAGATGTTTATTCAGTAAGTAGGTAGGTAGTATACTTGTGGGAGGACCTTGTCATGTGCAGGGTCCGTCCGGGTTGGTACCACCATCTTATCCATTAACCTACCGCCAAGCAGCAGTGTTTGCATTGTTGTGTTCCGGTTTGGGGATAAGACAGCCCGTGAAATGATTAGCATAGAGGCATTCCATCTAAATCCTCAGGGTTGGCAGTGCATTTGCAGTCTTGTGAATGCGAATGTCTATGGGTCACAGTTTCTACTTACCATCAGGTGGCTTGTGTGCTCGATTGCCATCCTATGCCATAAAAAAAATGCCACTCAGCAACAAAAATCTACAAGAATAAAATAATATAACATTTACTTTTAACACAAAAATGGCAACGCGTATCTTCCGGAACTGTTCCATTTTAGATTCTTGCTGCAATGTACAATACCAGAAAGACAAGAAGTCAATCCTGTCACGTTGCACGACCGTTAAGTTTCCAAGTATTGATCATGTTGACAGCTTGTAAATCAATGCGGTTATCACTATTCCTTAACACGCAATAAATAAGTTTAGCGTTGTTTTACTTGTATTAACTTTGTCTTCGTCGTCACTTTATCAAAACACCAAATTTTGGTTGACTGTACATTACTACCACCATTCCACCTACACAGCCAAATTAACCAAAGGTGTACTATATCTGCTCGCACCAGTGACGTCACAGGCGTCACAGCCCTCGGAGGGTAGGCTCCCTGTCACCCGTTAACCTTCGTATGACCTTCATCACGGTAATCCCGCCTATTTAATTCACTAAAAACTTGCAAATGACCCACGGCAATGGGACCCTAAAGTTTTTACTCGTAATAACGTCAGGTTTCTTCAGTGCCTAAAACTAATTTATTTTTATTGTTATTCGACGAGTTATTTAAGTTGGATTTAAGTTTTCGTTTTAATGATGAATAAGACTTTTTATCTCGCCGCTTAGTCCCAATAAAAAAAAGAGTCAGACGTGGTGTAAAATAACCAGTGAAATGTGAACTTAATTTGCTTCTCTGTATTTTTCTGTAGTGGGTATCATTGTCAATGGAATTGGAAATATATTTTGTTTTTATTGAATTTTACTTCACTTCGTAAAACGTTAAAAACTCGTTATATCTTTGGACCAATAATGTTATAATGGCTAAACTCTAGTCTGTGTTTGGTACTATGTTTTTTTTTTTCTAAATAGATCTAAAGAAAATGACCTGCTGTCCAGTAAGTAAAATACATACTTACTTACTGGACAGCAGGAGATTCCAAATTTCAAATCTCGCTTCTTACTGGACAGTTGTGAACTCTCCGGTAGAGTTCACTTTCTGGATACTTTTTAGAGATGTTATGGCAACATTACATACCATTTTTGAGAAAATTCTATAACAACATATTGCGTTTTATCTCCCGTACAAAAATTCTTGGATGGAGTAGTAGGCCTTTTTTGTAAAGAAAATATGAAGATGTTTCTTTTTTTTTTGTATTTTCGCTTTTTCTTATTTTTTTGGTAATATATTGAAAATTTTAGAAGACATGCGAAGAACACACACAATGTGCGTAATAAAACAAGGAATCTATGTCTTTTATTCCTTTCTTGTTCTAGAAAATATGATACTTAATCGCTTCTTGCGTGCCCAAAGGAGGTAAGACAAATTTAAAACAAATTAAAATTAAAATTGTTTATTGTGAGTAAATATTAAACGCGAGGCCTGATGATAAAGGTCGCTTCTTCTTCTCGTGTCGATGGTTCCTATTTTCATCAGAATGTGCAGGACCAGAAACGTACGACAGCTAAGGCTCTGTCCGTATAAAGGTCGCTGCGGGTAAATCTCTTTGCATCAACGATGATATTTCGAAATATAATAACGCCAGACAAAAACAAAACGCATCGCTTCTGCAAGAAAGAACATATAAAACCGATTGGATTTTGTCAGGAAATCCGCCATTTTGTCATAAGAACCGCTGGAAAAACCTTAGCCTAATCCATCCGCGAACATTTCCAATTAGTGGTTCGTGCCGTAATTCAAACCTTTGTGCGGGAGTTAATTGGATATGCGGACGGAGCGCCGGAGGCTGGTTGACTGTAAAATTCCCGACCAATCGCGATGCGTGTTGCGTCGACACCAATCGTATCACTTTCTATGACCAGGGGGGTTATTATAACGTAGCTATGCAGTTCAATTTACGCTGCGAGAAAAGAACAGAGCTATTTAACTGCTATAGCTCTGTCCTTTACGCTCGCCGTAAAATGAACTGGATAGTTATGTCATAATAACCCCCCAGAGTAGCATTGTACCGAAAAGTAACTTCTCACATCGTGAAAGGGTATTATGAGAAATTCTTGGAAATTTATTAGAATATTCTTATGTATGGAAAGTGAAGATTCTCAATGCTCTCAAATGTTTCCGATAATATTCTCAGTAATTTCTTTAGAAGATTTCTTAACTTCTAAGAATGTACTGCAACTTTTACATTGCTAGACCAGGGTCACTACGAACATCCGACGTGGTGGTAATTTACATGGTACACATCGTGTAGGTTGCATTTCAATAGTATGTTTCGGCCAAAAGTTTTCTTTATAAGGGTAGGTAGTTAGCGTGGGTTAGTGTGGATCTATATTGTAAGGTGATTAAATTATGATTAACTAGCTGCGTTGTCCGCGTGTCCGTCAGCGTTGAAATCGTTCATGGCTAATCGCGGGTAAGAAGTCTGCCTGCCCTGCCTTTCTTCGGGCTTTAAACCAGCTTCATCCTAAATTTTATCAAAATCGGATTAGCTTTAGCATACATAATATTAGTATGGCTGATGATTTTTAGGGTTCCCTACCAAAATGGTAAAAAGAGAACCCTTATGGTGCGACTTCGAGCCCTTTCACACTAGCGTTTTTGCCGGCGGTTTCTCGGCGGAGCGTCGCGGTGACGCCGCGTAGACGCGGCGATCAAGCCACGTACGGTCACTACTGTTGGCGTAACCGCGACGGCACGCTGGCGGCATTTAATCGCGAAGATATCGCAGCGTGCTCGCCGCATGCACGCCGCGTTCCCGCTCCGCCGAGAAACCGCCGGCAAAAACGCTAGTGTGAAAGGGCTCTTCGGTGTCTGCCCGTATCTCACAGCAGTTTTTCTCTGAAGTCTCTCTTTGACATATCAACTTGAAATTTGGCAAATATGTAACTTACTGGTCCGCATTTGACTTTAAAAAAAAAAAAAATTAACTAAATATGTGAAGCTTTTGCGCGCGACTCCGTCCGTGCAGAAGTCGCTTATCGCTATACCCTCTTAAAAACTACTCTATAGTGCTATTCCAGACTATAATCTCTGAGAAAATTTTCATTTAAGTTGATCCGTTTTGCCGTTCTAGCGTGATTAAAGTAACAAACATTGAAACTTTCGCTTTTATAATTATTAGTAAAATTCTAAATAAGACGTTATAATTGCATGCATGTTAAATTATTATAAATACCTATACTAGGTATATCTTAATAACCTTGCAAGCTTTCACATTTCATAACCGTAATAGGTATAATAATTATTATTTATTTTCAACATTAAATAGACATTTTATCCTTATTACCGAATATCTTCCTTTAACAAAATGTATCCTGTAAGGCACCGAAACGTAATATTAAAATATTCAAGATAATACATAAAACCTACTTTGTCACAAATAAGCCGTCAGCGGCGGACAGGCGTCAAAACTTTTAATAACGTAAACGAAAACTAATTACGCTCGAAGTGATTAATATCTCGTCTCGTCACGCCGCGAGTGACAACTTCGGAAAATGTTCCGGTTCGGCAAAAACCGGTACTTGCCAGTCACTGTCTGTACCGAACACGCCAACAAGTTGGATAGTTTTTAAACTATCCAAGTTGGGATAAGTTCTAACAAAACATACTAAGACCGTTGTAATGGATAAATAGACAATTGACAGTCTGACACAAATCAACCTAGTCCCATACTAAACTCTAGGCTTGTACTGTGGGTGCTAGACAACGATAAGCATACTTATAAAGAGAAATATGTAGTTAAATAAAGGTTTTTTTTTTTTATAGCATGGGAAGGCAAACGAGCACACAGGCCACCTGATGGTAAGTGGAAACTGTGACCCATAGACATTCGCATTCACAAGACTGCAAATGCGTTGCCAACCCTGAGGACTAAGATGGAATGCCTCTATGCTAGTCATTTCACCGGCTGTCTTATCCCCAAACCGGAACACAACGATGCGAACACTGCTGCTTGGCGGTAGGTTAATGGATAAGATGGTGGTACCAACCCGGACGGACCGTGCACAAGGTCCTCCCACACTGTCTGTGTGGTTTATCATGCTCAAGACTGCCAATCCAAGACTGCGAATGCTTTGGAAACGACGAGGGCCAAAATAAAATACTTCCATACCTACTAATTATTTCACCGGTTACCTCACAGCTGCTTAGTGGCTGGTAAAAAAGACAGAATACTAGATTGACTTCATGCCATTACTAGCGTGTCTACAGCTTGCCCCCATGTGGGCCGTCTGCCTGTTCGTCCATTGATGGCAATAAAAATATGTCTATAGATACACGTATCGCACCTTAAAAACAATAGTGACCTAATTCAAAATTTCAGATTTCAAACATCAAGTCATAAATTAAATTGTTATAGAGACCTAATTCGAAATTTAAAATTTCTTAACTAGGTCGATATTGTTCTGAAGGTGCGATATATATAATTATATCTATAATCAAACCCGGTACGCTAGCTTTCTAGGCAGGGTTACTACCAACTGCTACGTGTCGTCAATGAATGATACGAGTAGGTTGTTCAATGAATTAAGTCAATTAAACATCTATACCTTATAATTAGTTGTTTACGTAGGTCAGTCTTCTTAAGAAAAAAACTTCTTTCATATTATGGTACTTAAGAGTCAATACGAGTCGAGTTTACTTGTGGGAGGACCTTGTGCAGGGTCCGTCCGGGTTGGTACCACCATCTTATCCATTAACCTACCGCCAATCAGCAGTGTTTGCATAGTTGTGTTCCGGTTTGGGGATAAGACAGCCGGTGAAATGACTAGTATAGAGGCATTCCATCTTAGTCCTCAGGGTTGGCAGTGCATTTGCAGTCTTGTGAATGCGAATGTCTAAGGGTCACAGTTTCCACTTACAATCAGGTGGTCTGTGTGCTCATCGCCTTAATATGCCTTTTTTTTCTTTTTTTTATCGCATTGAAAAAGTAAACAAACAAAACAATATACGCTCTAAGGCGACCTATGGTTTATATTATATTATCATTTTTAATCTCCACAATTTAAAAAATATTTTATAAACTGCCGTTATTCTAATAAGAAAGCTTGAACGAATAATAGCCGTGATTAAAATTTATCGTTTTTAATATAGGTAATGTAAGTTTCGTAAATTGTTCTACATCAATAACATGCTGCGTTACAAATTCTAATGTTGGTATTTTAAATCTGTTAACATTAACAAAGGTGGTCCGGTTTCGAGCAGCTGCCCACCGTCAACGGATAAAGGGGTTTACTAGAAACGGAGACTTTGTTAACATAACCTCAAATCCGCAGTGGGTTGTGACACGCACCATTGGTTTTGTAATAAAACTGAGAATTTCAATTGTATTGTGATAAGAATTGTTAATTCATAAGTACACTCAGACACGTGATTCTTAGGCCACCGTGGAACTATGTCAAAGTGACGTAATAGATAAAGTCTTAAGTCCGTAACGACTTTTTTTTTTTATATCATAGGAAGGCAAATGAGCACACAGGCCACCTGATGGTAAGTGGAAACTGTAACCCATAGACATTCGCATTCACAAGACAGCAAATACACTGCCAACCCTGAGGACTAAGATGGAATGTCTCTATGCTAGTCATTTCACCGGCCGTCTTATCCCCAAACCGGAACACAACAATGCGAACACTGCTGTTTGGCGGTAGGTTACTGGATAAGATGGTGGTACCGACCCGGACGGACCTTGCACAAGGTCCTCCCACAAGTAATTGAGTAAGTATTTAGTACGTAAATTTGCAATACTTCCATGGTAGTCTAGAACTTAATCTTGTCGGTTTTTCCCGTGTCTTCCCGTGGATGTCATAAGAGGCGACTTAGGGAATGAAGGCTGGTAGTACTGTTAGGCGATGGGCTTGCCACCTGTCACTAATACACTGTTAAACATCTTGGCCTAATTGTGCAAAATGTGGTTGCAGAATTAGCTACAACTTTTTGGAGTTGTTGGTAATTCTGTAGATCTGCCGAACCAACTCTGGGAATAAAGTGAGTTTATCTTTATCTATGTACATGCAGTCGTATAAGTAATAAATTAAATAGAACACCTCCACCCCCAATGCTACCAACAAACGGAAATTTCATGCCTACAATAACATAATAATGTAATGATAATATAATAACAGGCCATTATGACCGTGACATTATGGAAGCGATCCACCGGAAGTCCAACAATGGGCATCAGATCGCTGACGGACCAAGGTGACTCCGGCGCAGATAGACTGATAGATAAATCGATACATAATTATCTCAATCTCATTGCTACAGAAACGTCAGGTGATTTACGTTAAAAACTCACGTTCATATGAACAGAGTAACATTATCCAATTGGTTGGAAAATGTATTTTTAATTTGACGGGAGAACTATTTAAAAGAAATTGGCGGAATATTTTGATGATGCTATTAATCTTGTTGGTAGGGTTACCTATCTTAAGTTCGATAAACTTTTGTCCGCCGTTTTGACTGAAAATTAATTTCTCTTTAAACATTTTGAAAAGGTGATGGATTCAGAGTAAAATTATTTTCGGACAAACAAAACAGCGGACAAAAGTTTTTCGAAACATTGATAAGATACTTGTTTGTAGTGACCCTCCCAGCCTACGATAAAATACATTTATTCAGTAAGTAGGCCACACGGGCACTTTTACACGTCAAAGAATCTACCAGCGCTTCACAAGAGGAGACCACTGCTGAGAAGAAACGCCGCAAGAAACTCGGCAGTCAGTCATTTTTTAAATATATTTAATGTTACAATGGTATACTTAGTCTAGCATTATATCAATCTATAAATATTAAAATAAAAAAATATATTAAATAAGCTGCGTAGTTTCAGCAGGAAAACACACCAAAATCTTGCGAGAGATAGAGGGAGAAAAAAAATAATAATAATAAGAGAACACCTACCTAGGTGTAAGTATATAAGACGGTGCAAGACGACCACATAAGATTGATATGTTTTCCTACATCAACGGTGTCCCCTAGACAAGATAAAGCTACTGAATTTGAAAAATAAATAAAAAATAATTAAGTTTCGGGTTTAGGCCAAGCATTTTTGTCTATTAGATAGTCCTCGATCCTATAATACGCTTTAGACATTAACGACTTTTTCAAGTAATATTTAAGTGCTGGAAAGGGTAGCTTTAAAGCTATGTCAGGTAATTTATTATAGAAATGAATGCATTGACCAACAAATGATTTATATACTTTACGGACGCGGAATTTTCGAATAGCGATTTTATTTTTATTTCTAGTATTGAAATTATGTATATCAGAATTTTATGTGAAAGAATCTAAATTTTTAATAACATAAATAATATTCTCATAAATAAATTGAGACGCTACAGTTAAGATATTAATTTCCTTAAAAAGTTTTCTCAGCGAGTCACGGGAATTTAAGTTGTAAATAGAACGAATGGCCCTTTTTTGTAACAAAAATATAGTTTGTCAAGTATGTCAGCTGCCTTACCCCAAACCAGAATACCGTACGACATGACACTATGGAAATAACTATAATAAACTAGGCGAGCTGTCTCAATATTGGTTAGCTGTCTAATTTTCCTAACGGCGTAAGCTGCCGAACTTAGTTTACCTGCCAGTACAGCTATATGGGGACTCCATTGCAAATTTTTATCTATAGTTATGCCTAGGAAAACTGCCTTATCTACGATTTGCAAACACTCGTAATTTATAAAAATACTAGAATCTAACGGCTTAACATTAGGCAAAGCGAACCTAACACATTTAGTCTTCTTAGCATTTAGTAGCAAATTGTTGCTAGTAAACCAATTAAGTACTTTAACTAATAAAGTGGTGTTTATCCTACTGTAGTCTATGGATTTTCTGTCTACCTTGAAAATTAGTGAAGTATCATCAGCAAAAAGTACAATATCACAAAGTTTATCTACTGTTGGTGGTAAGTCATTTATGTAAACTAAAAATAGAAAAGGTCCTAAAATAGAGCCTTGAGGCACACCTATTTTTACTGTAGCTCCATCAGATTGCGTTTCGTTTACAACAACTGTTTGAGTTCTATCACTTATATAAGAAGACATAAGACTTATAGCTTTATTGGACAATCCATAATGTTCTAATTTTAAAATAAGGGTCGTGTGAACCACGCAATCAAAAGCTTTAAACTTAAACTTTAGAAAGATCACAAAATATTCCTAAACCCTCACCCTCACCACATACATAACATGTACATAACACGCGCGTGGTGAAAACAAGTAACAACAGTTTGCAAAAATAAGACCCAGACGATAGTAAAGGATCAAGGGTATCATTATATCTACAGTATGCAAAAGTGAAGAATCTATTTTCGAAACTGTATGGTAATAAATAGATTGGTTTCTATATTTGCATGCCTCTTACTCTTATGAAAAGACGAGGGAAGAAAAGTTACGGAGTAATGAAAACAGCTTTAGGAAAATACCTTTTATTATCATCATCATCGCTACTGATATAGTGACGACGCGCTGGCCGAGTTGGTAGTGACCCTGCCTACGATGTTAGCGGTCCTGGGTTCAAATCCCGGTTAGGGCAGATATTTGTGTGATGAGCGCGAATATTTGTTCCTGAGTCATAGATGTTTACTATGTATTTAAGTATATATTTATCTATATTTATAAGTATTTATATCGTTGTCTAGTACCCATAATACAAGCCTAGAGCTTAAATTGGGACTAAGTCAATTGGTGTGACATTGTCCCCTAATATTTATTTATTTATTTATTACTTATTTATATATGAAATCTTTAAAAAAAAATGATTCATGGTTACTTAATAAATAAATCTTTGTTTAAAAACCACATGTTAAAGATAAAAATAAAGATAAAGAGACATTTATTCGCAACAACACAAAATTACATTACGTCGGTGATACTGCAAACCGGGTAACCAACCAATTTATGATAGAGCAAAATATACCTTACTGTATTATTGAAAAGGTGCATTTTGCTCTTTATTTAAAATGTTACTTACGCGATTTTGCAGTTTCACCGACGATTACATAGATACAAATAAGAAGAAGACAGACATTTTTTTTTTTATTTTTTTTTTTTATTCCGTGCCGTGTGGTTGCCGAGTTAGAATAGTGCCACTCCATGTCTTCCCGTGGATGTCGTAAGAGGCGACTATGGGAATAAAGGCTTCTAGAACTGTTAGGCGATGGGCTTGCCACCTGTCACTAATACACTGGGAAACATCTTAGCCTACTTGTGCAAAATGTGGTTATAGAATTATCGAGAAGTTTTAAGACTTGTTGGTAATTCTTTAGCTCTGCCTACCCCACTCTGGGAATGAAGGCGTGAGTTTATGTATGTATGTATGTATTTTTTTTTTTATAGCATGGGAAGGCAATCGAGCACACAGGCCACCTGATGGTAAGTGGAAACTGTGACCCATAGACATTCGCATTCACAAGACTGCAAATGCGTTGCGAAGCGGCCCCTCACCATGCATGTCGTTTGCAAGACATTGCCAATTAAGGTATAAAGAAAATATTAAAAGCTACATACATACATACATAAACTCACGCCTTCATTCCCAAAGTGGGGTAGGCAGAGCTACAGAATTACCAACAACTTTTAAAACTTGTTGATAGTTCCGTAACCACACTTTGCATAATTTAGGCTAAGATATTTACCAGCGTATTAGTGACAGGTTGCAAGCCCATCGCCTAACAGTACTACAAGCCTTTATTCTTTATTAAGTATTTATTTTTGTTTTTAAAGCTAAAATATTTTTAAACGCACTTTAAAGCAAAGAAAATAAATTTTAGCGGGAAAAGCTTTTATTAAAGCTCACGAGTAAGTGGCAAACGTCCGGATCAGCGGTTGTAAGTTCCGTCACGTCCCGCGCGAGACATAAAGACATTTTAATACTTCGCGTGTAACGCTTATTTATTACCTTAAAGGATTCTAGAGGAGTATTGAGGAATTTAAAATAAAATATGTGAGGGAACATTGGAAAAAGGGTAGGAAAAGTTAAGTACTTACGACCTGAGTGCGACCTATTCACATGTCAGTGACGACGCGCTGGCCTAGTTGGTAGTGATCTTGCCTACGAAGCTAGCGGTCCTGGGTTCAAATCCCAGTAAGGGCATATATTTGTGTGATGAGCGCGAATATTTATTCCTGAATCATGGATGTTTTCTATGTATTTAAGTATATAGGGTAAAGTCAGCCAGAAACCTGTAGTCGGCCTCTGCCTATACTTTGAATGAGTGTGAAGAGTGCGAAACATATATTTCCCACTCTTCGCACGCATACAAGGTCGACTACTGGTCTCTGGCTGACCACTGGTGACTTTACCCTATTTATCTATATTTAAGTATTTATATCGTTGTCTAGTACCCATAGTACAAGCCTAGAGCTTAGTTTGGGATTAGGTCAATTGGTGTGACACAGTCCCCTGATATTTATTTATTTAATTCTCAAAGCCGATACATTGATACGATAACACGTACTCGAATTTCCATTTTCCAGCAAGCAAAAATCGGAAAGCGTTTCATAAACAAACGAAATTACGTTTTAACCGAATCCCAGTACAAAAACACACGTAAATAAATACTGGAAAACGTGTAAAATACAATATCGGGTTTTGCGAGCCAAAAGTTATTGTGGCCACCAATTTCCGAGGAATAAGTCGTAAACAGACCCGATATAAAAATATTTTATAGGCAGTGTGGACGCGCCTTATCAGTTGGTTTACGGGTCGGGCCCGACGACGTTTACTGCCAATAAAGGTGTGTTCACAATCAAAGTTTTTTCGAACATTGTTTTTGCGGGCATTGATTTTTATGTCCGGTGCTTAGGTTCGATGATAGCAATTTGAAGGGTCAATAATGTTTTACAATCAATGCAAAATATAATTTGCAATCATTTGTTTTTTTTTATGATATAAATGGTTATGCTCAGGCTTAAGGTATTACTCTTCGTACGTTTTTTTATGGAATTGAGAAGCAAATCGAGCAGGCAGGCCCCTGATGGTAAGTAGCTCTAAGGCCATGGACATTGTATTATTCCAAGATCGGAACAGCGTGCTGTGAGATGTGAGTCGAGATCTATACCTGCACAATATCTGCACCGCTGAATAGATATTATGCGCTACAGAAATAAATAAACATCACATCACCCATATTTGTGAAGAAGTTGTGGCTAAATCAACATGATGAGACTGAGCGTTGATTCTAAGCTTGTAGTATGTAGTATGTATTAGTATATTTAATTATTATCTATGTATTATGTATTAGGCGATGGGCTTGCAACCTGTCACTAATACACTGGTAAACATCTTAGCCTGATTGTGCAAAACGTGGTTATAGAATTATCTACAACTTATTTAAGAGTGCTTGGTAATTCTGTAGCTCTGCCTACCCCACTCTGGGAATGAAGGCGTGCGTTTATGTATGTATTATGTGTTTTATTAAAGCAGTTTTTTTCCTATTTCTCTGATGTATGATCTTATTTCTGTTATTTTATTAATTTCCTCTAGCATTGTCCTTGCTAATTCTACTCCAAGCTTAACCAGAATGCCGTGTGGGAAAAGTTCGTCTATGTACATTCCCTATATAGATGTTAACATGTCTTGTAATGGTTTACATACATACTCGTACCACTTCAGGCAACTGATCATAATCACCGCAAACATTGGAACTAAGCACCAGTAACGCAGCACATGGTGCCGGTGTCCGGCCGGACGGCGAGCCAATGGGTCGCGAAACAACCGGCGGTGCTTGGGCCACTCCGTTCAAGCCCCATTTACCCACCGACACGATGTGACCTTAAATACTAGGGCAGCGGGGGAAACCTTCAGCCGTTAAGTAATTGGTTACAGAGAGAGAAAAGAAAAAAAAGATCTGTGGCGATTTTTCTAATCAAATCGGAGAAATACTGGAAAAGGGCCGAATCTTAAGTACCCGAAACCGACGTGCGTGCATGACTCGATGTATGAATGTTGAAGAAGCGAAAGAAATTTGTCAAGATCGTAGCAAGTGGAAAGAAGTGGTCTCTGCCTACCCCTCTGGGAAACAGGCGTGATTTAATGTTTGTATGTATGTACATAATATAATTGATTTTTAACGTATTATTACGAAAATGAACCGGTTCTTTACTTTTTTGCGGCGCTTTTTCTCGGTAGTGGTTTCCTCTTAAGAATGACTAGTAGATTTTGACATTTTTGTCATAACAAAGTCCTCATGCAGCCTATATGACTAAATAAACAACACTCAACGGCTGAGTCAAGGGGTCAAGATAAAGCAGATCGTCGAAGTCATGGTTGTAATTAGAGATTACTACCACTAGTTAAGCACTAACAGCAGTTAGAGACGACGCGGTAATAACGTTTTATGGACCTCGAACGATGAGGTTTAGAACCATTATATGACTGTTGCACAGCTCTAACAGGATAAGCTCTATAACAGGGCTATATAAGCCGCTAATGACAATGTTTGATTTTACTTAAAATTATAATTATTTAATAGTTGCATTTAGTAAGGTTTGTTTATTATGATAAGTATGATTTAAAAACAAATATTGGTAAGGCAAAGGTTGGTTGTTTAAAAACTCATTTATATTGCAAATTGTTGATTGCCATTATAGGTAATACCTATAGGTACAACTATTAAATGTCATACTTTAAGAAAAGTCAAATTCGCATGATTGCTAAACGTTGGAAGTTAAATCGTTACATTTACTTAGACCGTCATTGAAAACGACTTATTGTAAACTTAAGTGGTCGTAAAAAAAACTTGTAGAACGGTTTATACATACATACATAAACTCACGCCTTCATTCCCAAAGTGGGGTAGGCAGAGCTAAAGAATTACCAACAACTTTTAAAACTTGTTGATAATTCTGTAACCACACTTTGCACAATTAGGCTAAGAGGTTTACCAGCGTATTAGTGACAGTGACAGGTTGCAAGCCCATCGCCTAACAGTACTACAAGCCTTGTTCCCTTAGAACGGGTTATTTTAGGACTAAAACAGTAGCGTAGTAATTATATCCTCGTCGCTCTATCACCGATCGATTTTAATGTCTCGCACATGTTATGTTCAAATCAATTACATCGTTTGGAAGCACTCAGCGAAAGTCTAACATTCCTTTGACACGCCATTCCGGAAATAATTTGGATTTAATTAAGAATATCAATTATTAAACCATTTTCCATCGGCCGGGGCCGCGGCGGCGCCCAATTCGGCGAGTTGTTGAACCGTTAGCTGCGGTTTTGCTCAAGTTCTCCTATTGATTTTACTCAAACTAAAAGAAAGGCTGTGTAATCCATTAAGATATAAAAATTATGCTCAATATTGATATTTAAATGAATAAAGACATACATGAGTAAATAAAAAGAACTCTTGTCATATTTCTTCTGTATGAACCACAGAGACAACATCAAACGATTTAACAACCCTTTATACAAACTCATTTACATTCAAACCTCGAATCTCCCAGCGCTCCAGGGCGACCAACATGACGGCTCAATTTGGCATAGACAACTTCACAACGGAAGATCCAATTTGTTCGGAATCGGCGCCCGTTGGTGTAGCGTGAAACACATTCTTTCTCCTTACGCAATTGCGTGACTCGACCGAGTTAGCGATACGGTAATCTTTGACGTGCAAGTGACAGGCTTACTTTTTTTAAAGATGGCGAAGGTTAATTACTGGCTAGTAGGAAAAGAAAACGTGGGTGGTGCTAAACGAGCAGCAACGCCGAGCATCAGGCGGCGGTAAATAACCTGACCCTCTCCGATCCCCGTCGGAGGCCGGCTATTACAAGCCGAGAGGGAGTAAATGCCCTCAAAAAGCGTAGGAACGCCAACCCGCAATGGCCAGCGTGGCGTTACAAGGCCAACTAACCTGCATGCAGAGACAACCAATACCACGGCCCTCAGTTCCCAGTAGTCCTACTAGGCCTGGCTACGGCAGCGGTCGGGGGACCAGTAGGACAGAGGGTGCTAAGAATCCCTGGGAGAACGGATACGGCTGCCAACACGTCTACTTGGCTACATATAATGTTAGGACACTGTTAACGGAAGAACGCTATCAAGAATTGGAATCTGAAGTCCTCAATAAAATAAAATGGGACATAATGGGTCTTAGCGAGATAAGAAGAAGAGGAGAAAACCTTGTTAAATTAACATCTGGACAATTACTTTATTACAAAGGATACGAAGACAAGTCGCAGGGTGGTGTGGGACTCCTCATTAATACCTCAATGGCAAAGAAAATGCGTAACATTGCAGCGGTGTCACCACGTGTCATCTATGCCACTTTTGATTTAAGTAAACGTTACTCACTCAAGGTCATCCAGGTCTACGCACCAACATCCTCACACTCAGATGACGAGATTTTGGAATTTTATGACGACTTAAGTACTGCTATAAGGGTAGATCCTGCATTCTACACCGTTGTTATTGGCGATTTCAACGCCAAGTTAGGGAGACCCCGAGAAGGTGAGGAGTTTGTGGGCAAATTTGGTTTGGGGGAAAGGAACTCAAGAGGGCATGACCTGGCAAGTTATCTCTGTCAGCAAAAATTATTTGCCATGAATACGTTTTTCCAAAAGAAACCACAAAAAATGTGGACTTGGAGAAGCCCAGACGGTAAAACAAAGAATCAAATCGATTATATTCTTAGCTCTAGAAGGTATATCTTCGAGGACGTGGATGTTATCAACATGGTGGGCGCGGGAAGTGACCACCGCATAGTTAGAGCTCGACTAACCTTCAACCTCAAGCTCGAGCGGCGACGCTTGGTCGAAAGTAACAGACCACCTGAAGACAGAAGGTATATAGAAGTACAGCAAGATTATTACCAGAGGAAGCTCGCAGAGAAACTGACAGCCGAGGATGCTTGGGACATAAACGCCATAAACGACCAACTAGTCTGCTCTATTAACGAAACGCTAGCGGAGATAAGACCTAAATCTAAATTAGCACAGGAGCCAAAGTCACAAGAGCTTTCCGCGCTGTTGGAAGAACGCAAGAACATCCTGGCCTCCACAAGCCAGACTGGCATCTCGCTGGTCAACAAGCAAATAAGGCACCTCCTTCGGAAACATCTTAGGCAGAGAAAACACAAGCTTATCTTAGAGACTATTGAGAAGCACAAGGGGCCAAAGGTGTTTAGGAAACAGCTAAAAAGAGGCAGCCAGCAGATTCATAGGCTGACGACGGAAGAAGGTTCCATAACAACTGATCGAACGGAAATTTTGGAAGCAGTTGAAAACTATTATTCAGAATTATACAGTTGCAAGAATCCGGAAAAGGCCACAGTCGGCAAGGACCCGCGAGCTCCATTAAGGAAACATCTTACTGAGGATCTTCCCGAGATCAGCTTGTATGAAATAAGACGTGCCCTTAAATTCATGAAAGCTGGAAGGTCGCCAGGCGAGGATAAGGTGACATACGAAAGTCTGCAGCATGGCGGGAGAGCAGTTTTAAAGCAGTTGCAGATACTGTTCAACAAAGTGTTGTTCGAGAGTGTGTCACCGGAGAAGTGGAGAAATGCAATAGTGATTCTGCTGCACAAAAAAGGCGATGTCACCAAACTCTCCAACTATCGGCCTATTTCCTTGCTGAGTCATGTCTACAAGCTCTTCACTAAAGTCATCACACTACGTTTAACTGGCCGGCTCGACGCAGACCAACCGGTGGAACAGGCAGGCTTCAGAGGCGGCTTCTCAACAATCGATCACATACACACTGTTCGCCAGGTGGTGGAGAAGGGCAACGAATATAACCAGCCCCTCGCCGTAGCCTTCATAGATTACGAAAAGGCATTCGACACGGTAGAACATTGGGCAGTTATACACTCCCTACAAAGATGCCAAGTAGACAGTAGGTATATAGAAGCCATCAAAGCGGTCTATTGTTCGGCTACTCTGCAAGTCAAACTGCACGAACTAACAAAACCAGTTCCGGTGAGAAGGGGTGTGAGACAGGGTGACACCATCTCCCCTAAACTGTTTACTTCTTGCCTAGAGGGTGTATTTAGGCTTCTCGATTGGTCAAATAGAGGCATTAACATCAACGGCAAACAGTTGTCACACCTACGATTTGCAGATGACATCATACTCTTCGCAGAGAGCCTGGAAGATCTGGAAGTCATGGTCACTGAACTGTACGACGTGTCAGTAATGGTGGGGCTTAGAATGAACATGGCAAAAACAAAGATAATGTGCAAGAACACCGATGCCACCCACATTACAGTTCATGGGCAGATATTGGACAGAGTGGAGGAGTATGTTTATCTCGGTCAAACCATGAGCCTAGAAAAGAACGGACAAGACCTAGAAATTCAGCGCCGAATTCGCTTAGGCTGGGCGGCTTTCGGTAAATTGTCCGACGTGCTCAAAGGGAACATACCGCTTAATCTCAAGCGCAGATGCTTCGAACAGTGTGTCCTTCCCGTGCTGGTATATGGAGCCGAAACTTGGACGCTCACGCAGAAGGTGGTTCATAAGCTGCAAGTCACGCAAAGGGCGATGGAGCGGGCGATGTTGGGCCTCTCTCTCCGAGACAGAGTCCGAAATACGGAGATCCGGAGACGAACAAGGCTCACCGATATAGCCAAAGTTATCACCCAAAGGAAGTGGAAGTGGGCTGGACACATATGCCGCAGAGGTGATGGAAGATGGGGTAAGGCTGTTGTCGAGTGGAGACCCAGAACCGGGCGGAGGAACGTTGGCAGACAAGGAATGAGGTGGACCGACGACCTGGTCAAGGTGGCGGGAAGGTGCTGGATGAGAAGAGCACTGGACCGAGATGAGTGGCGAGCAATGCAGGATGCCTACACTCAGCATTGGGTGGCTATAGGCTGAACAAGAAGAAGAGAAGAAGAACAAGAGGAAAAGAAAATAAACTTGAGTTTTTTTCGTGGCGACAATTAAGTAGGTACGAGGGTGCATTGAAAAGTTCTGAGCCTAAGGTTGAATATAATAAAAAAAAAACAAATAAATACTGGCAGGTCAAAGTGCCATATTTAGTCGCCATTATGCACTATCTTTTGTTTTTTTCCTGTCACAATTTTGCATTTTATGCTGGAACTGCTACATAAGGTCACTGATTTTTCAAGTAATGGATAAAATTGAGCACCGTTCTGTCATAAAATATTTGCAAAAGAAGGGGTTAACACCAAAACAAATATTTTAAGATATGAATCAAACATAAGGGCAATCTGCTCCATCGTATGCTACCATAAAAAGATGGGTAGCTGGTTTCAAACGTGGCCGGGAGACTGTTCAAGACGAGCCTAGGAGTGGGCGGCCGTTGACGGCTACTACGGACGAAAATGTCAATAATATATTAGATGCGATAATGAAGGATAGGCGATTGAAGATTGTGGAGATAGCGGAAGCAATGGGTATTTCTTATGAGCGGGCACAGAACATCATCACCGATGTTCTTGGATTTTCTAAGGTGTCAACCAGGTGGTGTTACAATTTCCCAAGATTGTTTATGTATGTTTCAACGTAACTCCGACGATTTTTTCAATCGTTTTATAACTATGGACGAGACATGGGTCCACCACAGTACACCAGAATCGAAAGAACAATCCAGGCAATGGAAAAGACCAGGTTCACCACCACCCAAAAAAGCCAAGGTCATTTTGTCAGCTAATAAGGTAATGGCCTCAGTTTTCTGGGATTGCAGGGGGGTTATCATGAATATCATGATAGACTATCTCGAAAAGGGCAAAGCAATAAATTCGGACTACTATTGTGCTCTTTTACGTCGTCTGCGTGAGGAAATTAAAATAAAGAGACCTGGAATGCTGTCGAAAAATGTACTGTTTCACCAAGACAACGCTCGCGTTCACACTTCGGCGAAATCAATGGCACAAATATATGATTGTGGATTTGTAGTGCTGCCGCATGCCCCTTACTCGCCGGATCTAGCTCCTCCCGATTATCATCTCTTTCCAAACCTCAAAAAACACTTGGGAGGACAAATATTTTCGACAAATATGGAGGTACAAGAAGCAGTACACTCATATTTTAACGACCTCAGCGATTCTTTTTTTTTTGATGGGATATTGAAGTCGGAGGCGAGGTGGACTAAGTGCATTGACCTTCATGGAGAATATGTCGAAAAATAAAATTGTTATAAAAAGTGAGCCCGTTACTTTTTTTTACCAGGCTCAGAACTTTTCAATCCACCCTCGTACATGGCCAGTGTGAAATTTTTAGCCATAATTTTAATACATCAAACAATAAAGTAACAGAATTGGAATGTAAATTTTATTCACCAAACGACAGTTCTAGTGTCGCTATAATTGTCATATTGTAAAGCTGCCGAACCAACAATGTTTATTGATATTTTCTTAATTATTATTTATTTTTGTTGCTGGCAAGACAAAGTTAACTTTCTTATGTTGGTCAACTCGCTATGAGTTCCGTCACTAGTCTAGGAGTTCTACGCGTCTACTCTTTGACTCCTTCCTCATCTTGTTGTAACGTTGTTGTGTTGCTTCAAATAAATAGTGTGATTTGCAAATGGTGACTTTTTATCGACCACCAATTAAGCACTTATACAGTCCACGCTCACGATACTTTTAAAGTTCCTGTTATGGTAACTAAATATTTATTTTTCGTATTTATACATTTAAATTGTAGTAAAAACAGTTTTTGACCAGTATAATTATTAAAATTAAGATGTCAGTTTATCACCAAACAAACACTATCACTGACATTTTTCATTTGGGTAACTATGGTAATAACAATGCTATAATTAATTTGTCAAGATCGTAGCAAGTGGAAAGAAGTGGTATCTGCCTACCCCTCTGGGAAACAGGCGTGATTTAATGTATGTATGTAATAATTATAAAAGAACCGTGTTATTACAATGGCAACGCTCAATATATACCTACCTGTTTTCACGTTTCAATTATACATTTATTCTGATTAGCGTTAATGATCGCGATTATAGTACGCCAGTAGAAAAACACCTATAACGCGTCATAAAAGTAAACACGCGATATATTGTAACTTGTGGCGCAGCACAATGCGTTATGAAGAAAGTGTTTCAAGCGATATGTCCGCTCCGCACGTGGCCCCGGTTCTGACAGGCGCACGCGTCGATGCACTGCGGCCCGCGAAGCGCAGACGCGCGTACACATTTTATAGATTACCTACTATAAACACGGACGGGACCACATGAACGGGTCTTTATCAATGACTTTTTTTTTTTTTGTCATAATGTTTTAGTTCATATTTATTGCAAAGCATGACGTATTTTTTAAGGAACTTTCTTTTTCATATATACATACATAAACTCACGCCTTCATTCCCAGATTGGGGTAGGCAGACTACAGAATTACCAACAACTCCAAAAACTTGTTGATAACACTGTAACCACAATTTGCACAATTAGGCTAAGATGTTTAACAGTGTATATTAGTGACAGGTAGCAAGCCCATCGCCTAACAGTACTACAAGCCTTTATTCCCTTAGTCGCCTCTTACGACTTCCACGGGAATACATGGAGTGGCACAATTCTAAGCCGGCAACCACACGGCCAAACCTTACCTAACCTTGTCTTTTCTACACGCTAGAAATGTATAAAAAAAAAAAATTGCTTCCATGTCATAGTCAAATGATGACTAAAAAAATAACGGGAAACTATTCGGGCTCCCAGTATGAACAGATGACACTGTATCCCCGTAAACTTTAACTCACTACACGTTCGTAGATGCCGACGTTTGAATAAAGCAACGTTGACATTTTTTCTTTTTTCGGGTTCTGCACAAAAAAATAAAAACGAAACCCTTTTAGGAACACTCGTGCGTCTGTTTGTCTGTCCGTCCGTCTGTCACAGCCCAAATGAGACCATCCATCCAAACATAAATGCGCAAAGTATTTTTTTTAAATATGGGACACTTCCCGGGGACAAAACAGGAAATTAAAAAAAATATATGTAAGCCTTACCGTGTCATATATGTATGTATATCAAATGAAAGGGCTTGTTTTGAGGATTTCAAATATAAATATATTTTTGTTATTACTGTAAAATAAATACTTTTGATTTGATTCATTATCATTAACCATTCTCCCCCTGATCTCCGAAACTACTGAGGCTAAAATAAAAAAAATAAAGTTCATTGCTTGTTTATAACAGGAAAACCTATAAAGATTCTATCAACAACAAAAAAAACGTATGTACGGAATCCCCTCACGCCAGTTCAACTCGCACTTGGCCGGTTTTTTCTTGTTACGTGCTTGCAATATTTTTTCTTGATTTGGCTTGTAATTGTATACATACTAAAAAGCGGGTGTAGTTACTGATAGGAGAAATCAAACACGACACATTCAAACACACCGAAATGCCGTGCTAACATTTGAGAATTTCAATCAAACTGAGATGGTAGTGAGCCCGCCTACAAAGCTAGCTATCCTGGGTTCGATTCCCGTTTCGGGGAAATATTTGTGAGATGAGCGCGGTGTGTTTAAATGTTTCTGGGCCTTGGGTGTTTTATATGTGAATAAGTGTAATGAAGATGTAGTGACCATGATTGAAAAGGGCATGCTTCGATGGTTCGGTCATTTGGAAAGGATGGATGAAAGAAGATTGACGAAAGTGATATACAGATCGAAATTCGAAAGTGAGTGGAAGGGTCTGAAGGGGCCGCCCTAGGCGTACTTTTTCGAATCAAATCGGAGAAATACTGGAAAAGGGCCGAATCTTAAGTACCCGAAACCGACGTGCGTGTATGACTCGATGTATGAATGTTGACGAAGCGAAAAAAAGATCGTAGCAAGTGGAAATAAGTGGTCACTGCCTACCCTTCTGAGAAACAGGCGGGATTTAATGTATGTATGTAATGTATGTATGTTTTCTCTAAATAATTCCTTTGATTCTTGCTTGGTAGTCAAAGTACCAGGGTAGAGCTTAGTTTGGGACTGTAGTCAATTTGTGTGAGATTGTCCCCCGAAATGTATTTTTTATATTTATTTAAGCAAAGCGCAACTGCGCGACGAAGCCAGCAGCCTAACACGATTAAAAAAAGACAGTATGGCGTCTGCCACGTCATAAACGATCCTTTTACCGGAACATGCGCGTTAAAAGCGTGCGCGTTAAATGATATCCATCATCCTGACACGCCGGTAAAATGGATCTTCCAGTTGGAACATCGACTTTTACCTGTGACTTCCGCTTCCATATATATTAATATTTTACATGTGAAAGAGAATCCCTGTTTATTACGAGTTCACGTCTATATCGTTGAAACAATTTTGTTGATATTTATAGCTCAAACTTCGAGGATGAGAATTAAACGTGATGATACTTTTTACTTCGGGAAATTCTTAATGCCGTGAACCCCCCCGCCTCGACCGCCATGATATGGAATACAAGTCCATGATAATAATGATTACGTCCTTTTGTCAGTAGTCTATAAGAGCTCCATTAATAATAAAAACAATCTACTTCATGTTCCCCTTACTCGTAACAAATATGCGTCAAATTCTTTTTTATGTAGAACTTTTAAAAACTATAATAGCACATTTTCTCACTTAGATATATTTAGTCTTTCCCTTGTTAGATTTAAAATTGCGTTGTCTAAACTTTAAGTGTAGTCTGTAATTTAATTTAATAATATTATGTAATCACACATTTTTTGACGTTTTACTCTGTACTGTATTAGTTAATTGTGGCAACTTCACTGGTCAATGTGTTACGTAAGTTTTTCTGAAATATTTTTTTCTTTACTTGTACCGTTTGTGCCCAAATAAACATTAAACATTAATAAGTTGATTATAAGTGAGACATAAGTATTCAGCCCGCCTGGCTCCCCTGAAAACCAGGTTGTCATCCCCATGCCAACCATTTTGCTGAGTGGAGACCATTTCGGCACACATCAACCTGATTGCACTTTTTTTAATTTAATGGTGTCGCTTTTTAGGGGTTAAGAAGTGATTGTATTGCGTTATTGTCTTTTCTATGATGTACTCCTGTGTTGATGTGTTTATTGAATAAACGTTTTTCTATTCTATTCTATTCTAAGTATTAATATATTTTATTTTATATTGCTGTAAGTTTATATTTTTGATTCTTACCGGTCAGTGAAATGCTAACGATCTAATAACGAGCAGTAAAATGCTAAGTCAAATGCTGCCGCGTAACTAATTTTCATTATTTCAAACTAATAGATACGAGTACTCAATGATTTTAAAATATATTCAAAACAACTTACTATAAAAACACAATCAAAAACAATTTGAAACGTAATTTGCAAAGCCACAATTTAACTTAACAAAATCGAAACCTAAACCAATCAATTGCAGTTCACGACCTCGGAAAGATCCATTATAAAAATGAAAAAAGCAATTTTGTTTAGCAAAAAAGGGTTGAGGTTTTGCCGTCACCCTTAGCCGTAGACAAAGGGTGGGGCGCTCGCGAGAAAATGAACGTCATGGCTGACACCGCAGCGCAGGATTTGTATTTAAAACAGTAGCCATGACGTACCTAATTACTTTCTTAATCATTTATCTAATCATAACAATGTATGTACAAGTTCTGGCAGAATTGTTAGGCCTCCAGATAGATTAGGTTTGCAAGATAATTGAAGAGGCAGTTTTTGCTTCTAAAATGTTGATAATTCTTCGTTTAACCCTTTTCCAGGCCTTGCTAAAGTAAGGACACAAGCAAGAAATGGAACAGAGCCACGAATTCGTAACTTCCTGAAGGATACTGATCTATGAAGTCATATTTCAGGAAAGTTCAATTAAATTTGTGTCATAAAATGTAGGTAGTTAAGTTCAATTTTCACCCTAGGCCCCGACTAGAGGTGGGATGCGTAAATACATTTTTTCAGCGAATAGAAAAATCCCTGTCAACACTTCATTATGCAGTCCGTGGTCACCACTACTCCCTTCCCACTCCACAGCCATAAATTCTACGAGCAATGGATAACATCCAATATCATCTTTCAAATAAATAAATAATAAATATCAGGGACAATGTCACATCAATAGTCCCAAACTAAGCTCTAGGCTTGCACTATGGGTACTAGACAACGATATAAATACTTATATAGATAAATATATACTTACATACATAGAAAACAAATATTCGCACTCATCACACAAATATCTGCCCTTACCAGGATTCGAACCAGGACCTAGGACCCAGGAACCTTAGCTTCGTAGGCAGGGTCACTACCCAGCCAGCCAGCGCGTCGTCTACATAAATATATCAAATATATTTAAGTACTCTACTGTTTTCCCACTGTGTGCCATCCATCCCTAATTAAACGAAATTATTCAAGTGTTCATAAACAAATTAACCACGATTTGTTAGATAGCGCTTTTTGCCAGCGGCGGGAAATTTATGACAAATGTAATACAAACATTCACCAGGGACGCGCAACTTTGCGGTCTTTTTGTTAACGTTTTCTAATTATATTTTAACCAGCCACGCCGTCACTTTACCCGGTTTTTACCAGGAAATTACGTTTCACTGCTTATTTATTCACTTTAAATATTAATATTTGAGATTATCCGTTTTTCATTCCGATTTCCGATTTTTTGACCCTTGAGTGGCGAACAACGGCTTTCATTCACACCAAGTTTGAGGAAATTTGCTACGAAATTAAAGTAACACTTCCGTCTCCATTTTTGGCAGTTTAGTCTGTACTACCTACCACTGATTTTAGTTATAAAGTCATCAACATATATACGCATAAAGGGGTAACCTATCACAAGTGCGATAAAAGATTTCCCGCTGTTTCGTTTGTCTGAATTCTCATAAGCTAGTTTTTTCTGAACTTATTAAGCTTTCAAAATTTTCAAAGAGATATACCCACAGAACCTGCAGGTACGTTAGCTTAGGTGGGTAGATCAACTTTTTGTTGTTGTTATTCTGTCCCGTAAGCCAGGAGACAACAGTGATAGAGTTTCTTAGAAAAAATGTTATAATAATATACTTCCAGCACACTCAGGAGAAAGGCCATAAAAGAATGGGTGTGTAATTGCTAATAAAACAGTTTTTTAGTGGACTTATATCCTTTGAAATCATAGTTTTAAAGAGTGACCCAGGAGACGTCACCATGGCAACGAGCTACAAAGAAAAGTTGATTGATCCAGGTGGATTTATAAAAAAATTGGAAACGTGATAGGATTCCGAGAAAAAATGATTTAGTTACTAACTTGACATGAAAATTCAGACAAATGAAACAGCGGGAATGCGTTTTTCAGATTTCAGATAAGCAACCACATAAAGAGGGTATCACAACGTTTTCTCTGATCGACATTTATGCACACACGTCCTGGGCGGTTCTTGTGACATAGCTCTGCTGGTTAGTTTACGCTGAGAGAAAAGGACAGAGCTATACTACTATATCTTGTGGTTACAGAGTTATCAACAAGTTTTTGGAGTTGTTGGTAATTCTGTAGCTCTGCCTACCCCACTCTGGGAATGAAGGCGTGAAGGTATGTATGTATGTACTTTATTACCTTAATATTACTTAATGTAACTTACTTTTAAGTATAATTATGTTTTTATGATTGAAAAAATGACCTTCTGCTGGAGTTTCTTGCGGCGCTTCTTCTCCGCAATGATGGTCTTGTCCGAAGCGCTGGTAGATTCACTGTACATTTCCGACGTGTAAAAGAGCCCGCATGTGGCCAATTTACTGAATAAATGTTTTGAATTTTGAATTTGTTTTTTTTTGAATTCTGTCCTTCATGCTCGCCGTAAATTACAGAAACTTAAACCTCCTGGTCTTTGTGTTATTTTATGCCAAGAAGAAGGCAAATGATAACACAGGCTACCTGATGGCAAGTGCAGTCCTAAAACTGCACATGCGTTGGCAAAGCGGAGGACTAAGTTATCTGTGTGATGTTAAATGTTAGTAACGTCATTTATTTGTACATAATAACTCGCAAGGCAGAAGCGAGAAAGCTTTAGATCACAAGGACTTTCATTTCACTGAAAATAAACTTTATTCGTCGCTTTAAAAGTCAGGCAAGGCCAATTTTCACAGCATCTTACGGAAATGCCCTTCCTTTTCTCAAAGTGTCCCGCCATTACTTGGGGTTGGTCTTGCAAATTTGCTTTCCCACAATGTCATTTCTCTTTTCAATTTCTTTTGCCCATTAAGAGGTCATAATCGTTGTGCTTCCGCGGAAACTTTCTTTGGCCAAGGGTGACGGAACCACATTGACTGACAAAAATACACGACTTTTATTCCACTTTGTCTTTAACCATATCAGTATCGTATTACTAATGGTTGTCGTTACGATAAAGTGAACTAAAATTTCCGTAACGTCAACCATATGATTACGATTTTGATGAAAGATGGGATGAAACAAAGTGCAATTCAAGCTTATTATCTTAACAATAGTGGGGCCGAGTCGTTAGCATTACAACTGGAATATGGGTAGTAACAATAAGTCTAGAGACAAAGGAGAAAAAGGCCTCTCTGGGCCTTATTGTTATCGTATGGTAACTTAATCGCGTAAAATATTATTGTTATTGGCGAGAATACCTTACAGTATGGGTTTATCCGAAAGTATTTAACCATTGCAATTATCCAAAACAAAAACTGCGAAAATATATTATTTGTGCGACAGTATGGATCCTTAGGCTAAGTGCTTCATCACATGCCTGATATCGTTTGGAATGGAGCAACGCTGGGACTATCTCTGGCGGCTACTCACAGCGCGCGAGCTCGACTTACCACCGTTTTTGCCTTTGACACCTTCATACAGCACTTGCTCATAGGAAAGCTCAGTGAATTCGCACTTGAAATAATTAAACTATCTTACGAGTATATGCACGAGAACTCCAACGTGAGAGGAAATATCGACTTTAACATCATTTAATTCTTGTTGTCGTTCATTATCATTTATTATTATTATTATTTTGCATTCTTGCGGTGGCAACGACCAAGTCAGATACATGTTATTTTATTTTTTTGTTGTATTATAACCATGTTCTCATGGAAGTGATGTATGTCTTATATGAGAATAAATGTCTTTAAACCTAACAACAAATTAAACTAATTACTAATACGGCATGGTGCAGGTCGGAAGCTAGATCTATCAATGTCGCTATATATATCAAAACTGTTACCCTGGCCGGTAGTATGTGGGTTACCACTATTAAATCTTTAAATTCCCACGAAAGTGAACAATTAATTATGGTTGCCCTTCGACGGACTTAATTTTTTTTTGGTCGAAAATGTTTCCTGTAATATTGATTGCCATACTTCTTTAATAGCATAAAGATTTTTATGCATACATATTTTTTGTTCTAAAGCACTTTTGGCCTAAAATTGATTTGTCATAAAAAAACCGCAAAGCGGTGCTCCGTCGACTTCGCCTCACGGTCAACGATATACCAAAAAAACATTCGACAAAAAAAATATTTCCAAACAAATGTTATATTAAACAATCATTATTTTGCAAAACAATTTCGATCAAACAATTTTCGATATTTAAATCATTAGACGAAACGTTGGTATGCAAAAAAAGAGGTGGCGAAACCAAAATAAGCCAAACAATTTTGGACCAACCGATAATACACCCAACAATTATGTATACCTCAATGTGTATGTGTGTGTTTATGTACCTATACCAAAATATATGTCGTGGTCACGAGCAGACTGAGCTATCATAACGTCCTCAATACGAAAAGTATAGCTGTAAAGTGATTAAAATAAGACCCCTGTAAGAATGTCAACTGCGACAGTTATTTATCTTTTTGTTAAGATAAATGTCTAAAACTTGGAGCGATCCAGTAGGTACCCCTATCCCGAGTCACAATTAGCGTACTCGCTAGCGAGTCGAATGCTCTGTCCCTCCCACTCTATAAGAATACTGCGAGGTCTGCGCGCGACAGAGCATTCTACTGGCTAGCGAGTACGTTAATTGTAACCAGGGTTGCCAACCGTACTACAATACATAGTATTGTACTATATTTGGGCTCCGCATACTATATACTGTTGAAAAAATATATAGTACGCAAAAATACTATATTCCGATCACTCCTCAGTAAGAAGCAAATTTAGTGTATTTAGTTAAATATAACTAGCGACCCGCCCTCGCTTCGCTCCGGTTTGTGGGTTTTCTGTAATACCCGTACATAAATCAGAATTTTCTTGAAGTTAAATTACTACTGATGGTGAAAAATGGATTTAATTCCATTACGCAGTTACAAATATCTAAGCGTATTAGCGTACACACAGAGGGACAGACGGCGGGAAGGACTTAGTTTCACACTACTGTGTAAAGATGAACGATACCTTCCACTTTTTTATAGATTTTTCTTTTAAATAAGTACTATATTTTATTTCAGTACCGTAAAATGGGGTTAGATTGATTAATTTTAAAAACAAATCTTCTGTAGCTCCCGCATTTAATCGTTAAATAAATTATTAAAAATATCATATTAGCGACTACTTATTTGGAGTAACTTAAAGCAGCTTGAGGCAGACTACGGTAGACGGCTTATTAGAAAAAAATAATTACGCAGCCTAAAATCTTGTTTCTTGAAATGGGGCTACTTTGATTATCCTTGTGTTTATATCACAATATCAAAGTCACCCCTGAAGCATGCCAAATATTAGGGGTTTTTTGTTTCGAAGTTTTTAAATCCAAATTGTCTGAAAATAGTTCAACTTTCAACATTTTGCGCTCTCATATGAGACATATGAAAGTAATTGCGCGAAAGAGCTAAATAATAACTTAGCAATTCCACAAAATCGACGATTAAAAATATTATCAAAGTTGCCCCGCGTTTCTAAAGTCACCCCATTTTACGGTATACACTATCTATCTATAGTTTATTCACAACTTGACCTGGAAAATACTATATTTGTCCAATAAATGGTTGGCAACCCTAATTGTAGCTCATGGTAAGGGTCCAGCTAGTCTCTGGCTCTGTCAAAATGCGGGACAAATTCGGAGCTTAGCGAGAATTGTTCAAGGTAGAAGGTAGCCAGAGAGCGCGCGGCAGCGCTTTGATCCGGGGCACGAGATATTCGAGTTAAAATCAAACGTTTGATCTCAAATTAGTTCGTTCTTGCTCATGTTTTTGAATGAGGTTTGTTTCGGTCGTGAAATACCTATACTTACACGGTTTTTAACCGACTTCAAAAACGAAAGAGGTTCTATATTCGGCTGTATGTATGTGTTTTACGTATGTTCACTGATTTCTCCGTCAATTATGCACCAATTTGGTTATTCTTTTTTATTTTTGGTACCTTAAAGTTGTCTTTCAATTCGAATCATAATGAAAAAGTGCAAGTTCTCTTGGTTTATCCCAATTTTGGGTTTTTGCTGGTCTTGGCTTGGAAGCATGTCCTTTAAAATACTTAGTGATGTATACATAAAAGTAGGAGCAATTGAATTGATAGCTAATTTGCCTGTTGGCATTAACTATTGCTTGGGCTCTATAAGGACTGAGGATAGCAGAGCCTACTTAGCCTAGGTCAGGGTCTTGGCCTGTACTTAGAAGTATGAACATCACCCAGGTTGTGTGTAATAGTCATGTAATATTATCGATATATGTATAGCTTAATTCAACGATTGCTTGTCATAAAACGTAACTTATACAGCGTCAAATGGTTTTAAAGCCGTCTTAAGGTGTATTATATCGCAAGGGATCATTAAAGCGTTATTGTAAATATTTTTGTTGCCCTTTAGACATATTTAAGTAATAATATCTAATAGGTTAAAAAAATAATGAATTGTTGAACCTAATTTTCAAATAAATTGATCTTACTTAATATTAACCACGTGGTGTGAAAAATGGTACGATGGTATGTCACCCAACGATAGCTCATGCATATTTGAAAAGCAGACATACGAGGGTGCATTGAAAAGTTCTGAGCCTAAGGTTGAATATAATAAAAAAAAAACAAATAAATACTGGCAGGTCAAAGTGCCATATTTAGTCGCCATTATGCACTATCTTTTGTTTTTTTCCTGTCACAATTTTGCATTTTATGCTGGAACTGCTACATAAGGTCACTGATTTTTCAAGTAATGGATTAAATTCAGCACCGTTCTGTCATAAAATATTTGCAAAAGAAGGGGTTAACACCAAAACAAATATTTGAAGATATGAATCAAACATAAGGGCAATCTGCTCCATCGTATGCTACCATAAAAAGATGGGTAGCTGGTTTCAAACGTGGCCGGGAGACTGTTCAAGACGAGCCTAGGAGTGGGCGGCCGTTGACGGCTACTACGGACGAAAATGTCAATAATATATTAGATGCGATAATGAAGGATAGGCGATTGAAGATTGTGGAGATAGCGGAAGCAATGGGTATTTCTTATAAGCGGGCACAGAACATCATCACCGATGTTCTTGGATTTTCTAAGGTGTCAACCAGGTGGGTGGCTAGACTGCTTTCAGTCGAGAACAAACGAGTACGTGTTACAATTTCCCAAGATTGTTTATGTATGTTTCAACGTGACTCCGACGATTTTTTCAATCGTTTTATAACTATGGACGAGACATGGGTCCACCACAGTACACCAGAATCGAAAGAACAATCCAGGCAATGGAAAAGACCAGGTTCACCACCACCCAAAATATCCCAAGGTCATTTTGTCAGCTAATAAGGTAATGGCCTCAGTTTTCTGGGATTGCAGGGGGGTTATCATGAATATCATGATAGACTATCTCGAAAAGGGCAAAACAATAAATTCGGACTACTATTGTGCTCTTTTACGTCGTCTGCGGGAGGAAATTAAAATAAAGAGACCTGGAATGCTGTCGAAAAAAGTACTGTTTCACCAAGACAACGCTCGCGTTCACACTTCGGCGAAATCAATGGCACAAATATATGATTGTGGATTTGTAGTGCTGCCGCATCCCCTTTACTCGCCGGATCTAGCTCCTTCCGATTATCATCTCTTCCCAAACCTCAAAAAACACTTGGGAGGACAAATATTTTCGACAAATATGCAGGTACAAGAAGCAGTAGACTCATATTTTAACGACCTCAGCGATTCTTTTTTTTTTGATGGGATAATGAAGTTGGAGGCGAGGTGGACTTAGTGCATTGACCTCCATGGAGAATATGTCGAAAAATAAAATTGTTATAAAAAGTGAGCCCGTTACTTTTTTTTACCAGGCTCAGAACTTTTCAATCCACCCTCGTATGTTCTGGTAAAGGAAAATAAAATAACATTTACAAAAATAAATTCATAAACATAAAATTACAAATATATCTTACTCATGCAGCCAGTACTCTAAGCGTGGGTTCTTACCTGAAAACAGACAAAATAAATATAAATATCTCGTATAACATTGTACAACAGTAATATTGACTGACGTAATAAAATAAAACTACACGTGAAATCAGTCAGGCAGTGAACAGGGCAATCTATTCAAGACAAGTGTTAGTAAAGAATGGTAAAGAGCAAACCCACAATCAATAAAAACAATAACACGGTAAAGCATTATTGCTTTTGACGTCAACGTTACAATACCTCTTATTTACTTGACAGTAATGGTAGCCGAGCTAAGAATAATACCGTAACACGTCAAAACAATATTCGTCGGTGAAACGGCAAAACCGTGTAAGTAACATTTTAAATATGGAGCAAAATGAACCTTTTAACCAGACAACAATAAGGTTTATTTTGCTCTAACATAAATTTGTTAGTTACGTGATTTGCAGTATTACCGACGTATTTTTTTACTGCTAAGAATAAGGCCATGCAGTACCTACTGCGGTTGGAGTCACTAACGTCCGTAGTCAATCTTCAATGGAAAATAAAATTTACAAACCTATACGAGCATATAAATAATGTAATACACACAAGGCCTCTATTCAACACGGTAAAAACAATATTGTTTTTGACCTGTTATCGTTTTGTCAACATTTTGATAGCTCTTATTTACTTGGCGGCCGAGCTAAGAATAATAGCATAACACGTCAAAACAATATTGTTTTACTGTGAAGAATAAGGCCATGCAGTACTGTGTGTGGAGTCACTAATGTCCGTAGTCATTCATCAATGGAAAATAACATTGGCATACCTACGGGCACATAAATATATACACATACACAAAAGGCCTCCATTCAACACGGAAAAAAAATCGTTTTTGACCTGTTATCGTTTTGTCAACATTTGGATAGCTCTTATTTACTTGGCGGCCGAGCTAAGAATAATAGCATAACACGTCAAAACAATATTGTTTTACTGTGAAGAATAAGGCCATGCAGTACTGTGTGTGGAGTCACTAATGTCCGTAGTCATTCATCAATGGAAAATAACATTGGCAAACCTACGGGCACATAAATATTTACACATACACATAGGGCCTCCATTCAACACGGTAAAAATAATATCGTTTTTGACCTGTTATTGTTTTGTCAACATTTGGATAGCTCTTATTTACTTGGCGGCCGAGCTAAGAATAATAGCATAACACGTCAAAACAATATTGTTTTACTGTGAAGAATAAGGCCATGCAGTACTGTGGGTGGAGTCACTAATGTCCGTAGTCATTCATCAATGGAAAATAACATTGGCATACCTACGGGCACATAAATATATACACATACACAAAGGGCCTCCATTCAACACGGAAAAAAAAATCGTTTTTGACCTGTTATCGTTTTGTCAACATTTGGATGGCTCTTATTTACTTGGCGGCCGAGCTAAGAATAATAGCATAACACGTCAAAACAATATTGTTTTACTGTGAAGAATAAGGCCATGCAGTACTGTGGGTGGAGTCACTAATGTCCGTAGTCATTCATCAATGGAAAATAAAATCGGCAAACCTACGAGCACATAAATATTTACACATACACATAGGGCATCCATTCAACACGGTAAAAATAATATCGTTTTTGACCTGTTATCGTTTTGTCTACATTAACAGGTCGAATACCATTTGGATTATACCGCCTAGAATATATTTAGGCGCAGGTTGTACACCTTTATAACGATTTACAATATTTACGAGTATGTTTAACTACCGTTTTGTTAGACAACCGCACCGGTGGAATTACTATCATAGAGGCATTTCATTTTAGTCCTCAGAGTTGGCAACGGATTGCCGGTCTTAAGATTACAGTTTCGTGAATGCAAATGACTATGATAATGATGGGTGATGGAATCAGAAATAATGATATCCGCAGCAGTACTAAGGTTACTGACATAGCCCGAAGAATAGCTAAACGTAAGTGGCAGTGGGTGGGGAACATCGCTCGCAGGACTGATGGCCGATGGAGTCAGAAGGTTCTTGAGTGGCGTCCACGGACCGGGAGACGAGCTGTAGGTAGGCCTCCAACAAGATGGAGTGACCACCTTGTAAAGATCGTGGGAACGCGGACGATGCGAAAAGCACAAGAGTCTGAGTGGAGAGCCTTGGGGGAGGCCTATGTCCAGCAGTGGACGTCTTACGCCTGACACGATTATGATGATGATGAAATTACTATGGGTCTCAGACTCCACTTGCCATCAGGTGACTTGTGTGCTCGTTTGCCTTACTAATGCCATAAAATAATTTGCCATAAATTTAAAAATGTATTGGTGTAGTACCCAGTGACACTTGCGTTGCAAGGCCAATCTTAAGTAGGTCGTCGAAATCAGGCCAATCCATATAACCTCTACGAGGAAACAGAGAATCTTACATACATACGTACAGGTGGTAATGATTGTGATTTGTATACGATGTACAATAAGAAACTGAAAGACGTACCTTTTATGTCTTATTCACATTGTAAGAAGAGTGAAAAACTTAGATACGTATTTCGTTTGTCATTCATATTTCTTTAGTTTTAGTTTTCAGTTTAACCAGTGATGACCTTGTAAAGATTGCGGGAACGCGGTGGATGCAAAAAGAACAAGACCGGTCTGAGTGGAGAGCCTTGAGGTAGGCCTATGTCCAGCAGTGGACCTCTTTCGGCTGACATGATGATGAATTGATGATGATGAGTTGTCAGTTTTAAGAATATATTTTCCATATTCCATGTGCAAGCAAGTGTGTATTACACAATTAGTGTTAACTCAGTTACTGTGATACTATCATATCAGATATTGACAGAACCCGGCATATAAATCGATCCGTTAACGACAAAATAAGTGTTATTAGTACAAACACGACGTTATCTTAATAGACCGTTAGGAGCGACTGCTGGATTCATTTTTAATTAACTTTGAATGGGTATTTTCAAGCGCGTCCGAGTTCGAAAACATTGACATTTCTCGGAAACCGATAACATGGCTGAGTTTACCACAGAACATATTAAACTACAAATAGAACTGTCTTTTAATAGAACTTACACTTAACTAATCACTTTACTCTGGCTTTTGTACTTACTTTGTTTATTGCGCCATATTGTAAAAGTATGAGATTTTTTGACCTCTTTACGTCCTATCGTGCAGACTGGATTTATTGCACATCACAAAAAACGTCAAGAACAACATCAAAAACACTGTCGTTCAAATGTAATTGTGTTTTCTCAAACATGCTATGTAATGTCGGCGTTATGTTAGTTATTTTAGGCTTCAAAGTGCCACGTTCCCGACGGAACAACTCGAGAGAACTGTAAAGGAATTTCATACAAAATTGAAGGCCTAGGCCGGGAATTAATTTTTTTTTAATTTTAATATGGCCATGACAGCTGGTTTTATGAACAGGCTGAATAGCTGAAAATCGTTTTTTTTGTATCTGTGTGGTTCGGACCAAAAATATCCGCGTTAATGCCTATTACACAAATGTTTTTTGAGTGATATGTTTGAGAAAAGCACTATACATACCTCGCCGTGAAAAGGGGTTGCCAGCCTCGTAACTATCCGACCTCGCTTCGCTCGGCCGTCTATATGAACTCGGCCTGCAACCACCTACTTCCCGGCGTCTGTAGTAATGTACTATTTGTTATGGCCGTGAATATTTTTTGTCTTTCTTTCTTTAGTTTGCACAACTCAACATACAGGGCGTCCCACGGCCATGCCGCATGGACCGAAAGAACCTTGAATATTGTAGATGGAACATTTTACTGAAAGAAGACATTATATGAATTTAAAAACAATTTAAACTGCATTCATAGATATTTAAATAATTACATGGTTGAACCGGGAATCGAACCCGTTACACGAGAAAAATAATTACCCTGTAGCTTTATCATACCGATCGAAAGGCTTCACCATAAGGATTATTTTTTGCTAAATAATATAGTGTCAGAAATAAAAGGAAAGGAAAGAAGGAAGGAAGGAAGGAGTTAACCTGATCATGATCGGGGAAACTCTAAGAGGAAAATTAAAAGATATGCACAAAAAGTAAATATACTAATAAGTCTATACCTAAATAACCATCAACTTTACTCACAAGTAAACATCATGATTATATACACAAATACAATTAGAGTATACGATGTTTACTTATATTTGTGTATATTATCATGAAGTTTGGTGGTCGACAAAACTTTTCCAACAAAACACAATGTCGTTTGATTATAATATTGACCTCTTATTCATAAACCAACTACAGACTTATTTTGCCTATTTTGCTTCTAAACTGAATGTCAGACGCAAATGTCACAATGACAGATAGGAACAAAGCATATTTTAAGTATATTTTTGGTATTGTGCATTTGTGAATAAGTGGTTAATCTTTATTAAATATACTTGTTTCATTTTTCCACCATCACCAGAGGAAGTTCATTTTACGTCGAGCGTAAAGGACAGAGTTATAGCAGTTAAAAAGCTCTGTCCTTTCCTATGTTAATGTGCATTGCTAAGTCATAACCCCCCAGTTCTATATCATGAAAAGTAATATTTATTTATTTAGCAATAAATCTAAATTGCATCCGATGTAAACATGCTGGTATAATTCCGCCCTCGTACGGATAAAAAGGCACATCAACTATATGAATTGTATTGCACTTCCAACCTTATAATAACCTTTGAGAGTTTAATTGGCTTCTAAGAATTAATTGCATTTGTGCCTTTTCTCCGTAGAAGGGCAGAATTAATCTAATACACTAAACATTCATCGATCCGTCGTAAAATGCGAAAGATTGACATTTGAGCGGTCATCGACTCGCCCAATGTTATGAGATCGGATTAGTCGTCCGACAAG
Source organism: Acleris emargana (assembly GCA_927399475.2). Taxonomy (NCBI): domain Eukaryota; kingdom Metazoa; phylum Arthropoda; class Insecta; order Lepidoptera; family Tortricidae; genus Acleris; species Acleris emargana. Next base: position 453,827 of record OV656851.1, read on the forward strand.
TTGGACGACTCAGCAAGTTGAGCAACCATTGATGCTCCGACTCGTTTCTTAGGACCGGGTAATTCGATCGTTAAGATGGTGTATTCTGCTTGTAACTGGCAATGTTGTTATTTGCTTTTGCTGTAGAAAAACATTTAAGTTACAGTCGTAAATTCAAATTCAGAATTGGAATTTGAGGGAAAATAAAAAGGCTTGAGTCAAAAGCATTCAACTCGTATCAGGAGACACTTGAGTATTAAATCTTACTAATATTATAAAATAAGTATTTCAACGTTCACCAGTGCAGACACAAAAGTACAGATTATCTACACTTATACAAGAGAGTGATTTGATTGTTTGTTTGCATTGAATAGGCTCCGAAACTACTGGACCGATTTGAAAAAACATTTCACTATTGAGAATAAGAATGAGAATGAGACAATTATTGATAAAATAATAGTTATTTGTTCAACAAGAGAGCAAAGTTGGTTTTTGCTGCGAGTGATGATTCAAAGATACGAGACGTAAAAAACTTTGGTCTCGTGTGAGACATACAACTTTTCACCTCAGCAGCGAGAACAACACAGCGTGAAGCTGGTAGGGCCAACGCAGGTCTTCCGTTGTGACCATTTGGTGAATACACGACTAAATAACGACACGATCGCATATGCATCAATCACAAGCATTTTTGCAAAATACTAATAAAATAAAAAGTGGAAAAAATAAACATGAAACAGATAAAACCTGTCACTCAACTTGATAATGCCGTAGTGCAAACACAACTTTATACAGCTTTATGTAGTCTGTGGCTTTAAAAAAAACCTAACTAGGCCTTGTCTATGGCTATTGGCTACAATAATCCCGCTATTTTTGAAATGCGTTCTGAAACTGCCCCCGCGGTTTATGTCACGAAATTAAAGATTGTTAAAACGATAACAAAATTATGTAGATAAACTTCTTATTTTTCATTAATTTTGTCTTCAAAACATTAAATAAAAAAAATGATTGTACCTACTGTATAAAATAGTTATAATAAACACATTTCAAACTTTAACAGATAGTTTTATTTGCAATTTTACGGTTATGTGTGCATCCGAACGTGCGTTTCTTTTTGGGCCTACTATGTGTGGAATTTGAAAATCGAACTTCGAATCAAGTTGTTTCTATCTCTCGCTTTTTTCCTATCGAAGTGAAAGTGACAGAACAAAGTGAAGTTCAATTTTTTCGAATGTTGTGAGTAGCCCCAGCACTGCTCACGGCATTTAAAAAAAATAATTAAAAAGCTACTTTGCTCGCAGCAAAATTGAATTTTGCTCACTGTTTTTAAGCAGCAAAACCTGCTTGTTTGAGCTGCTGAGGTGAAAATATTATTTTACACGTCATTGTCGCTATATCTGACAAATCTATGTATGTATGTATGTAGTTTACATATTATAACTTCTTGTATGTAAGGCAGCTGACATACAAACTATATTTGTGTTACAAAAAAGGGCCATTCGTTCTATTTACAACTTAAATTCCCGTGACTCCTTAAGAGATCTTTTTAAGGAAATTAATATCTTAACTGTAGCGTCACAATTTATTTATGAGAATATTATTTATGTTATAAAAAATTTGGATTCTTTCACAAAAAATTCTGATATACATAATTTAAATACTAGAAATAAAAATAAAATAGCTATTCGAAAATTCCGCGTCCGTAAAGTACATAAATCATTTGTTGGTCAATGCATTCATTTCTATAATAAATTACCTGAGGTAGTATTAAAGTTACCCTTTCCAGCACTCAAAAATTACTTGAAAAAGTCGTTAATGTCTAAAGCGTATTATAGGATCGAGGACTATTTAATAGACAAACATGCTTGGCCTAAACCCGAAACTTAATCAATAATATATTTTTTATTTGTTTTTTTTTTTCCAAATTCAAAATCTTTATCTTGTCTGGGGGACACCGTTGATGTAGGAAAACATATCAATCTTATGTGGTCATCTTGCACCGTCTTATATACACATACGTAGGAGTTCTTTTTTTTTCCTTTTCTCTCTTTCTATCTTAAGATTTTGGCGTGTTTTCCTGCGGAAACTACGCATGATATTTGAAATATTTTTTAATTTGCTATTTATAGATTTATATAATGCTAGACTAAGTAGTACCATTGTAATATTAAATATATTTAAAAAAATGACTGACTGCTGAGTTTCTTGCGGCGCTTCTTCTCAGCAGTGGTCTCCTCTTGTGAAGCGCTGGTAGATTCTTGACGTGTAAAAGTGCCCGTGCGGCCTACTTACTGAATAAATGTCTTTATCTTTATCTTTATCTTTACATACCTAGTACTAAATGAAATAGAATTTCATTTTTATCAGTATTTATAGGTCAATTTGTTGATTATTTTCTATTATAAGTTTATTTTTATTACCTTACATACACAGAGTTACGGTGGTACCTAATTTATGTAGGTTATGTTTTTGTTGGGTCAACAATTTCTTGACATAAATTCACCAATGCCATAGCAAGCCAGTTCGGTTAACAGTGTCTTTAACTTTTTTGTAAATATTGTAATCCTTCATTATAACTGGTGAACATAGGCTATATTTTATTTTTGTGCTTGGACGGATTCGCAAACAACAGCTAGTCTGATATATACCAAGAGCCTTCTGCGAGCTCCCAACTCAATGGTTGAATGTCGACTCCAAAGTTCTGGAGACGGCATGAAGACAAACGGAGCCCGCCCCCGCGTGGTGGCCGGAAGATTAGCGCTTCCTCAATTGTTCTGATCGCTGCCACCGCCACTTGACTACAATTTAATTGAGGTCGAGAGGAATTTTCTAGAATTGAGTAGATCTATAACAACAGTCAGTACTGCCCTCCTAAGCTAATACGCAGTATGTCTGATAAACAAGGATAGGACAAACGCCCGTCATTTTGAAAACTTAACCCTGTTCTGTACTGTAGAGACTTCCTTATATTAATAAAAAAAAATAGGTACTAAATAAGAATAAGAATAGTTTATTCATGACAATACAAAACAAAGGACAAAAGTAATGTTTTATAAATTTATTTTAAGTACCATAATTTATATGTTTCCAGTGACAAATTATTCAAATGACGATGATTAAGGCGATAAATCACTTTCGCCAATGGAAAAGAATAAACAAAGTCATTGAAATCAAGTAGTGTCTAATGCGATGATAGAAGAATAGGTAATTTATTGATAAATGTGTTGAAGTACATTAAATTATAATATTTTGAGTAAACTTCTAAAAAAAATATATCATTAGGAAGTCTCTACTGTACATGACAGGGTTAAGTTTTCAAAATGACGGGCGTTTGTCCTATCCTTGCTGATAAAACTCCTGTAGCAATATCAATCTTATTACTAAGAGAAGAGAACTTAGACTGCTTTGGTTATTGATTTTGGGATACTGCTCATTTGCTTAGGTGGGCAGAGCTCGACGATGTTACACTGGTTGACCTGTCAGCGTGTAAACATTGCCTGTTCGGAAGTGTCTAGAGCATGGTCGAATTGATACTGCGTCAGTGAATAACTATATAAATAGATAGAAACTCCGGTATAATGGCGACTCCTACTTTTAAAGCTGATAACTTTCAATCCTAGCTAAGAACCAACCCGATTAAACGACCTTTTTTAAAAAAAACACGTCGTTTTACAGTTACGTTGTCACAGACAATCCAATGCTGACGTGTATGGCCACCGTCATTATTGGCGACAATGACATCATTATTGGCAATATTTTTTATTTATGGCATTGAGAGGGCAAACAAGCACACAGACCTGATGCTAAGTGGGATCTGTGAACCATAGACATTTGCATTCTCAAGACCACAATCTTAAGAGGGTTGTGAAGCTAAGAATTTCCATACAAAATGCGATTAAGTTTCGCTCCCCTTAAACCTAGTACGAGTTTTACGATGTTTGAATACGTTGTAGATATCATGAGAACGTTATCCTTTCCAAGAAAATATTTCTTAGAATGAAACAAATACAGAAACGTACGGATATAGTTCTTTATAATAACTACAACATGTTCAAAAATTTTGGAAATTGAACTAGATTTAGGGGGTGAGTAGGTAACGTTATCGTCCGGAACAACGGGACACGGAAAACAACAATCTTAAGACACTTGAGGGCTAAGATGGAATCCCTCTATGCTAGTAATTTCAACAGTTGTCTTACATCATTATTTGGTCGGTGTTATATCAAGAGTACCTTCAGCAGTTTAGTTCTGTCTCAATATTTAAGAGCCATGCTCTTGTCACGGAGTGCTCGTCCGATCCAACAGCTGCCTCACTCAGTTTAGTAAGCTTGAAGCTCACGCGTCACTTGGTTGCACTAAACGTCTCCCGCCGACTTTCTCACCAAAACTGGAGCTCCGGCGCACGTTACGTAATGTTAATAACACTTCGCCCATAAAATTAAATTGATCAATTACCGGTGTCGTTGATATTTTTAGATTTATAGTTCACTAGAGATTACTCCCGACTTTGGTTGAGTAGAACTTGATTATTGTGTTTATCTTAGGAACGGTAAAAAACTTTATCTACTTATACACTGATATTATAACGACGACGCGCTGGCCTAGTTGGTAGTGACCCTGCCTACGAAGCTAGAGTTCCTGGGTTCAAATCCCGGTAACGGCAGATATTTGTGTGATGAGCGCGAATATTTGTTCCCGAGTCATGGATGTTTTCTGTGTATTTAAGTATATAATTTCTCTATATAAGTATTTATGTCGTTGTCTAGTACCCATAGTACAAGCCTAGAGCTTAGTTTGGGACTAGGTCAATTGATGTGACATTGTCCCCTGATATTTATTATTTATTATAACAAGAAAATATTTGTATTTTTATATTTTGGTATGTTCGTAATGAATAAACTCAAAAACGAATGGACTAATTTAAAATTTTCTTTCAACATTAGAATGCTAGTAACAAGGGTTACTTTTTATTCCGGAAAATAAACAGTTTCATAACAAATATATACAAATTCTACGCGGATGAAATCGATAGTAGAAGCTAGTAATAGATAAACAGGCAGACATTTTCGTGTTATTTAAAAAAAAAGATAAAAGATGTTTATTCAGTAAGTAGGCCGCACGGGCACTTTTACGTGTCAAAAATCTACCAGCGCTTCGCAAGAGACCACTGCTGAGAAGAAACGCCGCAAGAAACTCAACAGTCAGTCGTTTTTTAAATTAAAAAAATCACAAAAAAGCCCTTCTTGCTCTATTTTTTTTTAGTTTGGTTTATTTTCGTAATGTTTCATATTGTTGCCACCTTCTGGTTGCCACAAAGTGTCTGCTGCTCTACTAGAGCCAGATTGTTTGTATATTGTAATAACACAGACACGACTTGATGAGTCATACTCCTAAACGTCGGAAAGTGGTACCGAACCACCGCAGAACCGCAGACTACGTTTAAAATGGAGAACCGACCTAAACGCGTTTAAACCGATAATTCTAGTATATTTGCTAAAATTACGTGGATTATTTTGAAACACCCTGTAATCACATACAGGTGAAACCAAATTCGTAATCGGAACTAAATTAAAATCTGACAAAAGCTTAGATTTCTTCAAGATTGGTTTAGAAAAAAAACAATGTTATCTAAATAGGTTTCAAGCCGGGAAACGTTTTCACGTTAGTTTACAACCGGAAACTATGAGCGTTTCGCTCTAGTGAACCAAGTTGGAATAAGACAGGTAGCTAAGTACATTATCGCTTTCAGATATTAAGCAAAGTATATTAACCCATCATATTATTTGACGTAAGTATTCATGATAAAAATGAAAGTCATTCAATCAATATTTACTTAACTGTTGCAGGTAATTTAGAAGTTAATGCTGCAGTACGTAATAAAAAAGAATAGTAATGCAACAGTGCATTACTATTCTTTTTTATTACGTATTATTTAACGTTACAATATCGCCACATGCATATTAAACTGTTTCGTTATTGAGTAATTAATAAAAAATGTCGCACACTTACTAATAATGAAATCAATATTTAATAATAAAAATAATTCCGTAACAAAGTATTAAATAAAAGAGGGCATACTTACTAATAAACAAAGAAATATTTAATATTAAAAAATAATACCGTAACAAGAGTTAATTTTCCTATTAGATCATATTTAAAAAAAACTTAAGTAATTTATGATCACGTCTCCCCCCACCCTGTATATCACGAGTAACCTTGCTCCAGCCAGCTGTTTAATAATAAAATTCTTCGCTTATTTCAGTGTTAAGGGGAGTTTAATTACTCTCAAGAATGCCGAGACCCTGGTGCTCAAAGTTAACCCCCTGTGAACTGTAGGGGAGGATATTTTAGCTTTATCTTAACTATATGTACCTATATCGTTGTCGTTGACAAGAGCAAACAAGCAGTAGAGATAGGAATCGCCTACGGTTGATACACCAAGGTGTAACGAGTGCATAGTGTAGTGTCGTAGTTTAAACCAAGCTTTACCATTTACTTGACGTTTATATTGTGACGGCCGTGGCGCCAGTTTGTACCGCACTGAACCGGTATTTTTGACGACACGCTGGCCTAGTGGGTAGTGACTCTGCCTATAAAGTTAGCAGTCCTGGGTTCAAATCCCGGCAAGTGCAGATATTTGTGTGATGAGCGCAAATATTTGTTCCTGAGTCATGGATGTTTTCTATGTATTTAAGTATACATTTCTATATTTAAGTATTTATATCGTTGTCTAGTACCCATAGTACAAGCCTAGACCTTAGTTTGGGACTAGGTCAATTGGTGTGACATTGTCCCCTGATATTTATTATTATTATTTATTTATTATTTTCAATTTTAATTTGATTTGAATTGACACCAAGGATTTGAAAGGAATATTCCATGGGTTCCCTAGGGTAGGGGGTCACGGAGAGAGTATTTTTCGAGCCCGAACGAAATAAGGGGTGTAGCGGGTAACCAATTCAACAAGTGCTTATTGCAATGTGATGTTTTAGTTAGTACCTAGAGCATAAACGTTCTAGAATATAAAAAAATATTAAATAAATGTCAGGGGACCATGTCAGCCAATTGACCTAGTCCCAAACTAAGCTCTAGCCTTGTATACATACTTATATAGAGAAATACATACTTAAATACATAGAAAACATCCATGACTCAGGAACAACAATTCACGTTCATCACACAAATATCTGCCCTTACCGGTATTTGAACCCAGGACCGCTAGCTTCGTAGGCAGGGTCACTAACAACTAGGCCAGCGCGTCGTCAAAACAAAAAATAATACAAATAATGATCAAGAAACCTAGGAAACTAGCACGACTTTTTCTGCCAGTGTCATTTAATATTCCTAAACTTTTAAACACAGGTATTAAAAAGTTTGACACAGTTTCGTCATAAAGGGCTCCCGGGTGTTGGACGTTGAATTCTAGGATACCCTGTACAGTCGCGGCCGACAAACTTCCTTAATTATTCCCGAGCGAACCAGCGTCTTACGTTCACAGGATGTGCTCATTGGACGGTCCTTTATGCTGCACAATCGTCGGTTGTTCGTTTGATTGCACAGGCCACAGTAACGTTCAACTACCCAACCTACTCATAAATACAGTAGTAACTTCACCGTAGTTCAGCAGTGTATGATCACATTACCTTACCAGGTAAGCTTAAAACTACTCTACTAGGATGATTCGTTTTGAACTTGACTTTGTTAGATTGTTACAGCACTTCACTTCAAACAATTGTCCCACCTCATTGTTAGTGTTACCAAGGAAAAAACGTGCGTTTATTTATTTATTATTCAGTTAGAAACGGAATTACACACAAACAAGGCCTATATTAACAATTAGCACTCAAATGTTCTAGGAAGAGCGAAGCCTCCTGACACAGGTCAGGTGACAGTAGGTACTAACCTACTAGGAGGCTCCAGCAATATTGTAAACAATAACCAATTGTTAAAAAAAAACAATATTTAAATATGTAATGTATCCATTTTTGGACCTTATTACAATGCAATAAGGTGAAAAAGTGTATTATCTCTTTGTACTTAACTGTACACATCACAAGGCAAACACAATACTACAAAAAGCAACTTGAAAAGTAAATTAGATAATATAAGATAAGATAAGATAAGTTTATTGATTAACTTAGCACAAGAACATACAAGAAAATATCCAGTGGAATTATTTTGAACTGCAATTGTCCTCGTGGAAGCAGTAAAGAAAAATGCGACAGAGTAGTAGTAGAATCAAGTAACCCCGAGTGTGAGTAAGACCGACGTAGCGTTACTTCGTCTCATTAAAGGTAGGACATTATACGGATTATACCACCTCCAACTCGTTTTACATTCATGTCCTTTGTTACAAGGAATAAAAACTTGTCAGTTACCGACTGAGTAGGAAGAGCCTTATACGAAACATTTCATCATCATGTCAGCCGAAAGACGTCCACTGCTGGACATAGGCCTCCCCTAAGGCTCTCCACTCAGACCGTTCTTGTGCTTTTCGCATCCACCGCGATCCCGCGATCTTCACAAGGTCGTCACTCCATCTCTATTTATTGAACATTAAATATAAACATAACAGTACATTCGTAAAAATTTAAATTCGGACAAATTAAAATGCTCAAAGAAGTAATTCAGAATTTTGAGGTGTTCCCCAAGACGCCATAATGTGAATAAAAAAAAGTTGACAACCGACAATCATCTTTAGGTTACTTTCATTATTTTTTATGACCATTTAGGATTAATGAAGATTTAAAGTTGGTTAGCAACAGTCGGGTTTTGCAAAGCTTTTTGTCAACGTAAACGTAATTTAAAATAAATAACTGACAATCACAAGCGTCCAACTGAAAATTACACTACGTTTCATTACCCCCAAAAATGTAATCCTCGCAGCCAGCCAAATACAGACTCTACATGCAACAACAAAAGGCGCACTTTTCGTTTGCCAATAGCTCTATTTAAATTGCCTACTTTAAAGGAGTTGACGGGAACTTCCCTTTCAAGTGGAGTTGGGAAGTTTCTGACGAGTGAACTGAAAAGTGGAGTTGGCACTTTCAGCGGCTTCGCTCGGTGTTCTTTGATGTCGGTGTTGGGGCTCGAGGAGGTAGATGACGATTTAAGATCAATGAGTAGGTACAATACAGACTGGTTCAAATGTGGAGTCTTCCAAACACATGATCTGTTGCTGACGAGGGGAGTACTTTGTTTCATATTAAAAAAAAATTGCCTGAATGTAATCGTTACTCATAAATTCATAATCATAGCAATCCATAACGTGATTTTTACTGAAACAGTTTTTATATCAGGATTTTTGAAATATGTAGGTAGTTGGTAAATGAGGTTAGGTTAGATTAAGTTTGTTTAATATAAACCGTTTCAGAAAAAAACACTTTATGACTTGCGATGATTATTTATAAGTAACAATACATTCGGACTATACATTTTTATATGAGCCGATATGGAGTCCAATGACGGGAACTTCCCTTTCAAGTGGAGTTGGGAAGTTTCTGACGAGTAAACTGAAAAGTGGAGTTGGCGCTTGCAGCGGCTGTCGCTGTGTTCTTTGAATATAATAGAAAAGAACAAACACATCAATACAGGGGTACATCATAGAAAAGATACAATAACGTAATACAAGCACTACTGATGATGTCTTTGATGTTGGTGTTGGGGGCTCGAGGAGGTAGATGACGATTTAAGATCAATGAGTAGGTACACTACAGACTGGTTCAAATGTGGAGTTTGTGTGTAAAGTTTCCCAAACACATGATCTGTTACTCAAGGGTTGCGAGAAGTGAAGAGAGACCATGTCGTGTCTATGCAGAAACTAATTACTATAATATTATTGTTAATATTAATAGGGTGCTATTTAATCCAAAAAATATTAATACATTATGCATAAACCTTCATTTTGAATCACTCTATCTATTGCTTAAATAGATCTAAAGGAAAAGACCGCGATCGCGACTTTTTATTATACCATGTAAAGATTGAAAAACTTAGTCAGTCAGTCAGCCTACGGAACCTTTAAAAACACCAGCCACTGTTGGTGCTCACGTTAACTCAAATAAGCTGATTGGAAGAGCCGGAGCCATTACTAGGTATGTTTACGACACCCATTACTGGCTGACGTCAGCCTCGACCGCAACTGCGCCTCATTCCGACGGGGCTGCAGGGCTGCCAGCCGTGCAGCTACGGGAGCCTTTTAACAACTCAATTTTCAATTCATCGATCAAAATCAAAAGTTTTACTCAGCACATTGGTCACATAAGAGCTCTTCATAAGCGAATTAACAATAAGCGCTTTGGACAAAATTCAAAAATTCAAAATTCAAAATATTTATTCAGTAAATTGGCCACATGTGGGGTCTTTTACACGTCGGTAATGTACAGTGAATCTACCAGCGCTTCGAACAAAACCATCATTGCGGAGAAGAAGCGCCGAAATAAACTCCAGCAGAAGGTCATTTTTTCAATCATAAAAGTAAGTTACATTAAGTAATAATAAGGTAATAAAGTATTTAAACAATAAATTCTTAAAACTAGCAAAAATTAAATTATTACAAATGTAAGGTCAATAAACATTAAAATAAAATAATGACTATGAGAACAACACGACGAGGTCTCTACGTCAAAAGCCATATAACTAGGATAATAAATTGAACAACAAGTCCTTGCAAACGTGAACAGAGCGGACCCCACCAACAGCACCCGTTCTCGCATGACGCGTATCTCAGCCATCGCCTCCGTCAACCATGTGTTCGGGAAGGTGGCGACCCGATCAACGACGCCGCCGTAAGCAAAGACCATCATTACGAAAAAGAATCTATATTTTAAGTAAGTAAGTAAGTAAGTAAAACATTTATTCACAACAATAACACACAAAAAAAAAGCAGCAATAAAAATGAAGAAAATGAGACAAGATAATAGAGATGTGCTAATGTTGCGAAACGGTCCCAACTCAGCATGTGCTGGCTGTGAAGCCAAAGCTGGTCTTCCGTTGGGGCCGCATTGTCAGAGCATTTTAGTACTTGTATTTAGTGCATTTAAGTTTTGGGCTTAAGTATTATATGTTTAGACTTATTGTACCTTGTCGTGGTGATAGACTGGTCACGTTCGCTAGAACGCTCGCCGAAATAAGCAATTACCGTACTCGTTAGCGAGTGGAATGTTCTGTCCCACTCGCTCTATAACGATACTAGAACAGATGGGTTATTATGACATAGCAATGCAGTTCTGTTTACGCTGAGTGAAAAGGACAGAGCTATAGCAGTTATATAGCTCTGTCCTTTTCTCTCAGCTTAAACTGAACTGCATTGCTACGTCATAATAACCCCGCAGATGCTTCACGCTATGGTAAACGATTATCGAAAACTGACAAAATTTATAGAATTAACAGAAGCGTTCGACGCGACCGTCTGGCAGCGTTCGTCAATCCTATATTATATTAAACTAGCGGCCCGCCAGCGGCTTCGCCCCGCTGCAAATTTCTGACTTCCTTAGTGGATTTTTCAATTATTTTCTGTCATACAAACCTTGTCATACAATTACGAACACAACAAAAAAGAATTCAGCTAAATCGGTCCAGCCGTTCTCGAGTTTTGCGCTTAGCAACACATTTAGCGATTCATTTTTGTTACAGCTATAGATAACGATAACGTAATGCACCTTGTCAAGGGCCACTGATTGGTTTGATATTTCAAAAACCAATCGGACCGCTCACTTTACCGAGCATCCTAGCTTGCTCAAGTAAATGCTCAAATCTATCAGCAACTTTGTGCGTGTCATAATGTTCTTTTATAGACGGAGACTAAAATGTTATTGTAATATTGTTTAAGCAAACTTCGCAGCCGGCAAGTACGACGCCGGAAGAATGACTACCGCTAGTTTGAAAATTTTGAAAGAGGAAGTCAAGTCAACTTTGAGGGGATAAGAAAACCAGTGAAATGAGGCATTCCATCTTAGTTCTCAGGATTGACAACGCATTTTCAGTCTTAAATGGTAAGTGTATAGTCGCAGATTCCACTTACCTACCATCAGATGGCCTGCGTGCTCGTTTGCCTTTGAAAAGCCATAAAATAAATCTCCGATCAAATTTTATGCTATGAGAAAGTGGTATTGTTCTAGTCATGGTTACAAGTATCAATTTCTGAGGGCCGTATTAATAAACTCATCTCAACTATAATGCCCATCTCAAGATGAGTCAAAAATGACAGTTTTCTATGGATTGACGTTTACTTTGACGTATCTTGTGACGCGCATCTCAGTCAAGGCGAATTTATTAATACGGCTCTTAGTCTTGAATATTTCTGTGTATGTAAACATTTATAGCACTACACTACAGTACAGCTAAAAATAAATTACTACATCAATGTGAAAAGATGCGTCTAAACTAAACCAAAATCTGGTCGAAACGCAATCCGTTCTACCGGGAACCTTCGAAACAACCAATCACCAATCAGGATTACGGCGAAAGAGGACAGTAATTGAATTTATGAAATCATGGAGAGAAATAGCTCTCAGTTAATCCTTTTTCCGAGTAAACTGTTGAATTCTGAAAAGGGCGAGGCAGCGAAATGAACAGAGTTGGATAATTAGACCAGCTACGTTTTGGACGAGTTGATACTAACCCGAAATACTCATATCGTCTTTTAGGTTTTAACATCCCGAGGACAAATAAATAGTTATATCCTAGTAATCACCCGTAGTTTTCACCCGTGTGGTTGCCGGGTTAGAATAGTGCCACTCCATGTCTTCCCGTGGATGTCGTACGAGGCGACTAAGGGAATAAAGGCTTGTAGTACTGTTAGGCGATGGGCTTGCCACCTGTCACTAACACGCTGGTAAACATCTTAGCCTAATTGTGCAAAATGTGGTTACTGAATTATCAACAATTTTTTTAAGTTGTAGGTAATTCTGTAGCTCTGACTACCCCACTCTGGGATTACAGGTGTGAAGGTATGTATGTATGAATCCTAGTAATATTATAGGCGCGAAATTTTGCGTGTTACTTTGTTATTTCTTCCCGCTGCAACTGATAGACGGATATAGATGAAATTTGAATTGGAGATAACTCATATCCTGGATTAATACATAGGTTACTTTTGTCCCGAGAAATCTGAAAGTTCCCAAGGGAATAACGCTAATCGAAATCTACGCTGACGTCACAGGCAGAAGCTAGTTAGATTTGAAATAAACGTACTCGAAGAAAGCCGCGGTCTCGTAATGAAGAACCACATCCCTTCACAAATTTAATAAAAGCTGTATTTATCCAAAACCAAACTCCTAATTACATTGCCCAAACGATCCGCAAACACACGTAACGAACGACGTGGAATTATGATCTTGATATTAAATGAAACGTCCCTCGAATTTTGGGGTATTATGGGAATTTCGGGGAAATTTTGGGGGATTGCGGGGAAACGAGAGTTTGATACGACACCCACTACGCGATATTAAGGGCCGGCTTAATGCCCGCATCTGCGCCGAGCACTATTTAAGAGCAAGGTGCACATACAAACGAATGAATTCAGGCCAGAAATTGGTAACTTGTACAAGATTCTTTGTAGGACTTGAAACCAATCACTTTTGTCTTTAGTACGTAATCGTACTGTGGATCAGCCAATTCGAATAGATAATATAGATATGTGCTAACCCTTGATCGAAAAACAATGAGGTAGCACAAGGTACTCCATCGACCATGGGACTTTCCGAACTCGAGCTATAAAACTAGCCGTTTTATTCGAGCTCGAACCAAAAAGGAAACATGGATGTTTAAGTCGAGATTTACTTACCAAACCAAAAGAAGGTGTAAGAAGTAATCAACAGGCACAAGAGAATACTCCTATAAAACTTCAGTCCGCTAACACAAAGTATACTACTCAAAACAAAATAGGGGCCACGGTATATTCTGCATACTAAAGAACTGTTTTCGGAGAAGGTATATTATAACAACCTGTAAGTTTTGAATTTAGTATCATTTGAAAGCTGCAATGTTCAAATTACAAGTTGTGTTTTTAATTTTTTTGTTTTTAACATGCGTGTGGTTTTGTAAATCAATTTTCAAATTTCATACAAAATGAGCAAAAAAAATGCAACTTTTTTAAAAACCACACGCACGGTAAAGACAAAACAATTGACAAAAAATTAAAAACCTAGCTTGTAAGTTGAACATTGCAGCTTTCGAATGATACTAAATTCAAAAATTACAGGTTAAAATTTGTTATAATAATCCTTTTCCGAAAACAGTTCTTTTGTATGCAGAATATACCGTGGCCTCTATTATGTTTTGAGTAGTATATAAACAGGACCTTTAAAAGCACAAGATGTAAGAACTACGTATTTCTACAGCACAGCTGTACCGTGCTCGTTACTTTGCGCCCACGCCGCGTTTTATATTGCTACGGCGTCCCAGTCGCACCTTTGCTGCGTAATTCCGATATTGGAAACATGTCTGCACATAAAAATATGATTTAGAAACTTTATTGTGTTTGTGTCCTATCCGTGACTGTTTAACCCTCGGCGTAAATAGAGGGGTGTATGAGACGTGTATGTACAATCAGCGTCAAAAGAAACTTATCACTTAAATACCTTGTCGCTTTACTGTCACATTAGTAATGTCAAACAAGATTATCTAAATGTATTAATGCGATAAAGTACAAAAGTAGCTTGAAGTGACCAGTTGCTTTTGACGCTGACTGTACCTCATTAACTGTGTGTGTGTGTCACTGTATCTGTCTAAGGCATAATAAATAGTTACTTCATAAAGATAAATTCGGACTAGGTATGTGAGAAGACTAGTTTACTGAGGTGGTTTTAGCTAGATTTGATGGAAATCAGCTCTAAAAATAGGGGTCACAGTTACGTCTTGGTTTTTCTTAATTTACTCACGCCTTCGTTCCCGGAGAGGGGTAGGCAGGGCTGCGGAATTATCTACAACTCTAAAAACCTGTTGATCACTCTGTAACCACATTTTGCACAATTAGGCTAAGGCTTGATTTCCTACTACGCTGATGTCGGTCGCTAACGTCGGTCGAGCGTACAAATATACAACACTAGCTTTTGCCCGCGACTCCGTCCGCATTTCATCCCCCTTTTAACCCCTTACAACCCTTTTTTTGCAATCAAAAGTAGCCTATAACCTTTCTCAGGCTTTAGACTATCTGTGTACCAAATTTCATTTAAATCGGTTTGGTAGTTTTAGCGTGAAAGCGAGACAGACAGACAGAGTTACTTTCGCATTTATAAGATAAGATAACATACATACATACATTAAATCACGCCTTCATTCCCAGAGTGGGGTAGGCAGAACTACAGAATTACCAAGCACTCTTAAATAAGATGTTGATAATTCTGTAACCACGTTTTGCACAATCAGGCTAAGATGTTTACCAGTGTATTAGTGACAGGTTGCAAGCCCATCGCCTAAGAGTACTAGAAGCCTTTATTCCCTTAGTCGCCTCTTACGACATCCACGAGAAGACATGGAGTGGCACTATTCTAACCCGGCAACCACATAGGTACATACATACAATATCTTAGTTACTTAAAAATAGTTCGCTTCATAAAACTCTGCGTAATTGAAACACTTGAACTTGCAGCACTTAAAAAGAGTTAAGTTCACACTTTAATTTTAAACATTAAGTAAGAAATTGAACCATATTATTTGTATCTAAAACCTTTGTTGCATAGTGTATTAATGAAATTTAAAAATATTTTGGAAGTTAAAATTGAAATAAATAAATTCCGTACGAAATAAAACACGTAAAAAAAACGCCAATTTCATAGGTAAGGACCCAATATATTACTAGCTACCCGCCTTCACTTCGGTAAATGCGAGTTTTTTGTTACAGTCGTAAAAAATACACATACATAATATACATGAAAACCTTCCCCTTAAATTACTCTATCTATTGTTAACATCCGTATTTAAATCGGTTCCGTAGTTTGAAAGACCTAGGCGACGACGCGCTGGCCTAGTTGGTAGTGACCCTGCCTACGAAGCTAGCGGTCCTGGGTTCAAATCCCGGTAAGGGCAGATATTTGTGTGATGAGCGCGAATATTTGTTCCTGAGTCATGGATGTTTACTTTGTATTTAAGTATATATTTCTCTATATAAGTAATTATATCGTTGTCTAGTACCCATAATACAAGCCTAGAGCTTAAATTGGGACTAGGTCAATTGGTGTGACATTGTCCCCTGATATTTATTTATTTATTTATTTATTTATAGGGACAGAAGCGCTACGCTTTGTTACGATGCTTTACTTAGAATAAATAAAACGTAGATGGCTATTTACTGCGTGTATCGTAAAAAAACCGCTTAACCACGAGCCAACTCAAACGACGGGGCTCATTAGGCTCTCGTTAGAGTGCCTACGTCAAGTTGTACACTAATCTGTTCTGTCGTATTTGCCGCCCTACGTCATTACCTACACATACATAATGTACCTACCCACTTCGATACTTAACGGTAATCGGTATAGAATAAGTTGCCGTCGAGACAAACTTAAAATTACCCCAGTGTAAGAATTGGAATATTGACTATAGAAGTCAAGATAAATTATTTCGCTCAAACAACGAAATAAAGCTGTAGCATATACACTAAACTATGTAGTTTAAAAATAATCATTGATAGTCCCACTTTATTGCCGATTGTGCTAGAAGGTACTAATAACTAATAAAATCACTATTAAAACACTACTATGAACCATGGAGGTGTTGTTATAGCTACTTTCCTACTAGCTTGAGAGTACCGTTAACTGGGGTTACTTTGATTCTTCGGGTTACATTGATAAAAACTTAGTTTTACTTTTAAATATTTGTTTCCCAACGCGTCCCTTTTTTTTTAGGTTGGCAAAACCGTTGGTTACTTTCTCCAGAGGTGCTCTTATGCAGTGAATAATTGTGGTTGTCACCGGCACAATTGACATGTGAAAATGTAGGTATCGTTTTTTACTATTTTAGGACTTGACAGAAGCCTGTGGAGCTAACGCCATATGCTGTTCTGTGTAGATTAGTAAAGATTTTTTTTTTTTTACTTAATAATTGCCTTTGCGTATGATATCCGTGAACTTATTAAGCTATTGCATAGCTTCTATCGCGGGCCTTGAGCGCGGGGACCGAATCCAGAAATTCCGTAACGAAAAAACCTCACGCTCCCCACTCCGACGGGCAAGGAGGTGTGGCTTGAAGGCCGTGCATCGTCTAACGTCGTTTCAGTTCGGCAGTCTTCGACACGGCGTTGTGTGCGTTTGTACGACATACAATAGCTTTACCGCGGCAGTCCCCGAGTGCCACACGTCTTTTTTCTGTAATAAGAGTAAGTTCATGGGGGTATCTATAAATAACTTGACATTAGCGAAATACACCTTAAAAATGAGTCAAAGCCATTAATTACAATTATGATTAGAATTTTACTATTGTAAAAGTTCTAATAACTTCTAAACTAACAACTTACTTAAATACTTACTATAGTGAAATGTTTGCAATGAATATTAGATGACCAAAAGTTTGTTTAAGTATACATGTCATCTATATAATTGGAGTATTTGAGTTAATACTCAAACGATGTATTTTATCACTAATATTTTATATTTTGCGGTGTCTTTGATCAGCTATGTGGGGTAACATTGATCAATGATTCTAGTTGATTGATGAAGTTAGGTGGCTTATTTACAGTTTCAATATATTTTCGACAACTACTTATGGTTGTTATGAACGGATCATATTGCTAAATTTAGAATTCCCATTTTGGAATTTGGAATTTTGATATTGTAAAGTTTAAATGTAGTAGGTCTATAGTTGATTATTCTGTGACAGGTATACCAACCTACTAAGACTGTGTACAATTGGTTCCGTTACAAAAAACGTTATGAATATAGATCGTAGAAATGTTAAACTTATGCCATAACGTCATGTTTTTGATTGCTTACGTTATGCAATTTTAAAATAAAAAAAATATCCTTGTGAACCGATATGATTTCTATCTTTGTAAAAAATGATTATAACCGTCAAAAACCATCAAAGCGTAACTGTCAGTGTGACGTTCATCGCCACTTTTAAAAAAAAAATCCTTCGATTTTTGTAAAGTTAGTCTGTCTAAATTAAGAATACTGAGAGACACCAATCATCGCCGTGGTGGCAGGTTTGAACCCTGCTAAAGATCCTACTACGTCATAGAAATGCTCGTATAAAACTGTAATTTCTAATGTGTCTAGAGCAGGTATAGCGCTCAAGATCAGTTTTATAATAACAAAGTCCCCTAAGGGCTGTATAAATAAACTCATCTTGACCGTGATGCCCGTCACAAGATACGTCAAAGTAAACGTCAAATCATAGAAATCTGTAACTTCTGACGCATCTTGAGACGAGCATTACAGCCGAGATCAGATTATTAATACGTCCTTAGAGAACTGTGATCTCTGACGATCTTGAGACCGACAGAAGTTTACTAATACGGCCTTGAAACTTATGCAACTGCTACCACCTGGAATCGATCATTAAATCAGAATCTCAGATAGCAGCTGCAGCCAACAAAGCGGTTGATTAGTTACACATGGAGATGAGACCCGGGATTGGTTCCGTCGCCCGCTCATGTCAATTTTGAAACTGTTCCGTAACGGTACGAGCTTGGTGCTAAGCGGAAGCGTTTATGTACTTCCTCAGTTTGTGTATTGAAATAGTTACACTGACTTCATCTTACGTTAAATGAAAAGTGTTTGCGGTTCCGTACCCAAAGGGTAAAAACGGGATAACTAAGACTGTCCGTCTGTCACCCAGGGACCGGAAAACCCCTTCTTTTGATTAACCCTATCAATAGGCTTAGCCTATCATTCGGTTAGCCAATCGATGTGCTTAGCTATGATTGAGTCACCTTAACGTTAGGGCGAACCCCTTTGAAGTAATTAACCGCATCCAAAGAGCTTACCCGGTTCATTAGGGTTTCGGTAGTTTAATATTTAAGCGCTTAGCATTGACTGGGTATTACCCCATCGATCGCCTCTCTCTTTTTTGCGCATTCGGGCGAACTCTAGCCGTCTCGCTTAAGCGGCTACTGCCTGCCGCCACCCTTTCAATTGTTAGGTAATTCAATAATACGTCTAAACTCTTGCGCATAGAGGTTAAACCAGCTTGAAACCGTTCGAATAAGCTTGAATAAGGTGACAGACAATAGGGTATTGGAATAGGCTTAGCGCTTAGTCGAATTAACCGTATCGTTGGGTTGCCCTTTCTTTGAGCTAAGTCGACGATAAGCTAAGCGCATCCTTGGGGTTTGTAACAACAAGTCTATCAAAAAGCATATCAAAAACCCCTTTCGCGCTAAGCGGTTCCGGTCCCTGCTGTCACCGGGCTGTATCTCAAGAACCGTGATAGCTAGGCAGTTGAAATTTTCACAGAAGTCGTATTTCTGTTATTTAAATAAATATTTAATTCGGACTCTCATAAAACAAATGTGCTCTTTTTGCCGTTTTTTGCTCGATAATGGTACGGAACCCTTCCCTCTAACCTAACCTAACCTAACCTTTATATCGTAAACACTAACCCTTTTATTCATAAAATGCACAATAGTTAAAGTATTCATATAACATGCTCTGTCATTATGACATTTGCATCTGACAGATGGTGAAAAAGAATATATTAATTAAAATAGGTTTATTGTGCGTTTATGAATTAGGGTAAACACAGGCGAGAGTAATTTTGTAAGTTGTGAGTCGCGTAATTACTATCCCTTTTTTTATTGCATTGAAAGGCAAATGGGCGCACAGGTCACCTGATGGTATGTGGAAACTGCTACATTAGGTTTCATAAAAAAACTCCTGTTTGGTTCACACAGCGAAAAACACTTTTGTATGCAGAGGAAATTAAGCGACTCACTACTCAAAAAATGACGCTCATCTGGCTTCACCCTGAGCGGGTTAATATTTATTTATTTATTTATTAATATGTGTCGTGTCACTGTAGCCTCTCCCGGGATTGGAGCCGTATCATACCCGGTTAACGTATCGTTGCACTAGCGATGCGACGGCTGCATGATTGCACATGACAGCACAATCGGTCGCTAGCTGCATGCCTACTTCATATTTTATTAGCTACGTGCAATGTACGCAATAATAACGGTTCACTTTGTGAAAAAAAATGGTACAAAGTGACTGGGTTATTGCTCGCTAGCGCAGGTACTTTATTGAAATGTATGAATAAAACCGGGCAAGATCATGTCAGGCCATGCTCAGTGTAGGGTTCCGATTCCGTTACTACAAACAAATTAGACTCGCGACAAACGTTTTCGGTAGGTATAAACATTTAGACCGTTTGTAACATAAGAACAATTGAAGTCTACTTAATAGTGATAGTGTTCCTATTATATTCATGATATATGTGTTTCCATTTAACATATTTTTCTGATTTTTTGCGTTCGTAGTTTTGGCTGTAGGTTTACACTTGACTCTAACAAAAATTAGCGCTTTAAAGCATATTTCATAAACGGATACCTTTATCAAACAATTGTTTTCAAAATCAAATCAAATTTTGAAAGACCTGTCCACCGACACCGCACACTAAGGGGAAGACGAGACGACATGACACGCACCATAGTGCATATTGAATCTCTCTGTCGAATTAGCAGTTTAAAATGCTTGTATTTTGCTGATGTCTTTTACGATTTATAAAGTCCATGCATATTCCAGAATGTTAGCATTTTGCCAGCAAATATCACAAGACAGGGAGACAACCCGGGACCGCTAGCTTCGAAGGCAGGGTCACTCAACCATGCTAACCGAGTCGTCACCCTCAAAATAATCGTACATCATAACTTATATAAAATACCTGCATTCGGATTTCGCACGGCCTTCTTGTTGCTACGTTTATTTTACCTGTAAATAAAAATAGAAACATGTATTAGTATTTAGCATTAAGAGGAAATACAAAACGAAATAAGTAATAAATAGGTTCACCAAATGGTGAAGTATTCGGCCAAGCTATTTATACTAGAATATAAATGCTAGTTGAACTACTTGTGGGAGGACCTTGTGAAGGGTCCGTCCGGGTTGGTTTTACCATTTTATCCATTAACCTACCGCCAAACAGCAGTGTTCGCATTGTTGTGATCCGGTTTGGGGATAAGACAGCCGGTGAAATGACTAGCATAGAGGCATTCCATCTTAGTCCTTAGGGTTGGCAACGCATTTGCAGTCTTAGGATTGCGGTCTTGTGAATGCAAATGTCTATGGGTCACAGTTTCCACTTACCATCAGGTGTCCTGTTTGTTCGTTTGCCATCCTATGCCGATATTCGTGCGTATATTCGAATTACATTGGTTTAATGGAAGAATCGCATTAAATCGTTAACTTATTACGCGAATGCATATTCATAAGCATTGGTAATGCGCCCCGCATTTTGTGCATATGACTTCTGTTAATTCAGAAATGTGTGGCACATTTTTAGTTCGTTGACTGGTCTGGATGTTATAATTTATAATCAGTTGTACCTACGTTTATAGAGGAAACTAAGTAGAGATGTTTTTATTTTAATGAAATAAAACAAGTGTAACGAAAAAGCAAGCTTGAAAAAAACCCAACTGCTGTTTGTATAATGTCGTCAAAGTAATGTTACTTATCATTTATATTTTTTTTATTCCGTCAATTTCACATTTAAATAATTTTAAAATAGCCTATGACACTCTACTGGTCAATACGAATCTAACCGCGTATAACTTATTAAAATCGGTTTAGCAGTTTAGTAGTTACGAGCGGACATTAAGTCGGACATATATACAAGTCAAATACATAACCCTCCTTTTGGGCTTTGCCGCAGTCGGGTAATAAGTAATGTCGTTTTAAATGTAGCCAGGGCATTTACAATATTGTGTAAACAAATTATAGCCTAAGCTACAAAATGGAGCATTAGATTAGATTAGATTAGATTTATTTATTTCATAATATAAGATACAGTTATATTGCACACATGTCAATTATACAGAATTCATATTATGAACGTCAAAGAAGTAAAAACAAAAAAAGTAATGTAGCAAAAACCAATGTCAAAAATGAATGGATTATAAAACACAAATAATAATAAAACAAGTCACAAAGTTATTCGTTATTCAAGTATTATGAGTATAAAGTTAGTTGAACAATCATTTGACTTAGAGTATACAGGGTGTCCCACGGCTATGCCACATGGAAGGAAAGTACCTTGAATATTGTTATGTTAAAGTTCATGGTCTTCCTATAATTTCTGACACTATGTTATTTAGCAAAAAATAATCCTTATGGTGAAGCCTTTCGATCGGTATGATAAAGCTACAGGGTAATTAATTTTCTCGTGTAACGGGTTCGATTCTCGGTTCAACCATATTATTATTTAAATATCTATGACATGCAGTTTACATTGTTTTTTAAATTCAAATAATGTCTTCTTTCAGTAAAATGTTCCATCTACAGTATTCATGGTACTTTCCTTCCATGTGGCATAGCCGTTGGACGCACTGTATGTGCAGCTTGTTGACATCGTCCTATAAGAAGGCTGTAGTATCAGCCAACACGGCGCGAAGAAAATACATCGTGGATTATAGTTAGACTGGTCTTATTTAGTCACGATGGATGGATCTCCCTCTAACATGTGTATGCCTTACGACCCTGTGATAACAATACAATCGCTTGCAGCTGCTACGTGGAACATGGAACAGCATTTGACCTACATCGCTAGTTTCGACTCGCCGTGCGAATGTCAAGGACGCGGCTGGAACGAGGACCGACTCCACACATGGACCGGAGAAATATGAACTAAACAATTCACTTTAAGGCGAAACAGTGGTTTTACTTCTGTACATTCATATTAAAGAAAAAAAGAAAGAAACAAAGAACAGATAATTAAATACAAGAAGAAAGTAGCCACGAAATGGTCCCAACTCAGCGTAATGCTGGCATTAAAGTCAGCGCTGGTCTTCCGTTGGAACCATCAGGTGAAACCACGGAAGGTTACACACACATTAATTAATTGAACACAAAACATGAATAGAAAAACGCGAAGATTTTTTTTTTAAATAAAAAACATAGCTCTGAGTTTCGCAAAAACATGCCCGTCCTTAAATGGTGGAAACATTTTTTTGTTGACATCATGTTTTTTTTAGGGGACCATGACACACAATTTGACCTAGTCCCTTCGCTATAGGTTGGTACTATATTGGGATGCAGCGTTGGCCTAGTTGGTAGTGACCCTGCCCACGAAGCTAGCCGTCTTGGGTGTAAATCCCGGCAAGGGCAGATATTTGTGTGATGAGCGCAAATAGTTGCTCCTGTGTTTTGGATGTTATCCATGAATTTAAGTCCGAGTACCCATGTATTTTCTCTATATAAGTATGTTTATCTTTGTCTACTACCCGTAGTACAAGCCTAGAGCTTAGTTTGAGACTCTCTAGGTAAATTTATGTGACATTTTCCCATGATATTTATTTATTACTTTGAGTACTAGACAAGGTTGATCATAAATACTTATAATACAAAGTGAAACACTCAAGATAACATGCGGTTCACAAAAAAAAATAGCCTATATTTTTTGATACCTATCAAAAGAATTTCACCCATTTTGATCTCCCCAGGTTAGAAGCTGTGGGACCCAAACAAGGCACGATTGAGATGCTAAAGTTGCAGTTCAAGCCTATAATTACAATGCATTATGCGCAAAATACCACCGACTCGTCGACATTGACACTGATGCACATTATTGCACATGCAATTGTGCCATTTGTTTAGGTACTGTCACCAACAGAAGCGAGCTTCGATATCGACGGGCACGTAGAATCTTTTATACACTCACTGAGTTTGCTTTTAAAATGCAGGGCTCGTATTATGCTTGACATTCGCTGTTCACGCTTGCAAGGACCTGTTTTTCCAATTTAGTTATTTTAATTATCGTTCCTGACGTAGAGACCTCGTCATGTTGTTCTCCTAATCATTATTTTAACACAACACATGTACATCATAACATATCATAAAATACAAATATTAACTAAAATAAAAATAAATTAAAACAAATCGAACCCCTCCAACGAACTCACTTGTGGCATCGAGCCTAAGAAACTCGCAGCGTTTCCTCTCATTATTTTTAACTTTATTTTATTGACTTTACATTTGTAAGGATTTTGTTTGTGTTGGTTTTTAAAAATAATTATTTATTACTTTATTACCTTGTAATGTAACTTACTTTTAAGTATTATTGTACCTAATTAATAATTGAAAAAATGACCTTCTGCTGGAGTTTCTTGCGGCGCTTCTTCTCCGCAATGATGGTCTTGTCCGAACCGCTAGTAGATTCACTCCATGTTACCGACGTGTAAAAGAGCCCTCATGTGGCCAATTTACTGAATAAATATTTTGAATTTAGAATTTTGAATGGTCGCCTTTATCGCCATGGATAAAGCATTCTTCACTCTCGTAGTTACATACCGGTCAGAAAGTGACAGATGCTTCATACAGGTTTTTCCACGTCGATAAACAAAACACGAACATAACAGGCTCACAGGTTTTAACCGAGTGAGTATTGATTACAATAACACCACAGGCTCTATTCTGCTAGGTAAAACCATATTGCTTATGATATGTTATCGTATTGTTTTTAACGCCGCCGCCATTACTGGCAAGTAAATAAGTTCTATAGGTAATTATTATTACGGTAATCGCTTTCCATCAGGCGATCCGTCTGCTCGTTTGCCTCCTATACCATAAAAAAAAAAAAAAGGTACAATAGACAATACGATATCGTATAAAAAACAATATGATTATGCGGGGGAGAATAGGGCCCCTGACTTGTTAGATTATTTTTACGATTTTTTTACAAAAGGATAAAACGCGTCAACGAAAAAAACTTATTTTAGCAACAAAGTAAATGGAAATTCTGCATTGAATAAATAACTATTCCGGGTTATTACAAATCACTAATTCCATAAATGTACATTTGAACAACGAACTTTTTTCTATAAAGAGAAAGAGTAAGAAAACTTCGAAGAGTTTACCCTAAGGCAATCTTTTCTAAAAGCACTTCAAAAGGTTGAAGTATTTTTATAACCTGTCTTCTGAATTTATTTCTTCCCTAAGTTAATCAATTTCGTTAAATGTTTCCGGAACAAGAAACATATTCGTTCTCCTACTGTATTTTTTACATTTATGTAGATATACTACATATATGTTATATTTTTGACGACGCGCTAGCCTAGTTGGTAGTGGCCCTGCCTACGAAGCTAGTGGTCCTGGGTTCAAATCCCGGTAAGGGCAGATATTTGTGTGATGAGCGCGAATATTTTTTCCTGAGTCATGGATGTTTTCTATGTATTTAAGTATATATTTCTCTATATAAGTATTTATATCGTTGTCTAGTACCCATAGTACAAGCCTAGAGCTTAGTTTGGGACTAGTGTAATTGGTGTGACATTGTCCCCTGATATTTATTTATTTATTATTTATACTAATCGTATAGACATTGTTAGAATAAGGTCTACTAGTAACTTTTGTAGCTAACTGTACTAGTACAGTGCAAGCCTATAAAAATCACCGGTTTACTTCCAGACTTTAAAATGATTGATGGTGTTATAATGGGATTATAATGGACCCGTGACTTGTTAAAAGCAATTAGGAGAGATAGCCGGATTTTGGACAAAAATAGGAATTTTAGGTCAACAGCAATCCTTCCCTTGGAATATTTTGAGATTGTATGAAAATAATCATATGCCCATACACCTTATTGGCCGCATAGATTTTAAATATCGGTATTGTCTTGAACATTCAGGTCTTTGTCAAGAAAAACAATGGCATATTTTTTCTACACCCATAAAAATATTATGACACAAATTAAAACAATAAGCGATTCCTCTCTCTGATCCAATTTGAGTTTTTATTCTTTTTTTTTTTTGCATAGAGAAGACAAACGAACACACAGGCCACCTGATGGTAAGTGGCAACTGTGACCCATAGACATTCGCATTCACAAGACTGCAAATGCGTTGCCAACCCAGAGGACTAAGATGGAATGCCTCTATGCTAGTCATTTCACCGGCTGTCTTATCCCCAAACCGGAACACAACAATGCGAGCACTGCTGTTTGGCGGTAGGTTAATGGATAAGATGGTGGCAGCGATCCGGACGGACCCTGCACAAGGTCCTACCACCCGCAAAAGTTTATCTTAAAGTGAAATTACGTTTATAGTTTAGTACCTAGGAATGTTCCCTGGGTAAAAATAGATTTTTATGACGTGACGTTCTTATCCGAGTTTTGTATGAGCTTCGGGAAACGGGTGAACTGTAGGTACCTCGCATCACCTCGTGATTCATCCCCACTTAAGGGCTTAGTTTGATAATGCGCGGCACGGAACCTTAGGCCGGGCGTCCACAGCTAGCGAGTACGAGAGATAATTATTAGGCAAGTAAACGGGAACTTGTTTGTTTACAAACCTATCATCAACAATATCATCTCGATCCTTGCTTTTACCGCAATTAATTGGGGTCAACGCGTGACGTCTTTACGATCGACGCTTGTCTGACGCCAACCCGTCTCGCTGCCCTCATAAGCCAATAGGCGGTATCTCAAATTGAATAGCCAAACCAGTTTCAATCTTCCCATTTTAGTAATAAGGTTACATTTGCTAGAGTATTCTTTCTGAGCTATCCTATTCGAATTCTAAATAAATTATAATTTATCTTTACCTAACCATTTACAGTCTTTAGAAGATGCTTCGGTTTCGTACTTCTCTCTTACTCGCTCTTAATAAGGTAGCATGAGAGCGAGTGAGAGACAAATACAAACCCGAAGCACCTTCCAAGAACTATCGCACTGTAGATATATCCTCGTAGGTCCCATTAGGTAATTTTTGTTGCTAGCTAACTACTATTCACAAATACCTTGGGGTTATCACGACATAGCTGCAGTTAAGATTACGCTGAGAGAAAAGGACAGAGCTATATGAATGCTATAGCTTCGTCCTTTTCGCTCGCTGTAAAATGAACTGCTTAGCCATGTCAAGATAGCCCTCGGGTATGTCTCTTACTTTAAACGTATTGAATGAAAGAAGTGCAACGAGATTATTTAACAAGTAACATAGGTTTGTTTTTTCGATTTCATTTTAAATCATTATTGCATTGCATTTGAAGACCGGTCTGAGTGGAGAGCCTTGGGGGAGGCCTATGGCCAGCAGTGGACGTCTTTCGGCTGACATGATGATGATGATGATGATTGCATTTGATTTACATTACGTTCTCAGGACCGTATTAATAAACCGATCTCAACTGTAATGCTCGTCTCAAGATGTGTCAAAAATGACAGCATTCTATGG
This sequence comes from Acleris emargana, assembly GCA_927399475.2. NCBI lineage: Eukaryota > Metazoa > Arthropoda > Insecta > Lepidoptera > Tortricidae > Acleris > Acleris emargana. The sequence continues at coordinate 481,116 of OV656851.1, forward strand.
CTTGACGTTTACTTTTACGTATCTTGTGACGGGCGTCTCGGCCAAGAAAAGTTTATTAATACGGCCCTTAGACTCGGATGTAGAAGACACTCGTCCGTATCCCCTTCGTAGGCGAGCGACTTAAGCTATTGTTTTAACATTATAGCTAAATAAGTGCGTGTAGCGCGACCTTTATCACACTAATGTTTTAGGCCAAACAGACACGAATAATGCCGAGTTATCGTGTAATCCCCGATTTATTTATGTAAATGATTATTAACATTTAACGAGGCTACAACTTGTTGAGTTTAATTTGGAACTTGTAACCTATGTATTGTTTTTTAAGCTATAATCATTTTAAAGTACTTATTAAGTTTTAAAGTTACTTTATTAATATTAGACATTATTTAATTAGTCATTATAAGCAAAGACAAAAGGTTCTTAATTACTAGTCTCTTTAGTTAGAACACGTGACAGGACTGCACTTGTGGGAGGACCTTGTGCAGGGTCCGTCCGGGTTGGTACCACCATCTTATCCATTAACCTACCGCCAAGCAGCAGTGTTCGCATTGTTGTGTTCCGGTTTGGGGATAAGACAGCCGGGGAAATGACTAGCATACAGGCATTCCATCTTAGTCCTCAGGGTTGGTGGTGCATTTGCAGTCTTAGGATTGCGGTCTTGTATTCAATTACCATCAGGTGGTCTGAATGCCCGTTTGCCTTCTCTATGACATAAAAAAAAAACATCCAAGAGTGTGATTCTCTTAAGGAATAAACCGTAAACTTGTCTTAGATATTAATGCTGTTATTCTTTTCAAATAATGCACTAACACTATCATAAATTACATAGTTATGCGTGTCTAGACCTTTAATATACGAGAGGGAAGCAAACAGACATGCGGGGTACCTGATAGGAATAATCACCACTGCCCATAAACACCACCTCAAGAAGAGTTTGACCGAATCCCTGCTCCGAACTGAGTCCGAATGACGTTAAAGACCCGCGCGATCACGTGTTTTCTACGCGGTAACGGTTCCGTTAATCTGGTTGGTGTGTTCTCCAATGTTGCGTTCCTCCAGGAAGTCCCCGGTCCCGGCGGAAAAACGCCGCCTCCAATCGATCATTTCGCAAATTTATGCGGGGCCTGTCTACAAAAAGCCTGCCTTGCGGATAAGGTGAAGGATGTTTAGTACCATGCAGGGGGATACGCCTTGGAACTAGCGAAGCGACGCATCGTAGATACGAATCGAAAAATTAATAAATGATCCCACTAATAATATAAATGCTAAAGTTTGTGTGTGTGACGGCTGGACGGATTTAAATTAAATTTGAAGGGATTTTAGCTTATACTCCGGATTAATACACACCTATTTTCGTGATATAGAGGTTAGGTGTCTGTGTTTGCGCTCGTTTTATGATGAACATTTATGGCGTATTAATTAACAACGCTTATTGAATACATGAATGTTAACCTAAAACGCTTATTCATTAATGTATCGCAGGGGCAATTAAAAAAATAGCCACAATCAATCAAAACTTCAAACTATTACCCATACTGTATTTTTTTTAAATAATCAGTATAAATAAAAAGTCAAGTTATTTTAACTACAACTACAACTTTATCTTCAATCTTTACATCACTATATCTTCCTAAACGCTCATCGCTCCTCCTATCAAATAATGCAGCCTTACAACGACGAGCTTAACATAATAATTTACCCCCCATAATGAAGTGCTTTTAAAAGTATTGGGTTCTTTTTCATTTCCCATCGACTTCCGCGGGGCTTCTTAAATGATGGTTGCCTTTACCGCCCCTAATATTAATATAAGGGAATGGGTGCTATTTGTCGCTTTTCTTTGGGAAATATTACTGTTAGGTTATACTCTGAGTTTCTTGCGGCGTTTCTTCTCAGCAGTGGTCTCCTCTTGTGAAGCGCTGGTAGATTCTTGACGTGTAAAAGTGCCAGTGCGGCCTACTTACTGAATAAATGTCTTTATCTCTTTTATCTTTATCTCATTAATAAGTCATATTTTAACTCGTCAAAGAATGATTACGTTACGACGCAGCATTATTAACATTTTAGTGCGCGAATTATTTAGTATTGTCACAGGTTCCGTCGACAAAGCAGATCTTTTATTCTATTAACTACTAGTTTTTCCCGGCGACTTCGTCTGCGTAGAGTTCGTAATTTTGTCATCCCACAGCAACCGTACATTTTTCCGGGATAAAAAGTAAGTTATTCCAGACCATAATGTAACTTACTTCTAAATTTATATATGTATATGTATCATCACCAGAATTCATCATCATGAGACTTCTGAACAAAAGCGCCAGACCAGCGCTGGCTTCACCGCGGCACATGCTGCGTTGGGACCGTTTCACAACAACTGTCCAACTTTTTTTTAAACTTTAACCTCATTTGTGCTTATAAAAGAAGATGTAGTGACTAAGATGGATGCATGAAAGAAGATTGACGAAAGAGATATACAGATCGAAAACCGACGTGCGTGCATGACTCGATGTATGAATGTGGAATCAGCGAAATAAATTTGTCAAGATCGTAGGAAGTGGAAAGAAGTGGTCTCTGCCTACCCCTCTGGGAAACAGGCGTGATACGTGATGAATGTATGTAAGTATGTATTTGTGCTTATGTTGTGAATACATATATTTTCTTTCTTTTCTTTTCAAAAAACATATCTACACGAGTAAATTAATAATGACGACGAGCAACACGATCAGGACTATGGCAAGTCCCGTTTGGTAGAATAACCCCTGAAGCCCTTAAAATATTTACCCTAATTATGCAAGGGACTGAGAGGAATTCGAAGGTTGCTGCTAATAATGGCGGTAATGTGATATTGGTTCGGAAGGGTTCGAGGTTATTTTTACAGTTGAATTTCGGAGGCCAGAGTCTATATTCCACCTTGCTTTTGCAATGTTATGATTTCTTTTTTATTTCACCCTGTTCGCTCATGTGTTACTCTTAGCAAAATATAAAACATACATACATAAATACCTTCACGCCTGTAATCCCAGACTGGGGTAGGCAGAGCTACAGAATTACCTACAACTTTAAAAACTTGGTGATAATTCCGTAACCATATTTTGCACAAGTAGGCTACGATGTTTACCAGTGTATTAGTGGCAGGTTGCAAGCCCATCGACTAACAGTACTACAAACCTTTATTCCTTTAGTCGCCTTTTACGACATCCACGGGAAGACACATTGGCATACATTATCGACAAGTTTTTAAAGTTGTCGGTAATTCTGTAGCTCTGCCTACCCCATTCTGGGATTACGGGCATGAAGTTATGTATTGGCATACTTATATAAAACTATCGGACATATCGTTACTACCTACTGAATTGATAAATACAATAAATGATTTCGTCTATCTACCTGCTTGTTACGTGCCCACTTCCTGAATTACTTGATTAATTTTGATGTTCCTTCACTTGAACTTCAAGGTTACAGGATACTTAATCACTGAGAAATTAAAAAAGGAAAAACTATGAATTGGTTACGCGCAACAACAAGCAGCTACACTCCGTACAAGAACCCAGCAGGTAATCATTTGTCGTGCATAATTTTCAATCACCAGCAATTTCCATTGCCGCAATTAACTTGTCATTTTAATTAGAAAATAAGCTACTAATTGGCAACGGCGAGAGGGAAGCCTTTTGCGTAATCTTGCGCACAAAAACCGACAAACGAGGCCATAAATCACGCAGACATTAAAAAGGACACAAATCCTCACGACAAATTAAAATGAATAAGGTTTTTTTCCCCTTAAGTTGGTTTTGGTACAATTTATAAGCGAAAGTGACATGAAATCATCTCCAAATACACTCTCGGTCAAATAATACGGGTCAGAGTGCGTTTTTCATACAAACGAGGCTATTTTGAAGCCTTGGTTCTAGGGCATTGGTTGTTTTGAGTGAGGTTTAATAGTGGATACTCTGAGGTTCAATAGAGGAGGTCAAAAGTGCTTAAGATACCTAACAGATCGCACAATCAGGTAACACCACAGCGAGAGAGTTTGGCTCAGCATTCGGATTTCTTTACATTATATTGCCATTTTAGACGTTTTTCTGAACATGCACAATTCCGGCGTTAACCGCATATTCAATCAGTTGGGTATCATAGCCACTCTGAAAGTCTTGTATCGATGCTCGGGGTGTCCATCATCAGATTTCACTAGAAGCATCCCCTTGCGAGGAACCAACGCTTCGAAATAGCCTTTTTAGTATGAAAAACGCACTCTGACCCGTATTATTTGACCGCGAGTGTAGTAACTATATAAAACGAAGTCACTTCCCGCCGTCTGTCCATCTGTGAGTACGCTCAGATCTTTCAAACTACCCAAACGACATTAATGCGATTTTCATCCATAGATGGAGGGATTCAAGGGGTAGGTTATAATGTACAATAAATTCTGGTTTACGTAAGCAAAACAAGGGCGGGTCGCTATTATTATGTATAAATTGATTATTCTGAATGACAAAAATGAAGGATAACGGTTAACCGTAACAATACCTAAGCTTGATTTCATTGAGCAGCTAAGAGAGAAACAGAATTCATAATTACACGGCACTTACGAGTTGTATAAGGGCAAATAACTAGGACAAAAACTAACGTGTTACATAATTTGATTGAAATGCCAAAGATAAACTGAGCCCCGTTGTTATCAAGTAATAACAGTCAATATCTTATCAGCTCACAGGTTTCGCCGTTGGAAATGTTCGAGTGTCAGTAGGTCTAGGTACATACGGTCGAACTCAGAAGTAGCTATACATTTTAGTACCTTGTCACTGCTATTAATTATACTCTTACTTACTTGAATACGTTACTGAGAACGAGGCAGCTTCTTTCGAGTTTGACTGAGCCTAACCCTGCAGCTGTCAACAAAGGCGTGCGTTAATGACTCGCTGATGAGCTAACGCGCTATTTGTTTTTGATCGCCCGGATCTCGTGACTTGTACGTGAAGAATTACTAACGACAGCTCCCGAGGCACTGACAATACTTTTTATGCTGCAGTGAATTCCAACAGGAATTCTCGCAAATTAATTAAATACAAAGGAAATCTTTCTCTTGTAAAACAAACGAGTCTGTCACAAGGAAACCGTTATACTAACTTAAAGTTGACTTGAAAAAAAACCTCATTGTATTCTAATCTCTGTTAGTTTTTATTAGATTTTGCCGGCTTTTTCGGGAAATATCTCCGTGCCAAATTGCAGGCACATACACGTCAGTAATCTTAAAACCGCAATCATAAGACTGCAAATGCATTGACAATCTAACTAAGATCACAGTAAAAACAGTAGTTCGTCTTCAAACAAAGGTATAATACGCATGCATGTGTGCGCGCCTCGACTGTACGCGCCGCGAGCCACCACAATCAAACTAAATAGGACGCACCAAGCCGGTTTAGTCGGAGACTGAGACAGCGCTGTCACCGCGATTGGTTCTATGCGTATCAAGTATCGAGCGACACATATACTCCAATTGTTTAGGTATTTAACTAAATGTAAACAAACCAAACCATGTGGCTCTGTTCAACAGCCAATCAGTGTTCTGCTTCTATTGGTTGATGAACTATATCACGTGGTTTTTTTGTTTACATTTAGTTAATACCTAAACAATTGAAGTATAGCGCCGGAGCGGCAGTAGGCAACAAAAACTCCTGAAAGGCCGCAGAATAACAAATTTTCTTGTAATTCTATAGTTAAATGAGAGTTGAGCGTTGTTTGTTGGTTGGGAAGCCGATGGATGCGAGTAATACAGAACCAGCCGTCGTGGAGATCCTTGGGAAAGGCCTATGTCCAGCAGTGGACGTCTTTCGGCCATATGTTGAGATGGTAGCGATACAGATGGACCCCGCACTAGATTCCAACATCACTGTCCCGTGATGTATATCTTCTTCTTCTTCTTCAAATGTCTCTCCAACTAGTGAAGGTTGGCTACTAACTTCTCGAATGGTTCTCTGTCCTTAGCGAGTCGAAACAGTTCAGATGCGCTCGCTATGCCAGTCCACAGCGTAAATAATGTAAAGCGGTATGTAACAATAGTCACCGGCCAAGATCCTTATCTTATCTCGGGTCAGTACGTTGCTCTCATCAACAGAACGTTGTCGCATTGATCCCTTCTAGCAATGCATTCACTTTAAATAATTTGCCAACGCCTTTGTCAGCGTCAAAATCGTTTATCACTTCTCTTCGGGGACAATTTAACTAAAAAGAAAAGTATCTATTTGCAATTTAGGATAAGGACTATTCATGTACCAAATGTCTTCTACTTTTTTTAATAATGGCGGTCTACAGTCGTATTCCGCAGTGATTTCGCCAATGTCAAGCGAGTGAGAGTAAATCACTTATCAGAATAAATCAAGACTAAAAACTGGACATCTAGCCATCGGCCATATTCCCTCGCCAAATACATTTAAATCCGTTAGTCGCTTAGACGGGACTGAAACACAATCCTCCGTATAAACTTTTAATCATCATCATCAGCATCATGTCATCCGAAAGCCGTCCACTGCTGGACATAGGCCTCCCCCAAGGCTCTCCACTTAGACCGGTCTTGTGCTTTTCGCATCCACCGCGTCCCTGCGATCCTTACAAGGTCGTCACTCCATCTTGTTGGAGGCCTACCTGCGGCTCGTCTCCCGGTCCGCGGACTTTTAATGCATCGTTGGTATTATACCTATTGGTAGGATGTTCTTGTCTCTCTCTATTGGCCCACATTTGTATTTTTGGAAAACTCTAAAATTTGTCTGACTCATCTGAAAACCCGTTTAGGATAAACAGATGCGTTATTACAAAAGTTATAATTCCGAGGGCACCCTCATAAACTATCCCTGCAGCACTCACTCGATCGGTTCAAGCATTCAACCATGAAGTAACTTACAAACCAACACAATGAGTAAATGTTAATTAACATAGTTAATGATTTTAGGGTTCCGTACGCTCGATATATACTAATTATGTTTCAACGAAACGGATGTAATTTGACATCCGATCGAGCGGCGTAATTACAGGTAATACTGGATTGCGAGCAGCACGAGCATCGTGCGGTAAATCGTATTCCTTCACAGATCTTGCGCAGTTGTAAAGTTCGATGCCTCGTGATTTAGTCAATATCGCTAGGAGTAGGTCAATCAATCAATCTTGTCAGCCGGAAGACGTCCACTGCTGGACATAGGCCTCCCCAAGGCTCTCCACTCAGACCGGTCTTGTGCTTTTCGCATCCACCGCGTTCCCGCGATCTTTACAAGGTCGTCACTCCATCTTGTTGGAGGCCTACCTACAGCTCGTCTCCCGGTCCGCGGACGCCACTCAAGAACCATTAGGAGTAGGTATCGCAAGGTTATCTGGAAGACATTGTTTTGTAGAGCTAAGACCGCCAGTTATATACCTCTAATTTTACACAAATGCCAAAGAAGGAGGGTAAGGCACTGGTCCTACCGCCGACGATGAGCGGGAAGTGAATACAGCCAGCGATCAACTATTAATATTTGTGTCTCTTTTATTGACACGCGATCTATATTTTTTGTTTCTTCAAACGAGTGGAAAGAGTTCTCGATGGCAGTGTGAACAACTAGCGATCAACTATTAATATACGTGTCTCTTTTATTGACACGGGATCTATATCTTTTGTTCGTTTCTTGAGCGAGAAAAAAGTCGATATCTAATCGCTTCCACGCCCTTGGTGGGACCAGTGCATGATGTATGACATGTATGTATATGTTTGTACTTATGCATGTATGGTTCTTTGTTCCCTCATAGATGCTGAACGGGTGGCCAGACTTCGAGAAACCAGATGTCGTTAGATTTGCCTTAGTGTCGCGAATGACACTGGGTAATTTGAATTAGGGCCAAAACTGCAGAGTATGCAAGAAAAGGATTTTACATATTAATATATAAACAACCCCAGACAGAGTATAACAAAACAAAAATGAAGTAAAAAATAAATAAAACTAACAAATTTGGACAGTTGTTGTGAAACGGTCCGAACTCAGCATGTGCCGGCTGTTACGTCAGCACTGGTCTTCCGTTGGCACTTTGTACACTAAAGTGCTCTCATATATACTATACTAGACAGTTAAATAAAGACCCAAGGTATCTGACCGCTTGTAACATCCTCTCTAACACTACAAACAGGTCCTTAGGCGGCCATATTGGCAATATTTACGACACTGTGAAACGGTGCGTGTCGCGCAACATGCACTGACCTTCGCGCGAGGGTCGACTTTAATGGCTGCCGGCACCCTGCTGCACGTCCATATTGTGGTGATGACATAGGGCCGTGCCAATAGACGAACATCAGGGCACAATCTCACACCAATCGACCTAGTCCCAAACCAAGCTCAACGCTTGTACTGTAGGTACTGGACAACGATAAACAGACTTAGATATAAATACACCAATATTTCATCATGTCAGCCGAAAGACGTCCACTGCTGGACATAGGCCTCCCCCAAATATGTACTTCTCTTTATCTAACCAGGAATCTAACCCAAGACTAGCTTAATTTTTGTGATAAACAAATGAACGCGACTATTTTGCTTTGGTTTTGGATTTTTTCTATGTTTATACATACATTAAATCTCGCCTGTTTCCCAGAGGGGTAGGCAGAGATCACTTATTTCCACTTGCTATGATCTTGACAAATTTATTTCTATATATTTTGTGTATTCATGTATACACCGTGTTTTTTATTTATTTACGATAACTTTAAGGGAACGTTCTTTAGGTCAAATAAAGTTAATTTTCCGAAGACAGACAAATGATAACTGTAACGGTTTTAAAGATATTTAATTTTTAAATTTAATCAGTTAATCATGTTGAACTGGTCTAAATAGCTCTTAACTATCTGTGTATGTCACGCCAACAACATTGACGTATTTGACACTGACTATGACTTAACTCTAAAGGCCCTTTTAGAATGACCAAAGATACAACATTTAATTACTTTGTTCTAAACAGTTATTTTTTTTGCAATATTTTATAATCGAATCTACCACTTAGTTTCTATGGATGTATCTAGTAATATGCCGAAGTTATCGTAAATAAAAAAAAACACGGTGTATTACTCGTATTTTCTAGTAGGTAGGTACCCATCTTATACAGATGGACCCTTTCGGATACACTTAGAACCTCCAGATTCGAACTTATTACCCTTAGCCAGTTCTAGTCTGTTGCCCTATTTTAAGCCTAGAGCTTAATTTGGAACAGGGTAATTTGTGTAACACATACATACACATAACATAAACTCACGCCTTCATTGCCAGAGTGGGGAGGCAGAACTACAGAATTACCAACAACTCTAAAAAAATATTGATAATTCGGTAACCACATTTTGCACAATTAGGCTAAGATGTTTACCAATGTATTAGTGACAGGTTGCAAGCCCATCGCCTAACCGTACTTCAAGTCGCCTCTTACGACATCCACGGGAAAACATGGAGTGCCACCATTCTAACCCAGCAACCAAACGGGGCACAACAATAATAGTTAAAAAAACCGAGTGTAACGCCAACAAAAGGCCTGATAATATTATTTTATCCAGTCAGCTTGTCAGTTCTATATCTCAATTTCCGAGCCCGTAAACTTAATCATAGAATTAGACCCAAGATTCGGCGCATGAACACGCATGAATAGAATTATCAACGTGACGTATGAAAGGGCTTATTGTGAACGCATTGATGTTGATTCAAACAGAATGGTCTCGTTATTGTCGGTGTGCGTTACACAAAGGTAACGTGACATAATATACATATTGCGTGAGTCCGTCATCTTCGGAGCTGTATCAGTTATCAGGTCTTGCCTGAGATGCCGATCTCAAGAGACGTCGCAGTAGTAACTCATAGGAAACTGTAACTTTCGACGTTTTTTGAGATGAGGTTTGGGACTTGACAGAAGCGCGTATCTAAACCCCTATGTGATTCTGTTTAGGCTACAAGAGTACATTGTCTTTAACCAACCAGCTGTCCTCGCGTGTGATATTTATTTAATAATTAAGGTCATAGTGATTGTCTAAAACTCGGCAATGGCAAAATACACCTTCTTGTAGGTTTGTGTATGTATGTATATTTTTATGTTATTGTTATTATTATTTTATTTTATACACGGTGTAAAAGCTATTGAAAAAAAAAAAGGTCAAGTGTGAGTCGGAAGTCGTGCACTGAGGGTTCCGTATTTAAGATAATAGGCCTGTTTTTCCTATTAAATATAAATAATGATCTATACTTACGTCAGAATTTATTCAGTTTTTTATTTAATTTAAAAAACAGAAAAACATTTATTGCCACTTACAAACAGCATAGTTACCAGTCCTTAAGACGCACGTATAATACATACGTAAATGACAATAAATAGTTTAAAAACAAAACTACAACATCTCGACAAAGTAAACCATATAAACGATGTCAAATGTGAGTACATCTTGAGATCATCTTGAGATAGCAAATGTCCATTCTCAGATGCCGCTTACTATCAGGCACGGTTGCATACTCTATACCTTAAGAAGAATTTTCGACACCATGCGACATGATTCCATATTGGCTCAAAATTTAAAGTCGACTGTAAGACCTAGGTTCGTAGCTTCCATCAGGAGAACTGAACAGACCACATGCTGAGGACATGTTGGGGATCTAATTAAGGGATAAGATCCGGAACAACGTCATACGACATAAGACTAAGGTGACTGATATTGTCCAAAAATGTAGCAAGCTGAAGTGGCAGTGGGGTGGCCAGGCCATGTTTGTCGCAGAACCGACGAGAGGTGGAGCAGGAAGTTTCTCGAATAGAGACCACGCTTAGGCAAACGTAGCGTAGGACGCCCCCCGGCTAGATGGACCGATGACCTGAAGAAGGCAGCTGGCAGTGACTGGATGCAAAGGGCGGGAGATCGTGCGTTGTGGCGCTCCTTGGGGGAGGCCTATGTCCAGCAGCAGCTGCAACAGGCTGATCTGATGATAATGATGATCAGGAGAACTCATTAACCTAAATAATTGGCAACACACGAGGGCCTTTTTATTAGTACTTGGTCCCTTATACCTACGAGATGCACGGCTCTACTTTAAATGTAGGACGGCGGATGTTTACGGTTTTATAATATGAAATAGTCTATTATATCAAAACAGTTACACTGTTATAATGAAGCTCATAATGTTTAATTTAATCAGCATTGAAGACATTGAGAAGTACAATATCATTGAATGAAAATATTTGAGCCAGCTGAGATGCAGGGTAGCGGGTTATTAGGATATCGTCGGTGATAATGCAATAACGCGTAAGTAACAAATTCAATACATTGCAAAATGCACCTTACTGTCTTACTGGCTAAGGTGTAATTTGCACCTTATTGTATTTGTTACTTACGCGGTATTGCACCATCACCGACGATATGTCTCTGTTGTTAAATTTGTTACAGTGCAATAGCTCCTAGAAGGTGCTTCGGGTATATACTTGTCTGTCACTCGCTCTCATACGCTCTTGTAAAGCGCGAGTGAGAGAGAAGTGCAACCCCAAGCATCTTCCAAGTGCTCACAGACTGTATGTAAGTGTTAAGGGAATTTGACTGCGCGTGTTGCCGATCATCATTCTGGTCGGTGAAACTGCAAAACCGCGTAAGTAACATTTTAAATAAGGAGCAAAATGCACCTTTTTAATAACAGGGTAAGGTTTATTTTGCTCTATCATAAATTTGTTAGTTACGCGGTTTTGCGGTATCACCTATTGTCATATGTAAAACGTCTTGACGAAGCCTATGCTGAAATATATTGTGTAATATTATTGAAATAAGGCTAAGTTATGAGTTCCATTGTCAGGCAAAATAAAAAAAAACTTATTATTTACCAGGCGGCTGCAAAAATATATGAAATTTCATTACGTACCTGGTGTTTTACTTTTTAAAACCATATTTGGACTAGGATAACTAACTCCAAACAGCCAAACACTCGAGCAATCAAAATTCTTCCTTGTATATTATACTTTTTAAATATCATAGACTAAGAAGTTGAACATTTTCAAATAGCGTTTACGGCGTATTTAAAGTGTATCAAATAGTTTGACGTTTTTTGTCTAGAAATTGTGTTTATAAACAAAATAAATTGCCGAAATAACATTATTAACACGTAATTTTTTTTTTTTTTTTTTTTTTATTTGAAAAAGGGGGCAGACGAGCAAGCGAGCCACCTGATGGTAAGTGATCATCGCGACCCATAAACACCCGCAACACCAGAAGAATCGCAGGTGCGCTGCCGGCCTTTGAGAAAAGAGTAGGCTCGTTTTTTAAAGGCTCCCAAGTCGTATTGAGTCGGAAATACAGACGCCGAAAGCTGATTCCACATAGATAAGGTGCGTGGCAGGAAGGCCCTTGAAAAACGCGCGGTAGTGGATTTCCAACTATCAAGATGGTGTTGATGAAATGATAGTTTGGTACGAGTTGTACGATGGTGGAAACCAGCGGCTGGTATCAATTCGAACAATTCCTCAGAGCACTCTCCGTGATAGATGCGGTAAAAGACACAGAGGGAAGCAACATCCCTCCGCAGGGCCAGTGGATCCAGATTTTTGAGAAGCCCCCGGTTGTTGATACATCGAGCAGCTCTGTTCTGAATTTGGTCAAGAGGAAGAAGTTGATATTGGGGTGCTCCGGCCCAAATATGGGAGCAATATTCCATGTGAGGCCGTATTTGTGCCTTGTAAAGTTGAAGGCGATGAGCCGGCGTGAAATACCGCCCCGCTCTCCAGAGCACACCAAGCTTCTTTGAGGCTAACTTAGCTTTTCCTTCCAGATGACATCGGAACTGAACATTGCTCGATATATCAACACCAAGAATCCCAATACTGGACGCTGCATTAAGGGGAGTACCCTCAAAACGAGGAGAAAGGCTAAAAGGTTGTTTTTTAGCGGTAAAGGCGCAGACTTGTGTCTTCTGAGGGTTAAATTGGACCAAGTTAAGGTGACCCCAGTTCGAGACTTGCTCCAATAATGTCTCGACTTCAGACACAAGTGCATTTCGACTCTCATTGACCTGCTCCCGAGAAATGTTTGCACGACCGTTATAAAGTGCATCCCCCGTACTGTCATCCGCATAACAATGAAGGTTGCTATTCTGCAACAAATCATTGATGTGCAGAAGAAACAAAGTGGGGGATAAAACACAGCCTTGTGGGACACCAGCATTCACAGGCTTAGAGTCAGAGCGGACACCGTCGACTACGACAGTTATGCTCCGCTCGGCCAGGAAGCTAGTAACCCATTTGCACAAATTCCCAGGAAGCCCGTATGAATCAAGCTTTGAAAGAAGCGCCCTGTGCCAAACCCGATCGAAGGCTTTCGCTATATCCAGACCCACTGCCAGGGCCTCTCCCTTGCTCTCAATTGCCTGTGCCCAGCGATGAGTTAGGAAAACAAGAAGATCACCAGCCGAACGACCTCGACGAAAGCCGTACTGTCGGTCACTAAGTAGCTGGTGTTCCTCAAGATACCCCAATAGCTGGCTGTTGATAATGGACTCCATTATCTTGGAGAGTAGGGAGGTAATAGCGATCGGCCTGTAGTTGGACGGGTCAGAACTATTACCCTTTTTAGGGATCGGGTGGACAAGTGCCGTCTTCCACAAGCCTGGCACCAAGCCTGAAGAGTACGAGAGCCGAAAAAGGCGCGTAAGAATCGGTGCCAACTCCGGAGCGCACGTGCGAAGCACTACTGGAGGAATTCCATCGGGCCCACACGACTTGTGAATGTCAAGGGAAAGAAGCAATTTGCGTACAGAACTTTGCCGGAATTTGATATCCGGCATAGAGTTTGTGCACCGCGAGATGGTCGGCGGTGAGTATCCCCTGTCATCCAGAGTCGAGTTGGATGCAAAAAGAGCACTTAGAAGCTCAGCTTTCTCCTTTGCACTGTGGGCCAAAGAGCCATCCTTCATGTGCAATGGAGAAAGAGATGGTCGACAGAAGTTTCCTAGGACAGCTTTGGCGAGAGACCAGAATGCCCTAGTGCCCGAAGGCAGACGTACTAGCTTCTCGCCAATTCTGCCTATGTGCTTAGACTTTGCTAAGGCGATATTCTTCTTCAAGGATCTGGAGGCATGGTTTAATTTTTTATTAATGTTATAATTTAAACTTTTTTTTAATTGAATTTATTACGTTTTAATTTGTGATTTAATTTAATGCTTTATTTCAGTATCATACTAAATCGTACCTGTTTCTCTTTTTTTTCAAGGATATTTTGGGACTTTGTTTAATATTATTCACAATTGTGTCATATTTTCTCGCATTGTTGGAGAAAAGGACTATACTAGCCTCAGCCGGGAACGCTAATTCTACTCGTCCCGCAACAGCCATTTTCCCGGTCTCTGCATTAATGTACATTACCCGACTTTCCATGAAGGATGTGTTTTTAATACGGCACATGAGCACACAGACCAGGTACTATTTTACCTGGATCTGAGATCCGAAGAAATTTGATCTTTGAAGATTACAATATCAAAACTACAATCTAGATTAAGGTGGAATGCGTCTATGCATACCGGAACACAACAACGCGAATACTGCCTACCACCACGAACCTTATACTTTTACTCTTATGTTGAATTCGTTTTTCGTACGCGTTTCGTTTCCGGCTACTCCCCCTTTGTCTTCCCCTTCGGAGGTCTTTTTTCAAAAAAACATTAAATTTGTTAGTGCTCCCCTAGTACCTAGAAATATTCCCTCTAAAATGTAATACCCTAGTATCAACGGATTAGGCAGTGCGTTATCTGTCTGTCTGTAAAAAAATAGCATTGCTTCGGTCATACTGCAAAACCGCGTAACTAACAAAGTTATGATACAGCAAAACAAACCTTACTGTCTTATTAAAAAGGTCCATTTTCCTCCTTATTAAAAATGTTACTTACGCGGTTATGCATTTTCACCGACGATTATTTGAAATTAAATTCGGAGAAATTAGATTCTATGAAACGTTTGTTAGTTATCCAAAAGGTCCCCTTGAGGCGACTAGGGGTTTATTTGAACTGGATCTTACCTGACACGCCCATCGTCATACGTCACGTCAAGACATACACAACTAACATTTCTGACAAGTCTTACGCCTGGCTTCCAAGGGCTTTGTAAAACTATATTTCCTTTGACGCGTTATTGTTTTTAACTCGGTCGCCATTAACGTCAAGTACATAAGAGCTATAATAGTAAAGTTGACAATACGGTAACATGCTAAAGGCAATGTGGTATGGTAGAATAGAGGCCCGGGGGCCTTATTCGGCTCTGTTTTTTTAACCTACAAAAATAGAGGAGTGTTATTTTTATAACGTGTGTGTCTATGTGTCTATATGTCTATGTGTCTGTGTGTTTGGCTGTTGGTCCGTAGCTCCCAACCGGACGACTTTTTCTAAGAAATCTAGTATTATCGGGATGGTTCTTAGCTAGATTTCATGAAAATTGGTTGCGCCGGTTAGGAATGTATTTATTCTCTACTAGATAACCTTTGGGCAAAGCACAGATTGCGGTGGCGGTGCAGGTGCAACGTAGGGTCTAAGTTTTTATATAATTATATTAATATCATACACCTACATATCAATATATTAAATTAGGTCCTAGTCTATTCGGTGGATGAGTATATGAAACTTGACTTATAAATAAGATTGACTTTTAAATTTTTCATGAACTCTGTAGGTATTTGTGTTGACTTACTATTATAATTTAATTCTACTTCTGACGACCTAACTGCATATAATTTGACATGCCATGTAATTGACAACAATTCATTTTGTGCTAAGGTAGTAAAATAAAATACCGTTTCTAGATTTTACACTGCTGATTACAGTAAAAATATCTTTGTTTTTTAACAGTAAAAAAAGTTGGATTGTGAATGTTAGGAATACACTTATAGTGCCCTTAGTCCATTTATTACCAAAGGACTTGAAAAAAATATACAACTGTCATGTCCATTTTTTATCTGTCTGACGGATTACTTGATTCTAACGACACGCTTTCGATTCTACGCAAAATAGTTTATTTATTTTAATGGCGTCTACAAATTATGTAATTAATTAAATTACGCAAAATAACAAATTTGTGAACGAACGGCAGCGAATGATTGACAAGTGAGTGACATGACATAACAGTCAGTTCTGTTTATGTTTAAAGTTACTTTTTTTATTTTATATCATGCTAAGATCACGACATCAGTAGGTATTCCTAACTTTGTATATACGGTCTTTTTAATGACTATTTCTTTAAAAAAAAATTAACGACGAATTTAAGTTAAATAAAGAAAAACCAAGAAAAACGGGTAGTCTAATTTTTAACCAGCTATTTATAAACGCGAAAAAAACAATAATGCTTTTTTTTTGAAATGTTGTGTTAAGTATATTGAGTAATAAAATCTGAATCTGAATATAAATACTTACATTAATATAAGCCATTACGTATATTCTAGGTTTAATCTATTAAATTGCTACAAGTATTCCTTA
The DNA here is from genome assembly GCA_927399475.2 of Acleris emargana. Classification (NCBI taxonomy): domain Eukaryota; kingdom Metazoa; phylum Arthropoda; class Insecta; order Lepidoptera; family Tortricidae; genus Acleris; species Acleris emargana. Next base: position 497,582 of record OV656851.1, read on the forward strand.
TTATTGTCATGAAGTCAACACAGTGACAAAATTTTACAGTCAAGGCGGCAACGTATTAACAATACGATAGCAATACGTTCAGAAACAGTGGAGAATAAGGCCCCAGTTTAATCGGCCCTAAGTGCACATTTCTTACAAAGCCTCTTTTCTCCAACCTGTCCGCTTATCTTCACGAGGAGGGGGGATTACTGCACGAATCAATTTTCATTAGTCCCTACCCACCCTTATCTGCTTTAATGAATTGATTGGTCATTGTATCGCTGAAACTTATGAAAGGGGTTAGGGGTGAAGCTATAGACCGTCGGACTGACAGGCCGATAGGGCGTAGCGGGTACCTATTATTTGATCGAAAGACCTTTCAACGAAAGTCACGTTCGTTTACTCAGAATTTTCAGTTTCACCAAAAGGCATTTCTCGCCGCGGGAGTTAATTTTCTTTTAGTCACCAGTCTAACCTAGCAATGTACAAATTGCAGAACATTCTCAGAACTTAAGAAATCTTCTCAAGAAATTACTGAGAATATTATCGGAAACATTTGAGAGCATTGAGAATTTTCTATTTCCATATAAAATTTGACATTATTCTTAGAAATTTTCGAGAATTTCTCATAAGAAACTTTCACAATTTGAAAAGTTACTTTTTGGTACAATGCTAGTCTAACCTAAGGTAACCTACGTGATTAATGTTGAAGATATCCTTAAAACATCATCGTATCAGCAGAAATGCGAAACCCACTTTGAGAATGATGTCGAATATTTACATTTTAAAGCCGTTGCAGTCCGAAGGAGTAACAAACAAACACACAAACTATTTCCTAATTTTCCTATTAAGAGTTGAATTTGCAATTTTAAAAGGCCATATTTATTTATTTATTTATGTAAACTTTATTGCACAATACATAAAGTTAGTACAAATGGCAAACTTAATGCCTTAAGGCATTCTCTACCAGTCAACCACCATTCACCATACCACACCATAGGCCATGTTAACCGTTATGAAAATAATATTTATTTACTTTCAAAGACAATTATCTATTGAAAAAATTGAATTGTATAGAACAATCATTACAATCATTTGGGCAAGTGTTTGTAAACTAGAAGTATTTGCCAAACGTTGGCTCCAATATGTAAACAATACAATAGGACCGATTTCTCTTAGGTCAATGTTTTTTACTCACAATTTTCCCACCGAGAAAACGAGAAAATCTTATTGTCAATAAAATTTGATTTGTTTGAGAACGATTTCATTCCGTCTACGATTCTGAGAAATATTTTACTTCAGTAAATAAGCAATCTTAATTAAATTGGCGTGGAATAGATTTTATTATTTCGCGAAGTCTGCCCGTGTTATTTTTCAAACGTTCTCCGAAAATCATTACGTGCTAACAAAAAAAGAATTTAATATAATGCCTGCCGGCCTACATCAAATGAGCAAAAAAACACCTTTTGCGTGCACAATTTTCTTTTCCTCACTTTTACTTACACAATCAATTAACTATAACATTTTTTTACGTAAGTATTGCTCACTGTTTAACCAACCTGTTTGCTGTATGAGATAAAATCCTGGCACTGCACACAGGAAAAAAACAAAAGCACTATATCAAATTCAAATTTTGAAAATGGAATGTACACTCGCGGTGCGTTCGGAATACTGGAGCGCGACGTACACGCCGCCCGGCAGACGCGATAGCACTGGGCTGGCTCGCGCGTTCGGAAACTGTTTTCCGTCTCTACAACCTGAAAACAATGAATCGTTCGGTTTATACCTTCGTAATTAACCCAACCAAATCACTCCAACCTTGCGGGTCCATACGAAAGCGTATGCACAAAGTCAATCAAGCACACCTGCCATTTATTTACACACTAGCCATGGGTCGTGACGTGTGGGTGTCCCACCTTTGTTCAGATTTAGGTATCTATTGCCCACGACTCCACGTTAAATAATAAATAATTGACAGACTGTATTCTATTTCTGTTCCAAATTACACGTCAATCGGTAATGGCGTTTCACCGTACAGATAAAACAAACAAACATACTTTCGTAATTATAATGAATTCGATTTTTCCCGCAATTCTATCAGCGTAGAAGTCGTTGATTCTCTAGGGGACTCTCCAATTTTCCGGGATATAGTACACCATGTCCGTCTCCAGGTTACAAACTATCACTGTTTCAAATTTTTCAAAAAAATCTTTTTTTATATAATAAGATAAAAAATATGTGTTAATAGAGAAAAAAAAAATTGCTACTCTAAAAGGTACCCTTTTAAAACCAGGTTGTTTTCGTCATCCTTTTTATATTGCAGATACTAGGACGCCGCCCGTAACTCTGTACGTGTGGAAAGTTTTCCGCTAATCTCCCTATTTCTTCGCGTTGGGGGGCGACTTTCCAAAAATGCTTTCTTATTGCACCACTGGGGATATTCCAAATAGTCAGACATTCAGGCCACGGAAGAGTTTAAAAATACAAATGAAAATAGAAAGTATAGTCAACGACGACGCATTAGCCTAGTTGGTACCCTGACCAACGAAGTAGTCCTGTCCTGGGTTCGATTCCCGGTAAGGGAAAATATTTGTGTAATAAGCGCGGGTATTAGTTTGTGATATATTCGTCTGTATAAGTATGTTTATCGTTGTCTAATACCCATAGTACAAGCCCAGAGCTTAGTTTGAGGCTAGGTCAACTTGTAAGAGACTGTCCTCTGACATTTATTTAATTTGTTTATATTATTTTATAATGAGAAAAGTGGCCTATCTAGGTCGTGAGCTCAGGTACTCAAGATATGAACTTCAGCAATTGATATTCATGGGCAAAGTGGAAGGACCTTGTGCAAGGTTCGTCTGGGTTGGTACCACCATCTTATCCATTAACCTACCGCCAAGCAGCAGTGTTTGCATTGTTGTGTTCAGGTTTGGGGATAAGACAGCCGGTGAAATGACTAGCATAGAGGCATTCCATCTTAGTCCTCAGGGTTGGCAGTGCATTTGCATTCTTGTGAATCCGAATGTCTATGGGTCACAGTTTCCACTTAGCATCAGGTGGCCTGTGTGCTCGTTTGCGTCCCTATGCCATAAAAATAAGGAAGAAATCGTGGCTGCATAACATTCAGGAACGGTTGCAAGTGCAGCGGAGCTTTTCAACTTCGCCAAAGGCCGAGAGAAATATGCGGAGCTGACTGCCAATAACAAAGAACCCTCGTCGATAACATACATACAGATCTAAAACATTTTTTCTTCGGTACTGGAGCAAAAATGAGTAGGCATTATGGCTGGGTTGGGTTTACCACTACCCCCATAGACCGTTCACCTTAAATGATCCCGTAACTTCAAGCAACTATAACCATTAATTGTGCCTGATTAGGGCAAGGTAAGGTCGGAAATCGTTTGGAAACTTTACGCATCGGTAACGACGAGGTTCGCTTTCAAATGGATAGGTAACATTTGAAGATCACAGAAAGTCACGGCATTATAGTTTCGCCATGTCCGTCCGTCTGTCCGTCCGCAGCCTCGCTCAGAGACTCTTAGTAGGTAGTAGAAAGCTGTAATTTGGCATTAATATACATATTAGTCACGTCAACAAACTGGTAAAACAATATCTTGAAAAAAACTTTGTTTTAGTGTAGGTACAGTCAGCGTCAAAAGTAACTGGTCACTTCAAGCTACTTTTGTACTTTATCGCATTAACACATTAGACAATCTTGTTTGACATTGCTTATGTGACAGTAAAGCGACAAGGTATTTAAGTGGTCACTTTCTTTTGACGCTGTCTGTACACCTCTTCTACACGCAACGTGGGGATGTATTTTTTTTTCTCGCCCACTCTATAGTGTGGGGTGTCGATAGATAGGCATTTCAAAAATATTGCGGGTGTGACAGAACGATTTATCGATTAAGGTATCCGTATATGAAATATTAAGCTGTATAGCGCTAATTTACGTTAGAGTCAAGTGTGTCCCCCCTACAGCCAAAACTATAATTGCAAAGAATCAGAAAAATATCTTAAATGAAAGCACATATAATGAATTTAATAGAAAAACTATCACTATTAAGTAGACGTCAGTGGTTCTTGAGTTTCAAACGGTTTAAATGTTTATACGTACCGAAAATTTAGTTGCGGTGTTGGTAAACTGACTGCGACTTATGTCGATGTATGGGATAACAGTTTTCCAACGGCAAAGTTAAGTTTGTCGCGATGTCTAATTTGTTTGTAGTAATGACTTCGAAATCCTACCCTGAGCACAGCATGGTCCGACATGCTCTTGCTCGGTTTTTTACTTTTGATGTTATTTCATGGCTAGTCTTTATTATAATTATTATTGTATGTATGTAAACTCTCTATTGCACAAAAATATAAATATTACAATATTAATATTAAACTAATGTACAAAGGCGAACTTATCCCTAAATGGGATCTCTTCCAGCTAACCCTGAAGTAGATGAGTAAGGACAATGCATGGAGTTGGACACATACAAGTTTGCACAATAAGTAACAAAACAGATGATAGATAATACTTATTAAACAAATAAAACAGTAGTCATACTAATATAAACTTAAATAACTTATATAAATTTTAGTCTTTAACTTTAGTCTAACGGCTGGACGGATTTAGATGAAATTTAAAATGATGATAGCTTATTATACCTGGATTAACACAGACATAGGCTACTTTTTACCCCCAAAAATTTCAAATTCCTGGGGGATAACGATCATTGAAATCTACGCGATGTCCCGGGCAAAAGCTAGAGTCGATAACATCCAAGCCATTGAATAATTCAATAGATACCAACCCCTGATGGAAGTGCGACCAGTTCTTTCAGAGCTGATATAGCTTAAACGGCCCCAGCGATTTTCGTCAAATTTAATTTTAACCCACCTCAGTTATACTAGCTTTCTACTAAAACAAACAGCGTTCGTATCGATCCATTAGTTTGGGAGCTACAGCGCCACAGACAGACACAGAAACACGTTAAAGTTCAAAAAATATACTTTTTAGTCTTCAATGACATTGGGGATGATAAATCGCCATCATACTGCAAAATCGCGTAACTAACAAATTAACGATAGAGCAAAATAAACCTTACTATCTTAATAAAAAAGTGCATTTTGCTCCTTATTTAAAATGTCACTTACGCTGTTTTGCGGTTTCACCGACGAAATCATTTCTAACTAACAGGAAACTGAACCTTATTGTTGTAGAATGTCAGATTGACTTTCGACCTAAGGTGGATCATAAATTAAAGTCTTACCCCCTTACTTATAAACTTAGAATAGTTTATGCCATGCTTTGTCCTTATCTGTAATTGTCACATTTGCATCTGACAGAAAGTGACAAAGCATAGCATAAACTATTCCAAGCTTATTCCACGTTTATAAGTAAGGGGGTTAGACTGTAGGTATACTAGCCTGTGTGCTCGTTTGCCTTCCTATGATATATATTTAAAAAAAAAACTAAGTGGCTAATAACAGTAATAACACTAACACATAGAATAGTGCCACTCCATGTCTTCCCGTGGATGTCGTAAGAGGCGACTAATGGTATAAAGGCTTGTAGTACTATTAGGCGATGGGCTTGCAACCTGTCACTAATACACTGGTAAATATCTCAGCCTGAATGTGCAAAATGTGGTTACAGAATTATCAACAAGTTATTGAAGTTGTTGGTAATTCTGTAGCTCTGCCTACCCCACTCTGGGAATGAGGGCGTGAGTTTATGTTTTGTGTATTATTTATTAGTCTTACATGAGATTTACGTATCAAAGCGGGTACGAGAATCCCTAATCGTTAATTGTCCTAATACATTGTTTGTCCGAATGTTACAAGTAATGTTGATATAGTACAACCCTAACCTAACGTAACCGGAAGTATTTCCAGAAAAAAAAAGGTTTAGGGCAAACGTTATTAGAGATTGCGTTTGACATCCCATCGAAACACGTCCATATGATCAAATCGTCCTTACATCTGGAGTCCGGACCACCATCGTATCCTTTAGCATACCACCAAGCAGCAGTGTCCACATTATAACATTTATAACACAACCGGTGAAATAACTAGCAACCAGGCCCTCTATTGTAGGCTGTAAATCGTATTTGATCTGGTTTGGTATTGTTTTTCACCAGGCCTCCATTACTGTCAAGTTAACATGAGCTATAAAAACGATATTGTTTTTATGAATGGAGGCCCAGGCCTTTCAGTCTTCATTTCTAGGGATAAAAAAAAAAGATAAAAGATGTTTATTCAGTAAGTAGGCCGCACGGGCACTTTTACACGTCAAAAATCTACCAGCGCTTCGCAAGAGACCACTGCTGAGAAGAAACGCCGCAAGAAACTCAACAGCAAGGCGTTTTTTAAATATTGCTAATTATATTATACAATAATAAACTTAACCTATCATTATATAAAACAATGAATATCAAATAACACCAAACATTTATATATTCATGCGTAGTTGAGCAGGAAAATGTGTCAAAACTCAGAATTGTCACAAAACTAAGCAACAGTAATAAAAATAATAAAAAATAGAAAGTATACAAGTTATACTTACCTGTGACGGTGCAAGACAACCTGCATAAAAGTTTCGATACATTCTCCTAACAGAAACTCCTATTAAAAACATATAACATGTGGCTAACCTATTGCTAGATGAGGTGAAATGGACCCAGCTCTGCATGTTGTTGGTTGTGAAACCATAAATCAAATAAAATAAACATGAGCAGTCTTAGGAATGAATGTTTTGAAATTAAAGTCTTGAGCATTGATGACTCACCGGCCCTTTTGAAGATGTACTACGCTAGCTAGCGTTTCTATTCGTTTCGTTTTTAAACCAATCGCGTCACTGGTAGATGACGTGGTACGAAAAGTCACGTGATTTACCGGTGACGCGATTGGTTTAAAAACGAGTTAGCCAGTTAGCGTAGTTCCAGATTCCACAGGTGGCCTATATGCTCGTGTGACAAAATTGCCATTTTTTATTTTAAAAAAAACATCTATGTCGCGTCCTGAGACGGGCATCTCACTCTAGATAAGGTCTACCAGGGTCCCGTTCCAATGCACCGTACTGAAATGCGGGTTTACCAACAATCGAGGTGGGACCATGAATCGGTAGGGTGCTCGGTGTTAATTCATCCATGGCCATAACTATTCTAACTAAAAAAACCTCAAGAGATGACCGTTCTCACGGCAGTTCAAAACATTTGGTTGTGTATTTAAATAAGCCGTGTTATTCCGCGCCCCGACGGAATGTTAGTAAAACAATGGGTGGAATTTCATAATTATAGGAAGCGAAGCTGAGGTTCCCCGCAGAGATGCGTAATGCGACCGTGTTTGGAGCAGCCAGATGGATGTTTGATCTAAGTATTGTTAAGTTAAGTATACAGATGCGGAGACAAGAAACTTTGACCACGTGTCTCATTTCTGTGCACAGCTTGAGTGATTGTCAATTCGCTTTTGAAGGGATGCTCACATCCTGTCATTGCTTTTTGACTTCCTTTTCAAACTTCAGTCCCGTTTCTGAACGTTTTAGCTTCTGGCTACTGGATCTGAGAACCACTTACAATCTCACGGTTAAAGGGAAAGCAATTGTATTCCCGTCTAACACTCTAATTCTCTCGTCATGTCTATTCTTCCCATCTAATTTAATTGCCTAATTGTGCAAATTGTGGTTACAGAGTTATCAACAAGTTTTTAGAGTTGTTGGTAATTCACATACACTCCACAATCCACTCTGGGAATGAAGGCATGAAGGTATGTATGTATGTATGAAATTTAAGACTAATTTTAAATATTTTCCAGTGGACGCTGTGCAAGTCATGGAATCTGTCTGTTTTTTTATTTTTTAGCTCTTTTGTACATAATGTACTTAGATACAAGAGATGTTAAATCTATATAAAAATGAATCGCCGAAATGTATTAACACGCACAATTTCCGGACGACAGCACCAAAATTAATAATGTTTTTTTTGTTTTCATTTTGGTGCTCGTTGTTGTCAGGAGAAGGTTTTAACGACTTTTTTTTTAATCCACCGGCAATGTCGTAAATTTGTAGTGATGTCAAAGCCGCTGGGGGGCTAAGTTTTGTAACAATATGTGTAATTTTGATCTATCGGTCTTTATGAACTTTTACCAAAGATGATACATTTTTCCTTGTAAGAATCAGACAATAGAGCATTGAGCAGGCATACACGTCATAATGATCACATGTGATGGCAATAATTAAAAAAACAATCAAACATATCTAGTGGTGGTAGGATCTTTGGCCGGGTCCATCCAGATCTATACCACCATTTTATCCATTGACCTACCGCCAAGCAGCAGCGTTCGCATTGTGTTCCAGAGTGGGAAAAAGACAATCGGTGAAATAAATAGCATATACTTAAGAATTTATATTGTTAGGGGATAAGAAGTGATTGTACAGGGTCTTCCATTAAGAATCAGTGATCTTTAAAATTAAATAAAACAATGATTTTAGTAATTACGTTAATAATTTTTATTTATATGAATATACATGGTTTGCCATTACTTATGGAATAATATCTCACTCAAATGACGTCCGCGGTGTTTGATTATGCTTTGTAAACGAATGGTCCAATTTTGCATTACTTTTGCACACATTTCGGGCTCTATCTCTCGAATAACTCGAGTAATGTTTTCCTTAAGTGCAGTAGTTGTGCGTGGCCTGTTTGCGTAGACTAATGATTTAACATAGCCCCACAAAAAATAATCTAATAGCGTTAAATCACAAGATCTTGGTGGCCACTCGATGTCTCCAAATCTGCTGATTACACGTCCATTGAAATGCTCCTTCAATATATCCATGGTCAATCGAGCTGTATGACATGTGGCACCGTCTTGTTGGAACCACATGTTCGTAAGATTGATACCGTCCAACTGAGACCAAAATAAATCCCGAATCATAGCACGATACCGGTCGCCATTGACTGTTACCGCATCACCCACTTCGTTTTGAAAGAAATACGGGCCAATGATACCGTTAAACGAAAATCCGCACCAGACAGTTACTTTTTCACAGTGTAAAGGACGCTGTTGGATTTCTTGAGGGTTTCCATCTGCCCAAATCCTGCAATTTTGCTTGTTAACAAAGCCATTCAGCCAAAAATGAGCCTCGTCACTAAAGATTATTTTCTTGGCAAAATCAGGATCAAGTTCCAGTTGTTGTAATGTCCAGCTAGCGAATCGTCGTTTTATTATTTCTAAACGCTGGTTATCTGTATACCGCTCCATAATTAAATGGCATATATTGACGTTTAATTTTTTCACAAAATGGCGGCAAGAAAATGTAAAGTTTTTTTTTTAATTAATAGGCAAAGACACTTACTCTTACTGAAAGACCCTTTATTACGTTAATGTATGTTTTCTATGATGTACCCCTGTGTTGATGTGTTTGTTGAATAAACGTTTTTCTATTCTATTATATTCTATACTAGCGACCCGCCCGCGGCTTCGCCCGCGTGGAATGTATTATACATATAAACCTTCCTTAAGAATCACTCTATCTATTTAAAAAAACCGCATCAAAATCCGTTGCGTAGTTTTAAAGATTTAAGCATACATAGGGACAGACAGCGCAAGCGACTTTGTTTTATACTATGTAGTGATACGCGCTCCATCTTAGCCCTCACGGCTAGCAATGAATTTGCGGACTTAGGATTGCAGTTTTCAGATTGTAGGTACTTAGATTAATAGACATTTGCATTGTTAGACTACATACATACATACATTAAATCACGCCTGTTTCCCAGAGGGATAGTCAGATAACACTTTTTTCCACTTGCTACGATCTTGACAAATTTATTTAGCTTCTTCAACATTCATACATCGAGTCATGCCATTTTCAAATTGAAAAAGTACGCCTAGGGCGGCCCCTTCCAACCCTTCCACTCACTTTCGATCTGTATATCTCTTTTCGAAACCGAACCATAGCCTAGACTATAGTCTTGAAAATGGTCACAGCGTCAAGTCACGAGATATTACCTAAAACTAATCACCATCTCTCTGCGACAGGGTTCTATAACGTCAACGATTGATCGTGACGTTCTTAAATGAAGTTCACGCGATACGTCAAGTCTCGATGGCGGTGAATAAAAACCAGCGCGTGCGCCGTGAACCGTCGCGCGCGATCGGCGTGACGGCGATTTCTCTTCGATCCGTTCTCTAGGTCACAGGGAAACTTATCTAGGAGATATTTTTACCACGGCAGCCTATATTTTGTGAAATGGCCCTATTTGATAGCGTTTGAGTAATTAACACTTTCGTTGCCAAGAGCTCTGATTTTCGTACAAAATGGACTCGCCTAGCGGGTTGGTGGCAGTTAAAGTGTTTAGATCGTCAAAAAAAAAAATACTCCCGGTTTTTTTATTCTAATTCGAAAGAATAAGTAATTTTAAGATTCCAATTTCATTAATTTTCTATTTACACAATAGTTTTGTTTAAATATCTTTAATTGTTTAGCAGGCATTTTATGGATGACATGATTGATTTAAACTTGGGTTGGCATTTTCTAAGAAATTACAACAATTAAAAGATATCTAATGATAAAAAGTGATTGTAATAGTGTATTAAAACATACTATTTGAAGCGGTTTTCGCCGAACCCGTAAGATGCACCTAGGAGGGCTACAAGCCGAAAATGAAAGTCAAACAAAGGATAAATATTTTAGTCGAAATATCCGTTTTCGAATTAGAGTAATTATCAAAATATGAACAATCCCAATTAGTTCGCAAAGCGTTAAATATAATCAAGAGCAATGAAAACGGATCACTTTGTATTGAATTACCATAGAAAGGGACCTGTTTTTGTAGCTCTTAAGTGTAGATAAAAACACCCGATGTAATGGGAATCCCTCCTTTGAGCTGAAAACCCTTAAACGGCCTATTTTTATCAAACCTGGTAAAGATTTACGCACACAAAAATGAAAATTCAATAAGTACATTAAGTTCAAAATAGGAAATTAAAAAACAAAATTAAAAATACAAAATTCAAATTATTTTTATTTAATAAGACGTATAGTTAATAGAAAAACAATTATAACATTATTAAAAATAATATAGGTACTACAATTAAAAAATAAACTAAGCTACTCAAATTAAAATAAAACTAAGCTACTCCAATATTAAAGATGTAAATGATGTAAATAAACTATAAATTATTATGTAAATAAATTCAAATTATTTACATACATACATACATTAAATCACGCCTGTTTCCCAGAGGGTCGTACTTAGGCGTACTTCTTTCCACTTGCTACGATCTTGACAAATTTCTTTCGCTTCTTCAACATTCATACATCGAGTCATGCACGCACGTCGGTTTCGGGTACTTATTCGGCCCTTTCCCAGTATTTCTCCGATTTGATTCGAAAAAGTACGACTAGGGCGGCCCCTTCCGATCCTCCCACTCACTTTCGATCTGTATATCTCTTTCATCAATCTTCTTTCATCCATCCTTTCCAAATGACCGAACCATCGAAGCATGCCCTTTTCATTCAAATTATTTATTTAATAAATTGGCCACATGGCTCTTTTACACGTCGCTAATAAGTACAGAGTTAATCTTCTAGATTACAATAGATTCCTATCTGCTAAATGTGTAAGATGGTCACCACCTTCCCAAACACATGGTTGAGGGAGGAGTGAACGGGTGCTGTCTGTGGGGTCCGGTCTTGCAAGGGCATGTTTCCTAGTCATTATTTTTATTTTATTTTATTGACCCTTACATTTGTAATGATTTTAATTGTGTTAGTTTTAGAAATAATTATCCAAAGCGCTAGTAGATTCACTCCATATTACTGACGTGTAAAAGAGCCCTCAAGAGGCCAAATTACAGAATAAATATTTTCAATTTTGAATATTGTTTTTTTTTTGCCAAGTTTCATATTGATGAGGTGATGTGATTTTATGTACGAATACCTATGTGTGTACTGTTCATAAATGGTCAGCAATACATGACAAAGGTAGGTTTTGAGTGTAAAAGGTCGAACAGTCGATAATGTGTATGACGGCGAGACATGTACAGAGTTTCAAACAAACCTTTGATTATTTGCAATTGTAAATAAATGTTACGAAACTGTAAATTTGCCATTTGTTATTAGACCATGTTAGTGTGCCCTGAGGTCACGGATGCCAGGGTCGAATCGGTTAGCGGTGATTAGCCAATTCTGGCGGCAATGTCAAAGCCGAGTCAGTTACGATTACGTTTTTTACTGTTTCGCTAATAAAAGACCGTAAACAAAAAACTTTTTCAATTGAAAGTAAATCGTTATATCGGATTCTCTTGCTCGCACTCGTGGGGCTTATGGCGAGCGTAAGGGATACAAGATAACGCTAGTACTACACGCTTCCCTTACGCTCGCCATTAATCCGACGAGTGCGAGCAAGAGAGTCCGATAAAATGATTTATTGCCCCGATGGTCAGATGGTAACGGCTCTACAATAGTAGGCATAGCCAACAGAGGCCCTTGCCAAGATGTAGATGACGTGATATGAAAAGTCACGTGATCTATCAGTGACGCGATTGGTTTAAAAAACCAAACGAATAGAAACGCTAGTTATCGTAATGCATCTTGGCAGGGCCGTGGGGCCCGTGGGCAAACGCAGCTAACGTTTCCGTTTTCTATCTCGGAATGTATGGAGTTGACATAAGCGCTGTCATTATGACATTACACACTTCATTACATCAATCCAATCGTATTATTGATCGTTGAAAATCGCTTACTTGTCATAGCGTTATGGATCTTGACTAGGTCAGTTAATGTTAGAGAAACAGCGGAGAAAACGATTGTCTCGAGAAGCAGTATTTACCTAAGTATGCTAGCAATAAAGTATTATGCTCGGTGTTAGGCGCATGGTTGAAAAACATGGCAATTAAGTGGTGACATGTACTTTTTATACAGGAATAATAACGAGCTTGCTAGTTCAAATAAACGCTAGAATTCGATTTAAAATCAAATAATATATTAGGAACATGTTTGAAAAAAAGACGTAAATGAAAAAAAGAAGGACAACATAGATCCCTTTAAAAACAACTAAAAGAGTACTTTAAGTTCTTTGAAAACTTCTCTGATTACCCAAACGATACGTAGTTTTTATTATTAACTGGAATTATTTTCTAATCTAGTTGGACACATGCCAAAATTGTACCATTTTCTTTCAAGCATGTTATATATAAATAAATATAAACATTACAGTATACCTACTATTATTAGAATGACATTTATATTGTAATATTACATTGATTAATAAATAAACTAAACTAACTAAGCAATGTTTTAGTTTTCGTTCAAATCCGCTGTAAACAAAATAAACAGATCATCCATTAGGTATATTGTGGACAATCTCCGAATGATGTCAATGTTTTGATTGTACTTCTAGATAAACAAACACGTAGTCATGTAAACGAATGAAAGCAGAGAAAGGATTATGTCACCTCTTCAAGTTTGGATTGGATTTAGTATGCGCCTGCGTCACTTTCGATGTCGCTCGTATGCTGGACACGCTCGGCCCAAAACGTGGGCATACCCGGGAACTTAGCAATAGACTATCGCTTTCGCTACGTTAAAAGCTAGGCGATTGGCGAAATTTTGACGTTTTTAGAGTTCCGTAGTCAAACTAGGAATCCTTATAGTTTCGCCATGTCCGTCCGTCCGTCCGCAGCCTAGCTCAGAGACTCTTAGTACAAGAAAGCTACGCTCAAGCTAGTTACGCCAAAAAAGTGCTAAAATAAATTCTTGATATACAGGCGACTATAGTGTTTATACCTATTAAAATCACCTAAGACTAGCACCAAATAACTTTAAATAGAGACATTGTACATATTTGTTTTCATTTGAGATAGTTTTTTTGAAGTATCGGCTTTGGAACCCTACACTGAGCATGGTCAGACATGCTCTTGCCCGGTTTTTTTTCAAGATTGATGCCTGCCTACACAAGACTCTTAAGCGCTTTTTAATAGGGTTTGGGTTTAATCTCATTTCCTATTGCTTTCTTATGCAAATAATAAATAGATGTGAAAACACGCTTGTTTGTTCTTCTTTCACGAAACGGTTTGGAAAGGATGTTGATTAGCAAACTAGTAAAGTTAGAGAATGACACGTACAAGTACGGTGAGGCTAACGAAGACTCTTATGTTTAATGTTTACTGACCATAAATTTGTAATAATTTTAATTTTTGCTAGATTTAAAAATTTATTGCTTTATTACCTTATTATTACTTAATGTAACTTACTTTTAAGTATGTTTTTATGACGGAAAAAATGACCTTCTGCAACAGTTTCTTGCGGCGTCGGCGCTTCTTCTCTGCAATGATGGTCTTGTCCGAAGCGCTGGTAGATACACTGTACATGACCGACGTGTAAAAGAGCCTCCATGTGGCTAATTTACTGAATAAATATTTCGAATTTTACATTTTGAATTTAACTTAACGCTAACGTAAAGGATTTTTGAAAACTGACAATATGTGTGGGGTTGTCGTAGGCGCTTACGTCAATCGTTTACATTTTGGATAACGATAACGACCACCGAATACATCATGGCCTCAGGAACAGCTTTTTTTTTCAAAATTTACTTAGTTTCTTTATAGATGACAGATTCACTCGGACAATAATCCGATGTGGAACCTTAGTCGAATCGCCGCGGACGCCCGGGCTAGCCCCGCGCGTGGCCCAACGTCGATCTTCCTATCAGGAGCAGGAGGGTCATTATGACATAGGTATGCAGTTCAGTTTACGCTGAGAGAAGGGGACAGAGCTATGTAGCATCTATAGCTCTGTCCTGTACACTCGCTGTAAAATGAACTACATAGTTATGTCATAATAGAACTCCAGGATTGTGAATGGCGCAACTCGCCGAATGAGGAAGTTGAATTAACGACGACGGCATAAAGTTCCGACCCGAGGTTCGAAGCATACAAACGAGACACTTGTGACAAAAAACGTGTTTTTACCGCGGTAAATATAATTGCCCGTGTGGTTGCCGGGTTAGAATAGTGCCACTCCATGTCTTCCCGTGGATGTCGTAAGAGGCGACCAAGGGAATATAGGCCTGTAGTACTGTTAGGCGATGGACTTGCAACCTGTCACTAATATGCTGGTAAACATCATACCCTATTTGTGCAAATTGTGGTTACTGAATTATCAACCAATTTTTAAAGTTGTAATTCTGTAGCTCTGCCTAGCCCACTCTGGCATTACAGGCGTGAAGGTATGTATGTATGTAAATGTAATTGATGAGGTTTTGATGTTTCGGCGATGTTGCAATAGTCATGATCACGGGATAGCTGAAATCTGCGGGTAGATTGACAGTTCAGGAGAGACGTATAGTTGTGCCTACCCTCTTTTTTGGTCCTTTAGCTTCACCATCCGCTACTACAAGAACTCACTTGAAAGAAGCCGTGGAACCTTTTTAGTGTTACGAATAAAAACCGATTATTTCCAAAAGTGGATTAGAAGCAGTAGCATACTACGGGATTTATTGCATGATTAAAGGTTTCGGCTGCATGGCCCCATCTGGATAAGGGAATTACAAAAAAACATTAGAATGCCAAAGCATGAGATAATGAGAACGACGCGGAAGCCTAGACGGTAGTGACCCTGCCTACAAAGCTAGCGGTCCCGGGTTCGATCCCCGGTACGGCGAAATATTTGTGTGATGAGTACCAGTATTTGGCCCTGAGTCTTGGGTTTTTTCCATGTATTTAAGTATGTAATTATCTATATAAGTAAGTTTATCGTTGCCTAATACCCATAGGACACGTGTGAAATTGTCCCCTGATATATATTTTAAAATATATCTTCATTTTAAATTCGAAATAACCCAAGTAGTAACTGTGCCTCGGATGAAAGGTATTATTTGCTGACATGCAGTGATCAGAAATAGAAAACGGTTACATCATTGTTTCTGTTTCTATTGTTTGTATAATTGAAAACATTATACCTACACTTCGTTTATATCGGGGCCGTTTCGGATTCGTGTTTTCTAATTTTAAATATGTGTAAACCAAAATTAGGAAACGTGAATCTAGATTCTAGTCTAACGAGAATAGTTTGAAATCATTTTTCTTTTAATTACAATTTTTTGAAAGCACACACTACATAGAACCAATTGAATAGACAATCCAATCACGGCTAATAGACATCTCCGGAGATCCTAGAGCTGGTGCTTACCTCTCCCAAAGGATTGAGCTAGCTATCCAGAGAGGTAATGCAGCCAGCGTCGTAGGGACTATGCCGCGAGCGGACCTGTTAGAGGGGGTGTTCTTTTTATAGTGGTGATTATTATTGACATCTTTAATATTTGAGTAGCTTAGTTTTATTTTAATTTGAGTAGCATTGTTAAATTTTAATTTAAATAAGTTTAAAGTGAGTGAACTTTTAATTGTACATATATATACTTACATATAAATAATTGAATAGTTCCGCGTGCCAAAGCAATGGCAGCTCATAGTAAAATCATCGATATAAAAGTCTAAGCCAGTATGCTCGCCTAGTAACAAAAACATGGCGGTAACAAAAAATATTGCGAGGACGCCCAGTTTTTACCACCACCGTCCGTTCCGGTCAGGTGGCGATGTGGATCGAACTTTCCTGATTCGTGGGACCCTACTTGTAGAGTCCATCGTATCGTGCAAACCAGAGGTTATTCTGTTAAACACAGATTGTTTTCAAACGGTTGATCGAGCGCGCGATGTCATACGAGCAAATTTTAAGCTATCCTATTCGAATACGCGTTCCCTAAAATTTTATTTGTGTGCTCCGACGGGACAACTTAAACCCGTCGCTTAGTATTTTGTCCGTTGAGTTGTGAGACGAATTGGTACAAATACAAAAATACAAAATACAAAATATTTATTCAGTAAATTGGCCACATGCGGGCTCTTTTACACGTCGGAAATGTACAGTGAATCTACCAGCGCTTCGGACAAGACCATCATTGCGGAGAAGAAGCGCCGCAAGAAACTCCAGCAGAAGGTCATTTTTTCAATCATAAAAACATAATTATACTTAAAAGTAAGTTACATTAAGTAATATTAAGGTAATAAAGTAATAAACAATAAATTCTTAAAACAAGCAAAAATAAAATTATTACAAATGTAAGGTCAATAAACCTTAAAATAAAATAATGGCTATGAGAACGACACAACGAGGTCTCTACGTCAAAAGCCATATAACTTGGATAATAAATTGAACAACAAGTCCTTGCAAACGTGAACAGACCGGACCCCACAAACAGCACCCGTTCACGAGTATGACGCGTATCTCAGCCATCGCCTCTCTCAACCATGTGGTCGGGAAAGTGGCGACCCGATCAACGACGCCGCCGTAAGCAAAGACCTTTGAGCGAGCATGACATGCTCATGCTGCCGGACAACAAAAGTAATATTGTGTGAAATAGCTGTCCGGCGAGAAACATCACAGTGTGTTCTCATTTAAAATCTTCTTGTACACACAAGAGTAGAAAAGATAAAATACAATTAGTAAATCACAGTCGACTGACTGAGTCAGTGCTTGAATACAAAATTTGCTTAGAGACTATTTTATATTGTAAATATCCTAGACACTACTAAAATACATCTTGGTCAGCAATGAAGTCATTTACAGTGTAATAAGCCCTACCCAATAAGCAGCGCTTGATGTGAGACTTAAATTTATTAGATAAAGATAAAAAAAGATAAAAGATAAAAGATGTTTATTCAGTAAGTAGGCCGCACGGGCACTTTTACACGTCAAAAATCTACCAGCGCTTCGGAAGAGACCACTGCTGAGAAGAAACGCCGCAAGAAACTCAACAGTAAGTCGTTTTTTAAATATTGCTAATTATATTATACAATAATAAACTTAACCTAGCATTATATAAAACAATGAATCTCACATAACACCAAAAATGTATTCATGCGTAGTTGAGCAGGAAAACGTGTCAAAACTCAGAATTGTCACAAAACTAATAAGCAACAGTAATATAAAAAAAATATATATATAGAAAGTATACAAGTTATACTTACTTACCTGTGACGGTGCAAGACCACATGCATAAAAGTTTCGATACATTCTCCTACAGAAACCGTGTCCCCTAGACAATAATACAATATTTACATATTTTTTAAGACTAATTTAAATTATTAAATTATTTAGGTGTTGGCCAAGCATTTTTATCTGTTAGATAGTCTTCGACCCTATAGTAAGCTTTAGACATCAACGACTTTTTCAAGTAAGTTTTAAGTATTGGAAATGGTAACTTTAAAACAACGTCAGGTAATTTATTAAAGAAAAGGATGCATTGACCTACAAATGATTTATAAACCTTACGGACACGAAATTTTTTAATAGCAATTTTATTTTTATTTCTCGTATTCAAATTATGTACATCACAATTCTTAACAAAAGAGTCTTGATTTTTAATGACATAAATAATATTCTCATAAATAAATTGTGATGCTACTGTCAAAATATTAATTTCTTTAAATAGTACTCTTAAGGAATCACGGGAGTTTAGATTATATATAGAACGAATGGCTCTTTTTTGCAACACGAATATAGTCTGTATGTCAGCAGCTTTTCCCCAAACCAGAATACCGTACGACATAACACTATGAAAATAACTATAATAAACTAAGCGAGCTGTCTCAACATTAGTAAGTTGCCTGATTTTCCTAACAGCATAAGCTGCCGAACTTAATTTACCTGCTAGTACTGCTATATGGGGACTCCATTGCAAGTTTTTATCTATAGTTATCCCTAAGAAAAGCGCCTTATCTACCATTTCCAATCTCTCATTATTAAGAAATATACTAGATTCTACCGGTCTAACATTAGGCAAAGCGAACCTAACACATTTATTGAACGGCATATTGACGATTTCTGATGGTATCTTGTTGTAAAAACGTATACAGTTCCCCGCAAACGAAGTGCCTACCTTACGGAGACGGTGACCTGGAAGTGCGAGCTTATCCCTATTTCTAGTATTTAAATTATGAACGTCGCGGTTATGCCTAAACTCATGTATGTGTTTGCGTACATACATGATATTCTCAAAGATATACTGAGACGCGACTGTAAGAATATTGATTTCTTTAAATTTATCCCTTAACGAAACACGAGACCCCAATTGGTAAATAGCACGTACAGCCCGCTTCTGTAATACAAAGATGGTTTGGATGTCAGCCGCTCTTCCCCACAGTAAAGAGAATCACATATCAGCACTTTAGGTAGGTACATGCTGGGGGTAAGTTTTGACCGGTTCTACGTGCCTATGCTAGCGGTCCCAGGTTCGATCACCGGTAAACGTTCTTCATAAGAGCGAATATTTGTTCCTTGGGCCTGAATGTTTTAAATGTAAGATTTTATCTGTATAAGTATGTTTGTGGTGGCCTAGTTCCTTAGTACAAGTTTTATGACATAGTCCCCTGATTTGTCTGGCTAGGCGGCATGGTGTGTTGTCATGATTCTTTGTCTCACAAGGTATAGAGTTTGACGTTTATAACTTTAGGTTTACTGATAAGGATACAAACCAAAATAAATGTCCAGTTAAAGAAGAGTTTCGTCACCGTAACGAAAGTGTCGATTAACGTAAAACAAAACACACATGTTTCAATTAAAATTGAAAGTTAGACATCATTTAAGTGACATTCAAATAGCGTCTTTATGTGCAATTTGGTTTTTTTACCCATAATTAAAACTCTTAGACCACAATTTGTTTGGACCTAGTATCTGACTGAGTTTAGTTTTGTATAATAAATCGTCGATATAGCATTCTTACGAGAATAACTGTTAAGCTAATAACTCCGTTGTAAACCAAATTGATGCTCTTCATGATGTAGGTTTTTTTCTTCTTGTGATTGTACTTTTTTACGGTTTCTAATAGAATTACGTTCTCCCCAAAAGACAATAATGCAGAATTACATAAAATTAGAATGTCTATTGACCAGTCAGCAGAGATCTAAATAAGCTGGACGATATGAGAGATCGATGCGCAAAAATGACTAAAGTTAGTTCAGCTGGCCAACATTAAAACAGCGTGAATACCTAAGTACCAAAACGTCTGAAATGTAAATATTTCATTAGAATATGTAATTAACCGAAAGGCAAATTAGTTGGGTGACATGGACGCCAAATAATGTAGTAGTTAAACGTCTGGAATTTAAATAAGACCGAAATATTTGAATATCTTATTAGCTGAAAGTAAAATTAGTTAGGGTAAATAGTTAAAGACCACTTATTATGCGGATTGTACTTTCATCTGCGACAATACGACCAACGAGGGACGTAGTCACGTAGTGTCAAGGAAACCCGAAGGTAAGTAGACTAGCTTTTTGTCACTCTCCCACTTAGTGTTGTGCTCGTACTACCCTCCCTCTAGGTGATCTAGGTTCAATAAGGTTGTAGGTTGATTTATAAGGGTGAGTAAAGATTACCATAAAAACGAATCCACTCATATTTTATTTTGCATAGCCCGCAGGTTTGCTCGTTGCTCACATGAGGTAAAAAATATGCTTTTTAAAGCTTTTAGTCAATGTTTTTACATGAACCACCTGTGGGTTAATTATACAAAAAGGGCGTATAGTGCTCTGCGCGTACAATACTATAACGCATTCAGAATGTTGATGGGACTGCCGAGGAGGTGCAGTGCATCTGCTATGCTCGCAGATGCTCCCACGGACTCTTTTTGGTGGTTATACGCAAAAAGTTAGGGTTCCTGTTGGTTCGCGTGAGACAAAGCCGCAACAGCATTCTGAACGCGATCGCGGGCACATTTGACTGTCCCATTTTTAAGTTCTGCGTGGGACATCAAAAAATTGTCCTTTAATTGTATTTTACAAACCAATTTTCAAATAAGATGGACTAACATATCATAACTCATTACTAACATCCTATGGAAAACTTCTGGTCCCAAATGAAGATACTTTATAACACAAATTGCATAATTTCCAACGATATAATAATCATTATGCCTAATGTCTATAGGTTAAAATGTACATATTTCTAATGTCTTTGATTACTACGAATGTGGTCACAGTTATAACCTAACTTAAACCTAACCAAGTAAGAAGAAATTTACTTAAAATGCATAATAACGAAAAAAGTTAAGATAAATGCGTTACACAATTTATTTTTATGCTAAACGTGTTTTTTGCAAGAAGTTAAATGAAAATACGCAAAAAGTTCCAAGACTCTAAAAAAAAATAATTCACAGAACTTAAATAACTATGTTAGTACCTACCTAAACTTAAACGAAGAGGTCCAGTTCCTGATCAGGTGATCAGGCTGGTCACTTATCGAAGCGCTCTTCTCTTGAGTATATCCCATTGTCTCCTCACTGAAACTTGTCATGCGCAGACATTAATCTCACATCTATGAAGTGGTCAAGCGTCATCGGATATAATCTGTTATTAAAACTGCCTTACAGAGGATGTATCTATTACAAACGCTAGAGTATATATAAAACAGTCATCTCACTTCATGCTTTTACCGGAGTTATGATGAAAGCATCCTTAATAGATATTGGACCCGATTCTGCAGTGACCTCTAAACTTCCTAATTTTATTTAGGTGTCGCTAAAACACTTTGCTATTCTATGAGCAGCTGTCATAATCAAATGACAGCGCCATGACAGCGCTAATTTGAATCTGACGCTTCTTATTTTAGGCGGTCTTATACATTGTTAGCTTGACATTCTGGAATAGCACTGATTAAATCTGCCGTCTAAACTATATCTTAAAATTAGACAATTTAGTTTTAGTTAGTTTTAGGCTATTTTAGCGATGTGCACGTAGAATCGGGTCCATTGTAAGGATAAGCCGGTGGCGGTGGCGACTCGAGATCGTAAGGTACCAGGCGGTTTCCATGTACTATCAGCCCAAAGGAGGCATGACTTACCATAGAACGGTGTCACAGTGATGTTTTTAAACAATTTATTCACATTCTTAAGACTTGAATCATAACGTCACTGTGACACAGTCCTATGGTAGGTCAGGAATCCATTGGGCTGTTAGTACCAATGAGTTTTCTTTTTTTTATGGCATAGGAAGGCAAACGAGCACACAGGCCACCTGATGGTAAATGGAAACTGTGACCCATAGACATTAGCATTCACAAGACTGCAAATGCACTGCCAACCCTGAGGACTAAGATGGAATGCCTCTATGCTAGTCATTTCCCCGGCTGTCTTATCCCCAAACCGAAACGCAACAATGCGAACACTGCTGCTTGGCGGTAGGTTATTGGATAAGATGGTGGTACCAACCCGGGCGGACCCTGCCCAAGGTCCTCCCACAAGTAAAGTTTTCAACCTTTAGTACCTAGATTACCCGATGCTCTTACCGTGAAGGAGAAACATCGTGATGGATTCTGCATATACGAACAACTGAGTGTATGATTGGAGCTAGTAATATTTACACACAAATATCCTTTAGGGTCGAAGTGTAAAAAGGTTAACAATGTGTTATTAAAGTGTGGTGGAAAAACCAAGATGCATACGTATACATTGAATGACAGAGTAGTTTTTACCTACGTCTTCTATTCATAACATATTCAAAGATTAACCTCTGTCTCACCTGATGGTAAGTGACGATGAAGCCGAATTCACTCTTATCTTCAATATAAGTACCCAAGTTATGTGAGAAAGATACGATATCAAATAGCAGTTTGCATTAAGTTAGAAGAAGCGAAACGTACGATACTAAGTACACTACATAAATGATTGGTCATGATATCAATATAACCCCAAGAACATTACATTGTTATGATTGCCGTCGAAATGTTTTGTCAGCTGTCAACGTGGGTAAACGGAACTTGAACTGTGTTAGAATGTCGACTCGTGACTGTCGTAACGCTGTCAAAACGTCAAGGTAAATAGTCCATACTTTGTCGTGACTGAGGGCTTGGGTGATTACTATGAAACACTAAATGTTTTAAAAGATTTTAGATGCTTCATCCCTTTTACATTGGGAGAAATTGGGAATAATGATGAGGTCCTAGTGAAAAATGGTACAAGTCGTCTTAACTCGTAAAAAAAAGGGTATATACATGACCGGAATATTATGCTAGACTTAAACCCTTTTTCTCTTAATCTTTAGAAGACTTATAGGTACCCTTTTTCACTACGACTCAAGAATGTAACTTCAAACTTTGATTTTCAGAATGCTGTGCCAGTTATGTATACAAAAATTCATGCTTTTATCTGCGCAAGATGTGGACAAACTTGCCGGCCTTTTATTGTTTTATATAGCCACCAAAGTCAGTGTCTTTAACATAGTGGCAGTTGACAGTGACTATGACATTACAGGTCAACGAAGATGATCATGATGATGGTCCATCAGGGACTAAACTACATAGCGCTATCTCCTACGAAACCTCTGTAGTAGGAGGGCAGGGCACTGTAATGTAATCCGACGTCGGAGGAACCTACATAGTTTATTACAATTTTTGCTCGGCTATCCTGTGATTCCGTGTGTGGTTGCCGGGTTAGAATAGCGCCACTCCATGTCTTCCCGTGGATGTCGTAAGAGGCGATTAAGGGAATAAAGGCTTGTAGTACTGTTAGGCGATGGGCTTGCAACCTGTCACTAATACGCTGGTAAACATCTTAGCCTATTTGTGCAAAATGTGGTTACAGAATTATAAACCAATTTTTATAGTTGTGGGTAGTTCTGTGGCTCTGCCTACCCCACTCTGGGAATTAAGGCGTGAGTTTATGTATTTATGTATGTATCCTGTGATTTATATAAAATATTCATAAGTATTATTACAGAAAAACATCACGTTTTTTCAGTTTTTCGTCTAGGAATTCGTTTAGGAGAAGTAAACCTCCATAGAATGTTCTTGATTTTAGTTTTCAGCAACTGTGTGCCTTAATTATCACACAAAAAAGTGACAAAAAAATTAACAAACAAACGATGTATAAAAAGCACTGGATATCTCTATCCTGTAGCTCTGTGATGGCACCGCCAGGCACATTGTCTTGTAAAAACCTGCTGACGTAACCCCACCTTTGTTCGCGATACAATCTCACCCGTACACTCCCATCAAAGCAAAAACACCCTTCTTCCCACACGTCAAGACTCACAGTATCAACAACTTCCAATTCTTCATTAACTCTTAGTGCTAACCTGTCGTACTTCAAAGGTGCTCAATGCAATTTAAATGTTATCTTAGTCGTTATAAAGCTCAATCTTTATTTAGCTGTTGCTATTACTTAGTAAACCAATTAAAGATGGATTCTGTGCTATGTAATTACGGTTCTATGCTGTGGGTGGTACGGTCGGGTGTTGCGTGGGGCATGCAGATAAATGCCCGGTGCAACTCGTCATCCTGATTACATAAGAACTGTACTTGACTTCTAAGTTAGTTGATGAACGGGTACTGACAGGGACATAACTGCCTAACTTACATTATTTTCTAGTTTTTATATTGCCACCATTTAAAAGGTTTGGTAATTCTGTAGCTCTGCCTACCCCACTCTGGGAATGAAGGCGTGAAGGTCTGTATGTATGTAAAAGGTTAATTTGTATAACAAGGTCGAATTTTCCGTCCGAACTGCTGAGTTTCTTGCGGCGTTTCTTCTCAGCATTGGTCTCCTCTTGTGAAGCGCTAGTAGATTCTTGACGTGTAAAAGTGCCCGTGCGGCCTATATACTGAATAAATGTCTTTATCTTTATCTTTATCAACTGTTTCATTAGTCCGAAAGTTAGAAAAGCATTTTTTTTGAATTGTTTAACTTTCTAGGAATTTTGTAAAATAAACCTTACCTATGGTTTCTATAGGTATCTCTGGAGACTTCTTGAGCCAAATTAACCATTTGAGAAAATTTGACCTTATAATCGGATGCCACAATTGCAGTCATAGTATAAATAGTCCAAGAGTTTCAACGATCTTATTTACGTAGTCGTAGTGAAACCTAACGGCTAAGTTAACTTCTTGCTGGAATTCAACAAGTGTGACAGAGATGATGAGAATAAACTCCAGTCTTTCATTCTCTGAGACTCCGTTTGCGCAAGATTCGTTTATTGCTTAACTTTGAAGAATTGTTAAGATTTTTCTCGGATAAAAAGTATTGAATTTGTTTAAATACACTTCTGACCCCCCTTGGGCAAAAATGGACTCATTCGGTTGTCATAGTCGACCAGTTCGATTCCCGGTTAAGGTGAATGATGAATTTTCAAAAATCCAAAAATGCAATATTTATTGGTTTCAAAAATAAAAGTAAATCTACTTTACGTAGAATTTCCTATTTCGGATATTTAAGGTAGGTTTTCCATCTTGTATATACATTATGGAACATAACACAAGATTGTTAGTTGAGTCTGGATGGATAAATTAATTCAGTGTGACTTTAGTTGCCGATAGTACCGCAAGCGTGCGGCGCGGAAGGTCAGCAGAAACTATGCGCAAAGGCATCACGATCAACGAACAGTCTAGCAACGAAACAACACATCTAACAACAACCTCAAACTGAACTCTATAGCCTAGAACATAACGTTGTAATCTGGTTGTTTTCTGTTTGTTTACCAACACCGATCTAGCGAGATAAGTTGAATTTATAAATTATAGGTTATTGTTACAATTGTATGTCGTTTTTTGCTGAAAATCATTATTCTTCTGATGGTTTTACATTTAACGTTTGATTTCAACATTAGATCACGGGTAATCCGGAAACGCTATAGTTAATAGTCGGCATCATATACCTACAGGGTGTTTGGTAGCTAGGTGCAAAGCTTTAAGTGGGTGATAGAGCAGCTCATAAGCTACCGATTTAACCCCAATGTATGTTCAGCAATTGTTATTAGTTTCCGAGATATTGATCATTTTAATTTGAATTTTAGTAATTTTTTCGTGTTACGAAAAATACCTAAATTCATTAATTAATTTACAAAAAAACAGTGTTTTGTTGCATGAATGAAAACTTCCTTAGTTCATAGTGATTGTAATCATGCAAGAAATCACTGAAAATAAATTAATTAATACATGAATTTAGGGGTTTTCGTAACACGGACATAAGGAAAAATTACAAAAAAACCGATTAAAATGATCAATATCTCGGAAACTAATAACAATTTTATTGCTGAACATACATGGGGGTTAAATCGATAGCTTATGAGCTGCTCTATCACCCCCTTAAAGCTTTGCACCTAGCTACCAAACACCCGGTATATTTGAACATAAGGTAGGTACTCAAAAATATTATCACACTCTCTTACACCTTTAACAAAAGAGTCTAGGTACCCCAGCTGTTTGGAAAAACCTTATAGGTTTCGTATAAGTGATGGCGTCTGTACATTATAAATAAATAAATAAAAAATGATTTATTGTCACAAAAAAGAAAACATTGACAGTTTAAATGTGAACACTTTACGATAAGGATATACATTTTAGTGACAACAGGCTCAGGTCTCAGCATATGCTGCGAGCTGGGTCAGCTGCACAGCGCAGGTTTTCAGCCTGCACCTAGCTCTCGGCTACATTTCAGCAAGTTACAAGGGAACATTACGCTACGCTGTAACTACCTTCATCTAATAAAGAGCGAACAAATACAATACAATAAGACGTAAGTAACTATAATATATTCCATCAATAATATGGTTGGTCCAATCGTGCAGCAGAGCATTCTGCGGGTGAGGGTTTCTATTATAATTCACTGTGTTGTTTATTTAATAAAACTTTTCGGAAGTTAATATTGAAGGTTGGTAGCGACATATTAGTACGTAAGGGGGGAGGCAAATCATTCCAGATTTTCGATGCTGCATAACGAAAACTTCCTCGGAAACCCATGGATCTATGTTTAGGCACAATAAGTTTATTGGCATGCATACTCCTAACGCCTCGGTCTTGTTCAGTTTTATTCTTAGGCCACTTAAGTTTATCGAACAAATACTGAGGTCTTTGTGTTTGCACTACTTTGTGGTAATCATATAGTATGAGTGGCTTTACACAAGCAACATTTGCCATGTTCTGAGCACTTTATCTGCGTGCAATTAACGTTAGTTTAAAACGAAGAAAACTTAAGAGGTTAATTAAATCGTTCTATTTGTTGACGATTCATTACATTCAGCAGTGCAGTTTACACGGAGAGAAATGAACATAGCTCTATATAACTAACTCTTTATATAACTGATATAGCTCTGTCCTTTACACACTCATGGGCTATCTATCTACATGGCATACCAAGGGGGAGGCGCGGAATAGTTCAAACGCGGACTCGCGCTACTTTTTACACGACAACCCAAAAAAGGAGTGTAATGTTTTCAGGGTTGTATGTACGATTCTTTATTCGACCATAACTTCTATACGCCTGAGCCAATTTAAATGTGTGTGGTATGGTTAGAATCTTTGCACCATCCTGGTGATCTGTTAAAATTGATATAACAACAATGGCAAAATGTCAATTGGGATTGTCCGTATATTTTAAATTACTCTAATTTGAAAAATATTTCGAGGAATAGGGTTTTTAAGCCGTTCTGCATGAATAAGTTTTTGAAATATGTATCTTTTAGACATTTAGACAAAAGTACATTTGACCTTTGTTTGACTTTCGTTTTTGGCTTGAAGCCCTCCTACCGCTTGAAATAGTATGTTTTATTACACTATTACTATCTCTTTTTATCATTAGATATGATTTGATTGTTGTAATTTATTAGAAAATGCCAACCCAAATTTAAAATAATCATGTCATCCATAAAATGTCTGCTTAATAAATAAAGATATTAAAACAAAACTATTGGGTCAAATACAAAATTTAAGAAAATGGTCTCTTAAAATTACCTATTCTTTCGAATTAGAATGTGCAAACCGTGAGTTATTTTTTTTGGTCTATCCCAATTATTACAAGTTTTTCAAGTTTTCTTTTCCTTTAGTTATTGGTGTGATAGTTCAATGCGTTCCATGTATAATTAACACGCGCTGGCCCTCGTTCCGTCAGACTGTCATGACGATCCTGATGCGCATGCGCTGTGCCGAATGTTTAAAGGATTGATAATCCAGCCAGCCGCCCATAATTCTAAAATACTTTAATCAATCATCAATCACGTACATCTAAATGTAGTTCGTGATGTCGGGCTGGAGGTCAGAGAGATCGCCCGAGCCCCGAATTGCATGCGGTATGATTTAGTTTTATAATTTACATGAAATATCCTCGCATGCAGAGTCCGCAGACGTGGCGTGTGGCTGCACCGTTAACTTAACTATAATCATGTTATCACGACCTAGATTTTACTGGAGTACCTAAAATTGCCTGTTAAGTATGTATATAGTGTTTTTAATTCCAGTAGACGCTACGTGATTTTTTATGGCGTAGAGAAGGCTAACGAGCACACAGGCCACCTGACGGTGTAGAAACAAGACTCACAAGACCGCAATCCTAAGTCTGCAAATGCGTTGCCAACCCTACGGACTAAGATGGAATGCTTCTATGCCAGTCATTTCACCGGCTGTCTTATCCCAACACCGGAACGCAACAATGCGAACACTGCTGTTTGGTAGATTATGGTTAATGGATCATGTTTTGTTTGATGGAATTAGCTCAGTATATTGACAACGCGGCAAATATTTATGTAATGTTTTAATGTTTATTAGGGTACAAACGGTACAATATGGCTAATACAATAAAAATCTTAAATTATACATCAACCGGTAAAGTTACCACAGTAGTATAATAATGTTTCTAAGTTTAGGGTATTTATGTGTGTGTTTAGGTATTTGTATTCTCTATTTAAGTATGTCTATCGTTATTTAGTCCTCATAGTACAACGCCAGGGCTTAGTTTCGGACTTGTTCCGTTAGTGTGAGTTTGTCCCCTGATATTATTATTATTTGTCTGTTCCAATCACGGAACTGTTCATTATATTCATCATTATCATCATTTTTATTGAAGTATGTACCCAATCACAATGCAATCGAGCGTGTCTTAGAGCTTATCTATTACTTGACTGCAATTAGAAATCTATTAAGTACCTTCTCGTACTTAATACCAAGTCATACATACATACCTTCACGCCAGCAATCCCAGAGTGGGATAGGCAGAGCTACAGAACTACCCACAACTTTATAATAAATAATAAATAAATACATACATACATACCTTCACGCCTTTATTCCTAGAGTGGGGTAGGCAGAGCTACAGAATTACAAACAACTCCAAAAACTTGTTGATAACTCTGTAACCACAATTTGCACAATTAGGCTAAGATGTTTAACAGTGTATATTAGTGACAGGTAGCAAGCCCATCGCCTAACAGTACTAGGTACAAGCCTTTATTCCCTGAGTCGCCTCTTACGACTTCCACGGGAAGACATGGAGTGGCAC
The DNA here is from genome assembly GCA_927399475.2 of Acleris emargana. Classification (NCBI taxonomy): domain Eukaryota; kingdom Metazoa; phylum Arthropoda; class Insecta; order Lepidoptera; family Tortricidae; genus Acleris; species Acleris emargana. Next base: position 526,876 of record OV656851.1, read on the forward strand.
AATTCTAAGCCGGCAACCATACGGCAATAAATAAATAAATAAATAAATATCATGGGACAATGTCACACCAATTGACCTAGTCCCAAACTAAGCTCTAGGCTTGTAGGTACTATGGGTACTAGACAACGATATAAATACTTATATAGAGAAATATATACTTAAATACATAGTAAACATCCATGACTCAGGAACAAATATTCGCGCTCATCAGTCATCACACAAATATCTGCCCTTACCGGGATTTGAACCCAGGACCGCTAGCTTCGTAGGCAGGATCACTACCAACTAGGCCAGCGCGTCGTCTCTTTAAAAACTTTAAAAACTTGTTGTTAATTCTGTAACTACATTTTGCACAAATAGGCTAAGATGGTTACTAGCGTATTAGTGACACGTAGCAAGCCCATCGCCTAACAGTACTACAAGCCTTTGTTCCCTTAGTCGCCTCTTACGACTTCCACGGGAAAACATGGAGTGGCACTATTCTAACCCGACAACCACACGGGACAAGTCATAAAAAGTCGTAAATTGCTATTCCTTTATTATTGCTAATTTTCGGGGATAAAAGGTATAATATTGACTGACTGCTGAGTTTCTTGCGGCGTTTTTTCTCAGCAGTGGTCTCCTCTTGTGAAGCGCTGGTAGATTCTTGACGTGTAAAAGTGCCCGTGCGGCCTACTTACTTAATAAATGTCTTTATCTTTATCTTTATTGGTATGGGTTCAACGTAGAAATACGGAAATATATATTTGTATAATGTGGAATTATATTTATTTAGTTTTTTAATTAAATCCTAATTCTTCAAGCATTCTTCAAGTAGGAAGTCGCGGCCGCTCACGATTTTATTTATAAATCCTTTGGGCAATGCAGATGCAGTCTAATCGATGGGGGTTAGAAGGGGTCACCGGTTGCCATGGTTACCGGCGAGTAAACAATGGTGCAAAGTAGGCTGTGCTGACCGGCCGGCGTTGGCGGAGCTTGGCAAATGTTTGGACAAAACTTTGGAGACGGTTCGTACGATACATACAGGGTGGTTGGTAAATAATAATTTGACATATATATTTTTTTACCCGAAAAACCGCTACCACTGATTTGCAGTTCAAAAGTGTAATTAGTACAACACTCAAAATGAACGTTGGACTGAAATAAATTGCTGAAGCATTTGCAATATTTTTTTTACTATGACTATTTTTATATTTATATTTTATGATTCATCATTTGACAGCAGGTAAATAAATTAAGTTATTTCATAAATTGTTTACGCTCTATATTGTACAACTATTAATTATTTCCAAATATATGAAACTACAACTTTTTGGCAAAATGTGACCTTTTTTGCTGTACAAGATCTCTACAAGTCTCTGCAAAAGGAAAGTTATTGCATTACCCCTCAGCCTGTATGTGTAGAAATATCATAGTGTAGCGAAACTAACCGCAGAAGCGATATAGAGACGATGCGGTTAGCTAGTTTACTGCTCACGGAACTAGCGAGCTTGGGTATGATATTCGGTTATTTCAGATTTGGTGTGATTTTACCGGAAACTCAGTTAGCACCCGCTGTAACATTGTTAATACTTATTTAAAATTATATTTAGCACACAAGAAATATGTATCTCGAGTGGATCTTTTTATCCCGAACTTACAGGGACAGTAAAGTTAAGTATCTACCTGTATATCCGTATCTTGGTTTAATTCCAAGCGATGGACCTCATGACCTCATGTCTGTAAAATTTTATCCAAATGTCTTAAGGCTTGTAAAGCGAATTGCAAGACAAACATCTCAACCAATACTTTAAATTTTGAGTCAAGTATTTTTTGTTGACCGTACCTACTGTGGGTGTGGTGTTGTGTTTTTTTATTTAAAAACATTTAAATAGGTAGTTGATACATTTATTCACTACATAGTATAAAACAAAGTCGCTTGCGCTGTCTGTCCCTATGTATGCTTAAATCTTTAAAACTACGCAACGGATTTTGATGCGGTTTTTTTTAATAGATAGAGTGATTCTTAAGGAAGGTTTATATGTATAATACATTCCACGCGGGCGAAGCCGCGGGCGGGTCGCTAGTATACTATATATTCATGTTTCTTTCCATGACTATCAGTTTTCTCTAGAGGAACACTCTGCGTTCCTATTTTAAACGCGCACCATAGATAAGAGGAAACGTGGAGGTCTTACAACCTTCACGGCACTTATTTTACACTGTCTGTGTTCATCTGTTTACCGAGACTATTCTACCGTGTCCGAACTCGGTGAGTGTCCGTTAAGTACAGTAGAGAACCGTCTGCTGCCTTACGATTCCACCATCAAACTAGGTCTTAAACACCATAATATTGAATTATTATCGGATTTACATAAGTTTTGTATATCTAACTTCATTCCATTCCAATAACAGAACTGATTCACAAATGCACGATTCTAAACACCAAATAATTCCAAATTGCAAAAAAACTGGATTTTCACAATTTCAAATGCAATGTTTGGATAGAAGTCTTTATTTTATGATATAAGGTTATGGATATTAGGTTAGGTTAGGTTTGATGTATAAGTCAAACCTAACCTAACCTAAGTATAGCAATTAAATTATACATGTAATCAAAAACAGTATACTTACACAGATTTCGCAAAAAAGAAAATTCGAACAAATCTTGAGTTGCTGGTGTTTTTGGGCGGTAACCCAACTTCTCCTTCGGCCTTTCAGCACTGGCTGGGGTAGTATCCGCGGGAGTTTTTAACTTCAATTAAAACAAAGAGCATTGGGGTTTTTAGCCGGTGCGAGCCCGGCAGTACCTAGCCATCTCTGCCCCTTTCAAATGTAATTTTCAATATGCTAACAAAAATCTTTGGCCCTTCAGGAGACAACCAAAAAAAAAAGGTGGTAACCCGTAGATAGCTGCCTCTCTTGTAAAAAGTAATGAACTTTCAGAAATATAGTATGTTAGCAAAAAATGCAAATAAATTGAGAACCTCCTCCTTATTAGAAAGTCGGTTACAAACTAAATATTGTTAAACAATTAACTCTTAAAGTTAAATAAAAAGTTGTATCAACCAATAACGTTGTCAAAATGGCAGCCGTGAGAGCACTTTCACGGTGTCAGCTTTCTATTGGAACTCGCAATACGACCCTTCAGCTAGAACCCCCTCGAGGGTCAGCGCCGGAAACCGGATGCATCCACGCAGACGTTCCGTTTTCCCAAAGAGCCTCTGTAAACAAACAACTGAGGACGCGCAAGGCGAGGTATCTGTTGTTTTTTTTAAACGAATCTTGCAAAAAGCCAGCTGTAATAATCTCTCTGCGTTTTCGTATTTTTGCGTGAGTAATTATTTTACTTAATTTTATTCATATTAAGAGCACTCACAAAGCGGTTACAAAACGTTATATTATGTCATCTGACACAAATAAATTTATCAAAGACGTGTCAGAACAATTAATCGGCGTCTCTGGCGACCACAGGCAAGGCTCTTTTTTTCCCAAATAGTGAGCATCGCAGTGCAGCGGGGTAGCGCTGCGAGTGTCCTCGGCACGATGCCGCAAGTGGGTGCCTTGGAGGGCTTTATTTTATAGGTTAAATTTAATATTTTAGTTTAATTAAATTTGTTTTTCATATAACTATTTTGGATACGACAATATTCTTATATTACTCGTAATAAGTTAGGCTATATATATATAGGTCTTAACACTGTTATTATATCTATGTACAGTCAGCTGCAGATAGATCGAACCGGACAGCGTGCCCATAAAAATGGGATGCATTGGATTTTCAAAGAAAACGAACCCGCTATTTAAAATGTCAGAAAAATGTGATGTGACGGGATGTTTTAAGTATCGGCTTGGATAAAATGTCAAGATGATGTAACTGCATAGATTACCTAAATGATTGAAATGGTCAAAATATCAGCCGTATCTAAGGATTTAAAATTCCAATAACATTGGATGGGATAGAATGCCTAAAAGTTCTAACCATTCGAGAAAATGAACTTAGTCAAAGCCTAGCGAACAACAAAATCAATACAAGTTGTATTCGACGTATACTACAACCATTACTTGTTATTTTTATCTCGTTAAAGCTGTAACAATTAAAAGCGGGAACATGGAGTGTTGTGACGGCGGGATAAACCCCCATTTTGTTTGTTTGTTTGTTTGATTGTTTGTTTGTGACGTGTCTGGCGAACTCTTCTGTGGATAGAATGGGGCTCACATCGACAAACAATTACATGGTAGAGTAATGGGAAATACGTGGTTTATCCGTATTCAATTGTCTTTTGAAACGAAAAACAATTTAAACCCACTTCGGACGGACAGCACAGTATAATAAGGCTTCATTAATTTATTTATTAATATTATATTGATGCAAGCACGATTGGCGGGAGATTGCCCATTTTAGGATCACGTGGAAAGGTGGGAAGGAGGCCTTTGTCTAGCAGTGGGACATTCCGGGCAAATTAATAATAAATAATGATAATAATATTTTTACTTATTTTTACAGTATTTTAAGGCTTTTTACAATATTTAAATACAAAAGTCATTAATAATCAATTTTATTGTTTTTTATATGATTTAGAAGGCAGACGATCACACATGTTACCTGACAGTAAGCGGACTAGAAGCCCATAAAACTCAATCTTACGATGGGAACCTCAAGATTGCAAATGCGTTGTCAACCCTGAGGACTTAGATGGAATGCATTTATGTTAGTAATTTACAGTCATTTTTACTGAAACGGTTTATATTTCAGGGTTTTTATAGAACAAACCTAACCTAACTTAACCTTATCTACCAGTTAGATACTTCCTGAAATAATACCGGATTCAGTAAAAAACACTTTAGGAGTTGCGATGATTAGGAATAAAATTATATTCGGACTAAAAATAATTAGTTCAACTTTGGCGCGCCCCCTCTGCCCATTTCCTACTCTATCAGAAAAGGGAAATTATTTGGTCAACACAATCGGCACGTACGGTAGCCCGTGTTGTGTTTGGCGTCGACGAGTAATCCGTTCGATGCCCGGGACACAGAGTGGAGCTCGGCGAATGATTTGTTTTTTTAATAATTAAGCTTATATTATATGAGTGCGAAGAGTAGGAAATATATATTTCGTACTCTTTCCACTCATATAAAGTATAGGCATAGGCTGACTACAGTTCTCTGGCTGACAACTGGTGACTTTACCCTAATACTTGAATAGTACCCACCTACAAAGTATAGTATGGGAATGAGCTAGTTTAAATATCCTCAGTTCCCATTGCTAATTTTACTTGTCATAATTTCTGACAGCCATAAATAATTATTATTAAGGCCTTTATTCCACATTCTAAAGTACCTTTGACGGTTACAGATAGTTTGGGTCGCGGCCACCTTTTCCGTTAAATTAGTAAGTGCAACCATAATGTTAACGGTACTGTTTAAAAAAACTAAATTATTTAAATAAAAACAAAAAACCCGACTGCAGTAAAAAAACAACTGAAAAGCGAGAAACAAGCTTTATTATCTTTTTTTGTTTGTATAATAAAGTGTTTACATTCAAACATACATAGGTAAATACTTATAATGTACCATGCAATGATTTTTTGTTTGATACCTCGTTAACAAGTAATGCAATTTATACCAATATACATACAACTTGAATAGTGGAAAAGGTATTGCAGGCGGGGACAAGCAATGAATTATAAAATGTACTTAAGTATTTTCTTGAAACAAAAAACATTTGGATTAATAGCTTGTCCCCGCCTGGAAAACCTTTTGCACTATTCAAGTTGGATGTATATTGGTATAAATTGCATTACTTGTTAACGAGGTATCAAAGAAAAAATCATTGCATGGTACATTATAAGTATTTAGGTACCTATGTATGTTTGAATGTAAACACTTTATCATACAAACAAAAAAGATAATAAAGCTTGTTTCTCGCTTTTCAGTTGTTTTTTTTACTGCAGTCGGGTTTTTTGTTTTTATTTAAATAATTTAGTTTATTTCACATTTTTTTGGCTGTAGTAAGAAATATTTATTACTTAACATTTAACGTCCTTTTTGATTTCCCTGTCTAAATGGTAGCATCAAAGTATTATAATGTATATATATTTGGAATGGGCTATTTACTAGCTTTCATTTGAGACCCATATTGCTATAATAAACAAATATATTTTTTTTAAAACCCCCTCTTTTTTTTTGCAGACGCCATTTTTAAATATTATATACCCTATGTCAGTTCGGCAATTAAGACGAATCGAATGACACCTAGTATGTTAAAATCGGTCAAGCCGTTTAGGCTGCAGAGCGTGCCCAGAAATAGACATACATACATACATACATACATACGCTCGAAAAACATAACCCTCCTTCTGACGCAGTCGGGTAATAAAATGGAATAGCGACCAAAGTCTCTAGAAAAGAAAAGCCGATTGCTGTCTATTTATGACACGCTATACTTTTTAACCAACTTCAAAATGAGCAGGAATTGGGGCTCATTATAATAAAATACAGGGCTTAAATCTCATTTTAATTATTTGACGGGAACGATTAATACTGCAACAATCGGCTGAGTAAAAAGCGCCTATCATTAATGAACAGCAATGTCTGCCCGGAATGATATTGCATTACGGTGATCAGTTAAATTTCTGAGGCTGGAATAAAATTCCCCATTGAAGGTCTATGTTTCTTTGTTGATGTAAATACCAATTTACTTAATATCGTTTATTATAATTGTAATATCATCGATTTAGATGTGACACCTCGTAACTAACCTTTTCTTGGTAAAATGTGATATTGATGTCAACTCGTAATGTCTCCTGCATTACAATTGACAACAATTCATTTTGTGCTAAGGTAGTAAAATAAAATAACGTTTCTAGATTTTACACTGCTGATTACAGTAAAAATATCTTTGGATTTTTTTATGTAGTAGTTTTTTTTATATTTAGGAAAAACAGTAAAAAAAGTTGGATTGTGAATGTTAGGAATACCCTTATAGTGCCCCTTAGTCCATTTATTACCAAAGGAATTCAAAAAAATATACAACTGTCATGTTCATTGTTTATCTGTCTGACGGATTACTTGATTCTGACGACACGCTTTCAATTCTACGCAAAATAGTTTATTTATTTTAATGGCGTCTACAAATTACGTAATTAATTAAATTACGCAAAATAACAAATTTGTGAACGAACGGCAGCGAATGATTGACTTGACATGACATGACAGTCAGTTCTGTTTCTGTTTAAAGTTACTTTTTTTAAATTTTATATCATGCTAAGATCACGACATCAGTATTCCTAACTTTGTATACACGGTCTTTTTAATGATTATTTCTTTAATAAATTATTAACGACGAATTACATACATAAACTCACGCCTTCATTCCCAGAGTGGAGTGGGCAGAGCTAAAGAATTACCAACAAGTCTTAAAACTTCTTGATAATTCTGTAACCACACTTTGTACAAATAGGCTAAGATGTTTCCCAGTGTATTAGTGACAGGTGGCAAGCCCATCGCCTAACAGTACTGCAAGCCTTTATTCCCTTAGTCGCCTCTTACGACATCCACGGGAAGACATGGAGTGGCACTATTCCAACCCGGCAACCACACGGCGACGAATTTAAGTTAAATAAAGAAAAACCAAGAAATACGTGTAGTCTAATTTTTAACCAGCTATTATAAACGCGAAAAAACAATAATCCTTTTTTTTTTTTTAATGTTGTCAATTCATTTTGACGGCAAATAACAACTAAAAGTGACATCTCGTGACAAGCATTCAACCAAGATCTACATGACATGTAGTATTATATCATAAAAAACTATGTCTGTACGTTTTCCTTTCCAACAAATATAAATTGGAAATATCTAGTGCCGTGTGGTTGGCGGCTTAGAATAGTGCCACTCCATGTCTTCCCGTGGAAGTCGTAAGAGGCGACTAAGGGAATAAAGGCTTGCAGTACTGTTAGGCGATGGGCTTGCTACCTGTCACTAATATACACTGTTAAACATCTTAGCCTAATTATGCAAATTGTGGTTACAGAGTTATCAACAAGTTTTTAGAGTTGTTGGTAATTCTGTAGCTCTGCCTACCCCACTCTGGGAATGAAGGCGTGAAGGTATGTATGTATGTATCTATTGAAAAAAAAACAAATAAAAAAATAAAAAATTGAAACGTACAGACCTAGTTTTCTATAATAACTATAACATAATTAAAAAACCGAGAAAATCGGACTTGATTTAGGGGATGAGAAACATCATGGCCCGTAGCTTAATTACTACTTATTGTATTTATTTAACAGCTATGCGATTAAGGGCGGATTCGACCAAATGAGGTTTTGTACCTAGATTAAACACCGAATTTGTATAGACTATTCTCGGAGTAAGTTTTATTCTACTTTGGTAAAATCGATGGCTTAGCGTCGATTCAATCCTTTAATACAGCTCCAAAATGTCTCCGAGTACTGCGGTAACATATCGCTACTTTAAAACAATAGTGACATAACTCAGAAATGTTAAATTTCGCGTTAGGGCTTTAACATTCAATTTATGACTTAAAGTTTGAAAGCTGAAATTTTGAAATAGGTCACTATAGGGTTGCAAATTGAAAAAAAACCAAATTTTTTTTTCAAAGGGTGATGGGCAATTTTGTATGGACCCCGTCCCCCCCTCCAACAGTCACGGGATGCATGTTTATATGTTCGATAGGACCCAAAACAAGACAAAATAACTATTTTAGTAGCTAAATCGATGGGATTTTTTCTATGAAAAAAACCTTTCAAGAGTCATGCAATGCGAGAATGTGTTCATTTTTAAACCAATTCCATACGATATGATAATGGTTTTCCAAGAAAACCCCATACATAGGACGATCGTCGTCATAGTAAAAAATCATCAGGTTGCCAAGATCTATCAAATGAGATATGTTTCGTTTCTGTTGGTGGGTGGGGACATTTTGCCCATTGTCCTTTATGAAAAAAAACATGAAAAAAAACCTGGCACCATGGTTTTTTTTCTAAATTAGGTTTTTTTTCAGATGAACAAAAATATGCCACAATAACGGTTTTTCGTGATTTATTTAACTAAACTATTATTAGTAAATGCAAAAAGAACTTTAAACCTATTCACTAGAACTATCAGCACTATCAGCAGCACTAACTAATTTTTGGGGAATCCCTGAATTCCCCGATGCGGCGACGAGAGGCGTTGGTGTTGACTGTTGCCAACAGTAAATTGCGATAACTCCCACTACAGATTTCATTTACGTTGTTATTAATCAAAGTTGTTAAATTAAATTGGTTTAATGGTTAACATAAAGTCTAAAACAAGTAAAACAACCGTATAAAAGTATTAACTGCCTTGCAAATTTTGAGTTTTCATACTTTTGAAAAAAAAACGTACTCCAGAAAAAAAACGGTTTTACAACCCTAGGTCACTATCGTTCCGAAGGTGCGATATACTCGTATGTGCAAACACTGAATAGCACAACGAAGATGTCTTACTACTTGTATTCGTCATATTTCACCCGTAAAATGTTTACTCCCTCGAACGTGTAAACCGGTATAAACCGGATGACGGTCGGCGTGCTTTATGTTATTTTTACCGCGTGTCGGGACGGTTGATCCGGGTGTTATCCGGCCGGGCGGCGACTCGGTTAAATATGCCGAGTAATATAGTGAAGCATACATAACCAACATTATAAATGTGTTGTGTCTCTTTTTTATTTTTCGGTGAATATCCTTTTCAAGGTAAATCGTAGACTTATTTATGTGCTTTTACTAAAAGCAATAGCGGAACTCTTATAACTTCTTCATATCCGCCTATATGTGTATGTCACAGTTATTTTGAGGACGTGGCTTAAATTATACAAGTCCGAGGTGTAGATATTTTGTGTAACAAAAAAATGGACTTTAGCACTTTATAGATAATATAAGTAAATTATATGAAAAAAAATGTAATTTTTGGATGTATCGTTAAAAATACGATTGAAGTTTTCTTCGACTCTTTTATTTAATATAAGTTAGTTCGGCATTGTAAGTAGTGACAGTGCTTCGTCACGTATTATCCAGTCTTAATTCATCCATCCATCCATATCTATACTAATTTGATAAATACGATACGAGAACTGTCTGTCTATTACGCTTTCATTGAAACTTAAATCCTGAAAAAGAAAAAGAGCACGTTAAACCCAACAGTGAAATATGTTAAAAAGGTATCATACAAAAGTTAATTATTTGTAACTGCAATAATGTCACTATTCAAATTGTCTTTTTGGTCATTTAGTGTCGCTGTTGGATTTAACGTGTGATTAAGGGTACTTTTTACCCGCGACAATTTACTTCTACGCGGATGAAATCGCGGACATCAGCTAGTATTTTCACGTGTTCTACCGGATGCTGTCCCCCGTCCATCTACGAAGCCCATTATTTCCGCCTCGGCGTGTTAACATTAAATATTTCAGATGCCGCATTTCCTGGCAGTTTTCCGGTTCTATGCCGATCATTGGACTACACAAAGCGGCGTATGAAGGCTCACACCCATCACTCAAACGAAAAGTTTGACCAAATAAATACGGTTTAGATTACAATTTTGGCGAGGTTTCATGGTGGATACTCAGAGGTTTAATAGAGGGGGTCAAACGTTCACACTTTAACTGCCACCAACCCGCTAGGTGAGTCCATTTTGTACGAAAATCAGAGCTCTTGGCAACGAAAGTGTTAAGATACCAGCTAACTGATCACACAATCAGTTAACACAGCGAGAGAGTTTGGGTCAGCATTTGGATTTCCTTAGATTTAATTGCCATTTTAGATGTTTTTCTGAACATGCGCAATTCTGGAGTTAGCCACAGATTCAATCAGTTGGGTATCCTTGGCAATCTGGATGCCAGTCTGGAAGTCCTATATCGATGCTCGGGGTATCCTTCATCAGATTTCACTAAAAGTATCCCCTGGCGAGGAACCAAGCATTTCGATGTATAAAAAACGCATCCGTATTTTTTACCCCTGATTGTATTTAGTTTGACTGTTTTTTAAACATTTACAACAAAAAAACCCTTTATTCTTACTACTCTATCGTGTCCATTTTCTTGATAACATATGATACTATTTTAAATTTAGACAACTTTACCAATGTTTTGAGCAACCACATAGAATGAAAATTATTTGATACATAAACAAAATACAAAAAGTTAATTTTACCTACAATATTATTCTTATAACTGAGGAAATAAGATTTCTCCGCCGTAAAACACTTATTTCTCTGGAGCGGGATTCAATCAGCTGTATCGTAAAGACATTTAGGAACCTATCCACAACTCCCACGCGGCCGGTTTTTAGTCGCTACGCGAACTTGTCAGGTGGTGCACCTGTCAGCTGATGCCTGTCACTCCAGAGTTACGAAGGCAAATATGTCGTTTCTTTGTTCTTGGTTTACGTCATATTCTTATTACCCTGTTTGATTTTTTTAAAATTTGTGTTACCCTTAATAAAAAAGGTTGCTTGATTAACTGCTTTACGTACTATCTTACCGTAGCATGCTTACAATTTTTTCTTACTCCTCTGTCCCATATTCCTATGAATTTATGGACAGTAGAATACGAAAATGGTGAGTTTCCATAGTTTTTTTCACTTTCGATGTTGTTATTTATTTTCAAGTATTAAAAACTTTCACTTAAATTCAGATTATGCGGACTTTTATAGTTTCAATTATTTAATATAGAAACATTTAAAAAAACATAAAGGAGACTGACAATAAAAGATGGTGATTTATTTAATCGTGTAAAGCTACAGTTATTAATTAATTTATCTATTATCGAGAATATCACATTTTTATTTACATTTTTTTAAATCCGGTTTAAAAAAATGAACTCCTCCTTTGTCGTCAGTTTCTTATTCATCTGGACACAAAAATTAATTATTTTGCATAAACCCTATCCATATTTCTTAATAAATCTTCTTTCAAGGGGACATATACATGATAGATAAGCAAACAAAATATATGACATAGTAATATGACAAAAATCGCCACGTCGAAGAATCATCCTTAAAATCTTGTCATCAACGTTATGATAGCTATTATTTTCATGATAGCAATGACGTTCGTGATAAAAACGAATTAGATTCCGTTATTTGTATCAAAATGTATGAAGCCCTAAATATAGATTTGACTGACCATCTATATTTAGGACTAACACTACGAATTTATCTGTGAGAAGTAGTCTTCAAAATGGTTTTCCTCAAGAATTTAATCTATGCGCAGAATGCTACTAGCAAGACATAAAACTTCGATCATTGCCAAAAATGGTGGCACTTTATAAACTTACTGTAGGAAATACGTGCGGGTAGTACGCGTCTGCAGACATTAAACAAATCTCCGAGGCCTCTATTTCACGTTACTACTGCTTCGGAATAAAATATTCACATTAAATAAATGTGGGCCACCAAATCTACTTAAAGCGGGGACAAAAATTATTACGGTTACACTATGAAATAGTGGGTAAGCCAAAAACCAACTTATCTCTACCGTTGCTGATGGCTTCACTGTCTGACTTGTTCAACCACTTGGTGAGTTTTTTGGCTTCGTTTTATGTTTGTGTGCTGGCATTTAAATTTGTTATGCTCTCTAACTCTGAATTTTATGGATATTTGCCGTTTTGAAGTTCAATATTTTATACACAACAACAGGAATAAGTGTTAGTACTAAGTATGAAATACCCTAAACTGAAATACACATTTTTATCACGCACTATATTAATGACTGTATTGATTATAAAATCACTATCAAAAGACGAGTCAGTGAGTCCAAACTCTAAGGACGGACAGACTGATCTACTGTGAGCCATGAGAAGTTCCTATGACCAGCTTCCGTCTCCTTCATCATACCAGCTCGATGGTATCACATTATTGTATTGTCATCCGAATCGCATGAGAGTCCCATCAAGTGAATCCGGAAATCAGAAGTCAAAATTTACATTATTAGTTTCTTAGTTACAAGTGAAGTTAACGTAAGGTGTGTAATAAGTTCCTATTTTTAAGATGAGTACGAGAATAATCATCAAAAATGTCATACTGCTTGTACACAGGCTGTCCCAAAACGTAGTGTAAATATTATTGGATAAGAAAGCTACCAGTTCAGACAAAGAATAGAATAGAAAATATTTATTCAACGCACACAAAAATACAGTAGAAAAATATAAAGTAAAAATAAGACATTAACTAGGTACGATGAACAGGATCCCTCTCAGCATTGTGCCGCAGGAAAACTGCGGCGCTGATTTTCAGAGGGACTTAAAACTAATCTAAATTAAACAAAAAGACGGGTAACAGTAAACAGGTAACAAGACAAACACTAGCGACAATTCGTTTTAGAAAGTGAAATAAAAAAACAATATAAATATACACTGAAAAATCTTAAAAAGAAACGAATGCTATTTTAAAGATAATGTTAACTTTTAAATGCGTTAATTGGTTTAGGAGTTCTGTTGTTAAGGTTTTTATTGATACATACACATACATACATACCTTCACGCCTGTAATCTCAGAGTGGGGTAGGCAGAGCTACAGAATTACCTACAACTTTAAAAAGTTGTTGATAATTCTGTAACCACATTCTGCACAAATAGGCTAAGATGTTTACCAGCGTATTAGTGACAGGTAGCAAGCCCATCGCCTAACAGTACTACAAGCCTTTATTCCCTTAGTCGCCTCTTACGACATCCACGGGAAGACATGGAGTGGCACTATTCCACCCGGCAACCACACGGGTAGATTGATACTGGCAAAGAATACTGCCTTAAAGGTACTCTTTAGCTTCCCTTGGCTTAAAATAGCTATAATTTGTGATTTTATAACTTGATATCCAATCCTCAATAACGTACCAATGTATTGAATCCCACTTTAATTCAAAATTATTAACGCATTCAAAATATATCCAATAGACTATTTCGTACTGAGAAAAAAAAACAATATGATAAGAAAATATGTATAGTAAATTACTTAACTGCCAACTATAGCAAAAACGTAGAACATTTTGAAAGTTATGCGAGATCTGTATTCACCAATTGTCATACCGAACACGATCAAAACTTTAAACATTTCAAGAAACATCACAGCGTCTAGGTTTTACTGGCGAAGGGCGAATTATTATGGCGAATTATTATTATGGACCATTAGAGTTGGAAAATACTGTAAAGCTATAAAATATTATCAGAAAAATAAACCAAACGCACAATAATTCACTAAACAATAGACAGTTGTCAGTTGTGACTTTACACTTTAAATGATTCTGACCGATTGATCTTTTTAATAGATGGCCATTGGTCATCTAAATGTTGGTCGTCCTTCGCTGCGTGAACGGTGTATTTGCATTTTTTGGTCGATAATGTTTCCTGTAATATTGAATGGCATGCTTCTTTTTTAGCATAAAGTTTTTTTGCATAAATATTTTTTGTTCTAAAATGGTTTTGTCAAATATTTTAATTACTAAAAGGCTAAATCCATATTATTGTTTGCTCGAAGCCCCCTCCCCAGTATAAAACACTTAGGTCTCAACTAATCTATAGGTTTGGTATTGTGACTTCGCCTCACGGTCAACGTTATACAAAAAAATCATTCGACGAAAGTTGTTCCAAACAAATGTTATATTAAACAATTTTTCGACTCAACAATATTATGCAAAACAATTTCGATCAATCAATTTTCGACATTTACATTGGTATGCATTGGACGAGCCGTTGATATGCAAAAAAATATGTGGCTAAACAAAAATAGGCCTATAGTAGTTTATGCTACTGATGCATAATGAGAGGCCTTAAAGCATTAGTGTTGTATGAAACGAGCTTGAACGAGTTTCATAATAGAATCACACGAGTGTTTTAAGATCTAATTATGTACAGTTGCATACACTACTTTATCTATACACACATCATAACTTAAGAATTATCCTACTTTAGTAACAGCAAAAACAAACAAACAAATGAGAACAATAATGGCGGCAATTGGATCTTCCGTCAAGATGAAAGTTTTTTTTAAATCATAGCCCCTATTCTCAATTCACTCGAGATTAAACGTCGTGCGGTTTATATTAAAAAAATATACTGAATTAACGTTTCGAGTCGATAACTGTTTTAATCTATGAATACTAGAATAGAGACCCTCTTGAGTTTTGACAGCTGTTCCAAATTAAAAATCATAACCTAACCAAAATCCATACTGCTTTACCTACTACCACAGACAAGAAAGTCCTCACAGTTAAATTGGTTGTAATAATGCTTCCTCAGGAAAACCCTACCAAAGTTTGATCACAATTTGATTAATGGTTTACGGGTTTTGAACGCATAATACAGGACTTGGGAGGTGGGAGGACCTTGTGCAGGGTCCGTCCGGGTTGGTACCACCATCTTATTCATTAACCTACCGCCAAGCAGCAGTGTTCGCATTGTTGTGTTCCGGTTTGGGGATAAGACAGCCGGTGAAATGACTAGCATAGAGGCATTCCATCTTCGGCCTCAGGGTTGGCAACGCATTTGCAGTCTTAGGATTGCGGTCTTGTGAATGCGAATGTCTATGGGTCACAGTTTCCACTTACCATCAGGTGGCCTGTGTGCTCGTTTGCCTTCCTATGATATAAAAAAAAAAAAAAAAAAAAACTTATGATTATATGAGTAGATAAAGAATTTTAGACAACCGATATACACACGAATTATTACGCTATTTTATTTCGAGCCATTTAATGAGAGTGATTGCGGCATTAAATATAATTTTCCAAACTAATCCACGACATCAATTATTCGAATAATGATCCCTTCCATTTTATGTGGTGGTGTCGCGTGTGCTAGTCCTGCCATGGTTAGTTCACCATTATTGGTGTTCGTTTTGTGTTTGTCTGGATCAATGGCCGGGGTAAGATTATTGGCAGCTTCTTTTACTTAGAATATAATCATTTATTCGGCTATTAAATAATCATTTACCCGTGTGGTTGCATTGGCAGCTTCTTTCATTTACCCATGTGGTTGCCGGGTTAGAATAGTACCACTCCATGTCTTCCCGGGGATGTCGTAAGAGGCGACTAAGGGAATAAAGGCTTGCAGTACTATTAGGCGATGGGCTTGCCACCTGTCACTAATACACTGGGAAACATCTTAGCCTACTTGTGCAAAATGTGGTTACAGAATTATCAAGAAGTTTTAAGACTTGTTGGTAATTCTTTAGCTCTGCCTGCCCCACTCTGGGAATGAAGGCGTGAGTTTATGTATGTATGTACTCGTATGTATGTTAAATAAACACAAAAAACACATACATCTGAGAAAATTAAAATAAAAGTACATAACCGATTTAACTAATTAAAAATGAAAAAGCCGAAACGGTGTACCAGCTCAGCGTGGTGCTGTGGCCCGGAGCCGCAGCGCTGACTTTCAGCTTCAGGGGGCCTAGACAAGAGGCAAACGCCGTTTTCGCTTTTCTGTTGTATCGCTGTCAAATGTATGAGATCACGAATTGGTCACGTGGTTTATCGAAGAGAATAGCTAAGTGGCCAGCCAACGTAGGTACTTGTTTTCGTTTTTCTGCAATATTTCTAAACGAACAGAAAAACGAAAAGAGCTGTCACAATGACATAATCCATACAAATGGCTAGTCAAGTGGCACTTTTGACGTGCATTCTGTTCTGTATTCTGCCGTACGATGTAGAAAACTATTCGCACGCCGGAGACTTGCAGAAAAGCGCTAAGCGTTTCGAGTAAACAATTCAAAATGGCTGATACTTTGTACTTTGCTTGAGAGACAATAGTGTATTACTGTTTTAAATCCAAAATGCATTCTTTGCGTTTGCTGTGGGCTGCCCGCAACGAAGCTCGGAGGTTGAGGCGCCAACAAAGATACGAATCGCGATCAAATTTGGAGCTTATAGAAGAAATGCCCGAAGGTCTGTTCGCTGAACGGTTCCGGATCGATAAGGGCACATTTCGGCGTCTATGTGACGAGTTGAGAGCACAAACCTCGTTGAGAGGAACCAGGGAGATTCCTCTCGACGTTAAGGTAGGAATAGTGTCTTATAAGTGACCAGGTATATTATGCATAGCAACTATGTACGATATGTTGATGTGGACGCTTATTTCCTAGTTATTTTTTCAGGTTCTATATGTGCTCTCACGTTCTTTGCGACGGGGTCCGACCAAACGGTGGTGGGGGTTTCACAACACTTGACGCAGCGGACAACAAGTCGCTGCATCAGGCAAGTGGTGCAAGCCCTCAACCATCCTAGCGTTGTGGGGAAGTGGATAACATTTCCCCAAACACAACTGGCGAGGTCGGCTTGCAAACAAAAGTAAGAAGTAAGTACCTATATTCTAGGGTTTACCATTGAATTGCCGACAGACTTTTAATCGAATATTATTTCAAAGACAACGTTTCAAGTATTTTCATTTCATCGACAAGTCATTGCGTCGAGGACTCGATACTAGGTAATTTGAACCGAGGTCTTTTAATTAGTAGTTGATATATTTCAATAAAATTCATGTCATGACTAATCATTTCGGGTTTTTTTAATTTGTTTTTTATTACGTGTAATAATATTTATTCCGCATAAAATGATTTCAATTGGTAATTATAAATAGGTTGGTAAAAAACATTTCACTTACTTATCCTAATTTATTATAATATTATAATTTAATAATAGTAATGTGTCATGCTTTTCTGTCAACAGTTCATTTTCTTGGGGGTCGCAGTTCTAACCTAACCTAACCCACTTCTGTCAACAGTTCGTTTTCTTGGGGGTCGCAGTTCTAACCTAACCTAACCCACTTCTGTCAACAGTTCGTTTTCTTGGGGGTCGCAGTTCTAACCTAACTTAACCCACTTTGAAAGCCTCGAAGTTCTATTTCTTTATATAACTAGTTATGCAATAATATATTATTTTTTTTCAGTTGAGTTCAAAAGTTAAAATTGTTTTAAAGTAATACGTCGAAGAAATGAATTGCAATGTTTTGTAGTTGTACGAATTAAGATAATTTGAAACAAATCAGCGATTAAGTAGTATTCGTTGATTAGTATGTCCACGTAGTAAGATAAATTTAAATAAATAGTAGTTGAAATAAGATAACGCCAAACAATATTACTAGTACTAAAGTTTCGATGAATAGTTGTCGATGAAATAATATTCGATGAAAAAGTTGTCGACAAAACAAGGGTACACCATATTCTAGACTGGAGCCCTATCCCTTTGATAATATGATACTTAATCACCTATTGTAAACTAAAGCCATTGTACCTAACTATAAAAATATTGTACAGGTTTCAAAGAAAGTTCCGCCTGATTTGCATTGATTGCACCCACATTGCCCTTGTAAGGCCAAGCGTGGATGAACACCAATATTATAATAGAAAAGGTGACACCCGACGGAGGCACCCCTCCAGAGGTGCGACCACCACCGCACCTCTAACTTAGGGTTCAGCATGCCCCCCCTTGGGGCATCGCTACCCGTGCCCGGGTGAAGTAGTCACGGTATAGATTACCAACTACATAAGTCAGCCATAATAATAATAATAATATAATAGAAAAGGATACCATTCATTAAATATTCAAATGGTAAGTTCAGACAATTTACACTATAATACAGATTCTATGAATAGGTAATTTACTTTCTATGTGTATGGCTTCTAGGTAAGAATTCTTGCCTGTGTGGTTTTCTCATCACAATCCAAATAACAATAAACAATTTGAAGTGATTATGTAAATTGAACAAGAAATGCACCAAATGATTAGAGTCTGGCAGAGCTAATTCTGCAAGTTGGACACCATTATAAGGATAAGTTACTTGGTTATGAGTTGTATTATTTTATTATGTAAGGGATAAATATTTTCCAAAAGGTCTAACTAATTAATATAAATGTAAAATTATGTTAGTTCAATAAATTGGTTTAGCTCCAAATATCACCCTGTTATATGAGTAGAAGGAAGGTAGGTATGTATTAATATTAGTAAGCTCAACAGTATGTAAAAAAATGGTTTATTAATTGCAAGTTAAGATGGAATGTTAAGATTTGGTGAAATAAAACTCAACTAACTATATAGCTACATATTATTATTAAAATACTTAATTAATTATACACTTCTCATACATAACAATCAATATATTAATTTAATACACATTGGGGTAAGCCTAATTATGCAAAATGTGGTTACAGAATTATTAACA
The DNA here is from genome assembly GCA_927399475.2 of Acleris emargana. Classification (NCBI taxonomy): domain Eukaryota; kingdom Metazoa; phylum Arthropoda; class Insecta; order Lepidoptera; family Tortricidae; genus Acleris; species Acleris emargana. Next base: position 546,038 of record OV656851.1, read on the forward strand.
AGTTTTTAGAGTTGTTAGTAATTCTGTAGCTCTGCCTACCTCACTCTGGGAATAAAGGCGTGAGCTTATGTATGCATGCTTTCTATAAGTCTGATCAATGTTAAACAATATTGATTTTTGTTTATTTGAGTCCACTTCTTTCCAGGAGTCCTGCAAATAGGTACTTACATTCATTTGATTGCCCCTCCATTACATTGCACTTGGTTTTTTTTTTTACAAAAACCTTATCAATTCTTAAGTCTTAAGCCAAACAATATAAGTCTATATTTTTACTAAATAATATGAGCATGGAATAGACCAGCAATAAAAATTGCAGGAGTTGATTGCTGTCCTGCTTCAATCAATACAATCTCACACATTAAATTAGTCCCAAACTAAGCTCTAGGCTTGTAATATGGGTACTAGAACAATGATAAACATATTATGTAGGTATATAGATAATTAAATATTTCAAAACTTTTTTTTATTTGTTTTAATGTAGGTATATGATATAGGGGGGTACTTAACACTAACGTACACTCGTACAACATGAACCCGCAAAATGTATAAAGAATTGCATAAATATATAGTGTCTTTTTTATGTTATATATTATAATTTTACCTTTTCAAACTATCAAGACGCGATGACATTTAAGTACCTATATGCTTGGTGAAGATATTAAGAAGTCTCGAGCAAAACCTGGATCGATCGAAGGCTTCCTAGCGTTCAAGTCACTATCTAGTAGTTGTAAGCTAACCGTCCTGTCTCAATATATTTTTTTAATTGCTGTGTATTTGTTCAAGGCGACTGCGGGTATCCACTGCGACCCTGGTTGATGACGCCTATTTTGGATGCCGCACCAGGGTCAAGGGAGGAGACTTACACTAGGAGGCACGTGCAGGCAAGGAATTGTATTGAACGTTGCTTCGGCCTACTCAACTTATTTTAATAAATAGTATTGTTTACCTTCATAATATGCTATAACCATTGTGAGATTTTTGTATTGTATTTGCATTTATTTAACTAATTAAGGTATTATGAAGGTTGGGTGTGTTGGCAGTTAGGCACTGCATTAATGTGGATAACCATCATCTATTCAATAAGCTCCTACATGTACAGAGTTATTTTCATATTTATTAAAACATTTGGTAAATGGTGATAATTTGATAAAAAAATAAATGTTTGAATTTATAAGTATTTTAATTGTTTACCTTTATATATTAATAAGTATAGATAATTTTGCCATGCTCAATATTCTTTATTTATTAAATTACCTAAAGTAAATGCTTATAAGGAGTGCTCTGTGGCCACAGCCACGTACTGTTTGGCATCGACTTTGTGCAGATTTTCTGGATCCACTACATTAGAAGGACTTAAGGAAACACAAAAAGAATTGGTATTTAGGTAAAATCATTGAGATTTCAGTACCAATTTGTGACCTGAAAGGTAGCAGTCTTGCATTGTGGACTCTCGTTCGAAGCGGCGAGAAGCTAACCTAACTACTTAAGTGTGGTTTATTTATTACTAGCTGTACCTGGGATCCGTCGCAATGCCATGTAAATTAAAATAGTAGATATAGCTTTTTGGGCCAGAAACCCTCGAGGGCGTCCTCAGGAAAACCCTACCAAAGTTTGATCACAATTTGATTAATGGTTTAGGAAGAGGAACGAATATAGAGGACAAACTTAACATTCAAGTATTTTTATTGAACAATTATAAACTCGTAGTCCCATGTCACCGTCTTCGTAAAGTCAGCACATCGTTCGCGGGGAACTTTATACGCTTTTACAATAAGATACCTAGGTACTGATATTGTCAATATGCCGTTCAATAAAGTCTCGCATTAAGTATTAAGTGCTGAAATTTTACCTCCTAAAACTTTGACTGACAGTTGTTGTCACTATGACGTTTGACATTGACGTTTAAATTTGCGCTAAGCATAGACAATTTAAGGCTAAATTATTATTATAGCGCACAATGAGCGTAACGCAGAATCGACAGCACGTTTCTCTATTCTAACTCCTCTTGTCTGACATATGTTGGACGCTAACGCCTAGGCGTTGAACTTTATAGAAAGGAAAACGCCTGGAAGCGTTTGCCTCTTGTCTGGGCCCCCAGCTTCATCTTAGTTTTCTTGGAACTCGTCTGTATTCATTTAAATAAAAAAAATAACTTGTTCTGAATTTCCATATTTGTAGCATTTTGTCTATTCTGTAGGTTTACGATGGCTAGATGGATGAATAAATTATTTTGAAGTGGATTTTTTTACCGATTTTAAAATGTTAGTTACGATGTTAGTAGCCGTGTGGTTGCCGGCTTAGAATTGTGCCACTCCATGTCTTCCCGTAAGTCGTAAGAGGCGACTAAGGGAATAAAGGCTTGTAGTATTGTTAGGCGATGGGCTTGTTACCTGTCACTAATATACACTGTTAAAAATCTTAGCGTAACTGTGCAAATTGTGGTTACAGAGTTATCAACAAGTTTGTAGAGTTGTTGGTAATTCTGTAGCTCTGCCTACCCCACTCTGGGAATGAAGGCGTGAAGGTATGTATGTATGTAGTTACGATTTAGAAATTAGTACTTACCTGTAAGATCCGGGCGTTGCTTGGGTTGAAAACAAATTTTATCTAAATTACTCTGCTTTTCGCCCCCGTAAACCACAACATTTAAAATTTCATTGAAATCGTTAGTCGTTTTCGAGAACGTGATTACACCTATTATACATCCAGTGACACATTTCATTTTATATAAAATGAAATATTCACGAATATTTATTTTATTACATGTAATATTCGTTTTTAACAACGATGAATTGTACAAACATTTAAACCAAAGTTTATTAGTAATGATAAACGTAACTCTAAAAACAAGTTTTTGTAGGCGTGTTGCGAGGAGTAATTACGTGGCTACCACGGTATAAGTAAATACATTGATTGCTAGTTTAATAGAGGATTTATTATAGTTTGGGAAAAACGGCGATGACAATTGTTTTTGAAAAATACCATAGTACCCGTCTTATATGTAGAAATTTTAGACTTTAAGCAAATAGCAAAGCTTGGAAACGTCTAATTTCCCTGAAAAAAAAGTTATTGTCGTCCAGAAACACCTTTAAGACCAATCTCGACCTATTTTTTTCTTATGTTTTATCCCTTCACCAGCTATGCCTTGCCAACTAAGAATGCGAGTAGTGGTAGAACCTTGTGCAGTGCAGAGCCCAATTATTTTTGTAGCATAGGAAGGCAAACGAGCACACAGGCTACCTGATGGTAAGTGAAAACTGTGACCCATAGACATTCGCATTCACGAGACTGCAATGCAATCCTAAGACTGCAAATGCGTTGCCAACCCTGAGGACTAAGATGGAATGCCTCTATGCTAGTCATTTCACCGGCTGTCTTATCCCCAGACCGGAACACAACAATGCGAACACTGCTGCTTGGCGGTAGGTTAATGGATAAGATGGTGGTACCAACCCGGACGGACCCTGCACAAGGTCCTCCCACAAGTAAAAGTTTATCTTCATCACGCCATAAAGAAATCAGATACGATATCCTAAGGTCAAAGTATCCTGTTTCAGTCCCGCTACATGGTCGTGGAGAAGCCGGTGGTCTCGTTCTTCGATACAAATGTTTTCCCCTTCCTCAACCTCACATCGCTCCGCTTCGGCCGCAACAACGATATATACTACTCCAGCCTCCACTTGGACGTGGCGGTTGCCATGGACAACAACTTCACGGTTCGTGCAGCTGGGTGTTTTTCTACTCACACAGCCATTTTTTTTATCCATAATGGGGTTGCGTTTGACTTCGGTCTCACCTGATGTTAACTGACGACGAGGTTGAAGGTGGTACACGCTTACCCAGAAAATGCCTGTTCACTCTTGCCTTGAAAACACCAAGGTTATATGATTCCGGGAATACAGACGCAGGAAGAGCGTTCCACTCCCTAGCAGTGCGAATAAGATACGACGCAGCAAACCGCTGCTTGCGAACCATTGGGTATTCTACTACATGTGGATGAAAACCCTCCCGGCGTGTAGAAGACCGATGTGAGAAAGTGGAGGGTGGGATGAGGTCGTGCAGTTCTTGGGCACACTCTCCATGATACACCCTGTAAAATACCGAGAGACAAGCGACTTTACGCCTATGCTCTAAACTCTGAAGCTTGGTATTGGCGAGTGAGTCGATACCGATGAGTCTCCTAGCTCGTCGGTCCACCCAGTTCAGTGCGTGCAGCTGATACTTGGCAGAGCCATCCCACAGGTGGCAGCAGTACTCCATACACGAACGAACTTGAGCTTGATAAAAGTGGAGCAACTGTTCCAGTTGTTGTTGTTTCAATAACGTCTCAGGTTGGGTTTCTCGGTAAGTTCCAACTGAGTTTGTAATGAGCACAAATGTTCAAGTCTTCGACTGTAATGATTTCTATGTACCGTAGTATAGGGGTACTTTAGCCATGGCGAGCAACTTTGGCCCGAAACGGAAAAAAATAAAGATCCCGCCACACCGCACATCAGGAGCTATTGATGTAAAAGATAAGATAAAGACATTTATTCAGTAAGTAGGCCGCACGGGCACTTTTACACGTTTTAGACGATGTAGTTCACGTTACTCATCGATAGATGGCCGTATCTATCATAGATGGTCGAATGCGGCGGTCAGTAAAATAGTTTTACGTTAACAAAGCTGACTGTACGCTTCGCGTGTTGAACTTGTGAATGTCACGGTTATACCTGAAGTCATGTATGGGTTTGCGTGCATTATTTACAGTCAAAGGAAGGAAAATTGATTCGTAGACCATTTTGCACTATGTCATAGCACAGATAACAGAATACAAGTACAGATACCCAATCTCATACAGCAAAAGTGTGCCGTCCTAATGTAGCCAATTCGGTAGGCAATTTTAGTCCCGTAGTTACACCCGTAGATGCCGTATCTGAGCCACCACTGGATGCTGGCAGCCTACCTAATAGGTTTAGTAACGTATCACCAGATGGCATTGACTTCAAGAATGAGACGTCAAGAAAATTGTTGACTTAAAATTAATATGTAATGAATGGCTATAATCCTACAGGTGACATTGTGGTAGCGTTTTATTAATTCATAGGAACATCTGCCCTGATTAATGATGTCCAGGACAAAATAGGAAAGTTTTAATGACATGTTTGGGAAGTTTTTTGCTGACAATAAATAAAAGCAATAGGTAAAAATAACTGGTTTATTAGGTTTAATGAATTTATTTTCTCATAAGAATTTTACAATTCACTTACATGAGAATTAAGAATAAGTTAAAAAAAAGTTTGGTGAGCGTATTTAAGCGTGCGTATTTACATAAAAAGGAAATATCGCCTTCAACTTCAACTTTATCCGAATCCAACGAAACAAAGTTATACACTCGGCGTCAAAAAAATCGCACCTTTTGGTATGTTGACTTCAAGCAGCTATAAACCCTATTAAATCTAAGATAAGGTATGAGTGTGGGGCCTCATTTTAAAGGTTATTGAATCTTTTAATTTATAAAAATGTGATAATGATTACTAAGCTTAAAAAAAACGTTTTTCATGAAAAGAGGAAAAACATTTATTCACGCCAAAATTACACAATCTAAAAACATAACAAATTTAAAAAATACAGTAAAACAAATTCTTAACACTAAACTTAAAACCTAGTGTTACCTCCCCTAGCCCTAATTACAGCCTCCATGCGATCCTTCATTGACCTCACCAACGTCACGATGCGTTCTTGAGGAATGTCACTCCACTCCTCGACGACGACGGCGTCCCGAAGCTGTTCAAGGGCGGCAGGGGAAGTATCACGAGACCTCACCGCGGGTTCAGGTCAGGACCTCGCTGGCCACTGCATCACGGGGATCCCAACTTGATCCAGGTAGTCCCGAACAATCAACGCCGCGCCGTATTAGAGCGGGCGTTGTCGTGCATGAATGTTAATTCAGGCCCGACAAAACCAGCATACGGGACCACGTGGTCCTCCAGGATCTCTGTGATGTACCGATGAGCAGTCAGGGACCCCTGGCCACGTCCACCTCCTGTGCGGGAGACGCACACAAGGTCGGTTTGGCCCGATTTTAAAGTTTATTAACTGTGCTTTCAAATGACACTAATATTGGTAGGGTACAATAAATAAGTTAAGAGCTTTATTCGCTTGAAGTCAAAATTTCAAAAGGTGCGATTTTTTTGACGCCGAGTGTAGTTTAAATGTTTGTACACAAACTGTCAGCGCGTTTTGATACTTCAATGGTTAAAGATAGCACGTTGTTTGTTCCGTGTTTGTACTAACATTTTAATACATCGAAACCGCCAAAACAGTATTTTGTAATATTCATTTATATTCGTCAAGACATTATTTTCTCTATTGTTTTTTTGTTTTTAATATAAAAGAAGTATTTTGAGTATTAATTTTACGCATCAAACAAGAATTTGTAAAAACGAAACGCTTGGGGTCTGTGAGTGCATAGTAGTTTCGCGATCCGTGATGGCACCATCTAGTGACAGTACCTAATAAGGCGTAGCAAGCTTGAAAGCTTATAAGTTTTTTATGAGTTAGATGGAGTTAATATAAAATTTATTGCATTTATTAAACTTATAAAATATACCCTACTTTATGTAGAGAAGGATGTTTTTGATGTAATTAAGGTACGTTGAATTTATTAAGGTGCAAAAATCATTCAATCTTCACGATTACTGATTCAAATGTTTCTCTCGATACCTGTGACGCCATCTATGAGTTTAGGTATTAAAGTAATAATTATACGTTGTTCGAGTTGGGAGGCCATGGTCATAGTGACGTAATCTATCAAAACGTAGGATACTGCCAATACTGCTTATGATTTTATTTACATTCACTTTGACATGGTTCAAAATGGTATAGGAATTAATTTCTTTGACTTTACATGAAATTTTCAGAAAAAAATTTGAATAGGTGGTAATACTTTATCGCTAAATAGAAGAATAAAGAACTCTGACTTTGACTTTGAGTGGACCTGATTTAACGAGATAACAGTGGTTTTCATCTAAAAAATATATATTATAAATTATTTATATTATTTCTTATAATTTAAAGCTGGAAGTGGTCTTCTACGAGGCGTTGAATCATCAATACCGGCGCAGCTTCATAGAAATGCAATTCAAATTCTGCAACTTCCTCTTCAAGGATCCTATTTTCGGAGCCGCCCTTCGAAAGCAAATGACTATCGAGTCGTGCCCTGTTCCGAAGGTAAGATTTCATTCTTATATCAGACTTTGTATCACACGCTGTTTAACTTTCTCAACGGGTTAAAATACAGTTTTCAAGGCCGCATTATTAAGTTTTTAAAACTGCCAAGTTTAAGTCAATAAACTAGATAGAGCTATAAGACTGATCTTTGCCCCGTTCACTGCCAGGAACTTAGCAGGGCACACTTCATAACAAGGATAATAGGTACATCCATAGAAGTTGTAGTCTGTTAAAACCTTAAATTGTTGTTAAACAATTTGCTGAACCAGCAAAAGTTCAGACAGACAAGAGAAAGATAGATCGATTCTAAAATCCATCACTCCTCACTTTAATTCTAAATATTATCATCACATCAGCCGGAACACGCAATTACTTGATGATTCTGCCCTTTTAAGCAAAGGGGAGAATCATCAAACCATATACAGGATGTAAGGGACGGCTCACCGAAAACTGAAACCATAGCTTCAGACCATTGTACTGAACTGAAATCCAGTGGAAATTTTCCCGAGAAAACGAAAATTTTCTCGTTGGTTTCAGTTTTCGGTGAGCCGTCCCTTACACCCTGTATAGGTATAAATACAGGGCGTAAGGGACGGCTCACCGAAAAATGAAACTATAGCTTCAGACCATTGCACTGAACTGAAATTCAGTGGAAACTTTCCCGGGAAAACGAAAATTTTCTCGGTTTTTACGTGAAAATCCGTTTTTACAGTTTTTTTTAAATAACGAGCTTCAGCTTGTCATAATATGTTGTCCTAGATCGGTGATATGCAAAAACATGGAAAAAAACGAGAAAAATTTCGTTTTCCCGGAAAAAAAACCACTGGATTTCAGTTCAGTACAATGGTCTGAAGCTATGTTTCAGTTTTCGGTGAGCCGTCCCTTACACCCTGTATTTAATAAAACCTATTTAAAACATTATTTTTTTTTACTTCAAATTTCTCATGTGAGAGATTTTTTATGAGATCCTAAATCAGATGTTGCATTATAGCTAATGAAGTTTTGGACCGATTTTAATAAATAGGGTGTTTTATGATCCGCCAAAAATTTAGTAGTAATTGGCTTGTGTTTAACAAATAATTTTACTTATAATCTTAAAGCAATATAAACAATATTATAATGCGTTAGGTATACGAGTCGCCAGTCAAGGTTTAGTTTTCATCGTTTGATTTTTGTATTCCAAATGAACTTGAAATCAATGACGACGACGGCGGGAATAACAAAAACGCCGACAAAAACCATTTACATGAGGATGTTGGTTCCACAGGGAACATACCACTTCTACAACATGACGGCGTCAGCGGACCACCTGCCTTCCATGCCCTTCACGAAGGGACGCATTAGCACCATATGGTCTTACAAGAAAAAGGTCATAGCCAAAGGGTACGCAGACCTTGAGATGAAGAGGAGGAAGAATTAAAACGTTTTTGTAATAAGCAATAAATAATTTAATAAGCAATAAAAACGCGTATGATATTCTGGCCATTCCTGACCTTATAACGGTATACACATACACAAATATATAAATATCAGGGGACAACGTCACACCAATTGGCCTAGTCCCAATTGTCCCAAACTAAGCTCTAGGCTTGTACTATATGGGCACTAGACAACGATAATATAAATAGGTACTTATATAGAGAAATAATATTTCTATTGTATGTATTATATGTACCTATATTTAAATACATAGAAAAAAACCATGACTCAGACACAAAGGTTTAAGTACAATATTTTTTTTGTTACATTACTTTATTGTCAAATCACACAGCCAATTGATAAACGAGCTTAATAACTGTTTTCTTATCTTGAGGTTAATTTGACATCTGTTATCTCTTTCTTGTGCAAAAACGGAAAATAATCAGATTATATATTGAGGATCTGCTGGACTAGAGCATCATACTCTCTTCTGCCTGTGGACCTTCAGCTCCAGGCCGATGTAGCCGCTGAACGCGGGCTCGCGGTTGTACGACGCGTTGACCAGGAGCCGGCCCTTCGTGAACGGGAAGCTCTCCGGGATGGCCTCCGCGTTGATCGTCAGGTTATACAGGTGGTATGCGCCCTGGGGAAACAACAACACATTGGATATCAAATTAACCTAGTCGCAAAGTAAGCTCTAGGCTTGACGACGCGTCGGCCTAGTTGGTAAGTGACCCTGCCTACGAAACTAGCGGGCCTGGGATATATTTTTGTGATGAGCGCGAATATTAATAACTATCTGCTAGGGCTGAGATTCTACACGATAAGATAGCCTCACTGGCTAGACATGATACATAACGCTAACGTAAACGATTTTTGAAAACAGACAAAATAAACTCGGGAACAAAAAAAACGGGTCAGAGTGCGTTTTTCATACTAAGGAGGCTATTTCGAAGCCTTGGTTCCTCGCCAGGGGATGCCTTTAGTGTAATCTGATGATGGTTACACCGAGCATCAATACAGGACTTCCGGAGTACCTAGGATACCCAAAAGATTGAATCTGTGGCTAACGCCGGAATTGATCATGTTCAGAAAAACATCTAAAATGGCAATAAAATGTACGGAAATCCAAATGCTGACCAAAACTCTCTCGCTCTGGTGTTAACTAATTGTGCGATAAGTTAGGTATCTTAAGAAAATTTGACCTTCTCTATTGAACCTCGGAGTATCCATCATTAAACCTCACTTAAAACAAACCCTGTCCTGGAACCAAGGCTTCAAAACAGCCTCGTTTGTATGAAGAACGCACTCTGACCCGTTTTTTTATCCCTGAGTGTATATGGAAGCTTCTGTCGGTAACGTTCTCGAAATGTATTTCTCTAAGGATACTGATTGCTTTTGTCGGGTTATCGTATTGGAAACGGGTAACCTTCGTTTCGTCAATTTTTTTTTGCCATACTGTTTCATTTCCCAAAAATATCATTTGGACAAACGCTTTTTTTTTCAAAACTGTAAATATTTCTGGATTGTTATAAAACAAACCTAACCTACCCTATAGGATTCTACTCGATGGTTCTGAAATAAATCCTGAAATATTTACAGTTTCGGAAAAAAAGCAGTTTGGTCAAATGATATGTTTGGGAAATGAAACAGTTTGGCCAAAACTTTTTGACGAAACGAAAGGATCCCATTGGAAACATTTAGATAGCTCTAATTATTAACTTGAAAATAATGGCGGCTGAGTTAAAAAAAAAACGATCACAGGTCAAAGGCAGTATGGTTATGTGAGAGAGGGAACGCAAGATGAAGAGATGTGGGAATAATTGTATACAATGGTGATAAAGTAATATTTACTATAGGATGAGGACACTTAAAGGGCAAGGTCTTCCGGAGCGCCGGTCCGAAGATGGCGTCCTTCAGGAACATGTTGCACCACTTGAAGTGCATCTCCAGGAAAGTGCTCCGGTATTGATTCTGGATGAACTCGTAGAAGTATACGTCGATCTGAAACGGGAATTATTCGTTTGGTTAATGATAGTGCATTGCCTCGAACAAGGTCCGTCGACGTGGCTAAGGTTACCTAACCTTCCTGCGGAAACTACGCAGATTATTTGTTTTTTTTTTAATTTAATATTTATAGATTTATTTATTGCTAGACTAAGTAATTGTAATATTAATTATATTGAAAAAAAATACTGACTGCTGAGTTTCTTACGGCGATTCTTTCCAGCAGTGGTCTCCTCTTGTGAAGCGCTGGTAAATTCTTGACGTGTAAAATTGCCCGTGCGGCCTACTTACTGGATAAATGTCTTTATCTTTATCTTATAATATATATACACTGTTAAACATTTTAGCCTGATTGTGCAAATTATGGTTACAGAGTTATCAACAAGTTTTTAGAGTTGTTGGTAATTCTGTAGCTCTGCCTACCCCACTCTGGGAATGAAGGCGTGAAGGTATGTATGTATATATCTTTTTCTTTTGTCTTTAACCTACGATGGTGAATGCTTCGCAGGATTGATTTTTGGCAAATCTTGGAAGAGGCCTGTGGTGGGCAGTGGATGTTCTGAGGATGACATTATGATGGATATTAGTATATCGCGAATTAAGGGCAGTATGAAAGGAATTAAAAAATAGAGTTAGTTAAAGAAGCTGAGCAGCTGATAGATGCTGGACTAGTGGGAAGTGAAATAAAGTATCGAGGATCGTAAGTGAAGTGTTAAAGGACTTGTACGTGTGAGCTCTGTGCACGCGCTGCTATGCCCACAAACGTACACGTGCGCAGACCTTACGCACGTTTATTAGCATAACATATTATATGATAACTATTTATTATTTTCCCCGTGTGGTTGCCGGGTTAGAATAGTGCCACTCCATGTCTTCCCGTGGATGTCGTAACAGGCGGCTAAGGGAATAAAGGCTTGTAGTACTGTTAGGCGATGGGTTTGCAACCTGTCACTAATACGCTAGTAAACTTCTTAGCCTATTTGTGCAAAATGTGGTTACTGAATTGTCAACAAGTTTTTAAAGTTGTCGGTAATTCTGTAGCTCTGCCTACCCCATTCTGGGATCACAGGCGTGAAGGTATGTATGTATGTATGTATGTATTATTTTACTGGCACTTTTAGAATTTTTGTATGTTTCAAGTGCGGAGCTCCGCATCGTCTACAAACTCATGCATTCAAACTGTTACAAAATAGAAGAAAGACACCAAAGCCATTGTATTTCACTAAGGCTACTCATCGTTTTAGTTAGGTACTAGTCGGTTCTGCAGGACTGGCTAATTTATATTCATTTATTATGATTTTGGATATACTAGAAATATAATGTTATAAAATAAACCAAATTTATACTCTATGTAAGTAAGCGATTATAAATCAACGTGAAAAGTGATTTGTGACAAGTAGTTATAAATAATGATACAAATCATAAGACAACCATTTTCAAGACATGTGTTAAATTCCTATCGGTTATAGGTACTATCTGCCCATTGGAACCCTGACCCACCATAGAACGGTGTCAGTGACTGACTGTCAGTGACATTACTTGTGTAGTGATTTTACTTGTGGGAGGACCTTGTGCAGGGTCCGTCCGGGTTAGTACCACCATCTTGTCCTTCAGATTTCACACTGTGAAACGGCCCAAAATACTATTCCGATTAAACCAGATTTCTAATAACAACGCTTCTGAATTGGTGATTCGTTAGGGAGATACGACGCGACAGACAGACACATATATATGATTGTAAGTACACAAAAATACTCATTCACGTGCGTGCGTGCGTGACTCGATGTATGAATGTGGAAGAAGCGAAAGAGATTTGTCAGGATCAAAGTGGAAAGAAGTGGTCTCTGCATACCCGTCTGGGGAACAGGCGTGATTTATTTTTATTATTTCATAGAGAAGGCAAACGAACACACAGACCACCTGTGGTAAGTGAAACTGTGACCCATATACATTCGCATTCACAAGACCGCAATCCTAAGACTGCAAACGCACTGCCAACCCTGAGGACTAAGATGGAATGCCACTATGCTAGTCATTTCACCGGCTGTCTTATCCCCAAACCGGAACACAACCATGCGAACACTGCTGTTTGGCGGTAGGTTAATGGATAAGATGGTGGTACCAACCCGGATGGACCTTACACAAGGTCCTCCCACAAGTAAAACACACACACATATGTATAGGTACATATGTGTATATGTGTATTTATGTGTATTTCATTCACTAAAAAACCGGCCAACTGCGATTGGGACTCGCGCACGAAGGGTTCCGTACCATTATACATACAACATTAGCAAAAAACGGCAAAAAACACGTTTATTGTATGGGAGCCCTTAAATATTTATTTAGTTCAGTTTTTAGTATTTTTTGTAAAAGCGGCTACAGGAATACATCTTCTGTGAAAATTTCAACTGTTGGACACAGGGATATTAGTAATAGGGTCCCATTTTTACCCTTTGTGCACGGAATCCTAATAAAGCAAGAAGGTTACGCAGCATCTTATCATATCTTATTTGGTGGGGTCCTTACGGATACACTTCGACCCTATGGGATCTTTTGCGTAATTACCCCGCTTTCAGAGTTTAATCCAATGCAGCCCCCCCTTCCAAAAAGCGGATAGTGGCAATGGCGTGCCTTGTAATCGTTCGGTCACGCAGCATAGTTACCGTTAGGTTGTTATCAGCAACTTCCTTGGTCTGTATGTGAATACTGACGTAGTAGAGAGGGTTCCGCCGGCCCAGCCTCTGCGCGGTGACGTTGAAGTAGCCGACGTACTTCGGGTTGGAGTACGTGACCACCGGCCGCTCCGTCACGAAGTAGAAAGACTGGAGCGAGCCAACAAACAAATAATACTTTAGTTTTGCTTCAGAATTTTCATTTCACAAAAAAACACTCATATTCATTGAACTAGTTGACCAACAAATAACAAAGAAATACCTACCTCCTTCTCCTCTTACATAATATACATATAAATGAAGAATTAATATTATTAGTGTATCTTTCATGGAATAAATATTAAATACATCAGTAAACCTTTTAACCGCTATTTCTTTTTCATCTGATGATTCTAATCTGCCCGTGTCGCCACTCATACAAATACATACGTATTTGGCAATGTACGGCTCAGCGAACACATTATTTTATGACATAATGTATACTCTTTATTTTTTTTTTATTTTTTTTTTATTTATTGCAAAGGGAAACATACAGCAGATATATTACATATAGAATAACAACTGTGCGTAATTCATAAGCCTAAACAGTTTCCACCTAAAGTTAACACATCATTTTGCTCAAAGAGTTCACATTAATTTAATAACTTACTACTAGTAAATAACTTATTAGGAAACACAAGACTAATAAAACAACTTTAAACTAAATTTTGAATTTTGAAAAATTTTTTTCGGCATTGTCCGCTGTGATGGACATAGCTTTTCTGAAATCTATTTAATCTAGATTTTTTTTTTAGATTTTTTGGAGCTCTTAAAACACCCCTTATTCAAAATAATAATGTATAATAAAACACATATCTTTTTAACATAATAGTCTAAGCCAAATTAAGGGTTAACACTGAAGAACTGGTTCAAACGGCGGCGAAATGAGCTTCATACTCCACACAACGGAAAAAGGTTAACACTACTTACAGCGTTCAGTAACGAAGGAAGCAATACCAAAAAATAACAAAACCGTTCCATGACGACGGGCATGATGAACTCATGCACAATAAAGCAATTCGGCAATAATTATACTTCAGCGATCAACATCAAATCAGCCAACATCATTATTCTGCAACAATCCTATCCGTAAATAAATGGATCCTAGTTATTGCCAATCATGAGTTCCTCTGTAAAATTTACTTAGGTTCTTTTATCGACCACTAGTCCAGACCTGTCCTCGTACAAAAACTGGTCAAGAATTCAAAACTCAAAATTCAAAATATTTATTCAGTAAATTGGCCACATGCGGTAAATTACCAGCACTTCGGACAAAATCATCATTGCGGAGAAGAAGCACCGCAAGAAACTCCAGCAGAAGGTACTTTTTTCAATCATAAAAACATAATTATACTCAAAAGTAAGTTAAATTAAGTAATAATAAGGTAATAAAGTAATAAACAATAAATTCTTAAATTTAGCAAAAATAAAAATATTACAAATGTAAGGTCAATAGGTATATATTAAAATAAAATAATGACTATGAGATCAACACGACGAGGTCTCTATGTCAAAAGCCATATAACTAGGTCGATTTGTTTTTTCGTTTGGTATTATTCTGTCATCTTTAGATTATCAGTCGAGGAAGAAAACATCTAACTACTGTGACTTTTGAGCAGTTACGAAGCTTAGATGAAGACCTTCGAAGTTCTGATAGTTTAACAGTCTCAGAAATGTAAAAGAGTCCGAGCTAGTAACTCAAAAACAGGTCGGTCAGTTGCAAGGCCGCCATGTAGGGATGTGTGTTGGAGACAAGTGACAACAACGAATGTAGTACATGAACTGTCTTTATTAGGAATAAGAATGCCTTATATACTAGAATACACACACATATACCTTATCATATACTTACACCACTACACTTTATGCATGAACAACTGACCGACAACCTGTTTTTGAGTCATCCATTTTCAGTCATGGACATAGGCCTCCCCCAAGGCTCTCCACTCAGACCGGTCTTGTGCTTTTCGCATCCATCGCGTTGCCGCGATCCTTACAAGGTCGTCACTCCATCTTGTTGGAGGCCTACCTACAGCTCGTCTCCCGGTCCGCGGACGCCACTCAAGAAACTTCTCGCTCCATGGGCTATCAGTCCTGCTAGTTATAACTAGAGAAAATTATGATTTACTAGAGAAAATTTAATGCAATGAAATTTGTATTCACGATACAAGTAATTCCCTATCCTACGAAACTAGGTCTGGCAGGTTCTATTCTTGATATTCGCACTGCTAGATCAAAACAGTATCAACTCAAAATCCTAGCTAGTTTTGTTTCAAATTCATAGAAGTTGTCTTAAAGTTGATTTTGAAATACAGTTGCATTTTGAGTTACTACTGTTTTGATCTAGCAGTGCGATTTGTGTGATGAGCTCGAGGATTTTTTTACTAAGTCTATGTGTTAAGGTCTTCCAGAGTGCCGGTCTGTAGCGTCCTTCAGGAACAGGTTACATACATATACGTACAATCACGCCTCTTTCCCGTAAGGATAGGCAGAGACCACTTCTTTCCACTAGCTACGATCCAGACAAACTTCCCTCGCTCATACAATAAAATAAATAAATAAAATAATAAATTGTAATATTAAATATATTTAAAAAAATGACTGACTGCTGATTTTCTGGCGGCGTTTCTTCTCAGCAGTGGTCTCCTCTTGTGAAGCGCTGGTAGATTCTTGACATGTAAAAGTGCCCGTGCGGCCTACTTACTGAATAAATGTCTTTATCTTTATCTTTATCTTTACACGTGCGTCGGTTTAGCATAGTCCTCTGACCTGGCCCTTTCTTAATACCGTAACAGATTGCAGAACTTGAAGTGCATCTCCAGGAAACTGCACCGGTACAGGTTCTGGACGAACTCGAAGAAGTATTCCTCGATCTGGATAAATACTTTCTACACTGATTGTAAGCGCATTTGAACTCTTCCTTCTTTAAGATGCATATTCCAGTAGGCGAGCCGACTTTCACTAGTTGGAGAGGAACTGAAAGAAGAGGAATAAAGTTTTCAGTATACCGTGATAGTGTTGACGAATGTCCCCTCGGTGGTCATGTAACAAAGAAAACACCCAAGACTCAACTAACAAATACTCGCGTTCATCACACAAATGATTAGCCTTTAAAGGGAATCAAAACCGTGGCCGCTAGCTCTGTAGGCACGATCACTATCAACTAAACTAACAGCATCACCAAAGAACGGTATTATAATACCTTTCAAATAATTACTTACAGCATTCAGTTACGAAGGTAGCAACTGAATACAAACAAAGAACCGTTCCATGTCAGACGGGCGTCATTAGGCACTGATGCGTCATGAGTGTAATGAAACTAATCTAACGAAATAATGAATCATTGCATCGGTATCACGATCATCAAATTGCGATTGCCATCTGCATCCCAGTTCTGTTCTGTCAAGCCATCATTAGTAGATGATGATTTATTTATTAAATCTTTATTGCAACAAAAAATACCATAATATACAAAGGGCGAACTTAAAACTGTAAGGCATTGTCTACCAGTTAACCTTTGGCATGATATAACTATACAATTACTCTTACGCATTAATATATTATGCTAATGTATAGGTAAATACATAAATTGCACTAGTAAGAAAATACATACATTAAGTATATGAAGATACGAGAAAGCACAAAACAATACATATAACGTAATAAGACAACCAAGATGATGTCAATTCTATTTATTTATTTATTTTATGGCATAGGAAAGCAATTGAGCATACAGACCACCTGATGGTAAGTAGAAACTGTGACCCATAGACATTCGCATTCACAAGACTGCAAATGCACTGCCAACCCTAAGGACTACGATGGAATGCCTCTATGCTAGTCATTTCACCGGCTGTCTTATCCCCAAACCGGAACACAACAATGCGAACACTGCTGTTTGGCGGTAGGTTAATGGATAAGATGGATTCTACCTGCAATAAAAAACTTTAGACTTTAATAGGATGTTCTCAATTCCTCTGTAGTTTTTAAAAGGCATGTCTTTTGAAAATCCGATGTCCTGATTTGGACGCGGTGTTTTTTAAAGAAAGCTACCTAGTTTAATCGAGATCTAACTAGACAAGCGGCATCGTGTCCAGCCAAGTTCACGCATAAGGAACTGGCGAACGCAGCCGTGTGTTATTTACAGGAACCGTTTGGAGAGCCACTTTTGACGCATCAATAACTCCAAATCTTTTTAACATAAAAACATGAAATCTGATACATACATACATTAAATCACGCCTGCCTCCCAGAGGTAGGCAGAGACCACTTTCTTCCATTTGCTACGATCCTCACAAACTTTCGCTTCTCCAACATTCATAAATCGAGTCATGCACGCACGTCGGATTCGGGTATTTAAAATTCGGCCCTTTTCCAGTATTTCTCCGATTTGATTCGAACAAGTACACCTAGGGCGGCCCCTTCCGACCCTTCCACTCACTTTCGATCTATGAAATTTGATTTATGTGTTAAAACCCTTAAATTTCATTAACAAAGATGAAACGGATTGATTACGTCTTTAAATCGGCATTTTTACCACTGACTGATTGACTGACTAATCATCAAAAACCTAACCCACTTCCAGGTGACCTAGAAAGGTGAAATTTGGCATCCAGATGGGTATGGAGACCTCGTCGTGTTGTTCTCCTAGTCATTATTTTTAGTTTAATGTATTTGACCTAACATTTGTAATGTTTTTACTTGTGCTAGTTCTCATCATCATCATGTCAGCCGAAAGACGTCCACTGCTGGACATTGGCCTCCCCAAGGCTCTCCACTCAGACCGGTCTTGTGCTTTTCGCATCCACCTTGTTCCCGCAATCCTGCTATTGTGATAGTTCTAATAATTCTATTTGTTACTTTATCACCTTGTAATGTAACTTACCTACTTGTATGTATTTTATGTTTGAAAATATGACTTTCTGCTGTTGTTTCTTGCGGCGCTTCTTCTCCGCCATAATATCCGTCTTGTCCGAAGCGCTAGTAGATTAACTCATTATCGACGTGTAAAAGAACCTGTATGTGGCCAATTTACTGAATAAATATTTTGATTTTGACTTTCTTCGTTTGATAAGCGAGAAAATAATTGCTTTCTCACCGGCAGTGGGACAAGTTAATTTGAATTTAGGTTAGGTTAGGTTAGGTTAGGTTAAATTACAAATACATTGTAGATATTATCGAACCCCGGTGTTCAGCCCCGTCTAGCTGAGACCATTAACCAGCAGGCTCCATAAATTACGCACGGGGCCGGCGGCGGCGACTCGAGACGGGAATTTTAACGTCGACTGACAACGGAAAGGACAAGGTACAGGAATAAGGCGGTTCGATTTGAAACTAAACTATACTCAGTTTACTTTAACGACCTGGTACTGGAAAAGTGCAGTTGCACGGGATTGGCTAATGTGACTCCGCTAAAGCACGCACACACAATGGAGCAGATAATCAGTTGGCTCTTACATCTGTACGGTGCGGACGCGTTTGTTTCCCTTCTTGCGACTTATTATTTATCGTTTACCTGGCTAGCGAAACCGACCGATGTCTCCGTAATATTTTATTTTCAAATACCGTTGTGAACGAGTCCTAAGAAGATTATAGTTTGTTGCCGCCTACATGGCTAGCGGCCTTTATCTTTTGTCCTTGTCATTTGTGTGAAACTGTGCGAGTAAGAGAAGCCTATACTAGGTCGTAAAAGAAAATGGAGTATAGACAAAAATTAAATAGGCTGTACAACGCTTAAACCTAGAGTTGGTAGAGACCCTGCCTATGAAGTTAGCGGTCCCGGGTTCGGTTCGCATTTATTCCTCTGTACGAGCACGCTCTACATACAGGGTGTCCAAAAAAAACACGTCACAGTGACACCGGAGATTCCCCAGCCTTAGACGAACCAAACCAGCCTAACAATATCAATTTAAAGATTTTTCCAATTTCTCACCTCTTTTGACATTGTAAGTGCCCAGTAATTGTAAGTGGTTTGACATTGTAAGTGGTTTCCGGGATCCTTATTGGCAAATGTGATACGAATTCCTACTTTTTTGCATTAAGATATCATGTGTCATACCATTTTAGAATTAGCATAAAATACGCATGTTTTTAAAGCTATTTGAAATTTGCAAAAGAGGTGAGAAATTGGAAAAATCTTTAAATTGGTATAACTCGAAAACGGTGCAACTTTTACTGAGGTCATGTTAGGCTGGTTTAGTTCTTCTGAGGCTGGGGAATCTCCGGTGTCACTGTGACGTGCTATTTTTGGGACACCCTGTATATATTACGCTGACGACGCACCGATGCATGCGTCACTATATTTTACCTGATTAATTACTTTTTAGTGCAATAAACGTACTCTACTTGGACGGACACATCTTTTACTTAATATTCTGTCTTACTAACAAACCACCATCATCATCATCGTGTCAGGCGAAAGACGTCCACTGCTGGACATAGGCCTCCCCCAAGGCTCTCCACTCAGACCGGTCTTGTGCTTTTCGCATCCACCGCTTTCCCGCGATCCTTACAAGGTCCCAACAACAACCAACAATCAACATAAGTACATGTCGCATGCTTAGTAATAAACGGGCTTAACTCAAAAATCGTGAATTGTGGTAAATCGAGTTTAAAGTTTCGTAATTGGCACTTCTTGTTTCCATTGAATTATTTGGTATCATGCCATCTCTTTTTAATACGCGATTTTGGCTGGTTTAAGAAAGAGAGCCGAAAGTGCTGTCAGTTATAAGCCGTTTTAATACAATAACTAATTTAATGCCTATTTTGAGTTAGGCCCGTTTATTACTAAGCATGCGATGTAGGGTGTGGTAACTTATTACACCGTACACCTCTATGTAAGTATTTATATCGTTGTCTATAACTTTTTGAAGTTGTAATTCTGTTGCTCTGCCTACCCCACTCTGGGATTACAGGCGTGAAGGTATGTATGTATGTATGTATGTCTATAACTTATAGTACAAGCCTCGAGCTTAACTTGGGACTAGGTTAATGTACCTATATATGAGATGGTCCCCTGATACTTATGTATCAACTGCAGTCTTTATGAAGAATAAGAAGACGAACCTTGGTGCCGCTTTCAGCTCATGACTTGCACTTGACAGGCCCGAGTTGACACCCATTCGTCATCCTGACAGGGGCCAAACAAATGAGGATGGTATTAAGAACTCGCGTTAGGGAAACGCCGTTTAAGATATTGGCTAGTTTATGCAAACAGACGTGTAAGTACATTGCTTTGAATCGACGACGGCACGACACGTCACGTCAATTTGCCTGATTTCGTATTGATTGCACGATTGTGTCTATGTATAGAAAAATAAGTAGTGGGACGTCATAGATTTTAAATATTTATGTTTGATTAGCTGATGTTTGTCTGCGTTGTGATTTATACAGTGTTATATTGAGTAATAAAATCTGAATCTGAGCACATAGCTAACAATATGTCAAATGAAATGTATCATTTACATTAGTACCTACTTATGATGTAGCTGGTTAGTTATTGTCATAAATTCATGGCACCTTGTCGCTAAACAACTGCCATATGAAATCGTCACAGGACTTAAAGCGGTAGGGTTCTTAAGTGTATAGCTAATGCAGCTACTAATTATAACACTGTTATTTAACCTCGCACACGCACGTATGGAATTTAGCGATAATCGCTTAGTTCGTTACCAATGGCCTGTAATTTCCATCAGACCGGGATGAATGGTTTACACGAACCAGTGACGCCATGAATTCCCGCCAAATACCGCCCAAAATTCAAATTCCAACGTTTTAGACCGATTCTGTGGGTTAAACTGATGATAGAACTTTAACGGAACTAAACTTACAGGTTTAAACCCTAGAATCTTATAAATGTAAAATGAACTAACGGTGTCCCCTTGTTTGTCCGACACTAATTTCATAGAACTTATATATCATTTCACAGAATTTTCGTTTCATAGAAAGCTATTGTTTGCTGAACCTTTGTTGAATTCAGGTTATCTTAAATACGATTCATTTAGGTTAGACTTGTAACCATCACTATAACCTGAAATCGACTAGGTTTCAGCAAAAAAGTTTTCTATGAACGAAATTTCTCTAAACGAAAATTCTACGAAGTGATACGTTCTATGAAATCAGTATCAGTGAAACAAGGGTAAACTCGGTAAGTGTGTATATTTTCTATATAGATATTTAAGTATGTATTACTCTGAATAATTATACTTCAAGTTTGGATTAGTTTCGGACTACGACAATTTGTGTGAAATTGGCCCCTGATATTTATTTATTTATCTAACCATTTTTTTATAAATTCCCCACAAAATTACACCAGAATCCGGTCTCCGATGGAGCTCCGCAGGGCTAATAAAGCCTACAATTTCCTGGGGAGCCTCCGATTCAGAACAGCTCATTTCCGAACGTTGCAGCGAACAAATAGGCAATCTATTGTTTGTCAAATAGCAGCAATTCTTTAGGAAAATGCTTTACGGGGTTAAAGAGGTTGAGGTTTTTTCCGATTTTTTGCGTTTGAAGACTAGAATTGATATGATTATGTTCGTTGAGTTTTATTAAGATTTTGTGTTGCGTCTTTTGCTCTCTTTTTAAACAATCTGACTTAAAATAATACGAGTAGGTACGTATCCATAAGTACTTATATTGAGTTATAGTATCTGGAATACCGAGCGTCACTCGTTTTGAAAACTTTTTTTACGCCCCCTTGTAAACACTTACATTGCCATCAAAATCATTAGAGCCGTTTTTGAAATCGTGATTACAAACATTGGCCGTTTAATAGTGTAAGATATGTGAAAATAGTTTGGTTTGTTACCAAGGAAATATATTATACCTAGATATATCTCCTTTATAGTATTTAAGAGCAAGCTTTTGCATTACTGTACAAATAATCTAAACTCTACAGAAAAATTATAGATTGGTATTTCATAGTCATAGTTTTTTTTTACAGTATTTAACTCGTCATAAACTCAGTTAAATTATTCTTATTAGTGCTGTATAAGTGTATACACCTGTTATTAGTGTTACCAGTAGAATAAGCACGATTGTATGTTTATTTAACACGTATCTGTGTAAACACTGTTGGTGTATCAATAAATAAATAAAATAAGTATTCTAATCCTCTTCCATGCAGGATACAATTTATACATAGGGTACCTATTTTTATTCATACAAGTTGGATAGTTAGTTCCTGAGGGAACGGGCGAGCAGAGAAATGGGCGAAAGCCGAAAACTGTCTTTAGTAATCACTTCAAAAATTGAACTTTGTATTCTATAATAATTTAAAAGAAATTGAATATGGTAATTGTCCATTCGTGATTGAAAATCTAAAGTAATAGGTACGTATGACGATTGGTTATACCCATCTTTATTCTATAACGTGATCATGTTGTTGACGTTGTAGTACGTACTGTCAACAGAATAAGAGCTAACATAAAGTCAAAATTCTCATTACGATAAAAAACAATATGGGTTTCTATATACATTTATGGAGTCCTATTTACATTTTAAGCTGTGACCAAAGCAACGACTCTTTAGTCTTAGAGTGGCCTAATTCAAAATAGAGCAGTGATATTTTTGTCATTACTAATGCTACAGTGACTTTACTTTTGGAAGTTTTTTGTAGGCAGATATTAACTTAAGTATATCATCCCCGTAGAGCGAAAAATCACTAAGTCGTATTTAGCTGATTTGAGATACGGAGGTTCAAAGTTATGAAATAAATAAAAAATTCTAACGTTTCTTTGGGATGACATATTTATCTTATTATAGTCTCATCGCAAGGATATTAATGTTTCGGTATAAGCTCCAACTGCCAAATCGAAGCAAGTAGCTTATTTTGCAAGTGATAAGCGATAATTACTATTATCTTTTAAATTATGGACCTAAGTCTCAGTTAGTGATTTTTAGACTAGAGTTAGTGAATTGTCATTCATTTTTAAAGTATTAATTAAAAAAATAAGTAGATCGAAAGTTCACTAAAAATACTTAGTTAATTTTCGATTTCATATTTTGTAGCAAGCTTTGCAATTGTCAGGTAACTAAATTAATTTAGTGAATTTGGGAATAACATTGTGCTCGGTCAGAAACATAATTGAATAAGGCAAAAATAACTAAAATGACTTAAGTAACCACTTTGGCCGATTTTATTTTGGTAATTCATTAACTAATTTAATTAATTTTAACTTCAATTCATGCGCAAAAACAAAAAAATAATGAATTTACCAACTTTTTAAAATTGGATCCATGACTGCTATTCACATAGCAATAAGACTGAAATTTGCAGAAAAAAAATGCAATATCGGTGGCATTAAAAAGTCGATTTCGACATTTTTGAACTTGGTGACTTTTCGCTCTACGGGGACGATATTTAATATTTACTACATTAGCGTAAAACAAAAGAATTGGTTAAGAAATGCGCAAGGAATACAAATTAAGCAATTTTTTTTTTCTTAAGCTCTTTTTATTTCGAGAAATTATGATATAATTAAGGAGAAACTCCCAAACACGTAAACACATTATTTTGATTTCCCGTCGTGCGATATAAAGCAATCCCTTTTAATCCCGTATGAGCGTGGCAGAATACATGACCTTTTAAATATGCTCCTTCTTCTGCGGACTGTACAGTGTATACTGGCCGCTATTTATATCGGTGATAGACATTATCTGGTTGACGGGAAACAAGATCGCAAGTTGATCTTTCCAAATGAATTGCATGCAGTCCCCTCCTACGAGGGTTTGTGATATAATGTGTCGGGCTATTTATTTATTTATTTTAACTCCAGGGGACAAGTAAATATAGCGCAAACCTTAGCAATTTTCGAAATCTACCGTAAAGGATTAGTAAGGTGATGATTTAAAATAAATTTGCCTTCCTATGATATATAAAAAAAAAAAAAAAAAAAAAAAAAAAAAACAATCTCACACAAATTGACTTAGACCCAAACTAAGCACTACTAAGTACTTGTGGGAGGACCTTGTACAGGGTCCGTCCGGGTTGGTACCACCATCTTATCCATTAATCTACCGCCAAGCAGCAGTGTTCGCATTGTTGTGTTCCGGTTTGGGGATAAGACAGCCGGTGAAATGACTAGCATAGAGGCATTCCATCGTAGTCCTTAGGGTTGGCAGTGCATTTGCAGTCTTGTGAATGCGAATGTCTATGGGTCACAGTTTCCACTTACCATCAGGTGACCTGTGTGCTCGATTGCCTTCCTATGCCATAAAATAAATAAATAAATAAATAAATAAGCTCTAGGCTTGTACCAAGACAACGATAAACTTATACTGAAAAATACGTACTTAAATACATACAAAACAGCCAGACCTCGAGAGCAAAACACTAGTGCTCATCTCACAAATATTAGCTCGTACCGCGAATCAAACCCGGGACCGCTAGCTTCGTAAGCGCGTCGCCAAATAGCTATCGCGTCGGCTGCTTATGACCATTTCTAGGCCCCATTATGCTATCAAGTAACAAACGTGTTAAAGTAGCGTCTTCAAGAGAAGGTGTATGGCATTTGGAAGAACGCCCCCGTGTCCATATACAGGATGTAACATTTAAATCCGACAGTAGGTAGAGTCGTAGTAGTAGATAAGTCTGAAACTATAAGACATACGAAGATCTATTCTTAGGAACCATGTCATCGATTTTAGTAACAAGGAAAACTGCATTCATACATTTAATAGTAAACTTGTACTCAGGTCGGGAATCTAACCCGGACGTTTTGAAAAATAAAACTAACGCTATTTCTATTTAGATACCTATCGATTGTGTAGTATAAAGCTGAAAACAATACATTTTATTAATTTAGACATCGTGCTGCACAAAAAGACCTACGCAATCGTTGTCTAATTAGGAATAGTGTTATGTAGTTTTATTTTGAAACCGTCCCGGGTCCGTCCCGTTTTAAATGACAATGGTTCCTAAGAACCGATCTTCGTATGTCTTATAGTTTCAGACTTTCCCATACTGACCGATTTAAATGATACATCCTGTATGTTACTAAAATTGTCTAGGACAATTTTTGAACTTGACATTATGTTTTGTCGTCGAGCAGTAAAGGTGAAAGTGTAAGTAGAAACCATCTTTGAAAACGTGACTCCGTTTTAAGGGTTCGACCCCAGTCGGGCGATGATACCAGTAGCAGGGTTGGCAGAGGATATCAAACAATTGTAATGTTTTGTTTGTTTGTTTTGACTTCCTCCCTACAGGGTAAACACTGCGAAGGGAGCTTGGATTAATTCACTCAGCGATATTAACAATACAAATTTTACTGAATAATATTTATATCGCTTCTATCTCCTCTACTCCTCTGCATCCTGTTTCTAATAAAAAAACAAGCTTTTTCTCAAACCTTGGTTTTGTATAAGTAGCTCGTATGTATTTGCGTAAGCATCCCTACTAATAATTTAAACGCGAAAGCGTGTTTGTCTGTTTGTCCCGCTTTTATCTCTAAAAACTAGTGGAGGCATACAGCGAAATTAGGTATAGGTGAAAAATCGAAGTAAATGACCTCTTGCATGTAGTTGTCTACAACACTAATATGAAATTTATGTCAAATTTCAAATATAGAATGTCGAACGGTATATACAGATGTGTTACAACTACATGCAAGAAGCGATTTTCTTAAGTTATTCACCTATACCCACTTTGGCTGAGCAGGGGTATCTAATATACGACGTAAAATAATATTACTTTTGACCAATTATCGTATTGTCAACGCTTTGATAGCTCTTAAAAACAACACGATGACAAGTCAAAAGCAGTATTGTTTAACGTCGTAGAATAGAGGCTCAGCACGGGGAGCACAAGTTCTATTTTCTCTCTTGTCGCTTAGTGCGTCTCTATCGTTACATACTAGATAGAAAGGGAGATCCGAGCGACAAACGAGTCGCGCACAAGTGCTAGCCGCTGGTTCAAGATGAAGTACTCTGCGGATGGGACAGCTAATACGACAATGGACCCGATTCTACGAGCACATCGCTTAAATAGCCAAAAACCGTCTAATTTTAAGACGTGTTTAGACGGCAGATTTAACCAGTGCTATTCCAGAATGTCAAGCTGACTATGTATAAGACCGCCTAAAATAAGAATCGTCAGTTTTAAAATAGCGCTGTCGTGGCGCTGTCATTTGATTATGACAGCTGCTCATAGAATAGCAGTGTGTTTTAGCGACACAAATAAAATTAGGAAGTTTAGAGGCCACTGTAGAATCGGGTCCATTGTACAACTAATTATAATATGTGTAATTATGAAAGCAAATAAGAATGCGCTTAGGACTCTAGATCTCACTTTGTTGTGATGTTAAACATTTTTAATTTTTATAATTGTTTATTTGAATTGTAGTAGGTATTTTAATTATTTGTAGAATAACTTTTATGCTGTGTTTTTTTTAAAATATTTTATTTCTTTTCTTGTTTTTGCTATCTATCTCATGCGGGTCCAGCAGAAAATCAGCGCTGCGGCTCCGTGCCACAGCACCACGCTGAGCTGGTACAGTCAGCTGCAGAGAAAGGGATACCCCCCCTCCTGGTAAGGATCGATTTTTTTCAAAAACCTGTGGTTAAATTTATATGATTTTTCGGTGAATTGAAGGTTTACTATTGTCTGCACATAAACTCAAAATCATTTAAATCTAACCACAGGTTTTCGAAAAAGAACAATCCTTACCAGGAGGGGGGGGGGGGGTATCCTTTTCTCCGCAGCTGACTGTACACCGTTTCGGCTATTTCATTTTAATCAGTCAAATAGGTTATGTACTTTAATTTTTGGTTTTCCCAATTATAAATAAATTATTCTATTGTAAACATCTTAGCCTAATTGTGCAAAGTGTGGTTACAGAATTATCAACAAGTTTTAAAAGTTGTTGGTAATTCTTTAGCTCTGCCTACCCCACTTTGGGAATGACGGCGTGAGTTTATGTATGTCTGTATGTATTCTATTGTATTCTATTCAATTCTATTCTACAGTAACAAGTAGAACGAGCACCACATCCCGCGGGTATTCAGTTACTGTGTTTATAGTTGTTTATTCCTGTTACGTTACCTGTTTAATTGCGGATCAGGGTTTTATTACAGGGCGCGAGGAAATAACAAACGAACTACGGATACGAGAGAGGGAATTATAACAAGTATAAATACTTTACACTTACTGGATCTAAAGACGAGCGTTAATTTATCGAATAACTCTGTTATGTTATGATAAAAAAGATAAAATATGTTATTCAGTAAGTAGGCCGCACGGGCACTTTTACACGTCAAAAATCTACCAGCGTTTTGCAAGAGACCACTGCTGAGAAGAAACGCCGCAAGAAACTCAACAGTCAGTCGTTTTTTAAATATTGCTTATGATATTATACAATAATAAACATAACCTAGCATTACATAAAACAATGAATCTCACATAAAACAAAAAATAAATACATTCATGCGTAGTTGAGCAGGAAAATGTGTCAAAACTCAGAATTGTCACAAAAACTAATAAGTAATAGTAATAAAAAAAATAGAAATTATACAAGTAATACTTACCCGTTACGGTGCAAGACAACCTGCATAAAAAGTTTCGATACATTCTCCTACAGAAACCGTGTCCCCTAGACAATATACAATTTTTACATATTTTTATGAAGAAATAAGTTGTTGCTGATTATACTTTATTCCGCTCATACACAATCTGCTTATCAAGATGAAACTAAAGAGCCCCAATGCGGCAGGTACATATTAAAAACAAGAAAGATCTCGTCGCCACCTTCCGACTCCATCATCAGATCAGCTTTATTGTACCATTATATTGGCTTCGGGTATACACATGTCATGTATTCCAGATTTCAGCCCATTCCATTGACAGGAACTGGTTCAAAGTCGACTTGCAAAATTCCAGGACATACTTGCAAGTGAAGTTAAAGTAATGTTTTATTTATAACAGTACTGATGCTAACAATTAAAAGTTAAAACTAAACTTATTTAAATTAAAATAAAACTAAGATACTCAAATATTAAAGATGAAAATAATAATCACCACTATAAGAATAACACCCCCTCGAGCAGGTCCGCTCGCGGCATGGTCCCTATGACACTGGCTGCATTACCTCTCTGGATAGCTAGCCCAATCCTTTGGGAGAGGGAAGCACCAGCTCTAGGATCTCCGGAGGGGTCTATCAGCCGGGATGACAGAGCCTTCATAAAGCTATAGTGGAGTTAAATAAAAGCTTATAGAATACTCGTACTACAACATCACTCAATAATATTATTACAGAACAAAGTTGCCCGCCTCGACTGTATGTATGTATGTTCACGACAATCTCAAAAACTATTAAACAGATTTTCATTCGGTGTCCGCCATCACTTAGATTTATTTTCACGAAAGGTTTTTATGTAACATACTTTTCTGCTTTATGTACGGGTCTCTGGGGTCGCTAGTTTTAATAAATAAATAAAAGGCAACCGGATCCCGAGTAAATTAACGCGGCGGAACAAAGTACAACTTGACTTATCAAGCGAAACATAGGGTAAAGTCACCACTAGTCAGCCAGAGACCTGTAGTCAGCCCCTGCCTATACTTTGTATAAGTGGGAAGAGTATGAAAGATATATTTTCCACTATTTGCACTCATTATAAGGTCGACTACTGGTCTCTGGCTGACCACTGGTGACTTCACCCTATCAGCCGTTGTAAATTGTCTTTATTAAGCTGTTGATTAACTGTGAAAATGTTTACGTATTTGGTAGCGTACTGTCGCCAATCGGCAGAAACAAAGTAATAATAAAGAACGAATACCAACCACTAAACTTAAGTTAAGTGGCAGTGGGCGGGGCACATCGGTTGCAGGACTGATGGCCGATGGGGTCAGAAGGTTTTTGAGTGGCGTCCGCGGACCGGGGGACGAGCTGTAGGTAGGCCTCCAACAAGATGGAGTGACGACCTTGTAAGGATCGCGGGAACGCGGTGGATGCGAGAAGCAGCCTATGAGGCCTATGTCCAGCAGTGGACGTCTTTCGGCTGACATAATAATGATGAATTGATGACCAACCACCAAATAAAAAATAAAATGATTTCACGGAAATTATTATGTTTACGTGTCACGTGATTTTAGTGGTTTTTTTTTCCTCATTGACTGCTCGATCTTGAATGCAATTTGTTTGTTTATTATTAATTATTAATGCGTTTCTTATTAAATCATATTATCATCGACAGTATTTGTTGTCATATAAAGTAGGTAGTATTTTTACTTAGTACAAATACTTTTATAAGCAACGTAAATACTTCCGTGTAATTGAACAACTAAAGCCGACTTTAACTTATCCTCCGTAATTTAAACCCCTGCTAGGGGTCCTCAAATTTACGGCCCCCTTAACGTATGATCCGATGGGGTTCTAATTGCCTGGGTTTTATTTTAAGACGTAATTAACTTTAAAATGTTATTAATTAGGTTTTTATTTAACAAGTTAGTTTATACCATTTAATAAAAGCTAAGACAGGTTTAGTAGTTCGGGCATCTTTTAGTGTCAGTCTCATCTATTCTACTGGGTATCACCTAATTACTTTTGAAGTGTTATTTATTACAATGCGCGGACGACGGATCCAATATGGTGACGAAAGCACAAGATAGATAAGACTTTTATTAAATTACTAGTACTATAAATTAGTACATATTTTTTTAGAATTTATTAAGAATGTACTGAAGTAGCACTTGCAGTAGAAGTTGCACTGTGGATGTGGAGAGGTCATTTTCCCTATATAATTAGATAGTTAGCTGTAAAAGGAATGTACTGAAAATACCTAATAAAGAAAAAAATATATATCAGGGGACAATGTCACACCAATTAACCTAGTCCCGAACTTAGCTCTAGGCTTGTGCTATGGGTACTAGACAACGATATAAATACTTATATCGAGAAATATGTATACTTAAATACATAGAAAACATCCTTGACTCGGGAACAAAATATTCGCGCTCGTCACACTAATATCTGCCCTTACCGGGATTTGAACCCAGGAGCGCTAGCTTCGTAGGCAGGGTCACTACCAACTAGGCCAGCGCGTTGCCTGATTATTTACTTCAACAATAAAATGTATAAGTTCTTTTTTAAAAATCAATTGTAATATCCATATTACGGATATCGTTTGACATTATTTTGACGTAAATTGCATCCGTCGTCCGCCCATTGTTTATTACATTGTTTTAAACTTGGGTGTAATTACTGTCAAGTAATTAAGAGCTATCATAACGGTGACAATACGATGATATATCAAAAGCAAATGGATTTTGCCGAGCGCATTCTGATGGTTATTTCTATGTAAATTGCACACTGGTGCCCGCAGTCCCAATACACATAAAATGAAAACAAATAAATATCTCACACAACTTGCCCAGGTCCCAAACTAAGCTCTAGGCTTGTACTATGGGTACTAAACAACGGTGTAATTACTTATATAGAGAAATTCTTAAATACATAGAAAACATTAAAGACTCAGAAAGAAGTACTTGGGCTTATCACAAAAATATATTTTTTTTTTTTTTCACTTCAACGATTGTGTAAGCAAAGTGGTAAAATAAAATCTTGTCTCACGTAACGTGGGCATGTATTTTTTTTTCTCGTCTATCTTATAGTTTTGAGTTTAGTTGGGTAGGTCTTTCAAAAATATTGCGGGTTTGCGGAAACCATTTTTCGATAAAGCGCTCCGTTTATGAAATATTAAGTAATTTCATCGAAAACTATTTATCTGCAGAAACCAGGATATTTTCAAGATAATGACATAAATGTCACTTGACACTATAAAAAATTAGCGCTTTAAATCTTAATATTTCATAAACGAAGCGCTTTATCAAAACATTGTTTCCGCAAACCCGCAATATTTTTGAAACACCTACCCAACTAAACTCAACACTATAGGATATAAAGATAAAGAAATACATGCCCACGTTACGTGAGACAAGATTTTATTTTACCACTTTGTTGGCGTGACTAATACGTATATTCATGCCAAATTACGGCTTTTTAGTACTAAGACTCTCTGAGCTAGGCTGCGGACGGACGGACGGACGGACATGGCGAAACTATAAGGATTCCTAGTTTGACTACGGCTGGCCATAACAAAACTTTGATAAGAAATTTAAACATGACAAAATGCAATGGAAATTAAATTTTCGCTCTAAAGCCCTGCGTATTTCGTTTACTGATAGGGCATATAACCACTTAAGCTTTATCCAGGTTAAACTTTATTATCTGTAGTCGGTCTGGAGTCGTTTTTCTGATTTAATTTCTACTTGTCGAGTTTCCATTTTGACCTAAATTTCTGTAATTTTTATATCAAACCCCCTCATAGAGCAATACCAAATTCATGTGTATTTTATTCAATAGCAACAGTAAACTAGTTTCCCGCGGCTCTGCGCGCTTCAGTATTCAGCGTGTCCGGTGTCCGTTTCAACGCAAACCCAAACAAAATAGAAAAACGAATGCTGTAAAAACTTTCAAACACATAGAGTTCTAGATGAGACAGATTTGCGTTTTGATTTCCTTATATTATTTTTTGCCATGTAATTATTATACTTCAGAATTTTTTGTACGTTGCGACTCTTTAAGATATTTTTAAAATTATCCGTAAGGTGGAACGATTAAAATTACTAAAACATACTTAGATAAGAACACGTTCGCAATCACTTGGTGAACTCGGTACTAAGATAAATACATATAAGAAATGCGGGGTTTTATTTGTAATAAAAAAAAACTGATACTGCTATTTTAAAATATACTTTTTATTTACTTCTTCATTATATTATTTACGAGAATACAAATGGTGCGCACTCTGCGCCGGCTTCCGAGCGACTCCCGAGACAATACAAAACAATGAGTGGCTGTTCTAACGAATCATTTGCTTTTAAATTTAAATAATTAAAAGCAAATGAGACATTGCATACAAAGTACAATGCAATAAGGTTTATTTTAGATGTTATAACCTTATTGTATTACATCCCTCGTCCCTAAGTTCTACCTAAGTAAGCGGGGAAATATGTTAAGGGTTTGATGGATATCCGTTCCGTTCTATTAATCAACAGGATATTTAATTACCCGTCTAATCAACAGGAGTTTTTAAAAGGGTTTTTTTAAATCTTCCGACAGGATTCATATACAAACCTGGTCAAAGCTATCAATCGTGGAGAACAATAAACTTTTTCACACTTTACCGTACTGAAATCGATTCACCCGTTGGGGAAAACAGACAAACGGCCCGCTGCACAGACAGAAAAAGGCTTCAAACTCATCATTTATTCAACCAACTTCAAAAAACGAGGTTTTCACCCGTATTTTTTTGTTGCTCGATTTGTCCGCATGTCGTCGACCGTTTTTTTTTTATGGTTTAGTGAAGACAAACGATCACACAGGCCACCTGATGGTAAGTAGAAACTGTGACCCATAGACATTCGCATTCACAAGACTGCAATGCAATCCTAAGACTGCAAATGCGTTGCCAACCCTGAGGACTAAGATGGAATGCCTCTATGCTAGTCATTTCACCGGCTAGCGGCTGTCTTATCCCCAAACGGAACACACAACAATGCGAACACTGCTGCTTGGCGGTAGGTTAATGGATAAGATGGTGGTAGCGATCCGGACGGAACCTGTACAAGGTCCTACCACCAGCAAAATTGATTTTAATGATTGTTTTGTTCATGTACATAGGTGCACATACTTATATTTCCGGGATTACCCCATGTATATTTCGTCAAGATATGGTTATTTGGGGTTGGTTTGTTTTTTTCAACATTGATCGTTTCAGGTCAAGAGACTGTTTTAAATCCTGGCCATTTGACTTTATCTTTAACCCGATTATTTCGGAATCAGCACAAACTTAGTCACAGTCCTTCTTACAAATTAAATTTCGTTTTTCGGCTGTTATCAGGCTAAAAAAAATAAGTCAAATCGACTCGCGCTCACGAATGGATATGAAATGGATCGAAGAATTAAGGCGTCCAATGGAATATCGGCCCGCCCTGAGCGAACCGGGTTCCGTGCCAACAGTCGTAACGTTATTACATGACTGCGCCGTTAAAAGGTAGGGAATAAGTAGGTGCAAGGTCAAGCGGGGCTATTCCGTCAAAGGGGTAAATGCGTCATATTTTTTTTCATGTGAATGCAACGTTTTAACACTATTCTTGCGCTATTTTATAGTAGTTTAAGTATTCTTAAAAAAACCGGGCAAGAGCATGTCGGACCATGCTCAGTGTCGCCTGTATCTCAGGAACCAATCATGTCTACTTAGCCGTGTTAGTTTTCCATCAAAGTTCGTTATATGCGCTTTCGTTGAAGATATTTTTCAGAATTTTAGTATTTGTAGTTTTGACTGTAGGGGGGGGGGGGACAATATTTTGATAGACCTATCCAACGCCACACGAGAAAAAAATACACCCCCACGTTACGTGGACGAGACGTAAACTGAAATATATTTTTTGTCAACATTTTATTTTACCACTTTGTTGGCGTGACTAATATGTATATTCATGCCAAATAACAGCTTTCTAGTACTAAGAGTCTCTGAGCTAGGCTGCGGACGGACAGACGGACGGAAAAGACGGACATGGCGAAACTATGATAAGGGTTCCTAGTTTGACTACGGAACCCTAAAAAGGGAACATAAACAGTTTTAGAACGTATTATTCCTTTAAATTTTTAATGACGCATTTACCCCTCAGTCGGAATAGCCCCGTCTTACTTTATTATTATTTACACTCACCTTTTATTAACTAACGTAAATTCTAATTACCAAATATTTAAGTCCCAACCCTTATCTATACAGGGTGTCCCAAAAGTACCACGCCACAGTGACACCGGAGGTAGGTCAGCTCAAGAGGAACCTAACCAGCCTAACATGACCTCAGTAAAAGTTGCACCGTTTTCGAGTTATACCAATTTAAAGATTTTTCCAATTTTTCACCTCTTTTGACATTGTAAGTGCTCGCATTTACTGGGATAGCTTTAAAATTTAGTTTTTTTTATTTGTGCGCGTTTATGAATAGTTTATTAAGATGATAGAAGCATTATTATGTCAATAACTAATGTTAAAGTTGGAAAAATACTGTAATGAACTTGACTTAAATTATCATCAAATTTAAACTTTGAGCACCTGCCATAACTTTTTTTTAGTATAAGCAAAATGAGCAAATAACTTTAAAAACATGCGTATTTTATGCCAATTCTAAAATGGTATGACACATGATATCTTGATGCATAAAAGTAGGAATTCGTATGACATTTGCCAATATGGATCCTCGGAAATCAATGCTAATCATCTAAAAAATTATCTTGTACTCTACGATATCTCATTTCGCGGTGTAGAGTAAAATACAAACCATTCTAGTGAACACAAAACCGAAACATTGTCGAGGAACAGTACATAGGTACAGTACAAGACATTTAATTTTGAATTCTCAAAACTACAAGCCTAAGACTGAAAATGCGTTGGCCCTGAACAACCTACCTAAGGCCCGTATTAATAAACTGATCTCGACTTCAATGTCAGTCTCAAGATGCGTTAACAATGCCAGTTTTCTATGTTTTGACGTTCACTTTGACGTATCTTGTGACGCGCATCTCAGTCAAGATGAGTTTATTAATACGGCCCTATGAGACCACGTTTCCTTTTATAAATGTTTCTAATGTGTATCACCTCTACAATCCCGAACTCGGTGTAACAGCGCGTGAATATTTTGTCGCGGCGCCATTTCCCGCGCGTCCAAAAAAACCGTTGTGCTTCAATCAACCGCCCTTTACAGCCGCCATGACAGCCACGGGGTTTTAGGCAAAAATACAACGCTATTTAGGTATTGTACCATTTTGGAAGCGTTTTAGAATCAGGGGACATGTTATACTAGGTGCAAGTCAAAATGGAGCGAAGCGGTTTGCGGCCATCATTTCAGAAATCTGCGTAACGCTCACTCACTTAGCTTAAGCCGCAAGTTCCCTCCAAGAGCGCTGCAATTTTTTTTTCCCACTTAAAGTCTATGGGAACAGATTGTTGGCGATTATTCCACCGAGGTATGTTCGATTCGATTCGATCTATGGCTAGATGTATTATGGGCTAAATTTGATCCTGACATCTCTAATAGGAGGAGTATGCGGACAAACGAATATCCGAATTGGGGAAGAATGTGAGCGATCACTTCGTTTCGCTCCAATAAGTTAAAGCATAGCTACTTTGAAAAGAGAGAAGATGTTTACTTTAGAGGTCGTAATAAATACCTTATGCAAACTCCGACCGGATCGATACCACCTTCTTATTAATTAACCTACCGCCAAGTGCAGTATTCGCATTGTTATTTTCCGGATACGACAACTGGGATACACCAAATCGAAAGAATAGATAATTTTAAGAGACCAATTTCATTAATTTTGTATTTGACCCAATAGATTTGTTTTAATATCTTTATTTATTTAGCTGACATTTTATGGATGACATGATTATTTTAAATATGCATTGGCATTTTCTAATAAATTTTACAACAATTAAATGATATCTAATGATAAAAAGTGATTGTAATAGTGTAATAAACCATACTATTTCAAACTGTTTTCGCCTAACCCGTAAGATACACTTAGGAGGGCTTCAAGCCAACAACGAAAGTCAAACAAATAGATAAATATTTCAAAAACTTAATTACGCAGAATGGCTTCAAATTTTGAAGTTTTGAAGTTCAAAACCCTATTCCTCGAAATGGTTTTCAAATTAGAGTAATTTAAAAAGTATGAACAACCCCAACTGATGAAATAACTAACATAGAGAGAGGCATTGCATCTCAGTCCTCAGGGTTGATAACGCATTTGCGGTCTTAAGATTGTACTCTTGAGATACATTTTCAATGGGCACTTTTACACTTCTATAATCTACCAGCGCCTTGCTTACACGACATAAAAAAAGTTTCTGAGGAAAGACCGACTGAACGCAGAAAATACCGTGTTCTACTTTCACAATCCTTCCCTTTCCCTCTTTACTCCACACTCGGTTTACTTCTCATATTACGTGGAATATGTGAAGTCATAAGGCCCGTGTCGATGAATTTTTAAGCATTATTCGGAAGGCAATACAAAACCTAATGTAAAATAGATTGGTTATTAATGCCAAAGGAAACCTTCACGAACGTAGACGCCTTTTTAATAATAAATGTCTAAAAACAAAGGGTAAGGGTAAGTATTCTTCTACAAAACAGAAGTAAAAGCAATTCGATATTTTTTTCCTAACTTGACCTACCGAACAATCGTGTCTAAGATTTCTGCGATGTCTAAAGATGCTGGAACCTAGACAAGAGGATTAACCCTAACGTAAATTATTTTCGAAAACTGTCAAATTAGGGTGACGGCACCAATGATGGACACTTTTAGCTGACAGGCACCAGTAATGGACACTTCAGTCTTAAATCAAATTTCATACGGTCCTAAATTGATTGTTGCAAAACAAATGAATAACCCTTATCTTCTGTAAAATAAGAATCAAGTGTCCATTATTGGTGCCTTGTCCATTACTGGTTCCGTCACCCTATATGTAAATGGGACATTAAATAAGCGCCTGACGCGATCGACGAACAGCTCACGTTCGATCCTCAAGTAAAAACCCAGAGACATGCTGATAGAACAAAAGCTATTGCTATAAGTTGGACTTACAAATTACCCTCAACTTGTAATTTTTAGCTGGATGTTGTTTTAAAAGTGTGCGAATAATTTTAACTACAGTTAATATAAGTTTATTATAAGTACAACGCACGATTGAGGATGGCGAGTCTTACTCCACCGCGATACAGTTTTAACTAGTACGGGGCGTAAAGGACTTCATTATACTCAAACGATGTAACTTACAACTTTATTTTAACATGTACTGCACCGATATAAATTTACTTATTGTTGTTGTTTGGAAAATAAAGTTTATATATTACATACATACATACATAAACTCACGCCTTCATTCCCAGAGTGGGGTAGGCAGAGCTAAAGAATTACCAACAAGTCTTAAAACTTCTTGATAATTCTGTAACCACATTTTGCACAAGTAGGCTAAGATGTTTCCCAGTGTATTAGTGACAGGTGGCAAGCCCATCGCCTAACAGTACTACAAGCCTTTATTCCCTTAGTCGCCTCTTACGACATCCACGGGAAGACATGGAGTGGCACTATATATTATTTATTATTATATTACATAGACAACATTCAAGATACAAAATTCAAAATTATTTTTGTTTTATAGCACTCACGTAGTGATAAAAGTTCTTATAATAAATACATAGGTAGTTAAAAATGTGAACCCTGCACGGGCATCGCAATCTTACCTAAAACTAGCCTAACATTACTTGCTTATAATATTTTATTTTTCTTATAGTCTCTCGTAGGTACCTTAACATTAAATTACATTTAGTCAGTTTTCAATTAAATAATGTTCACAAAATTCGAATACATACTTAACTATTTATGAAATAAAAAATCTTCTACACTTTAATACGCTTTCTCCAAGAGATATTTTTTTAAAGTATTTTATACTTATGTACTTATATCTTGTATACTTTTTAATGTATTGGGAATCTAGTAATATATACAGTCGTTGCAAATGGGCCGGAGTGTACCATTTGCATTGTCGAGATCTGTTTTGCTAATCTCTGCCAGGGATGGAGGGAGATATTGGGGACGGGTATATTGCGGAAACAGAACCATGTTCGTTTTTTACAAAAATACACACCTCTAAAGTGTACATAGATGCTAGGGTGACCATTATTTGAAACATTTGGGATTGTTCTTATGTTTACAATTACTCTAATTCGAAAACCATTTCGAGGAATAGAGTTTTAAAGCCGTTCTGCATTATTAAGTTTTTGTAAGTAAATATTTATCTATTTCGACAATAGTATATTTAACCTTTCTTTGACTTACGTCTTCGGCTTGAAGCCTGCCTAGGTGTATCTTACGAGTTAGGCGAAAACCGCATGAACTAGTGTGTTTTAATACTCTACCACAATCAGTTTATATCATTAGATATCATTTAATTGTTGTAATTTATTAGAAAAAGCCAACCCAAATTTAAAATAATAATGTCATCCATAAAATGTCTGCTAAATAAATAATGATATTATAAGAAAACTATTGGGTCAAATACAAAATTAATGAAATTGGTCTCTTAAAATTACCTATTCTATCGAATCAGAATGTAAAAACCGTGAGTATTTTTTTTTGGTCTATCCCAATTTATTTGAAACAATTGAACACGATCAGATACTCGCGGAATGACACCAAAATATTGGCTAGTAACGGGATTCGGTCCGGGAACCGCTAGCTTTACAGGCCCCTACCAAACCAACTACGCGAGAGGGCGGGCAAATCCCATAAAAAAAAATTGTTTGATGACGAATGAAATTCAATTACAAAGAGAATTGATTACGGAATGGAAGTGGCACTCAGACAAGGCCCCGAGTAAAGCACGACCATCGAATCACTCGCCATTGCTCGAGTTAAAGAGAAGATAAATTTGATTGCCCTTTATTTCTATATTCCTGGTGATAAAAATAAAACCCTCCAAGCGTGAGACTCGCGCGCCATTAAACAATTATGAACTCTACTTAAATGATATCTAAATTCATACTCGTACAACATTATGATACTGAGGACTATGTATCAGATAAAAATGCTTGGCCTAAACTAAACACTTAAATAACTTAATAATAACTTAGTCATGAAAAATATGAAAACATTGTTTATTGTCTGGGGGACACGGTTTCTGTGGAAGAATTTGTCGAGGCTTTTTATGTGGGTTGTCTTGCAACGTCATAGATGAGAGTAATTTCTAAAATTTCTTTTTTTTATTACGACTACTTATTAGTTATGCGCATGAATGTATTTATTTTTTGTTTTATGTGAGATTCATTGTTTTATATAATGCTAGGTTAAGTTTATTATTATAAGCAATATTTAAAAAACGACTGACTGTTGAGTCTCTTGTGAAGCGCTGGTAGATTTTTGACGTTTAAAAGTGCCCGTGCGGCCTACTTACTGAATAAACATATTTTATCTTTTTTTTATACTTACTCTTACTCCGTACGATATGAATCATAGCAATTGGCTTTCAACTAAAATAAAAAAGCTGCGGTAGCGTTATCCGTTTATATTATTAGAGGCTACTCCATATTACATGTTTTTAGGCATTAATTTTTGATGGGCCGCCTCGAGTTTCCGCGGCTGGATTACTTTGAATTATAAAGCAGGCCCGCCAAGGTCTCGTCCGAGCGAAGTCAGCACTAATGTCATGGTTGGATATTAGGTTTTTCTAGCTATACTTAGATAGTCATGAGGATAGATCTAAGGAGAAAGCGGGTGGTAGGACCTTGTGCAGGGTCCGTCCGGATCGCTACCACCATCTTATCCATTAACCTACCGCCAAACAGCAGTCTTCGCATTGTTGTGTTCCGGTTTAGGGATAAGACAGCCGGTGAAATGACTAGCATAGAGGCATTCCATCTTAGTCCTCAGGGTTGGTTTTTTTTTTTTTTTTTTTTTTTTTGGCATGGGAAGGCAAACGAGCACACAGGCCACCTGATGGTAAGTGGAAACTGTGACCCATAGACATTCGCATTCACAAGACTGCGAATGCGTTGCCAACCCTGAGGACTAAGATGGAATGCCTCTATGCTAGTCATTTCACCGGCTGTCTTATCCCCAAACCGGAACACAACAATGCGAACACTGCTGCTTGGCGGTAGGTTAATGGATAAGATAGTGGTACCAACCCGGACGGACCCTGCACAAGGTCCTCCCACTCAAGGTCTTAGGATTGCATTGCAGTCTTGTGAATGCGAATGTGTATGGTTCACAGGTTCCACTTACCATCAGGTGCCCAGTGAGCTCGTTTGTATTCTCTATGAAAAAAAAAACGCGAGAGAGTTCGATTCCAGGTATGCAGAAATATTTCTGTGATGAACCGATCAACGAGGGTACCTATTCTTCCCTCCTACGGTTTTCCGTGGGCACATCTACTATATGAATAGTATAGCACTTCCAACCTTATTGTAACCATAGAGAGTTTAGTATGCTTCTATAAATTAACTGCACTTTTGCCTTTACTCCGTAGGAGGGCAGTATTAGTGTCTAATGTTGAATGTTTTCTATGAATTTCTCTATAATGAGAACGTTATTTGTTGTCCTGCCTACCCTAACCGTAGAACAGGCCTAGATTTAGGAAATTGTCTCCTCATTGTTCGTTTTAAATTTACACGATCATTTTTTTAAGAGAGGGAAGCAAACGGGAAGTAAATTATCACCACCGCTAACAACAGCAGCTCAAGAAGAATCGTCTGTCCGTTGCCGGAAGTTAGGGATACACATACTGTCTGTGTTGAGTCCCGTTTTAGATTTATAATTATAACCGTATTCTCTCCTGGTATTTATCTATTTTGTGATTCGTGAATTTACTTCGGTATATTAAAAAAAAACACTGTCTATTTTTCAGAACGAATAATTGCGTATACACTTTTTCTTAGCTAAAGTAATCTTTACATTTTTAAGATTTTGCTTAGCTAAGGAGTGCGGAGGGGCATGCAGGTTAGCGAATAGTACTAGCTAACTAAATTAACATTAAATATTTATTCAGTGCTATTTATTTTCTTTTTTAAACGCCATACAGTATTTTTCATACTTGCCTACTCCGCCACTAAGCACCAGTGTTCGCTGTTGTATTCCAATATACAGCCGGTGAAATGACTAGCATAGAGGCATTCCCTCTTGGTCCTCTGGGTTGGCAGTGCATTTGCAGTATTGTGAATGCGAATGTCTATAGGTCACCATTTCCACTTACCACCAGGTGGCCTGTGTACTCGTTTGCCTTCCTATGACATAAAAAAAGGCAAAGAGGCCTGCTCTTTTTGTCCTTAAGTAAGAAAAGCGGGATGAGGTCCAATAGAAAAATTCTGAGATAATAATCAGATTTTTAAGGCTCGCTCTGTGTTATTTTTTTATTGTTTAGTCGGTTTGATTGTACCTTTACTATATTTCTAATTAATTTATTTCATAAATAAAAGCAAAGTTTAATACAGCTGTTTTACGACAGTTTGAACGCCGATGTAATCGCTGGGCTCCCCACCCTGTGTGTGTTCAGGACGGGGCAGTTTACCCGCCGTTAAGGCAGTTAATCGGAGTTTAGCCGGTAGGCGACGGCAGTAAACTAAAGTAGGACCAATGTTTGCTTGGAGTGAATAGGCATTTTATTAGCCCTCTTTATCCGATTGCGTGAAGCCAAAAGAAGGGTATTGAGTTTTCTGGTTTGTGTTTGAATGTAGCATGTGATCAAAAATCTGATATTTCACTCTAGAACTACTAGCCAAAATTCAAAATATTTATTCAGTAAATTGGTCCAATGAGGGTTCTTTTACATGTCGGTAATACGGAGTAAATTTACTAAGAAGAAGAATCTGCGCCGCAAGAAAGTCATAAAATACTTAAAAGTAACATTCATCATGTCAGCCGAAAGATGTCCACTGCTGGACATAGTAGGCCTCCCCCAACAGTAACATTACAAGGTAATTAATAATTATTTTAAAACAAACACAAATAAAATCATTATCTACATATGTAAGCGCAATAACAATAAAGACATACACAGTAACGACAGACAGCATCTGTTCACGAGTATGGCGCGTGTCTCAAGGCCCCTCTACACGTCGGCGGATCATGGGCGTGCGTAAGGGACGCATTTACACTTTAGAGTGAGCAACATATTCTTGCATATCAGTCTTACGTATTGCTCCGTCCTTT
Source organism: Acleris emargana (assembly GCA_927399475.2). NCBI lineage: Eukaryota > Metazoa > Arthropoda > Insecta > Lepidoptera > Tortricidae > Acleris > Acleris emargana. The sequence continues at coordinate 588,159 of OV656851.1, forward strand.
ACGAACGCAGCGATCGCCTCCCTCAACCACACTCCTACAGGGCCTCTATCTCACTCAGTAAAACCATATTGCTTTTGAAATATGTTATTGACGACGCGATAGCCTACTTGGTAGTGACCCTGCCTCCGAAGCTAGTAGTCCCGGGTGTAATAATTATTGGGCAAATATTTGTGTGATATTTCTGAGTCTTGGAAATTGTCTATGTATTTAAGTATTTCGTGTGGTTGCCGGGTTAGAATAGTGCCACTCCATGTCTTCCCGTGGATGTCATAAGAGGCGACTAAGGGAATAAAGGCTTGTAGTACTGTTAGGCAATGGGCTTGCAACCTGTCACTAATACGCTGGTAAACATCTTAGCCTATTTTTGCTAAATGTGGTTACTGAATTATCAACAAGTTTTTAAAGTTGTACGTAATTCTGTAGCTCTGCCTACCCCACTCTGGGATTACAGGCGTGAAGCTATGTATGTATGTAAGTAAGTACCCATAGTATACAAGTCGAGAGCTTAGTTTGGGACTAGGTCAATTTGTGTGCGTTTGTCCCCTGATATTTATTTATTTAACTATCATCTTTGTTGATGCATCTAACGTCGTATCAGGCTTGTATGGAATCAAGACGCTTATGCACAACAATCATAATCTTGTTAGACGCGATTACTATTTTCGTTTAGAGTATCTAGTAAGCCTTGTCAAAACGCGTGAGTGTCACAGACAATAGGCACAAATACATAAGTGAGCCTCATACGCCAATCGGGTCTTAGTTTATAACTTTGGATTTATCTAACTCCGACGAATAAAACAAACCACTGTATACTTAGCAAAACCAGAAACCTCAGTATTTTAAACTTCCATAATTTCCGCATTTTATAAAGATTCCAGGGTAAGTGTTGCGAAGAGGCCGGTCGCGTCACCCACAGCCGCCGGAAGCCACGAGATAACTAATAGTGGGATTTCAACGGTTTACGTCTGGAAATTGGACGGAAATTGTAGCCTGAAGAACTAGACGTACCTACAACTTTGGTTTCGATCTATTTTAAAATAAATAGCTACACCGTTTCGTGGCCCTAGACAATATACGCGGCGAGATTGTCATATTAAAAAAAAAAACCACACAGTTTAAACTGGTATATGTTAGAGTGTTTAATTACTCAAACTTTGCAATATATGTATTTGCATTTTGCATTAAAATATTTTTAACGTTTTTTTATACAAATTAGAATCTCAAGTGTTTACTAAACGCCAAGACTGATATCCGGAAGAACCGTAACCATGGTAATAACAATGCTATAATTATTATTATATAGCTGTTATTACTATGGCAACGCTCATTATAGAATTGTTTACCCGCTTCGGGTACACTATAGGTGGTATTCTGATACTGTTAACGATATCAATAATAGCGGTTAAAATATTTTATTGTGACTTTCTCTTAATCTTATACCTACATAGTCTTCTAACTCATATTAACAATATCATTAAACTATGCAATAAACGCGCAAACTACAGCCAGCCATATCGCACCATAATGTGACTTAACGGCATGTGAACAACAATAACAGTTTAAATCTGAAACGGCGTCAACCGCGGCCCGCTATGAATATAAACGACGGCTTAACTGACCAAGGATTCCTTCAAGCAACAATTATGCACGTTTTGAACATCTACTGGGGATAATCTATATATTATATATATAAAAAGTACGTGTCACGTTGTTTGTCCGCGATGAACTCCTAAACTACTGAACCGATTTCAAATTTGATTTGGACACCGTGTGCAATTCAACCCAACTTGAAAGATAGGATAGCTTACATTTCAATTTATAGTCGCAATATTATTTTATTGCAAATTATTTGTCTTTATTATTTGTCTTTATAAGGCAAAACAACGTTTGCCGGGTCAACTAGTAATAAATAAATAATATCAGGGACTCACGCAGACCAACCTGTGGCCCAAGACCAGATGAATTCTGGGGTCCTACTGAAAAAGGGGTACTATAATAAATAAATAATAATAAATAAATATATCCCTAAATTAAGCTCGAAACTTGTGTTATGGGTACTAGACAACGATATACATACTTACATAGGGAAATAACTACTTATACGAGTATAAATATAAATATCCAAGTCTCAGGAATAAATATTCGTGTTCAACATAAACTTGCCCTTGCCGGAATTCGTACCCGGAATCGCTAGCTCGGTAGGCAGGGTCACTACTCTAACTCGACTACCGCGTCGTCAAACTATACTACTCGTATAAAGAGTATATTATACATAAACTGACTATACTAGATAAACCCTTTATCGCTTGTACCTTACCGTTATTTATAACTATTAAATAGATAAAAACCGCGTATCTGATGACCCCTTCTATCAGAGCCTGAGATATCAATCTCTTCCGATTTTCATAAAATCCAGCTAAAAAAGTTTCCACTTACCATCAAATGGGCTGTGTGCTCGTTTGCCTTCCTATGCCATAAAAAAAAAAAAAAAAATAACTTCAGTCTATTTCACTCCTAATAATCAGTTTGGTAATGACCGTTTTCATACCAAGTATCCCTCTCTCCACCAGGTGCTATGTAAATACATTTTCGACCCCCCCCCCCCTCCCCCGAATGACGCCATTTCTCAAACACCATAAATCATAACCCTAATGGTCGGTGTGACTTCAATCTGTAATTGCCATTTCAACGTTTGTCATAAAAGGCAGATGGCGAGTTGATGGGAAATGATGTCATTATTTAAAAATCCCGCATTTGAAGAGATACGTACGTGAAGGTTTTTTTGTCATTTTGTTATAATATGCTCTCTTTGGGCTTAAAGTATTATGTTACGTGTAAGCGCAAGATACGCAAAAAAGTAATTATTACTTATGTTATGAGTATGTGATATCTGGTTTGAAGTCCTACTTTAGAAGCTTAAATTATATATTGATTTTCTTGCGGCGTTTCTTCTCAGCAGTGGTCTCTTGGGAAGCGCTGGCAGATTTTTGACGTGTAAAAGTGCCCGTGCAGCCTACTTACTGAAAAAACATCTTTTATATTTTTATCTTTTATTAAAATATAACCAATATTTTTTGAAACAGTTACCTACTACATGAATTAAACAATTGAAGTCAGCTACAATACAAATAATAGTAGATTGTATAAGGGCATAAAACAAACCATTTTACCCAAAACTTATGGTATCCTCTGCTTTTCTCTTCGATTACGAGGAAATATAACAGTGATAATGTAAAAAAACTTACGTGAATGATAATGTCCTGACTTGCTTGCCGCTTCTCCAAACGGTGAAATTTTAATACGTTCAATATGTTCTTTTGCATTGTTTTCTATTAGTGTGTTAGGTGTGAGCATTATTTACTTTGCAATGAAAACAAGTACCTAATTAAATAATAGTCCAAAACTATAGACAAAACCTCTTTCTCGCCACTCTATTCCTTTTTTTTCTGCGTAAGATTTTTAACTTAGGTCGAACACAATTCTGCCAAGTCATACGTTGATTTTGTAATGTTTTTGTTAAAAGCGCTTGCTTTTAACAGTTTTAAATTGGGTTTAAATTGTCAAGATCGTAGCAAGTAGAGAGAAGAGTTCTCTGCCGACCCCTCTGGGAAACAGGCGTGATTTAATGTCTGTATGTAAATTTCTTTTTTGCTAGATGCAACATAGAAGGCAAATAAATCAAATTAAATGTATTCAAATAACAAGTTTATTTAATGCAATCACCTCGTCTGTCTGGCTGTAGGGCTTAATTGTCTTAGTCTAGATGACGTCAACACTTTATGCACTAGTGCATAAAATGCGATTTTATGCAGCCTATACCCAGCATAAAGAAGAACTTTACGAGCATGAGAAATGAAAAATATTTTTAAATGGTTAAATAGGACTGATTTAATCGAGAAAGCAGTCTATCTTATATATAGAGTTACCACCAACAGTCCCCGAGTCCTGCTCTTGGCCGATTTTATTCAACAATACTTTTCCAAAATAAACATACCTTCACTACCCACGCTAGGCAAAAGCTTTCAATAGCTTTTAACCTAAAGGCTAGACGCAATAAACGTACGTCGTAAACACGCCTTAAGCTCGGTTTAACGTTACCCGGAGATTAACCGGCGTTTAATCGACGATTAAGAGGCTAATACACGGAACAAAGAGCCGAGTTTCATATTATTAGAAAAGTTTCGAGCGAATAATAAAACGAAGATGTGTGTAGTTTGCGACGCTGGATGGGGACTCGAAATAATTTATTATTATAACTAGGCATCGGAGTTTTTGTCGCACGGTAAGACTAATGGCAAGCTATGGAGTCGTCATTTGCCATAAATCTAAACTCTTATTCATATTCATACTCATTTATTCAGTTTTTTTTTTAATAATCAAGCACAACGACGTTGACGAGTTAAGAAACGATTATTTAATGTTATATTTGGAAAATAAATATTACAATAAAAAATAATTATCGTTTTTATACTGATTTAATTACGAAATTTTATAAACAAACAAAAGGTACATTAGAACACGACAGAGGGGAATGTTTTAGTCCAAACTAGTGGCGAATTGTATGTTAAACTAGTTCAATTTATGAATTTATATGAATTTATTTATTTATATAACTTGGCCTAGATAAATTATACACGACCGACCGCTATAGAGGCATTTTAAGATAAATTAAATAAATGAGTATGAATATGAATAAGAGTTTAGATTTAAGGCAAATGACGACTCCATAGCTTGCTATTAGTCTTACCGTGCGACAAAAACTCCGATGCCTAATTATAACCTCGTAAGGCCACCATACTGCGAAATGGGAGTTTTTTGTAACTGGGACTTTGAATCTACAAACAAGGGAATAAAGATCAATTCCGATTGTTCGAAAATGCCATTTTCAGTTTATGAACATAGGAAAATAAACCTTATTCTTATTGCAACAGAGTTTAAAGTAAATTGCCTTGATTATGTATATCCTATTGCCCACTGGGCTTTACGAGCATAAAGTAAATTAAACAATTGAAATTTTGAAAACTATCTTTGTCGTAGTATGTATGTGAGTTTATCATCATCATATCTCTTAAAAATCAGTAAATATGTCGCATTTTACACGTCGGTCATATGAAGTGAGTCTAGCGCTTCGGACAAGAACATAATTAACAACATTTCAAAAAAAAAGCATTATTGTTTTTTTGCGTTTATAATTGCTGGTTAAAAATTAGACTACCCGTATTTCTCAGTTTTTCTATATTTAACTTAAATTCGTCGTTAATAATTTATTAAAGAAATAGTCATTAAAAAGACCGTATATACAAAGTTAGGAATACTGATGTCGTGATCTTAGCATGATATAAAATAAAAAGAAAGTAACTTTAAACAGAAACAAAACTGACTGTCATGTCATGTCATATTTTTTTCAATTTCTTTGGTAATAAATGGACTAAGGGCACTATAAGTGTATTCCTAACATTCACAATACAACTTTTATTACTGTTTTTCCTAAATATAAAAAAACTACTGCATAAAAAATCCAAAGATATTTTTACTGTAATCAGCAGTGTAAAATCTAGAAACGGTATTTTATTTTATTACCTTAGCACAAAATGAATTGTTGTCAATTGCGGAGGAGAAGCGCCGCAAGAGACTCTAGCAGAAGGTATTTTTGTCTATAATATTAAAGTAATAAAGAACCAAATTATAATTATTAAAACTAACACAAATAAAATTTTAACAAGTATAAGATCAATAACATAAATAAATAAATAAATATCAGGGGACAATGTCACACCAATTGACCTAGTCCCAAACTAAGCTCTAGACTTGTACTATGGGTACTAGGAATATAAATACTGATATAGATAAATATAATATAGATATACATAGAGAACGTCCATGACTCAGGAAGTAATATTCGCGGTCATCACACAAATATCTGCCCTTACAGGGATTTGAACCCAGGACCACTAGCTTCGGGTCGCTACGACAGGAACTATAAATAAAATAACTGACAAGAAAACAGATCTTTGCAAGCGTAAACAGACCGGACCCCACTAAGTACCTATGCCGCGTATCTTAGCCATTATTGATGGAAATAGGCCTCCACGACCGTCGGCGTAGTGGTACTCGCATTCATCGGCTTTCCGCGATCTTCATATCAAAGATGGTAAACGAACAACACATTATAGTACCAACAACCACACCTGTGCTAACTCGTGGCACGATTTAGGGATTTGATATCGATAAAAAAGATGTCGATATACATGTGCTCATTGAAAATTTCTATAGAAAGGTTCGATATCATATCTGATATCGAGCCTCTTAATATAATTAAAGTATGAGGATGTTATTTCAATCGAAACGACAATTAACAGTCAGTGCCATTCATTATATCGTTGTCTAGTACCCATAGTACGGTCAGCGTCAAAAGAAAGTGATCACTTAAATACCTTGTCGCTTTACTGTCACATAAGCAATGTCAAACAAGGTTGTCTAATGTGTTAATGCGATAAAGTACAAAAGCCTAGAGCTTAGTATGGGACTAGGTTAATTTGAGTTTGATTGTTGTCTGATATTTATTATAATTATTTATTTATTAATGTCAGAGAATTTAGTATAATAACAATCTCTTCCAGCCCCCTAATTCATAGTTTCGCCGCTCTTTGATCTCGCTCATCACCAAATTATCCGCTGTTTGCGTCATTTGCATCTCGTAACACTATCGTCGTACATACATTTTATTTTCAGCTCTTTTATGTCCTTTTAAGTCAATATATTTTCATTTGCTTTAGAAATAACTTAAAAAAAAATATTATTTTAGCTAACGACTGAAAATAAAAATTAATCACAAAGGCAAATAGAGGTTTCATTATAGATACTTTAGAACTCTCGACTGGAGCTCTGTCTTTCCCAGTATAACCAAGTTACTATTGATATGTTATTTATAGTATTGTCAACGTCACAATAGCTGTTTCTAAAACATGCTCAGAAAGAACGGTTTTCCGATTGAGACACAAATTCGAAAAGTGCCTCAGTTTACTCCTAGGAGTAAAATAACCATATGAAAACACTTTCTGTCCATGTTTATATTGTTTTTTAAAAGTGCTATTGCGTATAAAATCGAAAGGACCATGAAAAAAATCCCGTGTACCCAACTTGTAGGTGGGGGCGTGTGGTGCGGCGTTACATAAACATTTTCTCCGATTTGTCAAAGGTTTTTAAAAATACATGTATTCATGTATTTGTATCATTTCCTCGCATTGTTTGAAAAAAGCATTATAATATACCTCGGCGGAAACGAGGATTTCCTGACTCGTATTTTAACAGGACTCGCTATTGCTCGGCCTGCTAACCACCACGTCAGGAAATCCCTTACTTTAAACGCCTAGGCAATAATGTACTATTACTTACCTACTTGAAAGTACGTAATTGCGACCCAGTAAAACAATACTAGAACAGAACCCCTATATCTCTTGATAATACATTATAATATAATCTATGATTTGTAAGTAGGTACGGGCACTTTTCCAAGTCATGGATCTGCAAGCACCTGAGAGGACCACTGTTGGATAGAAGCGCCGTTTTTTTTTTTTAAGATATTTCAACTGAAATATCCGTACTAAAACAAATTAAGTACAGAGTCGGTGATTATAAGACGACATTCATTAGTGAAATTAACTTCTATTTTCTTAATAAATTAGACCAAATTTTTTAGTCTCTTGGGAAAAACCTGCTTAAAGTAAGAATATAATAAAATATTCATTAAGAATTCTAATGTTAATTTCACTTAAGTTTGGAGCTAAGACTTTTAGGCGCTTGAAAATAGTTATTTTTGCTAAAAGTGAGACAAGATCTTATCCTAGAGTGATTTAGTATTAAGTTATCTGTATTAAAATACCTAGTTAGCCCTCTACAATTGCTGTGCCCTTGCAGGGCGTCACATGGATACCTATTGTTTATTTTCCACCTCATATATGTAATGTGATATGCAATAAAGATTTTGATTTTGATTTTTTATTTTGAGGTTCTTATTAATGCATATAAATGACAAAGTTTAATAACAACCATTAAAGCATACTTGTTGTTCGGATACCGTCATTATCGACTCGTGATCGTAAGGTAAAGGTATCGAATTTGAAAGTGGCCATGTATAGTAAAAAGTTTTTCTAAAGTACCACATCCGATGCTCTTACTGTGAATAAGAAACCCACACTCAAGGGCATGGAAGGGATTAGCTATCGACTATTTTCTCGCCCAAGAAACGAACATAAGATTCAGATCCCGGGTCAATGAAAGAGACACGTTTATTAATAGTTGATCGCTGGCTGTTCACACTGCCGGCGAGAGCTATTTCCACTCATGTGTGAAACAAAAAAAGATAAAAAAAAGATAAAAGATGTTTATTCAGTAACTAGGCCGCACGGGCACTTTTACACGTCAAAAATCTACCAGCGCACCACTGCTGAGAAGAAACGCCGCAAGAAACTCAACAGTAAGTCGTTTTTTACATATTGCTAATGATATTATACAATAATAAACTTAACCTAGCATTATATAAAACAATGAATCTCACATAACACCAAAAAATTATATATTCATGCGTAGCTGAGCAGGAAAATGTGTCAAAACTCAGAATTGTCACAAAACTAATAAGCAACAGTAATATAAAAAAAATATATAGAAAGTATACAAGTTATACTTACCTGTGACGGTGCAAGACAACATGCATAAAAGTTTCGATATATTCTCCTACAGAAACCGTGTCCCCTAGACAATATACAATATTTACATATTTTTTATGACTAAGTTATTATTAAATTATTTAGGTGTTGGCCAAGCATTTTTATCTGTTAGATAGTCTTCGACCCTATAGTAAGCTTTAGACATTAACGACTTTTTCAAGTAAGTTTTAAGTACTGGAAATGGTAACTTTAAAACAACGTCGGGTAATTTATTAAAGAAAAGGATGCATTGACATGAAAGGATTGATTTTTCCCCGTGTGGTTGCCGGGTTAGAATAGGGCCATTCCCTGTCTTCCGGTGGATGTCGTAAGAGGCGACTAAGGGAATAAAGGCTGGTAGCAATTTTAGGCGATGGGCTTGCACCCTGTCACTAATACACTGTTAAACATCTTAGCCTAATTGTGCAAAATGTGGTTACAGAATTAGCAACAAGTTTTTAAAGTTTTTGGTAATTCTGTAGCTGTTCCCAGAGTTGGGTAGACAGACTACCCAACTCTGGGAATAAAGGCGTGAGTTTATGTATGTATGTATGTAAGGATGCATTGACCTACAAATGATTTATAAACCTTAACAACAAAGAATGTAGATCCCGTGTCAATAAAAGAGACACAAATATTAATAGTTGATCGCTATTCGTTGACTGTACTCGCTTCTCGCTCATCGGCGGGTGTGGGAGCGGTGCCATAACCTGCTCAATCGTACAGCGATCGTGTAAGACGGAACATTGCATACAAAATGAGGGTCGGAGTGTTGTTTTTAGGGTTCCGTACTCAAAGGGTGAAAACGGGACCCTATTACTAAGACAGCTGTTCGTCTGTCTGTCATCAGGCTGTATCTCACGAACCAAGGTAGCTAGACAGTTAAAATTTTCACAGATGATATATGTCTGTTGCCGCTAATACTAAAAAACACTAAAAAGATACTAAAAATAGAATAAAATTATTGTTTAAGGGGAGCTCTCATATAAAATACTTGATTTTTTATAGATAATGGTAGGGCACCCTAGCCTAGCGTTACTTTTCGTAGCTGTATATCGTGCGGAAAGATGACGTTTTCGAATTAGTGTATTTTATTTTTCTTATTCGCACTAGTGCCTTTTACTTCGGGCGCGCCCGGCTCAGCGCGGATGACTGTAGGTTAGGCTGGTACTTCTGATGTTTATGCACTCCTAGTATTTGACGATAATTGTAATTTTGGTTTGAATAATTTTATTAAAGTTTAAGTAATTTCGGACTTCGGACAAACACAGATGGACAATTTTTGCAAATGTATTAAACAACGTCGTTTGGCACACGTGCGGAACTGTCATTTTCACTACTGCAAAATGACATACTTACCGCACTTGTATCAAAATGCAAAAAATAAGTATAGCATTGATTGTTTTTTAGTTCAATATTATTCATATTTAGAAACTATATGGTAGTGCAATGTCAGGATTTACATGTTATGACACAACCATGCGAAGTTAATGCACAATACTCAATACTTTATTGCAATTGATAATGTGTACAGGGGGTTATTATGACATAGTAACGCAGTTCTGTTTACGCTGACAGAAAAGGACTGAGCTACTTGTATATAACTGCCATAGCTCTGTCCTTTACGCTCGACGTTAAATGAACTGCACTGCTATGTCATAATAACACCCGGGGGGTTATTAATGACACTAAGAGAAAAGGACAGAGCTATACAACTGCTTTAACCCTTAGGTGCATACGGTATCAAAAATGATACAAGGCTTTTTTTTCGTCTTTTTAATAAAATTCAGATAATTTAATTCCTTGTATTCTTAGACTACATTGTTGTTTTTCCATTTTGTGAGAAGAAGATAATTTTTACTACTTTTTGCATGGAGTATCAAAAATGATACCATTTATGTGTAAAATAATTAAAAATAAAAATAAATGAGTATGATTTTTTTAATTATTTTTCCCGTTATCTAAATGCATTTTTCTATTACATATCTGTTTTTCAAACGAAAATATTAAATCATGCAGCTAAGGGATAATTCTCTTACACTCACCGTAAAATGAACATTACAGTCATGTCGTAATAACCCCCCAGATTGGAATACAGTAATGTTATGTGCATTATGAACCCTGTCGGGCGCACCAACGAGAGAGGAGGACTTATACGTATAGGTATATACAGGGTGTAAGGGACGGCTCACCGAAAACTGAAACCATAGCTTCAGACCATTGTACTGAACTGAAATCCAGTGGAATTTTTCCTGGGAAAACGAAAATTTTCTCGTTGGTTTCAGTTCCCTTACACTCTGTATAATTAGATTGTACAATTAATTGGTTAAAACGTAACGCGCGGAGTATTAACTATTTCTGTTGTCAGAAATGCAGCTGTTTTGTCACTAACGAACGACTTAATGTCGATTAAATTAAGTCGTTCCATTGTGACAATTTTGAAAAAGGATTATTTACATAGCCTCAAGTGTCTCTGAGCCCGTCGGTAAGTATAAACTACCTATTTACACCGATATGACACAGATATGATAGACCTCCACTTATTGTGTTAGATACCTACTCGTGTACGCCTGCGCGACGTCCTCGACGGGCACCGCGAAGAATTATACAAGTTGTAACGACTCGGCCTTTGTTCCTCGACAATTACTTATTCTTTCGCCGCCGCAATTAATGTCTCATTTCGCGGGAACGGCGCGTTTTTTAATTCGCAAGCAAAAAGCTTTTTGTTATGCGATGGTGGGGAAAGGCGGGTGGTTAAAATATGTAAAAACGTACATGAATTATCATTAAATAAGAGTTTCCTAACTAAAATTAGCAGTTAAACAAACAATTTTGATTAAAATACAATTATAGGACCAAACCAGTTTAGTAACACCAAAGAAAAGCTACTCAAATTAAAAGGCTTTGACATACAGAAAGACAGACAGACGAACGTGATATAAATATTAAATAAATTATCATCAAGACACAATCTCACACAAATTAACCTAGTCCCAAACTAAGCTCTAGGCTTTTACTTTGGGTACTAAACAACGATAAACACACTTATATAGAGAAATAAATACTTAAATATGGAAAACATCTGAGACGTTGGAAAAAATACTCACTCAAACCACACAAATATTTGCCCATACCGGGAATCCAACCCGGCACCGCTAGCTTCGTAAGCGGGGTCACTAACGACCTAGGCCAATAACGTCGTCGACATATTATGTCGTCATCAATAAGGGCACAGTTTTTGGCTCCAGAACTTAATGTAGAATAGAATAGAATACAAAAACGTTTATTCAACCAACACATCAACACAGGGGTACATCATAGAAAAGATACAATAAAGTAGAACAATCACTTCTTATCCCCTGACAAGCGACACCATTAAATTAAAAAAGTACAATGAGGATGGTGTGTGCCGAAATGGTCTCCACTCAGCAAAATGGTTGGCATGGGGATGACAACCGGGCTGGTTTTCATTGGATTATGCGCTAAAAGAGGGGTACTTAAAATATCCCATAGGGTCGAAGTGTTTCCGTAAGGACCCCACAGATAAGATAAGATAAGATAAGTTTCAGAAAATGGCTTGAACATGGAGAAGCCTTTAGCCCTGCAGTGGGTGGATGTGGGCTGAAATATAAACTACCTTTTTACTTAATAACTAATAACTCATTATGTATAAACTTTAGAGATAAATTATTTGTACATTTCAATTGATTAAAAAGAAAAGTAACAAAAAACGAGTTCATTTATATGACACCCCATTTGCTAAATAGACAAATAACTTATTCAACCCTTCATCCTACATAGACCCTTCGATTTTCCATACGGAAAATACATCAGGGCAACTTTTGCCTTAAAACCATAATGCTTTTGACAAGATTTATTGTTAAGTAAATAAGAGCCATGATAACATTGACAATATGACAGCACTTCAAAAGCAATCAGGTGACTGCGTAGTAGAATAGATTCCCAGTTGCGTGTGATGATTCACTTCCACTTTAGTTCCGATATTATTGTTATTCTGAGGCTAGCAATAAATGTGTTGTTCCTTTTTTCCTTCAACTTAAATCACAAACAAAGCAAGTTAAATGCCAAGAAAATCCTCAATCAAGTGTCATGCGTCGCAAACCCTTATTCCGTCTCCGAATCTTTACTTTTATTGGATTCCGCCGACTCCGCGCGCTCTAATAAACGTCCTCGATGCGCGTTCCGGAAAGAAATGCAAATAACCGTACAGTTTGTCAGCGAGTTAAGTTAGGTAGCCGGGAAATGGGACAGAGACGAGAATATTTCAAATAAAGCGAGATCTCTGAGGATACTTACTTATCAATGCTTATCTTATTGTTTTAGCCCAGACGAAAGTCTCCGGGTATCTGTGCGTATCTATGGCATCGAAGCTCCCAACGGATGGATCGATTTGATTTGAATGCTAGTTTGCCTACTTAATTCCTCGTCTCATAAATTACCCTGATGTTAAATTAAGAGATAGCGTAACTCCTAAGAATATTAAGGATAAACTAAAATCGTACTTTGTCAATAAGCTATAATGATGTGGGTAGAAGTGTACAAACTTGCACTTGTATTGTAATTACATACATACATACATAAACTCACGCCTTCATTCCCAGAGTGGGGTAGGCAGAGCTAAAGAATTACCAACAAGTTTTAAAACTTCTTGATAATTCTGTAACCACATTTTGCACAAGTAGGCTAAGATGTTTCCCAGTGTATTAGTGACAGGTGGCAAGCCCATCGCCTAACAGTACTACAAGCCTTTATTCCCTTAGTCGCCTCTTACGACATCCACGGGAAGACATGGAGTGGCACTATTCTAACCCGGCAACCACACTGTTTGTAATTGTTAGACATATTTATATTGTAATTTAGAGCGTTCTACCCTTGCACAAGCCCATAAGTGGTTTAGGAGGTGTTCATTTAAATGTAGAATATGTATTTTGTTGCTGTACGATAAAAAAATGTGTTTGGACTGGGGGCCGATTTTTTACTTTCGAGCACTCGAAAGTTTCACTAGGAAGTAATCAAAATCTGACAAATCGTTTTTTGAAATACGAGCGGTAGAATTGAAAACGAATGGTGTCGACTTCTCGTCATTAAATATTCTATCTCTGGTTCTTAGCTATGTCTTATAAACATCTGTTAGGCCGTACATTCAGGGTCAACCACCCGATAGCCAGGTCCACTGTGCGTAGTAGAATACGAGTAGCTACATAGCGGACAAATGTGCTACGGGCTACAGCGTAGCACTCGTGGCATTGATTGCTAGCACTGAATGTGTTAGGCGATATCAACACTCGAAGAAGGGATAAATTATATCGGGGTTTTTTACCTTTAACGTTTTACGATATACTTTTTTTGGCCAACAAACAGAGTTATACGTACATAGTAACACTTACTTTCTGAACCTTAAACAAAACATGCGTCCTGCTCCTCAAAGGTTTCGACTACATAATTAAAGAAGATTGATCATTTGATCTAGATTTTGGTCAAAAAAAATTAGAAAACTACATGTAACTACTTATATGCCTTGCACCTTTTAAACGGGCTTTTCGCATATGCCCCTGAGCGGAATGTATTTGCTAGCGCATGGGCCGCACTGCGAGATGAATGTTTGAGGTACTGCGAGAGTATGGATGCGCGTGTGTCGTCAATTCTCTAATGTGAAATTTCAATTCTATTTTTATTGAATTTCACAGTGCCTTGGTTTTATTTACTTTTATACTCTGCAATTCGTTTGTAATAATAAATAACATCTACACATCAGCACATTAACCCCTCGTATGCGAAAGTGACGATTCAGTCCGACGACGCGACCACGTGACATCAAACCCACACTAATGGCGGCCATACTGTTTTTTTTTATAAGGAACGATTGACTTAACCTACAATCGATTTAAAAAAAGGTTTAAAATAAAATGCGGGTAGGCACGCAGGGCATTGGAACAGATCCGTGCCTACGCAACGTAAGCAAAGTGGTGTTAAAAAGTAATTTGTATGCTTGTATATCTATATGTGGAATTGTGCTCCAAAACAGATGAACGGATTGGGACGAGTATTTTTTAATAGAAATCTATTTGGTTCATTTGGTTGGGCTGATTAAGACTTTGAGTCCTCCTGCCAGGCAAAGGCCCTGCCCTGTCTGTCCATAGTAATCTCTGACCAGTAGCTTTGAAATGCATCTAAGTCGTTCCGTCACTTTTGCCTTGGTCTACCGCGGCGTCGGTAACCATCCTGTGTCACCTACACCTACTCAGATGCTATCTCTTTCCTACGTGGGTAGGGCATAATTCCACTTCAACCGGTAGGTAGGTATTTCCGCCAACTTCGGTTATGCCAGTTTTGAAACGAAGTGTGGTGTTTCACACGTTTAAGTTATCTGCTCAGTAAAGGTTGAGTCCTTACCGTTGTATTGTTTTAACATTTCGTGATAACCATTTTTTTTTTTTAATATTAGTAATACAATCATTTATTCAGACTAACGAGGATTATTGTGTTAGTAATACCAACAGATAGAGTTACTTACGGACTTGTACTGCGGCTCCACTAAGGCAGAGACGAGCGCAGCGGAGCTGTGTCAATATTATCAATAGAAGGCGCATGCGGTCACGTCAAGCGCGCCTTGCGCACGTTAGTTTAGATTCTATTGGTTAATATTGGCACAGCTCCGCTCCGCACGCTCATCTCCGCCTCAGTGGAGTCGCAGCCTAGTGCTAGTACACAGAAGAATATATTTTTTATTTGCCGCACGTGAAGCTTCTAACAGTGCATCACATTATGTGATGCTGCTAAGAGTAGTAGTGGCAATGTGTACGCACCCTACCACTACCGTCTTTAAACAGACATGAACAGCAGTAGCGAAGCGTCCATACAACCCGATTCCCAGCGGCTTCCCTAAAAATTCCTATGCATAGAGTAGGTACCTACTAGGTATACAAACAACAAAACGTAAAACCGAAAGTAACCCGGTGTACTATAGCTTTACCTTGCTTCATAATACGATGAATGAACACGCACTAACGCCGCAATTCAAATTTATTTATTTACCAAGCCGAAATCTATCACTCGCTCGCACCCATTCACTAACCTATATTACTAGAAAGAAACAAGAACAATATTTTCGTATACACGCACACATGCTCAGTTACCTTTTACTACGCGCGCTCGAACTTACACCCACAATTAAAACCGCCATACAAGCCGGTGACTCGGCGCCGGACCTCACTAACAAATTCAAACCAAATGGTATAATATTATAGCGCTACATTAGCTTTAAACTCGCACACAGACACAGCGGCACCTGTGTGAGCACGCAAGAGGGGAAGCACGCAAGTCCGGCCGACGAACTACGGCTTATTGCATCCAATTTTGAACTTAAAGTGCATGCGTTAACTTTCTTTTCCCAAGGACACTCAACTCAACAACCGTCTCTCTCCCCCCTGGCCTCACGACCTTCAACTACTTTTTTGATTTTCATTACGCCATTACTTTCGCGTCCTCGCGCTAATATGCGGTGTTTTGTTTTGATTTATAGTTAAATTTGTGTTATTACTTAACTTATTGTGTTTTATGAGACTCAACTAGTGAAATTTAGCTTGTTTAGTGTTCTGTGAATGTTTTTCTGTTTGGATTGTGTTATTTGCAGATTCGTGGCGACAACGGAGGTTTGTTTATATTTCGTTAAGTACCTAAATATTGTTATTTTTGCTTCGATCTATTTTAGGTTATATTCGTGGTTTGGTTTTTAAATATTTTTGCCTGTACTCAAAGTACAAACGGCCGCATTGGTGCAAATTGAGTGTTATCTTACAGATTACCTACTTAATGAACAAACATGTTTTTCAAAGTTATCCTTTGGAAATAAGAAACATGTCATTAAGTTAGGATTAGGACGCGCTCGCCCAGACATAAAAATTGATTATAGGCGTAGAGATGGATTCTTCAAACATTTCCACAGCGAATTACAAATACAATTGGCTGACTGGCAGCTGCAAATTAAACAAATTATTTTGCTATTCATCTTTGCTGTTTTCCGATTCTAGCAGTGTTTGGAATCGAACAGGTTTTGCAGATATTCACAATTTATATAATTCAGTTAGGGGACGCAGGACTTAGAAAAAATTTCGCCAAAATTGTATCATTATGACACCTAATTTAAATGATTTTATCGTATAGAACACGTTGAAATAAGCATGTTTTACTTGAAAAACTTTTCTCTAAAATCAAAATTGGCCGAGTTATAGGGGTTCAAATGTTGGTCATTTTCAAGGCGTCAGGGACTTAGAAAATTTTGATGCTTGAAAATTATGTCAATATAAGGTCTATTTATGATGATTTAATTGTTTAGAATATACTAAAACAAGCATATTTTTTTAAACAAACTTCTCTAAAATCAATTATTACTGAAACATTACGGTTTGAATTAAAGTACGTAAAAAAAATAGGTTATGTTAGGTTAGTTTTTATATATTCCCGAAGGGCAAACCGCCCAGAAATAGGGAAATAAATTTGTATTTTTTCTAAGATTTAATCTTAATAAGCACGAAAAAGGCAAGAAAAAAAAACTTATTCTATTTTCTATAAGTAATTCAGCTAGAAAACATGCTCAAAGCGAGAAACATATACGGAGTTGTATATTATTACATGAGTTTGGTAACAGTAGAATTTAAACTTTTTTTGGTAATAATTTTGAGGCCCACAATCGTAAGTGGAACGTAATCGAAATTTATTGAAACGTTTAATTGATACGGTAGTACTACTTGGAAAGCAAGAATTGCCTTTCCGCGCACTTTTAACGCACGCGACACTTCAGCACTGCTTTTTGAGAACTAGAAAGACGACATCCATTTTTTAAGGTATGTTTTTTTTATGTCACGGAAGGGGCAAACAAGCACACACGCCATACACCTTTTTTTTGCTCCGGCTTGCCTATTTATTTACGTGACGCTTCGCCACTGATGAACAGGTTTCCCACTGTATCGGCTACTGAATTTACAATGAGGCAATGTCAAGCGGAATCGTGTGCAGACTTCTTGTACAATTTAGCATTGGCAACTTGGCATTGGATTGGTAGGGATTTTTATTTAAAGCCATCGAACATTCGACATTCACACACATAACCGCGTGCATAATAATTTATTTCTGTTCCTTTTATATTTTATATTATTTATATGTTATATTTTACTTACCGCCAATAAGACTGTACCGTAAACCTAAGAGTAGCTATTAACTCCACTTGTTTCCGCGGTGGGGCCCTGGAGATTTGTATTACAGGATCACTCCTAGTTCGGACTCCAGTCCCTCACAAAGGTTTATTTATTTAAGTTGTTAGGCTTATGTAAGTTATTCCCATATTATCCTGTGTATTATTATTATTATTTCACATTTTACGAATAAAACTTTTGTTGCGTTTAAATATACGTATAATTCAAGTATTTATTGTTTAGACAAACTATTCAGACAGGTAGTGTTGTCAGGCGTGTATAAAGTCTAGTGACGTGAAAATAACGATGTTTAATTATCGACTTGAACTCCATGCCTATCAAGCCAATTAAACTGTCTACTATGTGTACTAAATAAAATATCAGATCATTACAAGTGAAAACATTAATTACTGTAACGAACAGGTAACTATTTTTGGTATCCCACAATCTGTTAGCTTAATTAAAGTAGAAATTGTATCCTTTGTCACTCATGAACCTGAACTAGGGACTTCCGTTTGCTATTAATTTGTCGATAACTTACAAGTAAGTAAATATGTATCAATAGTACGTTTCAAGAAATGTATAACTTATTTTGTAAATGCATAAAATAAATGCCAAGTCTGTGAATTTGTAATCGAATATTTAAAACGAGTACAAAACATACTTTTCATTCATAAATATCGTACCCTGATATTTATAAATCTCTCAAAAAAATTAACGACATACTTTAATTAGTGTCAATTACTAGTTTGTATTTACTATCTCAGTTATAACAAAGTTATACTACTTATACGATAAGAAAACAGTTAGATCGTACCATTGAAATAAAATGCATTTGATAAGAATTATCTTCACCTAATGCTTAATGGGGGTTTTCAACCAAAATTAATAGAATCTCCTTCCAAGTAAAAGTCATCCATTAAAATGTGATTTCACAACTCGTAATATATTTTAAACTTGTGATCCATACCTCATGCAAACCGACCCAAATTACAGTGGAACAACAAAAATATCAAAACACAAGGGAGATTTTTTATTATGAAAATACGCTTCCATTCATTTTAGGATAAAGGTTTTTACGGGGCGAATTAAAGCGACGATTTCGCTTTTAATTACTTTCTTAATGATTCATTTCAGCATTTCCAGCCGACGGTTAAAATTTGTTGGAATTGGATTTATGTTTCTGTTTTTATAACATTTTAGATTCGTGTTTCATTGTATGACTATGCTTTGATCGTGACTTTTCCTAAACTGTGTTTCTCGTTGCTTCTTTTAGGTATTTTTGGGAAAAAACAAGTTTATATACTTAACAGTTTTTGATCTTGTCCGAAACTGAGTTCTCGATTGTATAATAGGTTATAGATAAATAATCACAAACCTTATGCAGGGTCCGTCCGGGTTGGTACAACCATCATATTCATTAACCAACCGCCAAGCAGCAGTGTTCGCATTGTTGTATTCCGCTTTGGGGATAAGACAGTCGGGGAAATGACTAGCATAGAGGCATTCCATCTTAGTCCTCAGGGTTGGCAACGCATTTGTAGTCTTAGGATTGCGGTCTTGTGAATGCGAATGTCTATGGGTCTCAGTTTCCACTTACCATCAGGTGGCCTGTGTGGTCGTTTGCCTTCCTATGCGACAAAAAATAATAATTGATTGTCTATAAAGACGGTTTACAGACGATAATTTTACGTGATAACGTAAATAATGCTTTACAAGCCGAACGCTTAGGCCGACCGTGCCTCTCTAACGCTTGTTCCGCGCTCTCGCTTGCACACTCGGCTCACGCGGAACGTGACAATGAGTCACAGTTTTTCGTGCGTGCAGCCGGCGTTCATCGATTTATACGTTATCACGTCAAAAAGTTATAAAGAGAAATATATATTTAAATATTTATACAAATCAAGAGCCAGGAACGAAGCGAAGCCGATCTGCTACGCCTCGCTTCATCAATACTACCATACAATGTACCATTAAATTTCCATTGCATTTTCAGAGTTACAATTTTGTGAGTCACAAGTCAAAATGACTTACAAATTATGTTAAAACTCCCCAGAAAATTTAAGACTGTCAAATCTTAATCGACTGTTAGTCATAAGTTTTGTCAGCCGTCAAATCTCTTATCGTGTGTTATTTTGTAGGTGTACTCCGCGCTAACGGAACTCCAAGAGACAAACATACTGTTTTTTCACAAGCTTTTAACACATCTGCATGGATGACGCAGCAGAGCTTGAAAATCAGCGCCATCTGAGAGTTACACCCACTTTAGTGTATTTTAAGACAGTTTTAAGTTCATGTTTCCTGTTATTTTTTCTGTTATTCTCTTATTATTATTATTTAACAATAATTATATTTTTACATACATACATACATACATACCTTCACGCCTTCATTCCCAGAGTGGGGTAGGCAGAGCTACAGAATTACCAACAACTCAATGAATATATAATATTCAATTATATTTTTCATTATACATAATAAGATTCCTCTATTAGTGTGTCCATAAGCAGTCGGGAATTCCTTTCCATCATCAGAGGGGTTACCATGACATGGCTAAACAATTAAGTACAGAACGAGCGAAAGGGATAGAACTATGGCAGCATTATACGGCTGTCTCTTTCCCTCACCATAAACTGATCTGCATAACTATCATGGTAATCCCCCAGGTGACCATCGGACTCATTGGCTTTCTCTGGCATAATATAATTAATTACTCTTATTTCCAGAGCCCCAATTTTGTGACACTAACGAGTCTGAAATAATGAATACAATTTACCGAAGCGGATTGTGCAAGTATTAACACGTACATTTCCAGGATGTGCCGGGCTCGATGCATCCATTAAAGTTCAGACAGAAATACTAGGGAGATGTTTTAATGATCCAGAGCTGAGGTACGAGTAGGCTCCGTGATTAATAAGTTTGTCTCAACTTTTATGAAATTGTAAAAGAATTAGAATTCGATGCAAATGAGATAATACCAAAGAGATTGGAAAAAACGCTCCTCGAATAAAAATTATATAACTTTTTGTTCTAAGAAAAATTTATTTAAATTAGCCTTAGAAATATGTAATTCCATTATTTGTTTATCAAATCAACAATTATCTTCTTACTTTTACTTTTATATGACTGACTATGTAGTTGGTATGTCTCTACCATAACTACTTCACCCGGGCACGGGTAGCGATGCCCTTAGCGGGGGGCATGCTGAACCCTAAGTTAGAGGTGCGGTGGTGGTCGCACCTCTGGAGGGGTGCCTCCGTCGGGAGTCAGGCCGGTCGAGCGCAGCTCGGCCGGCTGAGTGTCTTGAAGGACTTCGTTTTCTTCGGTTGCTTCCAAGTGTTCGGTTTCTTCGGTTGCTTGAGTATGTTCGGTTTCTTCGGTTTCTTCGATCTTCTCGATCCCTGCAGTGATGCTATGAGGCTCAGGTCCGGATCTGGGGGGGCGGCCGCGACGTCCCTGGCGCCGAAGCTTCTTGCGGTCTTCAGTGCCCTCATCCACTGCGAGTTGGATGGGATCGGTGGGATCGAGCAGGATGTGCTTGGGGCGCCTGACGGGTGCCCCGAGCGCAGCGAGCACGTCGGGATCGGACGGGGTGAGTTGGGGAGTGTAGGAGGTGGCACGGACGATGAGCGGGTTTGGGTGGTGTGGGCCTTTATCAAAGAAGCGCCTAGACGCGTCCTTGATAGTGTGCCTAATCGACGGGACGCCGAGGTCCCTGTGAAGGTCCGCGTTGCGAACAAACCAAGGGGCCCCCGCGACCGATCGGAGAAGATTGTTCTGAAATGTCTGTAGAGTGTTTATGTGTAAGTCGTGAGCTTGTGCGAATGCCACGCTGGCATATGTGAAAACCGGTCGGATACATACTTTGTATAGTGTTAGTTTGTTGCGAGCGCTAAGTTTGCTGCGACGGTTGAGCAGGGGACCGAGACGACCCTTGATCATCTTGGCCCTGTTGAGTACTATTTGGATGCGCTTACTGAAGCTCAGGTGTCTGTCCAGGGTCACGCCGAGGTATTTGACCTTTGGTGACCAAGGAATGGGTCTATCGAAAAGAACGATATTCTCAAGGTGGAAATGGCGGAGGGTCGGGTAAAACCAGACAGCCGCACTCTTCTCGGGGTTAACCTCTATCCTCCAGAGTTTGAACCACCGACGTAGGTCGGTGATCGCCTCCTGGAGGTAGCGCTGGATGACGGAGGCGAGTTTGTGGGTGGTGAAGAGTGCGGTGTCGTCAGCGAATAGGGCGAGCTGCACGTTGGGATGGCGCGGGATATCATTAGTGTATAATGAATAGAGGATGGGAGGGAGCACGGACCCTTGCGGGACCCCGGCTCTGATAGGATGGGGGCGGGAGAGCGAGCCTTCCACTCGGTAGCGAAAGCTTCTGTTACTGAGGAAGCCCCTCAGTATTAGGACTAGCCCAATGGGCATACCCATAAGCTGAAGCTTATAAATAAGCCCATTGTGCCAGACCTTATCAAAAGCCTTCGCTACGTCGAGGAAGATAGCGCCCGTGGGAATTCCTCTCGCGAAGGTGGAGAAGCCATCCAGTATGTGCTCCGTGAGGCGGTGCACCTGGTGGACGCATGAGTGTCGGGCTCTGAAGCCGAATTGCTCGTCGATGAGGATCGAGTTGGAGCTCAGGAAGGAGTGGATGCGGGATAAAAGGACCCGTTCATACAGCTTGCCCATGGTGTTAAGTAAGCTAATAGGACGATAGCTGGAAGGCTCGGGGCGTGGTTTACCCGGTTTGTGGATACCGATCACCACTGCGGTTTTCCACGCCTCGGGGAAGTGACAGTTGGACATGCAAGCGTTAAAGATAGCTACAAGGAAGAGAAGTAGAGCGGAGGGAAGCAGTTTGAGAATATCGTTCGGAATGCCGTCGGCACCCGGCGCCTTTCTCGGTCGCAGAACCCTGATCAGATCCTGAACCTCCTCGAGTATTACGGGAGGGAGAGGAGGGTCGGGAGGAGGGAAGGAGGCACGCCTGTGTACTTCGGAGTCGACCCAAGTAATATGGGCCTCGTCCGGGTACAACGTGCTGGGAGAGCACTGCGACTCGAGGCTGGCGGCAAGGACGTCGGCCTTGTCGCCGTCCTCGAACGCAGGGCCGGAGTTGTCGGGATGGTTTAGAGGGGGCATAGGGGAGGCTGTGTCGGATTTCCAATAAGCGGTGTGGCTCGGTTCGATGTCGGATAACAGATCGTTCCAAGAGTCGTTTCTCAAAGTCGCGACGCCGGTTTTGACCTGGTTTTGAAGCGCACGCAGCCTAACTCTATTCTGTTCGGTCGGGTAAGAGTCGTAATGTCTGGTCGCGGCGTTTTTGGCCCTCACCAACTCCCTCAGCTCTCGAGTGAGCGGGGGACGTCTGTCCCTATAGGAGGGCACGACTTTCGCGGAGCATTTTAGCACTGAGCTGAGGTGATCGGTGAGAGCCCCAATCGCCTTGTCCGCGTCGTCGGTACTCGTCAGAGTCTCTGTTAGGTCAGTGAGGTCGGTCGGGTCGTCTTGGAGTCTGTCCTTGACGACCTTCCAGTCCGTGATAGTCTTGGTCTGGGGGAGCGAGTCGGAGGGGAGGCCTAATGTTACAACAAGAGCAACAATTATCTTCATCATATGTTCCTCTATTTGTGTCCTTACGCAGTGGTTTCTATCGGCTAAGCAATTCAGAATAGAACGAGCGTAAGGGATAGAGTTATTGCAGTAACACTGCTGTCTCTTTCTCTCAGCGTAAACTATGTACATAACTATCATGGTAACCCCCAGGTGACTATCGGACTCACTTGCTTCCTCTGGCACAATAGATTAGATACATTTGATTTTCAGAAAAAGCTAATAATTGTTTTCTATTATTAATTAAAATATTTGTTTACTAACAAGGAAGGGTACCCAACTGTCCGACTCCGATTTGATTCATTTTGATATATGTTATAGAGTAGTCTAAAATAACGGACACGTATTTTTTTTAGCTTCCCAATCTCAACCTGTTAGGAGAAAATGGCCTTCAAAGTACTGAAAATTGACCAAACCTTCTAATTTCTGAGAAGAGATTTGTTCAAAAAAATTGATAATTAATTACTGATTTCGTTATATGTTGGAGAACATGAATAAAGAATGGGAATGTGTTTTGTCATTTCACCACAAACTCATTTTTTATGTAAAAAAACACATGTCAAAGTTTCATAAATTTCGTCGCTACACTCACTTCCTTATGGTTACTTCGTCACTTCCTTACTCGATATAACAATTTTCAATACAGTTTTTGCAAAAGACATCGCTTATCAAAAACTGTTTGGGGTGCTTGTAACCAAAATCATTATTATTTCCGCAAACTGCATTTTCGGCACAAAATAATATTTTCTTCAGAAAGCATTAATTCACAATCGGGAATCAGGTCAAAAAATATTTGACATAAAATAGTTCTTGGTAAGTTTAGTAAAATTAGTAAGGATAACTTCTTTTTCACAATATTAACCTGAAATAAAATACAAAAAAAATCAACCCCGCCATAACCAATTTGATTTGAATAACAATTAAGCATATGTATGAGTATACTTACATCATAAAGTGAAAATAATGTAATGACTCATCAGATACATATGGGTTTACGTTTGATGTCAGAATGTTCATCACTGTACTATAAACAGTATGGTATAGTGTGTTTGGAGTATTTAAAGTCATCTTTTATTTAGGTACTTTAAATAGGTTTTTGTTGGTTGTAGGTTGAAATTGATGATACGACAACGGCAATGAAAAGAATAAAAAGTTCAGTTACTTTTTTTTATAATGTAAACGCAATTGGTGGCAGATGTAAAATAAACAGTATTTTCAAAGAATAGTTTTATTCACTGATTATATTACTTAATTGGGCAGAGGTTACCCTTGCAATCGATATCAATCAGAAATAATAATCAGAATGATGGGTAGCTCGCTTATATAGGCTGGCTTGTCATTCCCCACCCCTCTGCTTGGCTGAGTGGCGTGACGCAGTGGTGGGGCGATGACGTGGCTTTGGCTGGCTTTGGGCTGGCAACACTTAGGCGTTACACTCGGCCGTCCTGCAACAATTGCTCCCGCAATAGGAGAAATAACCATATTAGTTTTTAGTCAAAGAAGATATAGCAGTTTAATATGGGGTAATCTAACTTTCTAAAAGGTCAATAAGGTCCTCAGTCTCTAGCTGTTCATCTGTACTACTCTCACTATCAGTCATGGGCGCTACACTTGCATATTGTCTGATAGCATCTGCTGATACAAGACCCGTGAACTTTTTGTAACCTCGTAAGCCTTTTATACTTCTAATTTTGTACCTGTCTTGGCCTAGGACTCGCACAATTATGTAAGGACCTGAATAAATATCATCAAGCTTGGAATTGACTTTGCTAGCACTACTAACTGGAGCCTGTCTCCAAAGCACAAGGTCTCCTTTCCTATAAACAACACAGTTTTTCCTCTTCTTGTCATACTGTTGTTTCATCCTAGCACTAGCCAGTTTGTTTCGACTGACAGCCCTCTCACGCCTATTTCGTACAGGCTCTGTAACCTGTCCTGGAATAACAATATCGCATATCGACCTACCTGCCCGAGCAAACATCAAATCATATGGTTTATAACCTGTTGAGGCATTGGACGTATTGTTAATACCCCACACCACATTAGGTAAGCTATTGTCCCAATTGTTACCTGCCTCACTGGGTTCAGTTGCCCTTAATGCATCTAAAATTGTACGATTCGTTCTCTCTACTTGCCCATTTGCCCGTGGGCAAGCAATAGTACACAAGGTATGTCTAAACTGTTTGTCAGTAGCAAACCTTTTAAAGTACCTACTAGTAAAAGCCTTCCCATGGTCAGATACGACACGTTCAGGAACACCAAACAAACTAAAAATCTTATTAAGGGCGCGAATGGTCTCTACAGAGTTCACTGTGCGGGTAGGCTCCACAATAACAAACTTTGAAAAGGAATCTGTCACTACCAGCATATACTGGTAGCCTTTTTTAGTTTTACAAAAAGGTCCAAGGTGGTCAATATGTATCATTTTCATGGGCTCCGTTGGTTTAGGTATAGGATGTAATTTTCCTGCTTTCTTCCCATATTCACCCTTTCCATACGCACAGTGAAGACAGCATGAGACATATTTCCTAATAAATCGCGACATTTTTGGGAACCAGTAATCGGATTTAATAAGTTCAGAACACCGTTTCAGACCTACGTGCCCGATGTCATCATGGTGCATCTGTACAATTTTCCAACGTGCAAAATCCGGCACTATAAGGCGGTTACCGTTAAGTGTTTTACGGTAAAGTCTGTTATCAATTAAAGCGTAATTGTTCACTATATCAGAGTCCGTACAACCACTATTTATTAATTCTATCACTTTATTGAGTTTTTTTTTTTTTTTGCCCCCGCGGCGACTTGAACAGCTACTACCGCAGGGATATGGCTTCCACGTGAAGTGATTTCGCCAGTGTCAAGGTTTATATGAGTATAAAACACAATCCAATCTTCTCTAGGAAGATTGGGGGCAACGTTGTACGGTGATTTGTAGGTCAGAGGTCAAGATAGTTTTAACCTCTGCACCACTGCGAGTCCACTTGAAACGAGAAGAAAGATGCCAGATACACGAAATAAGTCCAAGTCTTCAATCACTGTGCGACACTAAGGCATAAAAAGTACAAATCACTATCAGAAAAGAACTTTGAACACCTAATTACCCAAAAATTAAAGTCTAAAACAAATTACACGTCCGCCATCTTTTAACGTTGCAAATGGCCCCTTTATTGAGTTTATCGTCTTGCCTTTGAACTATAGTAAACCAATCTGTCACTTCGAGACGGTTGACATTGACACTGTCTATGACCGGTGCGAAACGTTCGGATACACGCTCCATGGTAGATTGCGTTTGTGATATGATAGGGTTTAAGTCCACAGGGTTTCGACTCAGTGCGTCTACATGTCTCATTCGTTCACCCGGTCTATAGTCAATGTCAATATCAAAATCCTGAATCAGAAGCCACCAACGTGCAATTCGTGGAATTAAATCGCGCTTCGTTAGTGTGGCGCTCACCGCCGTACAATCTGTGACTACCCTCACTTTCTTTCCGAATACATATACGCGAAACCTACGCAAAGATTCAACTACCGCTAACGTTTCTAGCTCATAGCTATGATAAACGCTTTCCTCTCGAGTTGTGACTCGGCTGAAATACATAACAGGGCGCAAAGTGTCATCAGTTTGTTTTTGAAACAGTATGCTAGCGATTCCTAACTTACTTGCATCCGTGTGAATTTCCGTTGGCAGTGAGGGATCATAAATAGCTAAGACGGGTTTATCGCAAAGCTTTTGTTTGAGCTCATCGAAACTTTGTATTTGTTTTTCACCCCACGTCCATGAAGTATTTTTTTTTGTGAGTTCAGTGAGTGGCCTTGCTATGGTGGCAAAATTAAAGATAAATTTGCGAAAATAACTACAGAGGCCTATAAATTGCCTTATCTCGTGCACATTACTTGGGACTGGAAACTGAGATACAGCTGCCAACTTAAATTCGCCCGGTTGTATACTATTCGGAGAAATTGTATGGCCTAGATAGGTTATTTCTTTCTGCAAGAATGAACATTTACTCATATTTAATTTTAAGTTTTCAGCCCTTAATTTACTAAGTACCTTCTTAAGCAACTCAATACCTGATTCAACGTCAACGGATGGTAGTAATATGTCATCTAGAAAGGCTAGAATTTCTTCGTCGCCTATCGATTCGACAATTTTATTTATTAAACGCATAAACACAGAGGGGGCATTTGCCAGGCCAAAGGGTACCCGCATATACTCATAGTGACCGAAAGGTGTTATAAACCCTGTTTTATGTGTATCTTCGGGGCTTATATTTACTTGATGGTAACCTTGAGCCATATCTAAACTAGTGAAGTAGTTTTTGCCGGCTAATCGAGATAATTGATCGTCTACATTGGGCATCGGATATCGGTCACGGATAGTAACTGCATTTAATGCTCGATAATCAACACATAAACGATACTCTCCATTTTTCTTTTTAACGAGTAAAACTGGTGACGCGTAACTTGATTCTGACTCTTTAATTATTCCTGCACCTAACAAATCAAAGATCTTAGACTTTAGAGCATCTAGTTCGCTATGAGAGAGTCTATAGGGACGATAGTAAATAGGTTGTTCGTTATTTAACTTTATCTGCATCTGGACTAAAGTGGAACAACCTAGGTCATTTGTATCGTGTGCAAAACAATCGCTATACTCTGAAAGTAAACAGATTATATTTTTACACTCAGTATCATTCAATGGGCCTATATTTAGATCTATTATTTTCACTCCACCTATCTCCTGTGTATCGCTCGGCTTGGCTAGACTAATGCATGAAATATTGTTGGCTAATAAAGGCAAAGAATTGGCAATTGGACTGACCTGGGCTTCTTCGCAACTCTCAGCACGTAGCAGGATGGTTCCCTCGCTCCACTCCACATCCTTGTTGCCGGTGTTGACCACCTTAAGGTAGCCTGCGCTGCCACGAAGCAGAGTAGC
The DNA here is from genome assembly GCA_927399475.2 of Acleris emargana. Taxonomy (NCBI): domain Eukaryota; kingdom Metazoa; phylum Arthropoda; class Insecta; order Lepidoptera; family Tortricidae; genus Acleris; species Acleris emargana. The sequence continues at coordinate 616,631 of OV656851.1, forward strand.
TGGCAGCGAGTAGGTGACTCCATGCAAGTCAAAGTGTCGAGCTGGCGTGATCACGTTGTTTTCCAGTTGGTTGCCAACTATGTGAACCTTGATGATAGAAGTTCCGGGTGGCAAACATTCCTTGGCCGCCGTGGTGACTTCAAAGCGTTGGTTTTCGTCAAACACATCCATGTTTGTCATAAAATCATGTTTGCTGATCTTTAGGGTGGCAGTGCCATTTTGGACTATCAAAGATACGCCTTCATTATTTATGACAGGTTGGCCGATCAATAAATTGATCCCGTTCATGTTGACGTCAGTGAGGTGGGCTTTGCAGGGTATATCAAGGCCATCAAGTTGGAGTCTGAATTCTACTTCACCCTTGCTCTGAATGCTATCACCATAAAACCCCTTCAATGTGACGTACGACGGTTGCACTTTTAGGTTGAGAAGCTCTGCGACTTCTTGATTAAGTATGTTGACTTGGCTACCAGTATCTATATATGATTTTACGTAGATACCATCGATCCGCGCGGTCTTTATGTAGATATCGTTGTAGCTTTGAATCAACTTCACTTCCTTAATGCCACTCGCAGCCTTGTCACTGGTGTTGAGGTTATCTGGACAACGAAATGCAATGTGGCCTTTCGCACCACACTTGAAACAGGTGCGTTGGTCCGGAACAGGACAATTTCGTACCAAGTGTCCAGTCTGCTTACAGCGAGGGCACGGGTCTGTCTCCAAGTTGACAGGTGTTTTCTTTTCCGTTTGTAGTCGGGTACTTTCCTTGTGGGTCGTGCGAGTGAATTCAGTGGAATGATACGGCGCACGATAATCATCCAAGGCAGACAGGAAGCCTTCATATAATTCCTCTGGTCGGACGCACTGGAAAGCCCTTGCATTCGATTGTAGTGCTAACGGTAGGCCACGGATAATGCACGATACTGTGGCGACGTTGGGTAGTTTGCAACGATGACACATAGCAATTTTTTCTTGATAATACTTGGTCATGCTTTCATTCGGCAGTTTTTTTCTGCCTAGCATTTCTTCTAGTATATTGGAGTAATCTCGATGTTTTGGAAATGCTCGAATTATCATCTCTTTCCATTCTTCCCATGTGTGATCGTACTCTTCGAGGCGATTATACCACTTACGAGCTTGGCCCCGCAGCTTGTCTTGAAGGTGGAATGATTTTGTTTTTTCGTCCCAACCGTGGATATCCCCTAGTTGATCAATTTTCCTCAGCCAAGTCTGAACGGTGCAGTCCTCGTTTTCAGGGTCAAACTCCGGGATCAATGATGCACCTCGATGATGTTTCGTTCGTGAGAGATCTGGTATGTCATTTTCTAAGCCTTGCATAGCTCTTTGCACCTCATGAGTCAAAAGACTTTTAAGAATTTTTCTCGCGGGTGGCGTAGATGTTCCGTCGCTTCCACTTTGGTGGTAATGAAGATCCAAATCCACATCGTCAGTGTCGGCCACGTGCTCAGCGTCTCAATCAGGTGGTCGTGGTCGTTTATTTGCAGCCGATCGCGTCTTCATTGTAAGCGTATGTTAGATGCTACTCTTCTGAATTGTAAACGCAATTGGTGGCAGATGTAAAATAAACAGTATTTTCAAAGAATAGTTTTATTCACTGATTATATTACTTAATTGGGCAGAGGTTACCCTTGCAATCGATATCAATCAGAAATAATAATCAGAATGATGGGTAGCTCGCTTATATAGGCTGGCTTGTCATTCCCCACCCCTCTGCTTGGCTGAGTGGCGTGACGCAGTGGTGGGGCGATGACGTGGCTTTGGCTGGCTTTGGGCTGGCAACACTTAGGCGTTACAATAATAAAAAAAACCGCCAATTGTTTTTTTTTTTTTTCAGAAGCATGAACCATGAGATCATGGACCAAAAAGTTTTTAAGCAAAAAAATAACCATAAGGAAGTGAGTGTAGCGACGAAAATTATGAAACTTTGACATGTGTTTTTTTATATAAAAAATGAGTTTGTGGTGAAATGACAAAACACGTCCCCATTCTTTATTCATGTTCTCCAACATATAACGAAACCAGTTATTAATTATCAATTTTTTTGAACAAATCTCTTCTCAGAAATTAAAAGGTTTGGTCAATTTTCAGTACTTTGAAGGCCATTTTCACCTAACAGGTTGAGTTTGGGCAGCTAAAAAAAATATGTGTCGGTTATTTTAGACTAATCTATAACATATATCAAAATGAATCAAATCGGAGTCGGACAGTTGGGTACCCTTCCTTGTAAGTAAGTCTTCTACGGTTATTATTATGCCTACAATTTTCTACTTTTCGGATGCTATTAAAAGGACTTAAATTTGATAAAAACCGGCGAAGTGCGAGTCGAAATCGCACACGAAAGGTCCCGTACCATACTCTATAAAAAAAACACATTTGTTGTATGGGAGCCCCCCTTAAATATTTATATATTCTGTTTATATTATTTATGTATTTGTTGTTGTAGCGGCAACAGAAATACATCATCTGTGAAAATTTCAACTGTCTAGCTATCACGGTTCGTGAGATACAGCCGGGGGACAGACAGACGGACAGACGGACAGCGGAGTCTTCGTGATAGGGTCCCGTTATTACCCTTTGGGTACGGAACCGGTGCTAACACACTGATCCAGTTAATTCACACAATGTGATGAAAGTGCGGACTTCCAATACATGCGAGGTAGCTAATTATGCTAATATTTGAGCAGTGAGCATTTGTTTGTGTGGACTGATTTATTTGAGTTGGCACAAACCGGCTACCTTTTATAGGTAGTAATTGGACAAAATCGAATGGTTATTGTGCTAAAGATAAAATACAGATTACTAATAGTTTTTGTATGATAACTGTTTTATTTACTAACCTACAAAATGTGTAGTTTTACCTTGGGGTAACCTTCGAGGAGGAAAGATGGCAACTTAGAGGATGTCTGCTGAAAGTAAATGTTACTCGAATGGTTTAATTTTTCTGAGCGTTATTGTCTAATACTAGTAAGATGCGTCATTAAACACAAAATACCACTCCTTCAACGACATTTCCAAACGGCAGTATAATTTGTATCCAAGCCTAAATGTCAATTCAGAGTGAAACAGTGTCTTTCATTACGCCGTTACCAACTTATTATTTGCGGATGGCGAAATCTGGAACTAACACAATCACAACCAAGTTTGGTTTAGCTTAGTCACATGGGGCGCTGAGATTGGCAGTAAGATTAAGTTTGCGGCTATACTTTCTTTCGGCACTTCTTAACAGATCGTGTGCCCATAAATAAAGGCATGGACACATCCAATTTTATCGCGGGACACTCGGCCACCCGTCTTGCGGAATGGGCTCGCTGAATTACTGCCCTATTGTAGCCCTTTCGCGGGGAGTAAGTAGGGTAGACGAGACGCGAGGCGACCTTGAGCAATTGGGATAGATCAAAAAACAATCACGGTTTCTACATTCTAATTAGAAAGAATAGGTAATTTTAAGAGACCAATTTCACTAATTTTGTATTTGACCCAATAGTTATGTTTTAATATCTTTTTTTATTTAGCAGATATTTTATGGATGACAAGACTATTTTAAATTTGGGTTGGCATTTTCTAATAAATTACAACAAGTAAATGATATCTAATTATGAAGTTATTATAATATATTAATAAAACATACTATTTGAAGCGGTTTTCGTCTAACCGTAAGATACACCTAGGAGGGCTTCAATCCAAAAACGAAAGCCAAACAAAGGTCAAATATACTTTTGTTGAAATGTCCAAAATAGATAAATATTTCAAAAACTTAATAATGCAGAACGGCTTTAAAACCCTATTCCTCAAAATGGTTTTCGAATTAGAGTAATTTAAAAAATATGAAAAATCCCAATTGCTAACTACAATTTGTAGATGAAAACGGAATTGGTTTTGATTAAAACAATCAGCAGCACTTCGTTCATCTAAACCTCCATCCGTTTAGCTACTGTTAGGGAATAAAGAAAAAACTGATTCAGAAATCTTTACATACGTTCTCATTTAAGCAGCTATGCAAAAATTATACGTTACCTTTTTTTTAACTAATTCGAAAACTGCATTATGCTAGCCTGTGTAATCGCTTACCTGTTTCAGTCTATAAACAATACTCTTCGTGAGCTTCGTTTGAAGTTTAACGTCTGGAATGTCTGATCTAGCTCTTCACCCGGGGAGGCACCGCGTGTCATTGTGGCCGTGTCGTCACAGGTATTGCGGTTTTCGGTACAGATTTGACCTTCACCTGCTTCATATATGATGCATAGTATCCTAAATGTGCTTAAAATGATGGCAGGTGTTTTCTTTTCAGAAAAAACACGAATCCCACGTAACAATTTATTTCAAAATTTATAGATATTTTGTAGACGTCTTTAACAGTCAGGAGAGAAAGAAATGAGATGATGTTCAAAATTGCTTTAATTAAAGGGAGAGCACAATACTACACTCAACACTACGTTTCAGTGCGATACTATCTTACCATTTCCATTCGAAGGTCTTAGTAACATCGCTAAAAATAATGAAATGTATACAACAGGAATAATTTCAAAATGACTACAGGTAAAACTGTACCTTTTCACGTAACTGCCTAACTTTTAATATTAATTTAAATCAAATACCATAATAAAAAGGGATTCTAATAGCGAAGGGGAGTTTAACGTCCAGCTGGCCCACAATTAAAGCTAACAGGCAGAGCCGGGCGCCGCGCCGATGCGCTATAAAGAGGCTTCGCCCAAGCTTCAGCCTTTCTGCTAGTGAAGGAACGATGATTTAATTATAATATCGATATCGATAAGAAGTGTGAAGTTTGTCAGACCTCCACTTTTTCTCTATGGTTCAATGTTTAAAATAGGAGCACGAAAGTTTTCTAGCAGTGTGTGTAGCAGATAGCTATCAAAGACAAGCCTTGTAAGAACTTTGATGAATAAGTAATCGCAATTATTGATATTATATGACCGCCCATTTTTATAAAACTGCCCTTCACCCGCACGGTAGGTACCTATAATTCTTTTTCAACGTATCAAGCACTTATTTAGTAACTACTTATACCTATTTAATCAATAAGATAAGGCTTAAATAACTTTTTGCAAGTGAAAAACATGTCAAGATCAAATTAAACGTGCTTTAAAAAAAATATGTCTTTACTGTAACGCTCTCTGTATAATTAACGCATGCTCGACAACGTTATATGGACTCCATTTTTCACCCAGAAACGGCCTTCAAAAATCGAGTAAATGGCTATAAATATGGCTATAAATATCAAAGTTTTTTTGTATTTTTCTGGTCATCGCAGTTAAATGTATAAAAAATAATGAATGACTATATTTATTTAGCAGAGAATAAAACTCTCAATACAATTTAAGCAGTGGCGCCACCTAGGCAGTGCAGGTAGTAACCAAGTTAATTAACGGGTTTCTCAAAGTGTTCCTAAAACTTACGTAAATAATAAGTACGAGAACTATTAATGTTTTTCAACTTTATAATTACCAGGTACATAAATGTGTTCTGAGTCGACATCTATTATATATAATACCTACCCGCATGACAGGAAAAAGGACAATGGGTGAAGTTATCAGACTGCCCCGAGTGACAGGCATTGAAAGCTGTTGTTTTTTGCCAAACGAGCGACGTGACAATTGACACGCGCTTCACGTGACTAAATAGCTATCGGGTTAAAAGTTCGACGGTTCTTTTGTTCACGGCGCTTTTTGGCTGTGATTTATGAGTTTTGTGACGGAAAAAGATGTCAAAACTTGCGTGTTTAAACGCCTAATCGAATGAATAGTATAAAGAATATGAAGAATGTAGTTGTAAAATTTTGTATTTTTTTTATTATCATTCATCCTTCATGTTTCATATCGTCCTTCATGTTTTGCTTTATGGAATATAAACAACATTGTTTTTCTTGTGGTAATGAAATAATAATGCTGTGTTCGTAACTTATCGATGGTGACCTTCGATCAGGTAAGATTTACTTACCTATACTTAACTCAAACCAACATAATAGGTATTTTAAAAAAAAGTTTTTTTTTATTAACGCTAGCAAAATTTTAGACCCAGATTATTAATGCGAATCTGTGTTTTTCAATTCGGGTTTGAAATAAGAATAAATACTTAAATCTGTGTATAAAAAAATATCAACTCTATTTTCGGACAGAGATAGTCGGCCCAAAAGCAGTCGATACGAGATAAGGATTTAGGAGAATGTGACGAAACGTATTTCTTCTTAATTTGTACAAAAATCGCAATACAAATCGATACTTTTTCGCTATTTCTTGTATAGTTATACAAACCAAACGAACAAGAGGGTAGTTTCCTGCATCGCCACAGCCGTTGAACTAGTCTTATGCCGGCTCCACATGCTTGGTGTTTGTCACAAACACTGCAGGATGCGGTTTGCGGCAAAAAGCACGTAGATACGGCATGTGCTGTTTATCGATATTCGACAAAAAATTGAGGGTATCCCATCACTATTTAATTCCCACTCTTCATTCATCCCAGCTTTTATTTTACTACGCGCTTATTTAAATCCATAATTTAAATGCAGATTAGACGTCGGGCACTTTGAGGAATCTCGCTATTAAAAAAAGTATAAATTGTTTCGATACGAAGATTCTATTTAAATGGTATTCAGGCTTTTCATCAAATACTCAATAGGATTGGTTTAAGCCGCTGAATTTGTCCAAAATGTCTTAAGAGAGTTTGGGATAATTTGGACAAATTAAAAACGAAATGAAGACTGAATTGTTTCAATTTTGATTTATTATTGAGTTAAATCTTTAAATGTCTGCGTTATTGAAAACAATCAATGTGGGATGCTATAGAATATTGAGTATTGAGTATTAAGATACGTCAAATTTTAATCATTTTTTTTTTTAATTGAACCTTATTACATGTTTTGTTTAAATGGCCATTTTTGTGTTAAATTCCAAATGTTGCAAATTAATTTTGAGGTAGTTGCTGTTAAAGGCTGTGATTTAATAATGTCAACCTGATAGCAATGCAATCAATGAAAAATTAACGCAAGAAAGGCCCGACTCATTTCTTGCAAAATATTTCTTGCAGCCGTTAAGCTGCTTTGATGATGGATCCGGAAAATGGACCGAGGCTCTTCGTGGTTGTAAACATAGACCCACCGAATTTGAACAGCTTTAACATAACGTACTCTTACTCTACTACTACTACTGTTTTATGGGGAAACTCCACGGATGAAAAACAGAGTGACACTAATGCAGAAACGTGCTGTTCGTACATCACTTGGAGTGAAACCTAAACACTCATGCAGGGATTACTTCGTGACGTACCGCATAATGACGCACTACTCACCTTACATTTACGAAATTACACTGTTTATTAGAAATAATATTAACATGCACGTCCGCGTGCACGCAGTCGTCAAGCAGCTCCGCCTCTCGGCGTGTCTGAGAACAGTTCCCCATCGCATGTCACTGGCTGGGTAGGACGCGCACGTGATTCGTCTCACCTGTGCTCCTTTACGAATTTGTACCACCCAAATTTAAAAAGGTACCATCCGACGAAGCATTTGGACGCCGGGTAAAAATACTTTTCAAACGTTTCAGAGTCAAAAAGTTTATGGACCTTAAGTTATAATTACATAAAATATTAATAATAATAATAATTTATTTCCATTTAACCTTTAGTGGTAGGTACAGTGTGGTCAAGTCCTTTATTAGGTATTGAGGACCTGTATCAGAAGGCCTGGCTCCAGATTATAGAAGTTTACATTTACCGTTTAAATGGATATCTCTTAATATGTTAATATATATTTAATTTTTTACATGTTTACTAAACTTATTTATGAGCTATGTGTGTGTGATAATTTGTGTGTGTGCATGTGTGTAATATGTTTTATTATTTCTGATGTTTTGACTTATTAATGATATTTATTTTAAACAACTTACTTTTAATTTGAATTGACTGCCAATTTTTATTATTGATTTTTAATATTTGTGTATAGTTTTGACGATTCCAATGTTATTTTTTGTACATGACATAATATGCAATGTATATGTGACTTACTTTGGAAAATGAATATCATTCATTGATTCATAATAATAATATAATAAATAAATGTAATCTTTGTCAACCAAGACCAAAAGACTTCTTGATTGTCTCTGTTTGAGTGCGGACGAATTCACGAAAACTCATTTGTGTAGTAACAAAAAGAATAAATATTTTCGCCAGAGGTTCGAATATCAAATAAAGTGCAGCAAAGGGATCAGATTGCACTTTGCAGGAAAATGCAGCTGGCTTGTGTGACGAAAATTACAGTCGGTTCGGGCCGCCGGGGCGAGCCTCGCGTTATGTATTTGGGTTCCGCAATAACTTTTGATTGAACTTAGTCGGTATTTTCTTCTGATCACTTATAAAAAAAAAATATTACCTGTAATATAATATGACTACTAAGCACTAATACACTGGTAAACATCTTAGTCTATTTGTGCAAAATGTGGTTACTGAATTATCAACAAGTTTTTAAAGTTGTAGGTAATTCTGAAGCACTGCCTAGCCCACTCTGGGATTACAGGCGTGAAGGTATGTATGTATGTATGTTTGCAGCGGAGACAATGGGACCTTGGTCAGCCTATACGAAAAGCTTTATTGAGGCTCTGCCATTCCAGCTCAAAGGCACCTCCGGAGATCCTAGAGCTGGTGGTTACCTCTCCCAAAGGATTGAGCTAGCTATCCAGAGAGGTAATACAGCCAGTGTCATAGGGACCATGCCACGAGTGGACCTGCTAGAGGGGGTGTTTTTTTATAGTGGTGATTATTACTTACATCTTTAATATTTGAGTAGCTTAGTATTATTTTAATTTAAATAAGTTTAGTTTTAACTTTTAATTGTGTACATATACATATATATTTAACTAAATGCTTATTTATGTATGTATATAATTTGAATCACTACCTACTAAAATTTTAAGTGATTGTTATAGGGCTTTTATCTATTAACTCGTATCATTTATATATAGGTACTATGAAAAACTACCGTTTCCTTGTCACAGTATAATAATTATACTTTTTTCGTGACTTTATCATCTAAGAAGTAAGTATCAAACGTAAAACGATTCAGTGTTTTTAAATATACCAGTAGAACCCTAAAAAAGTAGTTTTCGCCCAGAAATCGAAGTTGTAACGAGTTTGAAGAGAGCTCGTCGGGCTGTCCGCGGCGGCAATATCCTGCCGCGGGTTAATTGTCGATCGGCGGATATTGTCGAAGTCACCTCGGTTTGGCGGAGTAGAGCCTCCGTATGCCTCCTTATGTTAAAAAGGTATATTTTTTTATTTTTTTATGGCATGGGAAGGCAAACGAGCACACATGCCACCTGATGGTAAGTGGAAACTGTGACCCATAGACATTCGCATTCACAAGACTGCAAATGCACTGCCAACCCTGAGGACTAAGATGGAATGCCTCTATGCTAGTCATTTCATCGGCTATCTTATCCCCAAACCGGAACACGTTAATGGATAAGATGGTGGTACCAACCCGAACGGACCCTGTACAAGGTTCTCCCACAAGTACATACATACATACATAAACTCACGCCTTCATTCCCAGAGTGGGGTAGGCAGAGCTTAAGAATTACCAACAAGTCTTAAAACTTCTTGATAATTCTGTAACCACATTTTGCACAAGTAGGCTAAGATGTTTCCCAGTGTATTATTAGTGACAGGTGGCAAGCCCATCACCTAACAGTACTACGAGCCTTTATTCCCTTAGTCGCCTCTTACGACATCCACGGGAAGACATGGAGTGGTACTATTCTAACCCGGCAACCACGCGGGCAGTAACAAGTACAAGTAAACAACAGATAAAAAGATAAAAAGACTAAAGACATTTAGGTATTCAGTAAGTAGACCGCACGGGCATAGTTACACGTTAAGAATCTACCAGCGCTTCTCAAGAGGAGACCACTGCTGAGAAGAAACGCCGCAAGAAACTCAGCAGTCAGTCATTTTATAACCATATTTCATACTACATTGAAACCACTTAGTCTAGAATTATATAAATAATGCCAATCGTACCAAACTATCATTTCATCTACACCATCTTGATAGTTGGAAATCCACTACCGTGCGTTTTTCGAGGGCCTTCTTGCCACGCACCTTATCTATGTGGAATCAGCTTTCGGCGTCTGTATTTCCGACCCAATACGAGCCTTCAAAAAACGAGCCTACTCTTTTCTCAAAGGCCGGCAGCGCACCTGCGATTCTTCTGGTGTTGCGGGTGTTTATGGGTCGCGATGATCACTTACCACCAGGTGGCTCGCTTGCTCGTCTGCCCCCTTTTTCAAATAAAAAAATATATACCGTAACCTCGGGTTACTTAAACCCTTCGGGGTAACACTGCCCACCCTTAAAAGTATATCTATTTCAGTAGTAATCATCTTAAATTGTTAAAATAATTTTAGAACTACGTAAGTGCTTGGTTCTGACATAGCATTTAAAGGAATAATTAAATGTTAACGATGGTTTTTGGGGTGGGCAATGCTACCCCATAGGGCTAAAGTAACCCGAGGTTACAGTATTTATATATAAAGCTATAAATATTAAATAAAATATAACATCAAATATGCGTAGTTCAGCAGGAGAGCATGTCAAAAATATTACGAGAAGGTAGGGTCTAGTGCTTGGGGGAGGCCTATGTCCAGCAGTGGACGTCTTTCGGCTGATATGAATGAATGAATGAATGAGGGTCTAGTGCTCGCTGACAATAAATAAAAGAATATCAAATGACAATGTTTTAGTTGTTCGTGACGCTGCCTACGAAGCCAGCGGTCCTGGGTTCAATCCCGGTAAGGGCAGATATTAGTGTGTTGAGCGCAAATATTTGTTCCTGAGTCATGTGTGTTTTCTATGTATTTAAGTATTTATTTCTCCATGTAAGTATTTATATCGTTGTCTAGTACCCATAGTTCGAGCCTAGAGCTTAGTTTAAGACTAGGTCAATTAGTGTGACATTGTCTGCTGATATTTATTTATTGTCCCGAACTAATCTCTAAACGTGTACAGTTCACAACACGGGATCGTTAAGCAACTTGCCACTATTCCGGATTTGAACCAAAAATTATACTAACGAGCATGCTACCTAACGACTACCTTATCTCATTAAAGCTAAAGAGAGATCTCAGTTAAAAATCCGGTCCAGTACATTTTCACCTTCACTTCGACATCAAAATCACGTCCGTCGCAATTTCAGCCTTTGACTGCACCTGACCATAATCAGTGCCGAGCCCACTAACTTTCATATAAAATAGACTCCATTTGCTGTTGCTTGGCACTGCACTGTGGTCCCATAGAAGGCCATAAGTCCAGATTGTTGGTATAGCCCAGTCATAATTTCTCTATGCCTAATTACTCACTAGTAGCCATACATCCATAAACTATAAATAGTTTGCAAATCATTTGAAATAATCATTACGTTTCGGACCTTCAAAGTGAACGCATCTGCCACTCGTAATTAGCGTTATCAGTAAGTCATTAAAGTGAAAGTTTGTTTACGACATATATCTCAAGATCATTTGTGTATTAATCATTTACATCATTATGGAAGTTGTTGATAAAGGTATGTTTTATTATTATTTGTATTTTTGTTACATATTTAAACAACAAATGTTGAGTTATTTGGGGTCTACGTGACCTTCATTGTAAATAAAATATTTAACTGCTACGAATATTTCATAAAGCTTTTAACTATTTCCGAACGATTCCGGAAGATTGACTTTATATTCGTTGCATTGCTTATAAAGTGTATTTATGAAGTAATTATATTTTACTTGCCGGACTTTGCCGGACCGCAGGATATGAGCCCCCTACGAAAGTCGTAGCACGGGCTACAAGATTGAGCTAACTGTGTTAAAATATTAACAACTGTTTATATACATTTTCGTTTTCTTCCAGGTACTTTTTTCCACTGCACAGTTTCGAGGATGTACATATTCAAACAGTGGCATATTGCTACTGGTTCGGAAGCAGAAAAAATACGTCATATAGTCCAATTACTTCTACAACTGGTGCCCGAGGATGCTGAAAACTTAGATGTAGAAAAATTACGTGATGCTGTGGAAATTGATGTTACGCAAATTAAAAAATATTGGAAGAAAATTAACAGAACCCGTAGGGATCTGATACATAAGTATGGTGATTGGTTGAATATAACTGAAACCGTAGATTTACCCAAAACTACATCCGACGTCGCTGCCGCTGCTGCCACATCTACCTCCCGGCAAGTGTTACCCGATGACTTGGGTAACAATTCAAAATTAGGGTGACCGAAGAAAAACTATGCATCGTGCAGCAAGAGGACTCAGCGTAGAAGATTAGAAGAACTTTTTGCGTTAGATACGGCTCGGCAGCTTGTTCAGGAATATCCATGGTATAATTTACCGGCTTCTGTGCACAAGGTTCTCATTCACGGGGCTGAAGTGATCGATCATGTTATTGTTCCTATTGGAGAGCTTTCAGAAGAAGCTGCCGAGTCCACAAATAAAAATATTAAGATGTTCAGGCTTAGTAATACTAGGAAAATGTCACGCATAGTAACAAATGAGGATCTTTTAAATCGGCTTCTGTTAAATTCAGACCCCCTGATTACGGGTCTCAGAAAACTCGGCTTTATCACAATCAGTAATTAGTTTATTGCATATCTAAAGTTAATATAAGACTCATTAAAATCATTAATTTTAAATGTAAATAATTTTAAGGCGATTACTTATCACTTGTAGTAGTGCCTTGGGTTTCAACTTTGTAAATAATGTTAATCTAGATTTTTTGTATTTTTTTAAATTTTTAATATTAATGAGATTTTATTTTTATGAAACATATTTTCTAATATTATGATTTTGTAATAATTAGACATTTGTAATAATTAAGTAAATTTTGCAAGATTTTTTGTTATATTTATAATTTTTTTTATTATGAATTACATAAAGTAAAGCTATATTTTATTGTTTTTATTATAGATTTAGTATTAATAAATATCACTGTATTTTTCGTTTGAGGGTTTCATTGATACTTTTGGAGAAATCGAATTTTGACACTTTCTACATACACGCCGAACCACAGTGCACTGGCTGTGTAAAAAAGTGCTACGTATTTGTAGCATCACGCTACGCCGCAGCGTTATCAGCTACGCGAACTACGCGAGTTCGTAGTAGTTTTTTAACTCACCTGTATTAGGGGTAGGGTTGCTTGCCTCAGAACTTTAAAGATTTAAAATGTTTAATCTTGCTTTTGGTCTGACAGTTTGATTCATAATCATAAAATAATTGATAATGAAGACTTAAATTAACTTTCTTTTTGATGCAAGTAGCCCTTAATACATCATTGCAGTGTATAAATCTAGCATAGTATTTATTTTTATATGTCACACATGTAGATTATATGACCAATAACGTGTCAAAAGTGGTAACTGGTGTTGACTGTACATAATGTGTTGATGTGTGTAAATGCGTCACTAACCCCGAGTAATATGGAATGCTTCTATGCTATACTCTAATTGTTTAAATACTTAACTAAATGTAAACAAAAAAGCCACGTGACATAGTTGGTCAGCCAATAGAAGCAGAACACTGATACGTCAACGCTCGACCAAACAGTTTTGATTGGCTGTTGAACAGAGCCTACACTACGTGGTTTGGTTTGTTTACATTTAGTTAAATACCTAAACAATTGGAGTATAGTAATTTCGCCGATTGTCTTATTCACAGTGTGGAGTGTGTGAATTTGACACACCAAAACACAACGATGCGAACACTGCTGCTTGATGGCATGTAAATGAATAAAAGGTCGATCCTAGTAATATTTATTTACCATCCATATAATTATCAACGATGCATTAGTCATTAGCGGTCAATAAAATGAGCCGAAACTATTTTAGTAAACAATGATCCGATGCGTATCGCAAACCCCTCATTTTAGCTAATATTATCAGCAATCATCATTATTCTGATTGAAAGGTTTATTACTAATAGCTTTATTGCCCGAGAACCCGTTAATTTGTTTTTTACTGTAAGTACTTTTATTTCAAAATGATTCCAACATGGCGGAGTAAAAAATGTTTTTTTACCTTTATATACGAGTCTACGCCAAACTTGAAAAAATTGCAGCTGGCCTTTTAGAGTATGATTTTAGTTAAGATAAATATCAAAAACCCAACACCCTTTTTTTATATTGTCATCTATCTGAGGTATTAAAAGAGCAATATTTGTATATACGTATATATTATATTTGTAATCACGTTCGCGAAAACGGATGTAGCAATTTCGATAAAATGTGCAATATAAGGGTTTACGTGGAGAAAATCGTTTTGTCATGTTGTTTTCGGGAAAATTCGTTTTTAACGCGAGCGAGACTCGGTCTTCCGGGTACTTATCCACGGACTTAAATCCGCTAATTTTTAATTATTTTCAAATGACACAACTTATAACTGGTAAGACCCAAATAACCATACAAATTGTAATTTTTTTGGTACCTATCATAATAAAATGAACTTCACTGTAAACTTTAAAAAAAGTCCGTTCGTCCGTCCGTACGTCCGCAGCCTAGCTCAGACTCTTAGTACTAGAAAGCTATAGTTTGGCATGAATATCCATATTAGGCACGCCAATAAAGTGGTAAAATTAAATATTGTTTTTTTTATGAACCTCCCCTACACGTAACGTGGGGATGTAGGTATTTTTTTCTCGTCTAAAAATATTCCAATTAAGGGGTCTGTTTTTGAAATATTAAGCTTTAATGTGCCGGCTTAGAATTGTCCCACTCCATGTTTTCACGTGGAAGTCGTAAGAGGCGACTAAGGGAATAAAGGCTTGTAGTACTGTTAGGCGATGGGCTTGCTACCTGTCACTAATATACACTGTTAAACATCTTAGCCGAATTGTGCAAATTGTGGTTACAGAGTTATCAACAAGTTTTTGGAGTTGTTGGTAATTCTGTAGCTCTGCCTACCCCACTCTGGGAATGAAGGCGTGAAGGTATGTATGTATGTAAGCTTCCGTCCCGACCTACAGCCAAAACTAGAAATGCCAAATCAGAAAAATATCTTTAATGAAAGATCATAGGTATAACGAATTTAAAAGAAAAACTATCACTACTAAATAAACTTGATTAATTCTAGCGATACAGCTGACTAAAATGTTTATACCTTCTACAATCACCTAAGACGGCACGAAATAACTTTAAATAGAGAATTAGTTTATACTTGTTTTTTTTTTAGATAGTTTTTGTGAAGTAACGACTTCGGAACCCTACACAGCATAGTAAGACATGCTCTTGCCCGGTTTTTTTATCTATAATTTTTTGGATCGGAATAATAAAATTACATACATACATACATTAAATCACGCCTGAGAGGGGTAGGCAGAGACCACTTATTTCCACTTGCTACGATCTTGACAAATTTCTTTCGCTTCTTCAACATTCTGTGCTAGTTTTCGGCGAATTGTCTCTTAACACCTCAACGCGTCCAGTCATCGACTTACGTCCAAAAAGCTCTCTTTTCTTCTCTCAATGGTTTCATCACTAGAACTAGATCCACGAACATTGTCGTTGCAATCCTATTACGAGCATTGATTTGGAACGCTTTGTTCTTTATTCTATCGCTCGCCGGGAGCGGGTTGGTATTGGAAGAGCGGTGGGACTTAGCTTAGGCTGGAGACACGCTAAAAAAGGGGGGATAATATTACACGTGTTCGTCTAGTCCCAGTATAAGCTATAGGGTTGTACCTACCATGGGCACTAGACAACGATAAACATCAAATCAAATTCATTTATTTACATTATAATCCCGTGTGCCGGGGTTAGAATAGTGCCACTCCATGTCTTCCCGTGGATGTCGTAAGAGGCGACTAAGGGAATATAGGCTAGTAGTACTGTTAGGCGATGGGCTTGCAACCTGTCACTAAAATGCTGGTAAACATCTTAGCCTATTTGTGCAAATTGCGGTTACTGAATTATCAACAACTTTTTTCAAGTTGTAATTATGTAGCCCACTCTGGGATTACTCTAGGATTTACAGGCTTGAAGGTATGTATGTATGTATGTACATTATAAAACAAATTAAAATCCTGCATGCTTCTTAGGTAACTTATGTTAAGCTCAAGTTTTAAATGTTTTTATTAGTTTTACAGAGTGTTAGCTGCTCTGTAAGTAAAAACGTATAATTTTGCATAAATAATAGTACATTGTTCAGATTAATATGTTTCTTAGATTTATAGTATTTGTAGTTTTGGCTGTAGGGGGGGGGGGGGACACTTGACTCTAATAAAAATTAGCGCTTTTAAGCTTAATATTTCATAAACGGATACCGTAACGGATCTATGAAATGAGTGTCAGTGAAACAAGGGAAAACCATGAGCATGTCATGAGGAGGAATGAAATTCATGAGACGATAAGAATTTTAAATATAAATGTGGAGACAACAGATAAAGGGGGAGACCTAAGAAAAAAAATGGAATCTGTAAAGAGCAATATAATACAAAAGAGTGAAAACTAAGGTGACGGCTGATAGGGATGTTTGGAAGAAAAGCACGTGTTTTTCCGACCACACATGCTCGGGATAAAGGCAATGATGATTCATTATCAAGTGCACCCTCCACTAGAACAAGTTCAACAATGCAGCTACAATCCTATTACCAGTCTATTGAGTTGAATTCCTTTTGTTCTTCGCCGCATCTCGCCGGACCTTTTGAAAGGAATGGCGAGTGGCTTAGCTTAGGCTGGCGGCGCGGTGATAATGCCACTTTAAAACCTTTTGAATGCCACGGTTCCATTATGTGGTGGCCAACTTGCCAAGTTCTAGGTACGAAAAGGACAGTGCTATGTGAAAGCTATAACTTAGTCCTTTTTAATGCTTTGAACTCTGCATATTTTGACACCAAAAAAACTATCCAAATGTATGTAGCATTAGAACTGTGGTACAATCTGTCTCTCTTGGTACAGTAAATCAAGATAAGAAGACGAAAGATGTTTATTCAGTAAGTAGACCGCACGGGCACTTTTGCACCTCAAAAATCTACCAGGGCTTCCCAAATCAAATCAAATCAAAATCATTTATTTCAGCCATCTTTGGACCATAATATTATTATAGTGTTAGTAAATTAAATAAAAAATTTCACCTAATGTTAGTAATATTTTTACTGAGCACATATTTAACTAAGCTAACCTACTTAGGCTGATATGCCAGTACGTGAACCAGACAACAATGATTCACATACTGACAATCGAACCTCTGGGCGAACGTCGCCAAGATGCTGTTAGAGCTGGCTCGCACCCTGCGCACCAGGGATGTGCATGGGTTTTCGCATGATGGCGTAAAAGCAGTCCACTCTTGAATCCACGAACATACCTGATGCGCTGCAGAATCGAGGCAGCCCCATCAGCACCCTAAACGCGTTGTTGAACTGCACGCGTAGGGCGCTATACTGCCTTTGCGTATAGTTTATCCACAGGCTGCTCGTGTAAAAGTTGGAACAATATGCTCTAAAGAGCGTCAGTCAAATGGAGACCACCGCAACTGATAAGAGCGTCGCAGGAAACTCAAGTCAGTCCATAGAAAAATACTTTTTTGAACACCACTAAAACAAGGTAAACTAGATTTTTTTAGTTGTCATACAAAAACAGTGGATGGAAAAAGGAATACGCTATGGACAAAAATACATTACATGGGCCTTATTGTACGACAGCGCGTTGGAATAGTTAGTATTAGTAGTGACCCTGCCTACGCAGGTTGTTTGATTCCCGGTATTGGCAAATACCGTTGCAGTATGTACCGTTGTTTGTTTCTGAATCTTGTATGTTTTCTATATATTTAAATATTTATAATCGTTGTCTTGTACCCATAGTACAAGCCTAGAGCCTAAGCCTTTAATTTTTCAGCTTCTCGTTATAGAAAAGCCATATCAGAAGCCTTAGGTTTGCTATGTAGTTGATTTATACCACAATTTTTTGCTTATATAATGATCTATGTATGTTGTGTACCTTAGTAAGTGCTTTAAAAATTAAATTGTACCTTAGCATAGCATTTCATAAGCACGTTCCTTACAAGATGACATGTTTAGTAATATGTGGATAATGTAGTAGACAGTACTTGACCTGTATTTATAGCAATTCTTATTCTGTAACATACCTTGTTCAGTTGTTTTTTGTCCCATGAAAAATAAATAAATAAAAATAAATAAAAAAGAGCTTAGCTTGATATTAGGTCAATTATTACTTCTTAAAAATACTCAGCCGCCATTTACTATCAATTTATCATGACATTTGAAATAAAGTTAAAACAAATTACAAGGGACAACAACAATAATAAAGATGTAATTTAAAAAGTTATTATAAACTTCTTTATAGCCAATTTGAGTGCAAAAAATAACAATTACAAAATGGCTTATTAAATCAATTCTACCTTCAACCTAAGTGTAAAAATTCAAAACCAAGAAAATAAGTAAATATTTTTAGGAACACACAAATGTACCAAAATGTCTCCTTGTGCAGGTACCCTAAGACCCCGCCCAAGCCAGAATATGAATTGTTTATAAAACCTTTACCCAACCTTATTGGCAGTCGGTATTGGATTCCACGAGTACAATGCTTCTTTTTAATACATTTTGAATGGCTTGCTGGAACCGAGATTTGACAAAGGACAAACGATAGAACGAATAACGAACTAGCTGGGCAGTGGGCAGTGGGCAGTGAGCATAACTAGTGGCAACTTGCAAACTTCCCGACTGCCCAAGAAGGGGACAATGCTATCATTAATTTCATGTTTTATTTCATAAGTTTTTCAGTGGCATCTTAAAAGATACGTTTTTAAATTTATCACTTAAAATAACCAACTACAATCAACATTTTCGTTTACACCATGTAATAACCAAATAATTTCACCAATTTAAATATCAGTCGCGTTTATACCATTCTGAACTCTAACTCAATGGTAAATATTAAGTTTTGCATTGTTTAAAACATTCGGTGCCAATGGTAGTAATTTGTATGTATTTACAGGGCGGTGTGGGAGTCGTCGGTGTTAAACACGTCATCGGTGTGGTTGAAGAACGGACGAGCGGTATTGTGGTCTGATTTTCATTTGTTATTCAGTTCGTTACGTGAGTTCATTCAATGTGCGTATTTATGTACGTATACTTTATGCTTTGATTCGTTTAACCGACTGTGTGAAACTAAACATAACATTCGAATGTAATCATTATTATTATAGGCCTCACAAAAAATCTCCACGATAGTCGGATTTGTGCTACTTGCGTCCAAAAGGCGCAGAAGTTTTTACCAAAATCACAACACGGCACAACATACTCGTTCTAAAATAGTGAAAAAAGCAAGGTTTCAGCTAAAAGGTCGTATCTCAAATACGTTGTCTACACCAGACTAGATTCGATTTTCTCCCGTTAGGATTGAGCTGCACATTCTACAAAATGTTTTGTTTCAGATAGAACAGCAGATGCAGCTATTCTCAACTCAATAATTCGAGATAAAAATATACTTATCTTGGCTACTGATTGCCGCATTAGCAATTTGACTCGAAAGATAGCACTTATAAATCCAGGGGCCTCTATTCCACATCGTTTTGGCTCATCTTGCTTTTATATTGTAATAAAAAAATGACATTTCCCTTGATATAGTAAAAGTTATGAACATTATGATGTAGAAAAAACACACTTAAACAATTGGAAAAACAAAAAAATAACATTTTTATTCGAAACAAGCATTTCTAAGGTTATAATAGCTTCGTCATCCTATGTTTCATCGATGCCATTATACTTACATAATTTAATTTTTCCAACAAGTAATTACCTATTAAAAGGGCGCTTTAATGAAATCTTATGATTAAAAGTTCAGAAAACGTCCTTCGGTCTTCCTACTAATGGTTTTCGCATTATCATATTTTCCCAACTTCAGTTTAATCATAAAA
Organism: Acleris emargana; assembly: GCA_927399475.2. Classification (NCBI taxonomy): domain Eukaryota; kingdom Metazoa; phylum Arthropoda; class Insecta; order Lepidoptera; family Tortricidae; genus Acleris; species Acleris emargana. Next base: position 636,570 of record OV656851.1, read on the forward strand.
TTTAATTAAAATCACGGCAATATTTGTACAAAAAAATGTAATTATAGCAGCTAATTTACCTTCACGCCTGTAATTCCAGAGTGGGGTAGGCAGAGCTACAGAATTACCTATAACTTTCAAAACTTGATGATAATTCAGTAACCAAATTGTGCACAAATAGGCTAAGATGTTTACCAGTGTATTAGTGACAGGTTGCAAGCCCATCGCCTCACAATACATAATAATAAATATGCGGCTATTTTGGTAGGCCCATTCCATTGAGATGGCGAGTCACCGCCTGCCATTTCAACCAAATTAATTATCATTGGCCAGGAAGGCGCCGTAGTTTCATCAATAGCCTAGTTCACCAATCCATATATTTTCATTCATAGAGCCTATTTTTAATGAATACCTACTCGTAATCCTACACTAACCATTAGTTGTCCGTGGGAGCATACTTCAAAGTTTGAACTCAGGGACAATCGCCGGTTGGTGTCCAATCACTTTACTAAATTAAACTTGTCTTAAGGGCATCTGTGTGTTGGCTTCGACTTCATGTACGCCTTCCAAAGGTCCGGGACTCCCATAGTCCCGTGATTGGTAAAGACATACATTAAAACATAATTATAAATATAATAAAAGAAATACTAGAAAAGTGCCGAATCTTAAGTACCTACCCGAAACCGACGTGCGTGCATGACTCGATGTATGAATGTGGAAGAAGCGAAAGAAATTTGTCAAGATCGTAGCAAGTGGAAAGAAGTGGTCTCTGCCTACCCCTCTGGGAAACAGGCGTGATTTAATGTATGTATGTATAAATATAATAATCACAATACAGAAAACTTAAATCTCCAAACGGTCCTCTATTATCCTTCGGTTGTTATAATCAGGTGTATTCCAATAGGAATAAAGCCTTGTAAGGATAACGTCGTGCGAATTGCGATCTAGTCCCCGCCTTTATGGACGTTCACGGCGCATTAACCGGAGATAACCGGGTCAGGCCACCCGGAGACGTAAATGGCCTTTAAGTTATGGGATTAGCACCAGCTTAGCTTCAGCTGATATCTTTATTTAAAGGGGAACCTTTAGCTCGTTGCGTTAATCTTTATATTGTAGACTACTTACTAATAAAACTAATATGTATATCCTGTAATGATCATAAACGCATAATAGCTAGTGTGCTTAAAATATGTTTTGTCCTTATCAGTCATTGTGAAATTTTGAATTTGAATTTGAATTTGTTGGAGGTTTGCATATGCGTAAAATTACGGCTTAGGTTTCAATATATCTAAATTGCATAATGCCTTATTCTCTAATTTGACCAACTCTCTGATTTGATCAAATGTCGTGCGGTTTATATTTAAAATAACATAATGAATTGACGTTTCGAGTCAATAAATGTTTTAATATCCATGCATAATAGAATGGAGACCCTCTTGAGTTTTGACAGCTGTTCCAAATAACATTAGTTACAGATTTTAACTACTACCACAGACAAGAAAGTTCTCATAGTAAAATTGCTTGTAATAATGCTGGTCATTTCCTACGGGTTTTGAACGCATAATAGAACGCATAAAGATATACAGGGTGTAAGGGACGGCTCACCGAAAACTGAAACCATAGCTTCAGACTATTGTACTGAACTGAAATTCAGTGGAAATTTTCCCGGGAAAACGAAAATTTTCTCGTTTTTTTTCCATGTTTTTGCATATAAACCGATCTAGGACAACATATTATGTCATACTGAAGCTCATTATGTAAAAAAAACTGTGATTAAAACGGCATTTTCACGTAAAAAACGAGAAAATTTTCGTTTTCCTGGGAAAATTTCCACACACATGTCATGTGCGTAGATAAAAAATATGATGTATTAGGTACGGTCACGAACGTAAATTGTTATGCCACTTGCCACTGTTCGTATTTTAGCGGTGTAATACAAATCGGGTTCAGTCGGTTTTACTCGTATATCGAGATAAGGAAATTCGCACGTCTTCGTATAATAGAAGAACAAAATGACATGCAACATTAACGATTGGCTAACCTGAGACCCAAGTCTACCAATCAGACCACAGAGTGAATTCACCCAAAGTCAAATTGCATGTCTAGTTGCTATGGTTATACATTTAAACAACAGCTACTATTGGTGATATTACAACGCCCAATCAGCTATTCTACTGAACACAATCGTTTTTCTCGTTTGATAGGGTTGCTATGGCCACGTATAAACAACGGCTACTATTGGTGATATATAATAAAAAATTGGCATCCATGACAATGTGATAACTGTTGCAAATATCTGAATATAAATAACACGTCAAACCCCGCCATCTTGAAAAGAACTGATTAGTCAGCGTGTAAGTCGAAAGACTAATCGTGGCAATAAATAGTCAAACTTTTAAAAATATTTATTCTAGTGTATACTAGATATTAAATTTATAAATTATTAAATATTCTAGTTCTTTTAGTCTCTTTCTGCATAACTATGGCTGATTGAAGCATTACAGTCAAGGACTTTAATTGTTATGCCACTGTAGAACCCTGTCATAATGACAGCGTCAAACCACATGAAAGAAATTACGCCAAAATTAATGATTAACGTTATGCGACAGGGTTCCATAGTGGCATAACAATTAAAGTCCTTGACTGCCTCACAAGTAGCGTAAAATATAATAAAATAAAAACGTAAAATACATTACATAATGTTTTAATCGGTCAATAAATTATAAAATACAGGTTTAGTGTATATTCCGCAGATTGTTGATTGTTGTTTTGGTAGTGTAGGACGATACCGCCCCGAGGCAATACGGCAAATACCAAAACGTAACATCTAGAATGTCAGTGACATTCAATTTGAACCTTAATACTATGACGATACCGTTTGTTTTTCAATATCAATGTTGTAGTAGCACGTGCTAACTCGGTAGCTAGCGGTTTTGCGATAATAGAAACAATGGCCTTTGTTTGGAAGATTAGGGCTCGAAGCGAAAAGTTCATTTGAGAAGATTCATACTATACCCAAAAATTAAAGTCTAAAACTAATTATTATACACGTCCGCCATCTTTTAACGTTGTTAAATGTGGTGTGCATGGTGACATCTTATTTTCTTAAAATTTGCTTATTTATAATAATGACGTCTTAACTTGATCTGTATGTCATTATGACAACGATCCTGCAATATTTCTAAAATGCCAGGTGTCAATATTTTAATCACGTTTAACCTATAACCTCCTTGTGATTCGAACTAATCAATCTATTTATCCGTCATCTTATTATGTAGTCCCCGCGGTGTCATGTATTCGTGATAAATCGTGTAATCTCGTAAATGCTCGTGGATGCCATACTGCAAATTTAAATAACTTCACAATGGCATAACAATTAAAATCCGTGACTGTACATGGTATTATCTCTTTGTTTTAGATTTGAGCGACTGTTTAGGAAAATATAATACTTAAATTGTAATTTTACTTACATTTGCGTGAGCCCCCCGTCAGAAAAACACCGGCAAGTACGGTGAACTCAAGAGGGTAGAATTCGCAACGACTCGACGTCAACATCCATTCTTTATGGAATAACAAATCAACACAGTCAACTCTGAATAGGTGACAATAAACCCTTTTTCTCGGTAATGTTCGCAAATTTGATAATAATAGCCGAATGGGAATCGTTTGCGCTGATTTGTGGAAATCGTTGTTGAGATAAGGCGCTTTACGTCGGCGAGTGGACGCCTAACCAGCCTTAAGTGCCATTAGGATGAGGTCGGGAACGATATTTTGTTAGATCTTATTAGCCCGTGTGGTTGCCGGGTTAGAATAGTGCCACTCCATGTCTTCCCGTGGATGTCGTACGAGGCGATTAAGGGAATAAGGGCTTGTAGTACTGTTAGGTGATGGGCTTGCAACCTGTCACTAATGCGCTGTTAAACACCTTAGCCTCACTATGCAAAATGTGGTTACAGAATTATCAACAAGGTTTTAGAGTTGCTGATTATTCTGTAGCTCTGCCTATCCCACTTTGGAATGAAGGCGTGAGTTTGTTTGTATATCTTATTAGAGGGTTACGCTAGCCAAATATATTTTACTAAACTAGAGAAAGCCCGCGATTTCATACGGGTTGAAATAATTTTCCTATACTTTCCTATTTGAACCCTTTAGAGGATGAATTTCAAAAAATCCCCTCTTAGTGCGCTTTTGTATATTAGGGGACAATCTCACACAAATAGACCTATTCCCAAACTAAGCTCTAGGCTTGTACTATGGGTACTAGACAACGATATAAATACTTATATAAAGAAATAAATACTTAAATACATTGAAAACATCCAAGACTCATAAACAAACACTAGTGCTCATGACACAAATATTTGCCCATACCGGGAATCGAACCCGGATCTCTAGCTTCGTAGTCAGGGTCAATACCACCTAGGCCAACGCGTCCAATAAATATTAAGTTTGTAAGTATGCCAAGTTAGTTTCGGACAATCGATAATATGCGAAAAAAAAATAAAAAAATGTTATTTTTGCCGTGTGGTTGCCGGCTTAGAATTGTGCCACTCCATATCCCCTCGAGGAAGTCGTAAGAGGCGACTAAGGGAATAAAGGCTTGTAGAACTGTTAGGCGATGGGCTTGCTACCTGTCACTAATATTACACTGTTAAACATCTTAGCCTAATTGTGCACAGTCTGGTTACTGAATTATCATCAAGTTTTTATAGTTGTAGGTAATTCTGTAGCTCTGCCTACCCCACTCTGGGAATGAAGGCGTGAAGGTTGTATGTATGTAAATTATGCTAAACCGAATTTTGCTTAAATATAATCGGTCATACTAATAGTATACGAACTTAATTTCGGACTAACTCATTTTCGAGATATTACAAATTATGCTATACAAGGTTTCTACCACATTAACATTCGGCGAAAACCGAATATGCCAAGTATGTTATGCTAAACCAGTTTTGGACAATGATTTTTATGCCAAATAGAGGGAACCCCTATTAAAAATATGAATGTCACTAATTTAAGCGACTCCTTTACGAGCTGATGTATCCTGCAACCAACCAACTGGTTAATAATGCTAGCTAAGAAAGTTAGAGAGAGTTAGTTAGTTAGTTAAGAAGAAGAGTTTTTAAAAGCTTTCTTAAAAAAATATGTGAGAAATTTCTTTATCCGTTAGTGAACTTTTATGACACAGACAAACACACAAATACACAGTTTAAACTTGAAACACCCTATTTTCGATCAGGGGTTTTAAAAATTGATACACCATGCGTCTAGGCGAGGAAGATTAATCCAAAGTCCTCTTTAACAAAAATAATAGCTCATTTTTACACGACTACCTACCGAATGTATGTTTGTTCCCTTGTGGCGCCTTAGTAACTAAACGCATGGACCGATTTTAATAATTCTTATGTCATAATTATAAGATTTGTTTTAATCTTGTGAGTGTCACTAAAGATATGACAGTAATAAAAAATCAATAATTGTAAAAAAGAAAAAAAAATCGTCGACAAACTATGACAAGAGGGGTGTCAATGAATAGGTATTTAAAAATCATCTTTAGGTTTCTTTCATCATTTTTCATTTTGAATGATCATTTAGGATTTACAACGATTTAAAGTAGGTGAGCAACAGTCGGGTTTTTTAAAGCTAGCTATTACTCTCCACAAAAGCCTTTACACAGCTTTTAATGTTATATGGCTAAAAAGCAAAATATTCAACCAATATAAAGGGAAGTTTTACTGTATCTATAATGTGAAAGCTAAAATCTCTTATAAGCAACTCTTACAAGGGGAATTCTTATTGTGATCATATTACTCGGCCATATTAACCTTTATCCAACCTAAATTGTAGCAAGTGGAAAGAAGTGGTCTCTGCCTACCCCTCTGGGAAACAGGCGTGATTTAATGTATGTATGTATGTAATTGTAAGAATAGAGGCTGTAATAGCTAAAATCTCTTATAAACAACTCTTACAAGGGCAATTCTTATTGTGGTCATATTACTCGACCATATTAGCCTTTATCCAACCTACATTATAAGAATAAAAGCTGTATTAGCAAAAATCTTTTATAATGAGCTGGTATAAGGACATTGTAACAACTTATGCTTTTATAAAACAATTATAGGGGTTTTGGCCATATAAGCTTGATGTTGTAAGGTTATTTTGCTCGTTGGGACTTCATAAAGGTCTCTATTTAAGACTTTTATCTTCATACAAGGTTAAAGCCGCAAACGCAATGAGAGCGAAGGCGGCTCAGTACAGCTAGTATAAGAAGCGTTTCCAAAACGTAGCGAAGCGTTTTTTGTATGGAAACGCGCAGCACCGCCTCTGTCTTCAGTGCGTTAGCGGCTTAAGTGAAAAAGCAGTTCGCAGTAACCAAGCTTAAAATCTTTAATATGGGTTTTCAAAAGCAATTTGTAGATGTCAATGTATGAGACCGTTAAGGGAAGCATCCATGCATACATACATACACTCATGCCTTCACTCCCAGAGTAGGGTAGGCAGAGCGTCTATACAATTTAAATTTAAACCATAAACTTATAAGAAAGGATGTATGCTATTAATTTAATTAATAAGCTTAATTAAATTTAATTATCTAGTTAATGTAATCCCTTCATGAGTGACCACTGGTAAGCTGAAACCAGCTAAGCTGACCCCCGCCTTTTTCTTTACCTCAATGTATGTTATTTATTATCATAAGAAGGAAAACGTATAAATGTTTAAATAATATAACTGAATTTCATTTGTTTTTCTTGAGTTTTCTACCTGTGTGGTTGCCGGGTTAGAATAGGACCACTCCATGTCTTCCCGTGGATGTCGTAAGAGGCGACTAAGGGAATATAGGCTTGTAGTACTGTTAGGCGATGGGCTTGCCACCTGTCACTAATACACTGGGAAACATCTTAGCCTACTTGTGCAAAATGTGGTTACAGAATTATCAAGAAGTTTTAAGACTTGTTGGTAATTCTTTAGCACTGCCTACCCCACTCTGGGAATGAAGGCGTGAGTTTATGTAAGTATGTATGTTTCTTGAGTATGATCACCCCTGTATTACCCTTAACTATGTCCCACTCAATAATCTGCCGGAAAAATCACCAGAACGTAAAAAATCGCATTAACCCCACACTTTCGGTGGAGCTTTCAGAAAGCTCCCCGAGCGCGACGCTATTGCAGCTTTTATTTATTTTCTGATATCGGAAATCGAGGTTTAGGTTTAGCACGGGTTATTATTGCATCTAGGGTACCTATGACTAGTTAAAAAACGGGAGCGCCTTGTTTCATATAAAAAATTGTAATCCGAATGTATTGTTACTCATAATTATCGCAAGTCTACTAAATGAATGTATTGTTTACTTCTGGGAGGACCTTGTGCAGGGTCCGTCCAGGTTGGTACCTTATCCATTGATCTACTGCCAAGCAGCAGTGTTCGCATTGTTGCGTTTCGGTTTGGGGATAAGACAGCCGGTGAAATGACTAGCATAGATGCATTCCATCTTAGTCCTCAGGGTTGGCAGTGCATTTGCAGTCTTGTGGATGCGAATGTCTATGGGTCACAGTTTCCACTTACCATCAGGTGGCCTGTGTGTTCGTTTGCCTTCCTATGCCATAAAAAAAAAGTCATAAAGTGTTTTTTACTGAAACGCTTTTTGAATTATCTAGTTGGTAAATGAAGTTAGGTTAGGTTAGGTTTGTTTTATAAACACTCAAAACAAAACACTGTATGACTTGCGATGATTATACATTCCGACTACAAATGTTTATATGAGCTAATAGGACCCTTAAAAAACGCGTAAAATAAGTACCTACTTACAAATACAACATAATAATATTGATATTTTTTTCTTCATGAGAACTAAGTTAGCCATCTTGGGTACAAATGCATGTACTGTTGCTGGGCGGTAATTAAACTAGTTAAATTAATTACCAATGTGTTTTCCCTAAAACAAACAATCTTCCTACTGCAAGTTCTTAAACAAATTGTCCCCAACACCGTCCCTGTCTCACGAAGGGGGCGGTCCGCTGACACAGACCCCTGCGATGGATAACGGTGGGTTCCGTCACTAGGAACCCTCCCTTCCCTTGTGCGTACTCCGCATTTACATTTCACCTTTGCTAAAGAATTGGAATTCCATTTCACGGGTAGAAAAAAAGACAATCTTAGGTTCGGAGGCAGTCAAGATTGTAGATATAGACTTGCTTTCGACCTGGGTATTTATTCTACTCGGTAAAATAATATCGCTATGTACATGTATTGTTTTTATAGGCGATGGGCTTGCCACCTGTCACTAATACACTGGGAAATATCTTAGCCTACTTGTGCAAAATGTGTTTACAGAATTATCAAGAAGTTTTAAGACTTGTTGGTAATTCTTTAGCTCTGCCTACCCCACTCTGGGAATGAAGGCGTGAGTTTATGCATGCATGTTTTTAACTCAGCTGGCATTACTGTCAAGCAAATCGCACTGCTAGATGAAGACGGTATCAACTCAAAATATTTATTAGTTTTGTTTCAAGCTTATAGACGTTGTATTAAAGTTGATTTTAAAATACAGTTGTATTTTGAGTTACTACACTTTTGCTCTGGCAGTGCGAAATTTAATATGGTTTTACCGCTTAGAATAGACAGCCTGTCCGTAGGTATAATGCCTTAGTGATATATGAATGAAATATGCCTACTCAGCAGCACAATTTCAATTTATTCGTAAATAATTTTGTTCAACTAGCTAAAACCTATTTATCAATTTAGGGAAACTAAGATACGATGAAAGAAGGTTCTAATTATCATCTTTAATTGTTTATGAAGATTGAGTATACTTCATTGTCTGTCAATGTCGCTATTTCAGAAATGTGTCAAGTTGTGCTTAGTAGGCTGTTAGTAGGTCGTTATTATGTTATTTTATTCATAATTTTAGGAAAAAATAAATAAAGTTGTTCAAGATGTACCTACAAAGAGACTCACAAACCCTGCAATATTTCTTACCGCATTGGAAGCAGGTCTAAGTATGCATCCACGACAAAAAAAAAGTAATAATATCCTGTATGAAAATGTTGTTTACAATTATGTTCACTGACCCAATCATATGTTTAGGGTTGAAACAAGTAGTTTTTTGTGTGAATGTTTAACCGGCTGTAATTTGAAAACGGCTGCTTAAATTCACATAGTTTGTATGGGGGAAATAAAGTGTTAAGGCTAAACTATCTCCCATTATCGGGAAGGTCCACGGTCCTCTTCCACCCTGTATGTGTTGTTTGTAGGGTTCCGTACCCAAAGGATAAAAACGGGACCCTATTGCTAAGACTCCACTGTTCGTGTCTGTCTGTCACCAGGCTGAATCTCATGGACCGTGGTAGATAGACTGTTGAAATTTTCACAGATGTTGTACATAATTTTCTGTTGCCGCTACTATAAACCAGAATAAAATAAATATTTAATGGGGCCGAGTTCAAAATAATACAAACACGTCAATAGGGTACAATATATGGTTCTACCGTTTTGAAATCAATCCAAATGGGTCAGTATTGGAAATTCTGAAACTATAAGACGTAGGGTAAGTAATCTGTTGTTAGGAACAAAGAACTTCATTTTGGAAAAAAAATACGCTGCTCTTTTAACTAATACTTTTTTTTTTTTATTGCCCCCGCGGCGTCTTGAACAGCTACTACCGCAGGGATATGGCGTTTCCACGTGAAGTGATTTCGCCAGTGTCAAGGTATGTATGAGTATAAATCAATATAGCAATAAAACACAATCCAATCTTCTCTAGGAAGATTGGGGGCAACGTTGTACGGTGATTTGTAGGTCAGAGGTCAAGATAGTTTTAACCTCTGCACCACTGCGAGTCCACTTGAAACGAGAAGAAAGATGCCAGATACACGAAATAAGTCCAAGTCTTCAATCACTGTGCGACACAAAGGCATAAAAAGTACAAATCACTATCAGAAAAGAACTTTGAACACCTAATTACCCAAAAATTAAAGTCTAAAACAAATTACACGTCCGCCATCTTTTAACGTTGCAAATGGCCTCACTAATACTTTTTGGATTCTCATTTTCTGTTATTTTAATCAAAGTAGGGTACACCGGGGACAACAGTACCTACCATTTTACAAATAGTAACTCAGAATCTAAAGCTACTACGTAAAAGCTCGCTTACAATTTAACATTCTACTCTAATTGGCTATCAGTATTTAGAAAAAAAATCATTTGATCGCATCAGAATGGTGCAAATTAAGTTTTTGTTCATGAAGACCTCGTGTTACAATTGACCCCTAGTAGAATCAACCCCATCCTTCACAACAAATTATTTTAAAATAATAACACTGAAACGGATGACATTGCGGATATGATAATTTATATACAACCCGAAGTATCGAAATTAATCTTAGGTATAAATAAAAATACCGGAGCCGTAACTTCAATTGTAGCACGGGGTCAAGTGAAACGCTACAATTGTAGCGTTGTGGTACAATTGTCATTTTTTATTCGCACTCAGTAAACTTCGCAAATCTCGATTTCTATACAAACTTTAATAACTACAGAATCACAATTCAGTAAAACGTTCTCACTACGACTATTAAATTGTAAACAGTAGTACAAAACGTAAATCTTAAATACCAACTTTGGTTAGTAAAAAATACAAATCGTCATCTGGCTGCAACGAGTGGCCGAGTACCGAGCAGGTCGAGACACGCTCAAGGCTGTTACGATTGTAAAGGTTTTTTTCTAATTTAATTTGAATCGTGTAAAATAAAAATAAAAGTGATACGAATGTGAGGTTTTTTTTCCAAAATGTGTAAAAAAAAAAACCTCCAAAATGTTTTTTTTTAAATTGATATACTTAAAAAGACGTCTGAATCGCTTGGCTGTAAAGGGATACACGTGTATACAGAGACATGCATATTTCAATGTAGTTGCGGAGTTATACGACGACGCGCTGGCCTAATTGGTAGTGACCCTGCCTGCGAAGCTAGCGGTCCTGGGTTCAAATCCCGGTAAGGGCAGATATTTGTGTGATGAGTGCGAATATTTGTTCCTGAGTCATGGTTGTTTACTATGTATTTAAGTATATATTTCTCTATATAAGTATTTATATCGTTGTCTAGTACCCATAGTACAAGCCTAGAGCTTAGTTTGGGACGTGGTCAATTGTTATGACATTGTCCCGTGATATTTATTTATTTGATATTTATTTATACGCGATGGTACTATTCCTCGTGGTACTATTGACCCCGGTCTACCCTACCTACATGAAAAAAAAATGTCCTAAATGTGTTTCAAGTATAAATAGGGGAATAGCAAACTACAAAATACACAGAAACACAAACGTGTACAAAGGCGAAATGTTCCTCTTAAAAGGATCTATTCCAGTTAACTTTATTTATTATAATGCAAATTCGAAGCTAATTTATCGCTTACCCGAACGTTACTTAGTTGCAAAATCGAAAGTTGATAACATTAGCGCTGTCTCTTTCTCTCCAGCGATTATTAACTGCAGGATAAAAGGGAGAGCTTCTTAAGTTTTGTATTTAGCACTCTAAAGGAATCCACCGGGCCGTCTAGACATTGCGTCATGACTTTGGTATTCATTAAATCGTTCTTTGGAAACAACACACTTACAATGTAACTACCAGTTTATCCTTATTTTAAACTTTATTTCCGTGTGTTTCGTTTCAAATTGCTATGGATTATGTGTTGAGTTATTTCGTTTTGGTCGCAATCGTTGACAAGTTTGCGGTTTAAGTCATTATTCATTCAGTATATGATGTGATAGTGAATTGTGAATGGAGCCTTGTTTCGCTACAAATTAAGGATAACTAAAGGATATAGAGACATAAATACATGCACAACTTCTTGGTATTGCTTGTTTTCGAATAGCTACACTCACAAGCAAAAAAATAGAGTCACTTTGTACTGAAATTCTTTGCGAAATGACCCGTATTTTTTTTGCTCGCAATTTTACACTCAAAAAAATGAGAGCCAACTAAGAGAGATTTTCTCTTAGTGGACAAAAAATGAATACATTATTTATAAATATCAACTAAAGCTGATAGTAATAACAGCAAAGTTATTTAGTGATGCAACTAACATCTTTGTTGATGTATCTATGGTGTTGTCAGGCTCGTATGGAATGAAGACACTTATGCCAAACAATCACAATCTTGTTAGAAGTGACCAATATTTTTTTTCAGTGTAGATAATTTTAAACATTACTAGCGACCCGCCGTTGCTTGCTCCTATTTATTTCAGTTTTCTGCAACACCTGTACACAAAGCAGTTTTTTTAATTCATGAAAAGCTTCCGTGAAAATTATCTAATTGATGGTCAACCGCATCATATGCCTTGCGTGGTTTAGGAGGAATCAGCGGATATATACAGACACACAGACAGACGCGGAATAGTACATTGTTGCCTAGGCGCGGAAAGTAAGGGTTTTCCTGACGAGGTGGCTAAAATACGAGTCAGGAAATCCTCGTTTCCGCCGAGGCATACATAATGCTTTTCTCAAACATGTGAGGAAATAATACAAATACATTTCCAAAAAGCAAGTAATTTAATTTACATTTTTGTTTGCCCTCCACAGCATAAATTGGTTATAAGTTCGATTATATTTTTCCTTAGATTTAGCGGGAAGCAGGTTTTGCCTAACCGAGGCAGCTTCAGATTTTAATATAGGCGGTGTGGTACCTATTTCGTCGCTTTCGTCGCTTGAGCTCATTTTTTATAGTAAGTATTTCACACAACAAATAGTTTAATATTCAGTTTCACAATTATATAATGCAGAATGAACGAATGTTACCGACTGTCAATTGTTTTTAAATACTATCCATAGACATTGGAATGCAAATTCAAAAAGAAACACACGCACTGTGCTAAAAAAGCGAGCAGTTACCTTGGCTGTTTGGAATTTTTTTCTTGGTCCTTTTGATTTTGTATGCAAATTGACAGCATTTTTAAGAAATATATGGACATGGACGGAAAGTGTTTTCATATGGTTTTTTTACTCCTAGGAGTAAAATGAGGCTCTTTCCGTCCTTGTGTTTCAATCGGAAAACCGCCTTTTCCGAGCATGTTTGAGAAAAGTGATTTTGTTTTATAATATAAGTATAAAAGATAAAGATTATGTAAAGTGAACAGTAGGGTTACTATGACATAGCAATGCAGTTCTGTTTACGCTGAGAAAAAGACAGAGCTATATAACTGCTATAGATCTGTCCTTTACACAACGTAAAATGAACGGCATAGCTATGTCATAATAACCCCTCTGAACGACAGTATTTAAAAGTTACTTGGAATTGATTTCATTACGTCACTTTGACACAGTTCCATAATGGCACAATTTTCTAAACAGTCACATGCAACAAGAAAATATAGTATCGTCTAGCCTCGTCCCAAACTATAATTATCTTATATAGAGAAACACATCCGTGACTAGGAACCAATGTGCCAATATTATCGTTCATCACACAAATATAATGCACATACTGGCAATCGAACCCGCGGCCGCTAGCTTTGTAGGCAGGGTCACTACCAGCTACGCTACACGCACACGCGTCATCAAATTAGAAGACTTTATTACTAGAGGCATAATAGGATGTCGTCAGATGTTTTTAGCACAATGTTGGATAATGTTATATTGACGGTGACTGTCCCAATGACCTTGATTGGGTTGTTTACGTTGCGAGTAATATGTAATAGTTCGACTCTTTCGAGGAAATCGATGGTTTTTACCAAATTTTCCGTATTTTTATCCTTAACGTTGTTTTTTTAGAACGATGACGATATCGTAACCTAACTTTCACTTATTAGTAAAAAATATTTCAAATTTCTAGGCTCCAAGTGAAAAAGGGTCTAAGTCGACTTAACTCGTTATAAAAAAGGGTATATACTAGAGTTCTAGGAGTATTAAAATATAAACATAGATGACTCCCGGGTTCTAATAAATAAATAAATAAACATCAGAGGACAATCTCACACAAATTGCCCCAAACTAAGCTCTAGGCTTGTACTATGGGAACTAGGCAACGATAAACTTACTTACAGGGCGAACGACATGAAGTGTTACCAAATTCACAAAATCGAGCCTGGTGTCAAAGTAAATGCGACTTACTATCGGGAAAAGGTTTTGGAAGCTGCGTTGGAGCCTTGGGCACGCAAACATTTCGGTAGTAGACCGTGGACATTACAACAAGATACGGCCCCGGCTCATAAAGCTCGTGTGAACCAAGAATGGCTGAACAACGCGTGCCACAATTTATTTCGTCCACACAATGTCTTTTGAATTCCCCAAACGCGAACCCGATGGACTTCTATTATCTGGTCCATTGTGGAGAGCAAGGTGAGAAAAAGAAAACATGCCAGTATGGATGCATTGAAGAAAGCGATCGTACGTAATTGCCATTGCATACCGCAGGATCACATTCGTGCAGCGTGCAACTCATTTTTCTACCGTCTGAAGTCCATAGACAGCAGAAGGTGGTCATATCGAGTTAAAATAAAGTAATCTTAAAAATTTGATATCTTTTTCTCATTTTTTTCTTAATATTGAATAATTTAAGACAACAAAAAAAAATCGTAGCCTTTTGAATTTGGTAACACTTCATATCGTTCGCCCTGTATATAGATAAATACATAGAAAACACCCAGGACTCAGGAACAAATTCTCGCGCTTATCACACAAATATTTGCCCGTACCGGGATCGAACCCGGGACCGTTAGCTTCGTAGGCAGGGTCACTACCGACTCGGCTGTTGCGTCGTTAAAATAACGTTACGGGCCAATATTTGTATGATGAGTTTGAGTATTTGTTGAATCTTGGATATGTATATCTCTGTATAAGTATGTTTGTCATTGTCTAGTACCCATAGTACAAGCCTAAAGAATATCGTTTGGGACTAGGTCAATTTGTGTGAGATAGTCTCCTGATATTTATTTATTGTACAGAAGCAACAACTTTACAGAGGTAATGCAGCCAGTGTGATAGGGACCACACCACGAGCGGACCTACTAGAGGGGTGTTCTTTTTAAGGCACTTGTCCCACCGCCGACGATGAGCGATAAACGAGTAGAACGATAAACTAGAAACGAGTGGGCGAGCGACGAGAAGCGAGTGTTAGCTCCAACAGTTTTGTCGCTCGGCTATAGGCGAGCGTTCGAGTGCAATTACAATTCATCATCATCGTCGTCTGAACTAGTCAACAATGACAGCTCAAATGCTTTGCTCAAATTCATAGCAAATATCTGCACTGAAATCCACGTCGTAAAATCACCGCTTTGGTATCGCAACTTGAGTTCTAACTACCAAGTGAGTATCGCCGAGCGAGTATCGCTGAGCTAGTTTTATCTTATCGCTCTTATCGCGGCGACAAACTAGTAGAGCGAGTGTTCTCGCCGGCAGTGTGAACAGCCAGCGATGAACGATTAGTATACGTGTCTCTTTTACTAACACAGGATCCTTATATTTTGTTCGTTTCTCGGGCGAGAAAATCGCCGATAGCTAATCGCTTACTCGCTCTTGGTGGGACAAGTGCCTAAAGTGGTGATTATTATTTACATCTTTAATATTTGAGTAGCTTAGTTTTATTTTTATGTGGCCAATTTACTGAATAAATATTTTGAATTTTGAATTTTTGAATTTTAATTTGAGTAGCTTAGTTTAATTTTCATTTAAATAAGTTTAGTTTTAACTTTTAATTGTAGTACCTATATTATATGTATTAAGTAACTTAATAAAAATAGAACTTTAAATACATAATTAGTCTCAAAAACAAAAAAACTTTAGACATCTTAACTGGTAGAGCTCGTGGGACATAGATATTTAAGGCATCAAAATGTTCAGTTTTTAGTAAAGTTTACTGTACCAACAACTGTACACTTCTTAACTTGTAGAGCTCGTCGAAAATAGACGTAAATAGTTCAGGCATTAAAGTCATCACGTAACTCAAACAGTTTAACCTAAATACTACGCAGTTACTTACTATACATTCTCTCAAAACCAGTAATATCCTGTTCTGGATACGTTTTTTTGCGGGTCCATTCAAGGAAACCTTTATCGCATTCACGTTGACTCACCGTCAGTTTAGAATCGACTCCCGCGCAGCGCCGACGCGTGCACAAACGCAATAACCTTGAAACAATACAATGTCAACAAATTATTAAAAGTCAGTTTATGAATATAACCGTGGAAGTTAACAGTGACAGTGCATTTTAATTACTTAATTGCGTCGCTTTATGTGTCGCGGAGACCCTAACGTCTCGAGGTCATAGTTTGTTTATTTGCAGGTCCAATTATCGCTTTGTGTTCGAACACTTGGATTGAAAGGTCAGTAACCTTTATATTTTCTGCGTAAGATATTGGCATTGAAATTAAAAGTTTATGCGATGAATAGATAAGAGGGAGAAAAGTAGAATAATTGTACTTAATTAAAGTATTAACATGACTTTTTATGTCATGATTAGACATACCTTCAAGTTGAACATTCCTTTTTACTTATTAATTAAATTATAGCGGCTGTGTAATGTCAAGGGATAATATCACTCAAAGTGTACATTAATTGGTATAACAACAGTTGGTGTAATTTCATAATGTATAATCCATTAGTACAATGAAGAATTTTATGATATTTTATATATAGTAATTAATATTATGGTTAATTAATTGATGAATAAACTGTATTATTGTAGGGTATCTATCGACCTTCGAGTTCTGACGCAACACTAACACAAAGTTAGTGTCATGCAACACTGACCTAACCTAACCTATTCTTATGCGATTCAAGCCTAAATTTGATTTAAAGACTATAACTATTATACTACTTCTACCAGCGACTTCTTCCGCGTAGATTTCGATTATCGCTATTCTATTTAAATAATAAAGTAAATATTAGAAATTCTTATAACTATCAAATGTATGCTTTACTGATGTAATGTTATTATACGAAATAATACTTTATGTACTACAAGAATACGTCATATTTTTTATACCAATAGTGTCCTATATAATTGACAGTTATATTAACTAATAATAAAATAACATATAGTTTGTTGTCATATGGATCGATACGCACACATCGCTGTCTTATTGCGCAAGATAAGTGTCCCTTTCACACATTTACAAGTAATCATTGATTCGCAACTCTATTGGCTTTAATTTAATATCCATTTTACAATAACATTTTGACCTTTAATATTCCTATACTTTTTGGTAATAATTCCCTCACACATATTTGTAAATGTTTATTTCTCTCTATAAGTATCGTATTAGTAGTATTATTTCTCATCAGCAAATGTTTTTATAATTTGAACTTTTTTTAATGTCAATACTAAATGTATATTTTGATTAACCGTATTGTTGAATAATTATTTATAATATTACTCTAGGTATATTTAAATGTTTTAACTCATTGTCAGTTAAATTAAATAGCCCTCCTGACTTTACCATATGATACCTACTTGGAAAGCCACCACTATTTTTGAAAAGATTAACGTAGTAAATTATTTATATTTTAGTTGAACTTGAAGTATATTTCTGAGGCCCTAGTGAAAAAGATAAAGATAAAAAAAAGATGTTTATTCAGTAAGTAGGCCGCACGGGCACTTACAAAGGGTATAAGTCTTCTGAAGATCAAGTGAAAAAGGGCCTAAGTCTAGTATACTCCGTTCATGAATATACCCTTTTTTATTACTTGAATATACGCTTTTTGACGACGCGCTGGCCTAGTTGGTAGTGGCCCTGCCTACGAAGGTAGCGGTCCTGGGTTCAAATCCCGGTAAGGGCAGATATGTGTGTGATGAGTAGACCCCGGTATCGGAGGTGCAAAATGGTAGCTGTCAATTTCGAGCCATTACTAGGGAAGGGTAAACATTGTTTTGAAATATTAACTTCATGTCGATAAACATAGTTATATGTCGATATTTTATTATATCATAATGATAGCGTTTATTCTATAAAGTAGGACTATATAATTACAAAACCAACATGTATTGAACATTTTTATTATTTACAAAAAAAAATCTTTCATCATTAAGAAGTTTTAGTTATCTTCTTAGCATAAAGCATTCATAAATAAATTTAAAACAAAATATAAACTCTTTTATATTCACCAAAGGTTAATATATTCGTTGGACAGTTCTTCTTTTATAGCATCTTTTTTCTCATTAAATACTATAGGCAAGTAATTTTTGCGTAAAGTTGATTCTCTCGGTAATGTAACATCGCCATATTTTTTATTGAGACAATTGTCCATGAAACTTCTGAAGTTTGGGTTTTCCAATTTGGTCCAAGGTATGTTACAACTGATGAAAAACTTTACCAGATCTCGGTTAAAGTTAAATTGATCTTCATTTGTTTTTCTGTGAGTAAAGGTTTTCAAATGCCTCTCAATACAAAATTTTGTTGGAGTCAAAACGGAGTTGCAAGATATACAATATACTTTATCGTCCTGGTTTACAAGTATTGGAATGTCCTTTATTAAATAATCAATGTGACTAGGACACGCGTTGATGATTTTCTCTTGATGGCATTTCGACTCCATGTGCTTTTTAATATTCCAAGATCTGGAAATGATGTGTACACTGCACACTGTGCAGTAAATTTTTTCATTCGTTTTTTGGAGTTCAGGGTGTTCTGCAAGAAGTGACTCCATTTTCTATGGTATAAATGATTTTAGACGAATAAACTCGTAAACAGCTATTTAATCGAAGAAATTGTTGTAAAGTGACAATGATTATCTATTGACGTAAATAATTTATTATCAGTATAAGTGGCCAGTATTAATCTCTATTGAAAAGGTTTATCACAAGAGTGTTTATGCACTGCTCTGCAACTCGAAACATAAGAAAAGTAATAGCAACCATAGATATATATTTTGTTGTACAGTCGAGTTCATAAATATGTGTACACTTTATATTTTTACGATCAATGATTATCATAGATCAAAAAAAAATAACTGTGTACAACCTAATGTATAGAAAAATCGTGTATCGATATCAACATCAAAAATATGATTACCCATCCCTAAGAACTTGACAGCTACCATTTTGCACCTCCGATACCGGGGTCTAGTGATGAGCGCAAATATTTGTTCCTGAGTCATGGATGTTATTTATGTAAATAAGTATATATTTCTCTATTTAAGTATTTATATCGTTGTCTAGTACCCATAGTACAAGCTTAGAGCTTAGTTTGGGACTAGGTCAATTGGTGTGACATTGTCCCGTGATATTTATTTATTTTATTTATTACGAGTTAACTCGACTTGTACAGTCTGTGACCACTTAGAAGAGGCTTCGGTTTAGTACTTCTCTCTCACTCGCTCTTAATAAGATCGTATGAGAGCGAGTGAGAGAGAAATACTAATCCGAAGCCTCTAAATGCTCACAGACTGTACCCTTTTTTACTGGGAGCCCAGATTCATCGTAGCTTAGTTCAAGACAAGGTTAATGTATATGTAAGTGATTCTTGTTATTTGTTTTGCTAATCTATATCTAAACTAACTACTAACATTCAACTTGTTTTAAATGAGAAACTGCCCGCGCTGCCGATAACCGTTTAATCTTGACACAATTCTGATAAGTTACGTAATAAATAATTCCATGAATCATATACGACTTGTTCATAACCATGTATTGACGATAACAGAAATACTTTTTCAAATAAACGCCGATAAGTATTCCTCTGAAGGTGTCCAAAGTTCAGCAATGACATAATTATCTCCTGTAGGTACAGTCAACAGCATAAATAAGTGATCATTTGTTTACCTTGTCGCTTTCAATCGTTGCACAATTATGTATAAAATTTCAAACACTACGTTAATGTGAAAAGGTACATAAATGATCACTTATTTATGCTGTTGACTGTACACTAGATTATGCATTATACAAATGACCGTCCACCCACGGAAGATAAACGTGCTATTTTGCTGATGTTACATCATTAATTTTCAAGCTACACCAAAAATCCGTCGATTACAGTAGGATAAAATAAAAAGTCAAAAAAAAGGTCAAAGGTCAAAAAAAGTTGACTGAATTCGTCCTCATTCATCTGCCGTTGAAAATCGTTGTCCACGTAATGATGTTTTTAGCGCGGGGAATGGTAAAAATCACAAGGAGCTAGGTCAGGGCTACAGAGAGGGTGTGGGAGCAGTTGCAATCCTGATTCTTTGAAAAATACAAATATCCCCAAAATTCTCTCTGGTAAAACTCCGAACCGGATGCATATTAGTGACGCGGGCACGCGGGTGACGCCTGTCTGGTCGCGTTTGCTGCGCAGTAACCTTTTGATTTGGATGCTGCATTATGCAGAAAGAACCCGTTACGTGCACACTAAAGAGACAGCTGAATTAATAAATAAATAACATATAAGAGGACAATCTGACACAAGTCCCATAGCAAAGTTTAAGGCTTGTGCAGTTGTTCTAGGTAGCACAGTGCACATTTTAGGACGTTGTCACTCTAACGCCTTTAATATATTAGTGCAAGCAGTTTAAACATGAGCTCAAAGTGACAAAGCATTAAAATGTACAGCTACTTATAAGGCCGACTGTATTACGGGTGGGTGCGTAACGATCGATATAAAAATATTTTCTATAATATCAGTCGATACAATGCTCATTTGATATAATTATTGAATCATATAACAACATTTAATATATTTAAATATGATATAATTATCATTTTATGTAACGATCATTTGTTCTAAAAATATTTTATATAACATACATTAAGTATAATGCATATTTACTATAATCAACTTATGATATAAAGTACAGTTGGTATAAAAAAATACTGTCTATACTAACTCGTGTCCAACCACAAAGGTCGGTTTGTTAGTTACCTATTGTGACCCTACAGACCGGTAACTCCTAGGTCTCAACTAATATATAGGTTAGGTTAGGTTAGAATTGTGTCAAGGCGCGAAGCGCCATAACTACGTGGAATAGGAGCTCCGCAAAGCGGAGTTCCGTCGACTTTGCCTCACGGTCAGCGTTATATAGTCTTTACTATTTGAACTGAGCTGATCTTCTACACAAAGGCCATTGTTTGTAAACAATACCATTGTCTTTCTTTGTGTCCGTAACACCAAGCCGATTACATACAAAAAAGTTAGAACTACATTGAATGTACATTGAATTATCAACCCTACCCTCTTAGTCAGTAGGTTTAAAATGTAAAGTGTCAGGATACAGATATAAGTTTTGTGTAGATGATAGTATTGTGTAAAGAATAAGCACAGTTCAAATAATAAAGACTTATATCTGTATCCTGACACTTTACATTTTAAACCTACTGACTAAGAGAGTAGGGTTGATAATTCAATGTACATTCAATGTAGTTCTAACTTTTTTGTATGTAATCGGCTTGGTGTTACGGACACAAAGAAAGACAATGGTATTGTTTACAAACAATGGCCTTTGTGTAGAAGATCGGCTCAGTAGAAATAATAAAGACTATACCAAAAAATCATTCGACAAAAAAAGTTATTCCAAACAAATATACTTAACAACTACCAGAAAAGTAGTTTAGGTTAGGTAAATAAAACACAATGTGGGAATAAAAAATAATATACCACATGATAGTTATACAATATGAATTTTATACAAAATGATGATTATACCAAATGATGTTTATAATAAATAAATTATATACCAAATGATAATTATAGAAAATAAAAATAGATATTTTGATAATATACTACATGATAGTTATACAATATGATTTTTATACAAAATGATGATTATACCAAATGATGTTTATAATAAATAAATGATATACCAAATGATAATTATAGAAAATAAAAATAAATATTTTGATAATATACCAATCGTTTATTATATAAAATGAGTGATTATATCCTTTAAAATTATATCAAATGTTTTTTTTTTATACCGATCATTACAGACCCATTACGGGTACTAGGCAACGGTAAACATACTCGCATAGCGAAATACGGGTGCGTAACGATCGATATACAAATATTTCCTATAATAACACTCGCTATAACGCTCATTTGATATAATTATTAAATAATATAACAACATTTAATATATTTAAATATGATATAATTAT
Organism: Acleris emargana; assembly: GCA_927399475.2. Lineage (NCBI taxonomy): Eukaryota > Metazoa > Arthropoda > Insecta > Lepidoptera > Tortricidae > Acleris > Acleris emargana. The sequence goes on from OV656851.1 coordinate 658,609, forward strand.
TATTTTATGTAATGATCATTTGATCTAATAGTATTTATTATAACATACTTTGAGTAATATTCATATTTACTATAATAAACTTATGATATAAAGTTAATTTAATCTAAAGAACAATTGGCATAAACTTTTTGATATAATGTATGAGATATAATCATAAGTTTACTACCCTACAAAATATACTTAGGCAAAAGGGCAAAGGGGGGACGGGAAGGCGAAGCCGCCTAAAAGGGGGCTCAGGGGACAAAGCCCCCCACATTGAAAAAAAAGCCTATACTGACTCGTACAGCCACTTGAGTAGGTTCGTTAGTTACCTTGTGACCCCCTAGAGCGGAAATAGGCTTCGACTACTCTCCCTAGAACCCCTTGCCCGTGCTCTAAACTAAGTGCTTCCAAAAATGTAGGTTAGGTTAGGTTAGGTCTTCGACTCCTGCACAAAACGAAGTGCTACCAGAAAAGTAGTATAGGTTAGGTAAATAAAACGCAATTTACACACGTGATTTTTATATCAAAGGCCCATTATAACAAATAATGACTATAATCAATAAGCAATATGTCAAATAATAATTATAGTAAATAACAATAGATATTTTGATATTATACCAATCGTTTAGTGTATAAAATGAGTGATTATATCCTTTGGAATTATATCAAATGTTACTACATAATTTTGTGTATTTTTTCAGGTCCGCAGTCCCTATATAACAATTTACATACAATACAATATTTAAATCGCTGTGTATATGCATAGATATGAAGGAGATAGACAGATACTGGTTTTCCGAACCCCCCGGTACGAAAGAAGACATCGAATTTTGGATAATAGAGGTACCTACCAATTTATTAACAAAGACGAGTTCCTCCTAAGCTAATACGCAGTATGTCAGACAAAATTCCTGTAGCAATATCAACCTTATTACTAAGAGAAGAGAACTAAAACTGCTTTGGTTATTGATTTTGGCATACTGCTTATTTGCTTAGGAGGGCAGTGTGTACTAGGGAATGCCATTTAACCGGTTATTAATCGATTTTGTATGAAAATAACCGGTTACAACCGGTTATAACTGGTTATTTGCATTCCCTAGTATGTACGCTTAGGTTTGTCAAACTACACAACCAGATTTCAAAACGGTTTTCATCAATAGATAAAGTGATTCAATGGGAATGTTTATATATACCGTGTTTTTTTTTGATTTACGATAACTTCGGCATATTACTAGGTCATGGTCATGGATCGGAAATTCGGATCGATATTTACCTAAAGTTGGCAAAATCCCGGAAAAAGATAGGCAAACATGGCGTCGGCTTCTTAAAAATATTATTTTAATAATTTAAGTTCTGCGATTTTGGGATTCTACAAAACGTTAATATAATAATTACTTTACATGTAGGATAAAACGTTCTGTTTTACTCCTATAAATTCGTTAGGTTAATAAGTTACAGGTAAATTAAATAACATTTGGTTATATGTATACATGGAAAATAACTTCAAACAGTTAATATAAATAAATAATTATGAATTAATGCCGGTGTAATTTATTTATTTTGAAATCCCGGAAATTTTATATGAATTATATGATTGAGTCCACCTCCATACAACTGAACAACAAAGCCGGGGCTAAAGTATAGGTAAATATCGATCCGAATTTCCGATCCCTGGTCATGGTACATCCATAGAAACTAAGTGGTAGATTAGATTTTTTTAAATAATAAAAAACATTTTTTTTTCTGTTTTGAACAAAGTACTTAATTAATTGTTGTATTTTTGGTCATTCTAAAAGGGCCTTTAGAGTTAACTCATAGTCAGTGTCAAATACGTCAATGTTGGCGTCACATGCACAGACAGTTAAGAGCCTTTTAGACCAGTTCAACGTGATTAAATGATTAAATTTAAAAATTAAATATCTTTAAAACCTTTACAGTTATCATTGGTCTGTCTTCGGGAAATTAACTTTATTTGACCTAAAGAACGTTCCCATAAAGTTATCGTAAATCAAAAAAACACGGTGTATAATGAATTCTACATTATGTACGAGTATTGCAGAAATCTCACATAAACCGGAGCGAAGCGAGGGCGGGTCGCTAGTACGTTATAAAATCGAACTGCGATAGGGTGTCAGGATTGACTTATATATTACTTATACTGTAAGTGGTGGTAGGGGGTAGGGGTCGGGTTGCATAAAGTTTGAAGTCATATTTTTGATAGGCATACGTGGATTCGTCATACTCATCATAACGCATAATTGTAAATTAATAGTCATACATTTATACGCATAATGTTTTTAATCATAATGTTTAAGAACATATTGTGTAACGCGGATAAATTTGATGCGCATAAAATAATTTTACCATACTTTATAATCAGGGATCGGAAATTCGGATCGATATTTGCCTATACTTTCGCACCGGCTTTGTTGTTCAGATGTATGGAGGCGGACTCAATCATAGAATTCATTACTAAATTTTCTGGGATTTCAAATTTAAATAAATTGCACCGGCATTAATTCATAATAATTTTTTTATATTAACTGTTTGAAGTAATTTTTCATGTATAGATTTACCAAATGTTATTTAATTTACCTTTAACTCATTAACCTAACGAATTTATAGGAGCAAAAATGAATGTTTTATCCTACAGGTAAAGTAATTATTATATTAACATTTTGTAGAATCCCAGAATCCCGGGACTTATATTATTAAAATAATATTTTTAAGAAGCCGACGCCATGTTTGCCTATCTTTTTCCGGGATTTTGCCAACTTTAGGTAAATATCGATCCGAATTTCCGATCCCTGTTTATAATGGTCATAAAGTGGTTGCTCTTAAAATAATTTTCGTTTTAAGTTACAAAGTTCTTTTTTATGTTGGGTCACAGTCCTAGGTCATAGTAAAGCAAAAGGCGGCGGTCAATATAAAAGTTTTTATGTTGGGTCACAGTCCTAGGTCATAGTAAAGCAAAAGGCGGCGGTCAATATAAAAGTTTTTATGTTGGGTCACAGTCCTAGGTCATAGTAAAGCAAAAGGCGGCGGTCAATATAAAAGTTTTTATGTTGGGTCACAGTCCTAGGTCATAGTAAAGCAAAAGGCGGCGGTCAATATAAAAGTTTTTATGTTGGGTCACAGTCCTAGGTCATAGTAAAGCAAAAGGCGGCGGTCAATATAAAAGTTTTTATGTTGGGTCACAGTCCTAGGTCATAGTAAAGCAAAAGGCGGCGGTCAATATAAAAGTTTTTATGTTGGGTCACAGTCCTAGGTCATAGTAAAGCAAAAGGCGGCGGTCAATATAAAAGTTTTTATGTTGGGTCACAGTCCTAGGTCATAGTAAAGCAAAAGGCGGCGGTCAATATAAAAGTTTTCTCTCCGCTCTTTTATAAAAAAATAAACCTAAACTATCCGCGATCCGCTTACGTGAATATTATAATTATAAATATTATGACTAAATAAATGTATATAACATTCTACATTATGGTTATACCAATTATGACTCCATATAATTATGACAGAACAATTATGCAATAGTAAAATTTATGCCAAAAAAAAAATATGAGCATCAACTTTATGCGTAATGACTAATGTGTTATGACAATCGAAGTTATGTCAATGGTGTGACACTGTTAAACCGCGTTACTAGCAAATTTTTGATAGAGCAAAATAAACCTAAATCTATTATTAAAAAGGTGCATTTTGCTCCATATTTGCTTTAGGATTGTAGTATTTAGATTGTGGTCTTGAGAATGCAAATATCTCTGGGTCTTCAAGGCCTTCTTCATTCCATAACAAACTCATTTGTATCCCACTGCTGAGTAAAGCTTCCCAACTCGTCTCGAAAAGCAGGGAAATATCTTTGAGACGATTCCCACCGATGAATAATGGACAAATAATCTAAATACTTTTACTTGTTGGGGACCTTGTGCAGGGTCCGTCCGGGTTGGTACCATCATCTTATCCATTAACCTACCGCCAAGCAGCAGTGTTCGCATTGTTGTGTTCCAGTTTGGGGATAAGACAGCCGGTGAAATGACAAGCATAGAGGCATTCCATCTTAGTCCTCAGAGTTGGCATTGCATTTGCAGTCTTAGGATTGCGGTCTTGTGAATGCGAATGTCTATGGGTCACAGTTTTCACTTACCATCAGGTGGCCTGTGTGCTCGTTTGCCTTCGTTTCAATCACTTACAGTAAAACACAACCGATATGGCTTACCGATGGACCTGCGCAGAAGACGAATTTTTGAAGCGCGGGAACCAATCAGCAGGGACCACGCGTTGCGCGTCTGTATTCTGTGCTATTATTGGTTATTAGTCTGCCTTCCTATGATATAAAAAAAAAAAAAAAAAAAAAAAAAAAATAGTGACGCCATTTTAACGCGCGCCCGCGTGTCATTCAGTCAGTCGTGAGTGAAATGGGAAAGATAGATGGAATTTAATTAGCACCTTATAACTATTACGTACAAGTCTGATTGTGCTTTTAATCGTGCTTTCGGAAACCATCGGAATCGTTGCTCATATATGCGCGAACGAAGATTCACGACACGTCATGTAAATTGTGTTCTACTGTAATTTTCTTGTATTGATAATGTTTGTTTTTTTTCAGAATTCTTTGCCTTCTCGACTGTTTTACTGGAGAATCCTACACGAAGATGAGGTGTGCCTGGTGCTCGAGGTATTCATATCACACAGCATAATAGTACGAATACACTTTATAATTGCTCCACACAAAGAGAAGAGCAGAGGAAGTGTGACATTGTCCCCTCATATTTATATTTATTAATATTTATATTTAATGTCACACAAATGACAATACGTACATACAGGTCAAAACCAGTACCCACCTTTGGCAGCCTACTAAAAATCATCACTGTTTCAGACGAGAATCTCACTATACGGCGTGGCCACGTACCACCTGCACATCTGGGTCGGCTGTCGCGCCAGCCCCGAGGATGTGACGCAAGCGCAGCGGCACGCAGCCACCATGGACCTGCTGCTGCGACACCGGGTCACCGTGCACCTGGAGCGCCAGCACCAGGAGTGTGACCAGTTCCTGAGATACTTCGCACCATGTAAGCTATTTCCTTTAGAATCTCACTATACGGCGTGGCCACGTACCACCTGCACATCTGGGTCGAATGTCGCGCCAGCGCCGAGGATGTGACGCACGCGCAGCGGCACACGGCCACCATGGACCTACTGCTGCAGCACCGGGTCACCGTGCACCTGGAGCGCCAGCACCAGGATTGTGACCAGTTCTTGAGATACTTCGCACCATGTAAGCTATTTCCCTTAGAATCTCACTAACCAGCGTGACCACGTACCACCTGCACATCTGGGTCGGCTGTCGCGCCAGCGCCGAGGATGTGACGCACGCGCAGCGGCATGCAGCCACCATGGACCTGTTGCTTTGGAACCGTGTTACCTCCGTGCACCTGGAGTGCCAGCACCTGGACTGCGGCCAGTTCCTTGCATACTTCGCACCATGTAAGCTATTTTTATTTTAAACCACGACGCAAAAGTGTTACAAGTACGTTGTATGAGTGTTAATTTTAATTTTTAATTTAGTTTCAATTTTGCCTAAATTTGCTATCAAAAAGTGCGATACGAGAGGGTTCTCTTGCACAAGTAATTAATATACTTAAAATGAGACCCTTAATAGGAGAACCCGACCCCCACTTAAACGATATAAAATATCAAAATAAATATTATTATTTTTACTGTATAAATTGCTTTAAAAAGCATTTACTCGTAGTGGTAATAAATTGGTCCGACTTTAAACAATCTAATATCAAATTTGACACCTTATTAGTTATCACTACTTTTGGCGGTACATGGGAACGTTGCCTAATTTTTTAAATTTATGTTTTTGGTTTAATATCAATACTTTTTAGAATAGAATATGATAGAATAACTCTATTTCAGGCAACAATGCATACAAAAATTCAAATTCAAAATTCAAATTTCCTTTATTTCGTCAACATAGGTAACAGGTAGGTGACAAAGGTTTACAGGGTTGGGCAGATTAAGGGCCTGTTGTTTGATCAGTAGTTAACTCAACTAATTGTTAAAATTCGAAAAAGGAATGGAAAATTTGACACATTTCCTTGAGATTTAACCATTGGTTACGATTTTTAACAATTAGTTACTATAACTACTGATCAAACAACAGGCCCTAAGTGTCCTAGTTAAAAAGAGCCTTAAAATTAAAACAAGACAGAAAATTTTAAAATTTATCACGTTTTTATTTTTAGCGTACTCTATACTTAAAAAAACTAATTCATAAGTTCAAATCGCTCGCCATCAGCTTTAATAACTTGACGCATTCTTCCATAGAATGCATTGCACGCGACACGCACTACCTCGTCTGGTATTTCATCCTATATCTTGACTAATCGATGCTTGAATGAGTTTAGATTCATGCCCTGTGTGCTCCCAATCTTGCTCAGCATGTAACCCCATATCGAAAAGTCCAAAGCATTCAAATCCGGCGATGATGCAGGCCATTCTTGCCAAGGTATAAAATCTGTCAAATTTGTTCTACACAAGTCTTGAGTGCGTTTAGCTTTGTGAGATGGGGCACTATCTTGTTAGAAGCAGTAATAGTCGTTTCCATATAATTTTTGAGCATTTTCTAGCAAATGACCCTGTAACACGTTCTGGATGTAATAGTCTTGGTTAATTTTGACACCTCGATCAATAAACAGCAGCGGTAACTTGCCTCTAGGCGATATCGCACCCCATACCATGACAGCTGATGCACTCTGGAACCGTTGTACGGCTAATTTGTCCACAGGAATATCCTTCAATGAAGCACCATAGACACGATCGTTTTGTTGGTTGTGACTGTCTTGTAACTGGAACATCTTTTCATCGGAAAAAATAATATCATCGCCGTCGTGCCAAGCTAGCAATTCCCTACATTTTTTCACTCTAGCTTTTTTCTGGGCATCTGTTAAGCCATGAATTTTTTGTTTTTTGTAGGCCTTTAGCCCTAGATCATATTTTAAAATACGACTCATTGTTCGACGGGATATTTTCATATCTTTAGCAAGTTTGCTTGCACTTCGAGCTGGATTTCGTCTAATACGCTCACGAATATTTTTAATGATGTTTTTGGCGCGAACAGATGGCTTCTTCCCAGGTTTGGGCCTGATTTGTGAAGATCCCGTTTCTTTGAATCGCTTGACTGTCCGCGATATAAGCCTTATATTGATATTTAAAGGTTTCAGCGTCTTCAATATCTCACACGGTCGGTATTTTTTCTGGTACAAATCGCACACGAGCTGGCGTTTCGCGTCCATTGTTGAAAACAATATAAAAACAAAATATATCAAGCTGACGTGTAGAAATCATAAAGAAGGTTAAATTGTCAACAAAAAAAAAATACGAAGTGAATAAGAAGTTTAGTTATATTTAAGTAAAAAAGCCATACACAACTAGGACATTTAATCTGCCCAACCCTGTATATGTTGTACAACCATGCTGAGCCGTTTAGGCGTACGAATTCTTGTTTAAGGCAAGCATCTATTACGTAGCACAAACAAACAACTACAAACTTATATCTATAATAAAGTTAAATAATGAAATAGTATTCGTGAATGTCCAAACTTCAATTAAATATTACATCCAATTAAGCATTCCAGTAGTTTATAGGTAATTAGAGTAACAATACATATACTTAACTTTAAATATATTATAAACTTGACTACTCGTGCTAATACACTTTCTCGGTCTCCGCTAGCAAGAAATATGACACCCCTCGGCCAGAATTCATCCTTTTTTGGCAGGTAGTCGATATAGGTTTGGCAGGCAGGAAATATATTTCAGTTAAGTTAAACTATTAACACGTCATAACACTAGCTAAGAGTAATGTATAAGAAAATTATACGTTTTAAAAAGAAAGGTGGTATTCTGTAGCTCTGTGTTTATGTATGTATGTATGTTTAAAAAGGTTTTTTTTTATTCCGATCAGGGATAGAAATACTTATTTTCGGATTATTTCCTTTAATTGTGTTTTAAGACCTACCGCGATTCTAAGTTTCCAAGCTCTATGTGGACGAGAAATACCCCATAGGGTTTGATGTCTGAATACCTACTAAATGCGCCGTTTTTAAAAAGTGATAAAATTGTATGTTATGATTTATGATTAAGAATAAGACCAAATTTTTTTTTACTCAGTTTTCGTGTCTTAATAGCTGCACTGGGGAAAAAGTTATGGAGGCAGGTAATAGGGCCTGAACGCTCAAATATTTAATGCTAAATTCTGTCAGACGCACCAAACAATTCGGACGCCATTTTGATTTTTAAATTAAGCTGGCTTTAATGTTTGGGTTGTTAGCTACAATAAATGGAAATCGATAAAGCTGTTTAAAATATACTTTATCAGGGGCTCTAGACAAGGTACTTAACGCCAACGTAAATGATTATCGAAAAGGGTCAAAATGTATAGAATTAACTAAAGCACTCGACGCGACCATGGCACCTTACTTCAATCGTCAATTTCGAAAGCAAAACGTTTGAAGAATACATCTTGTCTAGAGAGGTCCACAGGTTGTATCTAACAGATAAAAATGCTTGGGCTAAACTAAACACCTAAATAACGTTATAATAACATAGTCATAAAAAATATGTAAACATTGTATAATGTCTAGGGGATATGGTTTCTGTAGGAGAATGTATCGAAACTTTTATGCAGGTTTTCTTGCACCGTCACAGGTAAGTATAACTAACATTTTTTTTATTACTGTTACTTATTATTTTTGCGACAATTCTGAGTTTTGACACATTTTCCTGCTCAACTACGCATGAATATATTATTTTTTTTATATAATGGTTTTATGTGAGATTCATTGTTTTATATAATGCTAGGTTAAGTTTATTATTGTATAATATCATTAGTTATATTTAAAAAACGACTGACTGTTGAGTTTCTTGCGGCGTTTCTTCTCAGCAGTGGTCTCTTGCGAAGCGCTGGTAGATTTTTGACGTGTAAAAGTGCCCGTGCGGCCTACTTACTGAATAAACATCTTTTATCTTTTTTTATCTTTTGTATATCGGGGGAATTTATTTAGTCTAATTTTAAATGGCTTTCTTTGCTTCCAGTAATAGAGTACTCGTCAGAACGACGGTGCAGTAGTTCTCGCCATGGGAGCGGGCCCCTGCCACGGGAAAATAAGCTGTACGCCATTTATTCCAGAGGAAAATACGCCGAAGCAAAACAGGTAAGCGCGAGTAGCAGATTCTTATAAAAAACTCGAGGAACGAATCTCTCGTGTGGTTGCCGGGTTAGAATAGTGCCACTCACTGTCATCCCGTGGATGTTGTAAGAGGCGACTAAGGTAAAAAGGCTTGTAGTACTGTTAGGCGATGGGCTTGCAACCTGTCACTAATACGCTGGTAAACATCTTAGCCTATTTGTGCAGAATGTGGTTACAGAATTATCAACAAGTTTTTAAAATTGTAGGTAATTCTGTAGCTCTGCCTACCCTACTATGGGATTACGGGTGTGAAGGTATGTATGTATGTAGTTCAAAGCGAACTGTTCCGTCAGACTCAGAGCCCACAAACAACATTTCAGGGCGTACGATTTCTTAAATATGGAACCCTCGGTGCGCGAGTCGAAGTCGAACTTAACCGGTTTTGTAGGGTTCCGTAGCCAAATAGCAAAAAAACGGAACCCTTATGAATTTGTCATGTCTATCTGTCTGTCTGTCCGTCCGTATGTCACAGCCACTTTTTTCCGAAACTATAAGAACTATACTTGTGAAACTTGGTAAGTAGATGTATTCTGTGAACCGCATTAAGATTTTCACACAAAAATAGAAAAAAACAATAAAATTTTGGGGATTCCCCGTACTGAAACGAATTATTTTTTTCATAAAACCCATACGTGTGGGGTATCTTTTATTATTTTTCTATTTATAGCTCCATCGATACATTCGATGATTCCGCCAATGTCAGGGGTGTGGGGCATCTATGGATAGGTCTTCAAAAATGACATTGAGGTTTCTTATGTCACTTTTTTCTAAACTGAACAGTTTGCGCGAGAGACACTTTCAAAGTGGTAAACTGTGTCTACCCCTCCATTTACCTACATTACCATACAAACTTCCACCGAAATTTTTATTGTTTTGAACGAGATCTAGTAAAAATTTTTTTTGTGGGCGAGTCCCACTCGCACTTGACCGCTTTTTTATGTATGTTATCGTATATTAATTAGTACAGCAAAAAACTACTCGTCGACTTCAAGACTATAAGACGTTAGTTTACTGGAAAACACAATAATGGGGGCGGACGACGTTTGGCTGGTTTGGTGCAGTGTCAGGACTGAGGTGCCCAGCCAGTTCTGCAAACGTTATCGTTATCGAAAATGTATAGAATTGACGAAAACACCTAATACTTTCCCTTTGTATATATCTTTCGTCAATCTTCTATCATAATTCATAAGTTTTTTAATTTTAAAATTAAAACTTACTGGTTCCAGTTGAAATGCTCCGTGTCCTCGGTGAACCAGACGGACCCCCTGGTGTTGGTCACGGAGGCGCTGAGGTTGTACGAGCTGCCGCACAGCTGGAATGAAAGATTGGTCGGAAGGTTCGGTTCCTTCCTTCAAATCGAGGAGTGGATCAGGAGCGGTGACATGAGCGTGGCTTCAGCTTTAGACAACGATCATGTTCAATTAGGTAAGCTTCACGGGGACTGACGATCCGCCATTTTGTTACCATTTGATTTAGCCTATCTCGCTTTATAGGGTTATGTACCCAAAGGGAATATGCCTACGTCCGTTCCAATTTTAAAGAGCTGTATTTTTGTAAAGTTTTTTTTATTTTTCTATGGCATAGGAAGGCAAACGAGCACACAGGCCACCTAATGGTAAGTGGAAACTGTGACCCATAGACATTCGCATTCACAAGACTGCAAATGCACTGCCAACCCTGAGAACTAAGATGGAAAGCCTCTATGCTAGTCATTTCACCGGCTGTCTTATCCCCAAACCGGAACACAGCAATGCGAACACTGCTGCTTGGCGGTAGGTTAATGGATAAGATGGTGGTACCAACCCGGACGGACCCTGCACAAGGTCCTCCCACAAGTGACCGTAACGTAATCATATCAATGAACACCTTGTAACTATTTTGTACTTTTCACAGTAACTTGTCGGGATGTTGTTACAGAAGTTTTTTTTTCTGCAACAGGTAACAATGCATCCCTCGAGGACTGGAATGAGTTCTACAAAGTCTTAGGATGGGATGACCCGGAAACCTTCCCTGCAATACCGGAGGGAGAGAGGAGGGAGGCAAGTGGTCTCTGTTAAGTGAAAAATGTCGTATGCACAGAGCAGAGGCCCCAGACAAGATGCATTACGCCAACTCGCTTTTCTATTCGTTTCGTTTTTAAACCAATCGCTTCACTGGTAGATGACGTGATATGAAAAGTCACGTGATCTAGCAGTGACGCGATTGGTTTAACAACCAAACGAATAGAAAAGCGAGTTGGCGTAATGCATCTTGTCTGGGGCCTCAGAGATCTTAAAATAGTCTTTAGGGTTCGGGTTGATTTGGTAAAACCCGTAAAACTATCATAAGAGCGTATGAAAGCGGGTGAGGGAGAAGTACCACTCTAATTTCGGATATTTTAAGCATAATGGGACGAAGTTAATTTGAGATTTAGTCCTATTAAATACCTACCAAGGCATTATGAAACCTGCTCACCCTAATGACGTTATAGTATATTGTTCAACAAGGGACTAAAACAAGCCATAATGACACGAGATGTTTAGCCACGCGAGCGAGACGACGGGGCCTATATGACCATGATCGCCGACCGCCTGGATTGTCCGTACATGAATCACTGCATTAGTCTTCATGTTCGGACCCAGGTGACTCGTAATGTTATGACGAAATGTATATATATTATTCAATGTATCACTAACATAGATGTAAGGATAATCTCTTCTTGTCACTAACCAAATGAATCTTAGTTATTTGAAATAAATTATTTGAATTGAATTGAATTGAATATATAGCTCGAGTTTCATGAGTCATGACATGATGGTTGTTTAGTCTCACGTTAAATACTCTACTAATGTGAGGAAAGAAACGACATTCTATACAAAATTACAATATTGATTATAGCAAAGTTTCTTATAAGTTTGTTCCGCAGTTTTTTCTTTTCTTTTCATTTTTAAGGACTGTTCAATTTACTAAGCGGACATCAAAAATAGGTTCATTTACGGATTTTTTATAACAAATATATCTTTTTTACGGTGCATATTTATTTACAATATTAAAATAAAGTAATATATAACAAAAGAAAAAAAGAATTAATTACAACGGTAAACATTTCGGACTTTAGCCCGGATTCGTCACGTAAGTGTTTGCACATCGCTTTTGGATACTTTTCTACAAGCAGCAAACCACATGCGTTTAAATTCTGCCAATGTACTAGCTTCTCGGCCATCCTTCCTCAAGTATCTTTTTACAATGGCCCAGTATCGCTCGATGGGGCGGAGCTCCGGGCAGTTTGGTGGGTTGTCTTCTTTCTTAACAAAATCGATGTTTTTTGAATTTAATAGCCCCACAGTCTCACCAGCATAGTGAGCACTCGCTAGATCAGGCCAAAACAAAGGGGGAATACTGTGCTTTCTATATATAGGAAGTAACCGTTTTGTGATGCATTCCTTTCTATAAATTTCGCCACCAATAGTTCCAGTTGCAAAATAAGACGTACTTTTGAGGCCACAGGAACAAATTGCCTGCCATACAAGGAGTTTCTTCCCGAATTTGTAAATTTTTATGGTCTTTTCGGAATCGGGTACAATTTCTCCTACAGCCGCATTGTAATACTGGGGCCCCGGTAACGTACTGGTGTCAAATTTCACGTACGTTTCGTCGTCCATGATAATGTATCGACATTTATTTTGCAGCAAAATATCGTATAAATTGCGGCATCTTTTTTTGGACCGTATTTGTTGCTCGGCACTTCTCTTCGGCATTTTTTGCTTCTTATATGTCCGTATATTATTTCTTTTCTTGATATTTTGTACAGTGCCTACGCTAATACCTGCTTTTTTAGCAATTTCACGAACGGACATGTACTTTGTTGATTTTAACAGCCGCACGACTTTTTCTTCGACATGTGGGTTTGCCGGGCCACTTCTCCGGCGCGATTTTGGTAAATCGTCGAGCGTATGATGCTCTCCAAATTTTTTTATGATTCGAAACACGGCTGACTTGGAACATTTAAACTGATTTGCAATTTTCCGCAGTGAAAATTGGCCTGTACACCATTTTTGCAAGATTAATTTGCGTTCTTTAATATTAATTCGCTACATCGTGAAAAATATTTAGACAATTAAAAAAAAAAAAAACGACACTTGATAGACTTGTCTATGTTTATTTTATAACCAGCCACTGCCTATCAGTATTCTTTTAGTTGAAGGATTAATATTGAATTAAGTATGTCCGCTTAGTAAATTGAACAGTCCTTAGTAAAGTGACTAAGCTCGCATATTTATATAAAAGCCAGCCGATTCAAAGTATTTTAAAACAAACTGGACTATGCAAAATAAAATTAATTCATCCTTAATATAATTAAATAGACGCATATTCGTAATCAATAATAGTGTTTTACGAAATTAAATCTGTTTTTTAAATATTTTTGCAGTTGTCATTTTGAGGTTATTTCCATGGCCAAATAATTGTCTATACACAATTAATCAGAATGGTGATAATCATCCATTCAAAAACACCACAAAGGATGGTGGTCTCTAGAGTCCGACCAGCGAGTGGTGACACAAAAAAAGGCGGCAAATTCAAAATATCATTAGCTGGTAACACGAAATGCTTAGCGACTGGATAGGTGTACCTACTGAAAATGTGACTGCTTGTTTCATAGGTAAAATTGTTGCCATATGAAGAATTTGAAAACAAAAGTAGGTGATGTTTTTTTCCTTTTCTCTCTCTATCTCTCTCGTAAAATTTTGGTACGTTTTCCTGCGGAAACTACGCAGGTTATTTGTTTTTATTTTTAATTAAATATTTATGGATTTATATAATGCTAAATAAGAGACTAAGTAGTACCATTGTAATATTAAATATATTTAAAAAAATGACTGACTGCCGAGTTTCTTGCAGCATTTCTTTTCAGCAGTGATCTCCTCTTGTAAAACGCTGGTAGATTCTTGACGTGTGAAAGTGCCCGTGCGGACTACTTACTGAATAAATGTCTTTATCTTTATCTTAATACTTGTCACCACCCACTGGTCGCACTCTTAATTAAACATTTTTTTTCCTTACCATATTAATTTCATAATTAAAACTGTTCTATCAATGAGTCATAAGACTGATAAGTTTAATTTGGTTAAATTGTTTTTAGGTACAGATCTGCCAAGCAAACTACAAATTGTTTGAAATATTAAGAAACCGCAAGGGAGACATATATTACAAGTACATGCTGGCTCCCGTGAGAAGGGAAGATCTAGACTCACGGGTACGTTGTTAAATAGCTCTTATTAACTTTATAACCTCCATTATTGCAAAACCGCGTAAGTAAAATTTTAAATAAAAAGCAAAATGCACCTTTTTAATAAGATTGTAAGGTTTATTTTGCCCTATCATAAATTTGTTAGTTACGTGATTTTGCAGTATCACCGACGATTTCATTTTAAATACGCCCGTCAATATTATTCTCTATGTTTTTTTAGAGTTTATTCATCTTGAGCAACGGCCAACACGACGTTAATCTATGGGTTGGGAAAAATAATCAGGACAGAAATAAGGTACCACTATTTGAATATTTCACCTTTAGTTAGTCATTCATTTTTTCACCGATGTATGTGCATGAAGAGATTGATAAATGTAGAGGAAGCGAAAGTTGTATGTTTAGATCGGTGCACATGGCGTTCCATAGTCTCTGCCTACCCCATTGGGAGACAGGCGTGAAGTTATGTATGTATATATGTATGTATGTTAGTCATTATTACGTTTATAAAGTCCACAATCCAAGTAGAGACGGGGTAAGGGTTATACCTTAATAAGCAGTCATCATGTCAGCCGAAAGACGTCCACTGCTGGACATAGGCCTCCCCCAAGGCTCTCCACTCAGACCGGTCTTGTGCTTTTCGCATCCACCGCGTTCCCGCGATCCTTACAAGGTCGTCACTCCATTTTGTTGGAGGCCTACTTACAGCTCGTCTCCGTCCGCGGACGCCACTCAAGAACCTTCTGACCCCATCGGCCATCAGTCCTGCGGGCGATGTGCCCCGCCCACTGCCACTTCAGTTTAGCTATTCTTCGGGCTATGTCGGCAACCTTAGTTCTCCTGCGGATATCATCATTTCTGATTTTATCACGCAGAGAAACCCCTAGCATAGCCCTCTCCATAGCCCTCCGAGTGACCTTGAGCTTTCTTATAATAATAAGTATTAAGCAGTAGTTGTGATAAATGTTCGTTAATCTTTCACAGGCGAAGATGTATGGCTTGGCGAAAATTCAAGAATTCATGACGCATTTCAAATTACCCTCATGCGTAAGTGATTTCACAAATTAATTTAGCGCTCTGTTAGTCAAAACATTTGGACGACCGTGAAACCAACAGTGTTCGTGTCTCGATTGGTTTGTATCCTCGCCACGAGTAATATTACCGTAATCGCTCGCGAGCCGAATGCTCTGTGCCCTTACCATGAGTTACAATTAACGTACTCGTTAGCGAGTCGAATGCTCTGTCGCTTGCAGACCTCGCAGTATTCATATAGAGTGCGAGGGACAGTGCATTCGACTTGCTAGAGAGTACGGTAATTGTAACTCATGGTAGGGGACTGCACCTCGTACTCTATAGGGACAGAGCATTCAACTTGCTAGCGAATACGGTAATTGTGAATCATGGTAAGCAAAAATAATGATGTGAATATGAAAAGGCCGCAGTAAACGGGGTATAAAAAACAGGACTCGCGCAGGAAGGGTTCCGTACCATTATCTATTAAATTTTTTTTTTTTTTTTTAGTATTTGTTGTTATAATGGCAACAGAAATACATCATCTGTGAAACTTTCATCTCTCTAGCTATCACGGTTCGTGAGATACAGCGTGGTGACGGACGGACAGACGGACAGACGGTCAGATGGACAGCGGAGTCTTAGTAATAGGGTCCCGTTTTTACCTTTTTTTTTTTTTTTTCTTTTTTTTTTTTTTTCAAATTCAAATTCAATTTCAAATTCAAAAATTTTAATTCAGACATGTGTCCATAGAGGGTTAGTTATTAAAATCTTATAAAACTACGTTAGTAAACACAATATAAATATTTAAAAAATCCTATAAATATTAGCTCTGGACTCCATATCCTTTGCCTACCCTTAAAACCTACAAACTGCTCGGTAAACTTGTTGTAATATCGAGGGTAAAACTCATAGACAAGACTGATATTTACTTGATTATGCCTACATTTTGTGCGTAACGTCTCGTGCCTAGTGAAGATGCATAACGCTAAGTTACCGAATGTTGAAAATCAACACAATGTATTGGATTGGGGCGCGTTTCAACCAGTCTAGATATATTTTGCAAAAGTTCTTTTAACTAACTAGGAAAAGCATAGTAAACCTTTAGCATATACTGTCTAATTTTATCAGGCATAAGATCAAACCTTTGCATTTTAAGTCAATTTCGTCTTACAAGGTTTTTTTTTATACCACGACGGTGGCAAACAAGCGTACGGCCTGATGTAAGCGGTTACCGTAGCCTATGGACGCTTGCAACACCAGATATCACATGCGCGTTGCCTTGCCAACCCTTTCAAAACCTATTTACTCCTCTCTTGAAGAACTCCATACTAGAGTCCCCAGGGAAAACCTCAAAAGGGAGCTCATCCCACAATCGGTTGGTTTAGGGTAGAACTGTGACCACATTAGTTAATATTTAGTAATCAAAGTCGTTACATGTCTACTTCGTTGTTATCAACAAAAATAATTATATCAAAATATGCAATTTGTATTATGTACTTAAAATGAAAATTAGGACATTCGTTTTTATACAATTCATTACACACTCATAGGTTTACTCAACTCAACTCAATACATTTCTAGTCGATAGAAAACAGAAACATTCGTAGCGTTTGCATCTCTGCAGCGCCCTTTGGACCTCTTTGAGGAACAAACAGACAACAGTACCCTGACCATGAGTTAGTTACAATTACCGTACTCGCTAACAAGTCGCATGCTTTGTCCCTTGTAGGCCTTGCAGTATTCTTATAGAGTGCGAGGGACAGAGCATTCGACTCGCTAGCGAGTACGGTAATGGTAACTCGTGGTAGGGGCACTAATCTTATATGCGTAATCGAGTGAGCAGCGTACTGTAACTAAGCAAACCGATGCGACGACGTTTCACTGCGACTGACATACTGTTTAACCGCGAACTGTGTACCATGAGGTTACTTAATGTAAGCGCTGTATTCTAACTTGTGAGCCACAAATTGTAAAAAAAAATGACACAACAGTCGTATATTGTCAATCAATCGCATTTACGTTTAGGAATCGCCGATCTGAAATTTATAACACCCTTTTTAAAACACCACATATTTTATTCCGATACTTGGTACTAAAACTTGACACTAATATTGGAGTATGCCTTCAATATCCTTCCATTCAAATGTATTGGGACATTTGTTTTTGTTTTACAGGCTCATATGACGATCATCCCGGAGGGCTTGGAACCGAAGTATTTCAAGGAACAATTCAAGAACTGGATATTAGAATAATTTATCTAAATAAAACCTGCATCTGAAAAAAAATAGGATTCTCTTAGCTCAAAGCTCAATTCACCAAGCTATTATAATCGGACAGTACATTAAACTGCATGCTTGAGCAAGAACCTAACTCTGGATCATATCGACGAATGCGTGGTTTATGTGACAGTCGGCGGAAATTAGAAATTAAATTAATGACGAAGTTACTAAGATTAATATCACCTTAGGCACCACCTTGTGCAGGGTCCGTCCGGATCGCTACCCCCATCTTATCCATTAACCTACCGCCAAACAGCAGTGTTCGCATTGTTGTGTTCCGGTTTGGGGATAAGACAGCCGGTGAAATGACTAGCATAGAGGCATTCCATCTAAGTCCTCAGGGTTGGCAACGCATTTGCAGTCTTAGGATTGCATTGCAGTCTTGTGAATGCGAATGTCTATGGGTCACAGTTTCCCCTTACCATCAGGTGGCCTGTGTGCTCGTTTGCCTTCTCCATGACATAAAAAAAAACTAAATATTATGGAACATAAGATAGTTGCTTGAAGCCAGATTGCCATTGTTGTGGAAGCGTCTGGACTATATTGGATACGAGCCCAAGAATAACACATTTCATACATCAACTAAGATGTGAGTTGAATCACACTGACCGATATCTAAGGACTGTAGTTGCACTCCACCATCCACTTTCTGGAGGGGATGTAGGTAGCATTGGACTAATTGTAAGTGCTAAATGTAAAGAGAGGTAATTAGGTAGGTACACAAAATATCCCAAATGGTTGATGTATCCGTAGATACAATACAATGTAGGTAGTCCGTAAGGACCAGCAATAAGATAAGACATAGGATAGTTGAATCACAAAAGACATTGCCATCTTTACTAACAGTTTTACTAAGTAAGTAGGTACAATTAGTTTAATAAATAATGTTATTTAATTTATGCTAACTAAGAAAGTTTTTTTCTTGGTTGGTTTTTTATAATGATGCAATGTTTATAAGTACTAGTTTTATTATACTGCCAGCTTTAAATATTAAGCAATTAGTAAATATTGCATTATTTTTTATTTAGTACTTATAATGAAAAATCAACAATTTATACCAATCACACACACCTAACTCTACTCAGAAACTTAAAATAAACACGATTTTAAGTCTAGGCTAGATAATGTGCCTTTAAATACCGTTAGATACTAACATGAGTTTATTTTATATAATTAAGTACCTGTAATATTTAAGTAGTTTTAATTTCACATTTAAAAAAGTTCTCAGTTGTATCGGCCGTATTTTATAAATGCGTTTCTGATGATTTATATCGCATTTATAGAAAAAAATACTTTTCTACCTCATAGAAATATATTGAATATGTAACTAATTTATTGTTTTTATTGTATTTGTGAAAGGTACAAAAAGTTAGCCCAGCTAACTCACTCAATAAAATTTTCTATGAAACTTTTCCGTTGTGTCACGAAAATTGGCCTTACAATGCTGTCCTCCTTAAGCTAATACTTAGTAACTGCCGCACTCAGAGACGTCAATCAAATTTAATGATTGTTAAGTGACGTGTTGTCTTATTCTATTGCTATTGCAAAGAATGTGACGGCAGCAACTTTAATCAATCATTAAGTTTAATTGACGTCTCTGAGTGCGGCAGTAAGTCATATAAAACTCCTGTAGCAATATCAACCTTATTACTAAGAGATGAGAACTAAAACTGCTTTGCTTATTGATTTTGGGATACTGCCTATTAATAGTGGTAGGGATACTTTTCGTCGCAAAACGGAACGTTTTTCGACTTCGTTATTTGTATGGTTAACTGCGCTTAACTGTGGTCCAACTTATTGGTCCTTACCTATTTGGGCTTTGTACTTTCAAATAGTTCGCTTAAATATTTTATTAACTGGATTAGTCTTACTGTCTCATTTGACCACCGTCTGACTTTGTTTAAAGCCACCAGCGCACTGAAAGGGCCGAGGCGGTAGTTTAAATAAAAAATAAACGTGATCGTGTGATTTTGTAATTACGCTCCACATTTCGCTCAATCAATCAATCAATCATGCCAGCCGAAAGACGTCCACTGCTGGACATAGGCAACCCCAAGGCTCTCCACTCAGACCGGTCTTGTGCTTTTCGCATCCACCGCTTTCCCGCGATCCTTACAAGGTCGTCACTCCATCTTGTTGGCGGTCTACCTACTGTACAGCTCATCTCCCGGTCCGCGGACGCCACTCAAGAACCTACTGAGTCTACTGACCCAATCGTCCATCAGTCCTGCGTGCGATGGGCCCCGCCCACTGCCACTTCAGTTTAGCTATTCTTCGGGCTATGTCGGTAACATTTTGCTCGATATCGTATAATCAGTGACATCACAAGTTATGTGGTTTGCGGTATTTATTATGAAGCAAGGGCAAGGCCTCGCGATACCTTCGCCGTCAATTTTCAAATCATGCTATTTCAATAACAAAAACTCGTAGAGCAGGATTTTAAACGCAATTTGGTATCTTTTGACCAGTTCGATAGATCAATAATCTGATAAGATTATTGAAATAAAAAATATGCATTAGATCTACTTATTTGGAAACTCTGGTAAACTGTTGAGCCTGCCAAGTTCCGGACAATGAAAGGGACAGGTATATGACTGCTTTGACCTGTGCCTCTTTCCCTGCCTGCCTGAAGCTTTTCCAAACATGATAGATGATAATAGAGGTACAATGGTTTTGGTTTCGACCGGAGAAAACCATCCTATTTGGATGGATACATATGAATTAAATAATCGGCTGAGTGATGTGATCAAAATTATAAAAAGAATCGAAAGCCGAAAATATATATTATTTATTGGATTATATAATTTCTGCCAATTTTTTTTTTCACTGTAGTTTTGACGAGGCGGTATCCTTGTCGGTAGTGATCCTGCCTACGAAGCTAACGGTTCAAGGTTCGATCCCCGGTACGGGCAAATAGTTGTGTGATGAGCGCGAGTATTAGTTCCTGAGTCTTGGGTGTTTTCTATATAAATATTTAAGTATGTATTTATCTATATAAGTAAGTTTATCGTTGCCTAGTACCCATAGTACAAGCCTAGAGCTTAGTTTGGGGCTAGGTCAAGTTGTGTGAGATAGTCCCATGATATTTATTTATTTTAAGCCGCTGGTCATTTAGAAAGTAAAATATCAAGACAGAATCTCACACAACTTGATCTAGTCAAAAACTAAGCTCTAGACTTGTTACTATGGGTACCAGATAAAGTTTAACATACATAAGTATATTAGTTGCTAGAAAACATCCAAGACTTAGGCGCAAAATACGCTCATCACACAAAATATGCGCAATTACCGGGAATCGATACTTGCACTGCTAGCTTCGTAGGCAGACTCACCACCAACTATTCTAACCACGTTGTTAAAACTCCTTTAGTAATTCGCTAGCTTCATAGTTACAATAAAAAGAATACGTAACCTATCAAAAAGTAATAAACCGGAAATCAAAGAGGGACTCCGTCAGCAAAGAGCGTAAGTGTCACAAAACTGCGCAGCGCGGTCATAAACAGCTTCAAGCTATTTCAGCGCCTTTAGTCGCAAAAACGCTGTTCGAAGTTAAATATTCGCTTCGCAACTTTGCCGACGTGCGTCCATTAACACCTTTAGGGTAAGAGCTACTTGTAGTAACAAGTCTAACTTTAAGCCAGCTTTAATAATACCCAAGTGTTTCGATAATGTCGTCAAAGTAATGTTACTTATCATGTATATATTTTTTATTTCGCCAATTTTACATTTAAATAATTTTAATATAGCCTATGACATTAAGACCCGTTCATCTTAGTGGTTGAGATGAATCTAACCACGTATAATTTATTTAAATTGGTTTTAGCCGTTTAGTTGTTACGAGGGGACATTTTTATTTTATTTTATTTATTTATTTCCTCACTTACAACTGTTTTTACAGGTACTAAGCCTAAGACAATATTCTAACTACTTTTATTAGGTACTATTACAACTACAATTATACTATCTATGTATAATACTACTTTTTTTTTTTTTTACTTGTGGGAGGATCTTGTGCAGGGTCCGTCCGGGTTGGTACCACCATCTTATCCATTAACCTACCGCCAAACAGCAGTGTTCGCATTGTTGTGTTCCGGTTTGGGGATAAGACAGCCGGTGAAATGACTAGCATAGAGGCATTCCATCTTAGTCGTCAGGGTTGGCAGTGCATTTGCAGTCTTGTGAATGCGAATGTCTATGGGTCACAGTTTCCACTTACCATCAGGTGGCCTGTGTGCTCGATTGCCTTCCTATGCCATAAAATAAATAAATAAATAATAATATATTACGAATAGTGCCGCTTTTGTGAATTCATTCAAGGAACTGAAAAACAAATCAATGTCTTCTGCTATAAGGTTGAGAGGCGCAGTGCGCGCGTCAGCGGCGCCTGGCCGAGCAGGTTGGTGCGCCCGCGCGGCTCAGCGAGCAGGCGCGGCCGGTGGCGGCGCCCCACGTACCTATCGGGGACACACACACACACATCTCAGCACTTGACTGTTGTATATTTTAACTCTAGGTAATTTCCATAAATAAGTTACCAGACATAGCTCTCTGCGCACCCGCAACTCGCTGTTTCATAGAGTCAGGCAGTCAAAAACATAACCCTCCCTTTGGGCTTTGCCGCAGGCGGGTAAAAGGATAAATCTACTTTTTAATTCAAAATGAAGAAAGTGCCTTGGTTCTCAATTCGTCGAAATCTTTTTTATATCACGTTCTCGGTTAACCTTGTAAACTGATTTCGAAAATTATTTATTTGTTAAATTCGATTTAAACTAGATTTGGAATACATTATGCTATCCCAGTGTTAAACTTCAGTGGCAGTGGGCGGGACACATCGCTCGCAGGTCTGATGGCCGATGGTGTCAGAAGGTTCTTGAGTGGCGTCCGCGCACCGGGAGACGAGCTGTAGCTAGGCTTCCAACAAGATGGAATGACGACCTTGTGAAGATCGCGGGAACGCGGTGGATCCGAAAAGCGCAAGACCGGTCTGAGTGGAGAGCCTTGGGGGAGGCCTATGTCCAGCAGTGGACGTGTTTCGGCTGACATGATGATGATGATGAGCCCGGGGTTTCTGTAACATTTTGGCACTCACGAGCTGATCTGATGAAGTAACGTTACTGAGTATACCTACTTGATATACTTTTAATTACATATAGAGTAAAACAAACATATTTATAAATATTGTTATTTGTAGCCGTTAGACATGCTTGCATGCTTGATGGTACAGTATAAACAGTAGTTCGTCTTCAAACAAACAAAGGTACTCGTATATCGCTTGCTTGCATGTGTGCGCGCCTCGACCGTGCGCGCCGCGAGCCGCCACAAGCAAACTCAACAGGACGGCCCGGGCCGGTTTAGTTGGAAACACGTCGTCGCCGCGTTTGGTTGCGTGCGCTTAAGTAGGTATCGAACGATGTGAATCCCCGCAACTCTAGCGCCCGAGCAGCAATAGGTAAAAGAAACTCTTAAAGAGCCGGAAACAAAGTACTTTTCTACGTACCTATATTATGTCAGTTGTCAGATATTACCTTTTAGAAGTTTGTAATGTGTATTTTATATTGGAAAATACGTCACAATTTAGATCAAATTTTTGCACAATACACAATTAGGTACAAATGGCGGACTTAATGCCTTAAGGTATTCTCTACCAGTCAACCAATGCGCTAAACAGAAACAACCCAGCTTTCCTTTTAACCAATTTGGCCACGTCTCGGATCAATCAACCATTTTTATGTGTAACCAATTAGGATTGTTTCTCGTGGATCGCGATCAAAATCGGATCCGAGCCAATCCGGCACGTCCGTCACTTGATTAGCCTTCTTACGAGATTAGTTGAGCCGGTCCCGGGGGCGAACAATAAAACTTGCCGCGAACTTATCTCAACTGGCCAAATCGGAAACTTTATGGTGTAAAGAAAGTGAACGTGCACACAGGCCACCTGAGATTTGAATCATATGATCACATTATTAAGTCTGCAAATATAGGTGCTCTATATATGTGACTCGGTTTTTTTTTTATGGCATAGGAAGGCAAACTAGCACACAGGCTACCTGATGGTAAATGGAAACTGTGACCCATAGACATTCGCATTCACAAGACTGCAAATGCACTGCCAACCCTGAGGACTAAGATGGAATGCCTCTATGCTATAGTCTGTTCTTCTGTTCTAGCTGTCTTATCCCCAAACCGGAACACAACTGCGAACACTGCTGCTTGGCGGTAGTTTAATGGTTAAGATTGTGGTACCAACCCGGACGGACCCTGCACAAGGTCCTCCCACAAGTAAATATAAATGAATGTCTCTACGCTAGTTATTTCACCGGTTGTCTTATCCCAAATCGGAACAAACATGCCAACAGTGATATGCTGTTCGTCGGCAGGTTATCACATTCACCACCATCTGACTGTCGGGTATCAACTTCGTCCGCGTAGATTTCGATTACCGTTATTCCCTCGGGAACTTTTGAATTTTCCGGGATGAAAAGTAGCCTGTGTTAGGGTATAGGTAAACTATCTCCATTTCAAATTTCATCCAAATCCGTCTATCCGTTTCAGGGGAAACGTAAAACAAACTGACACATACACACACATACTTTAGTATTTATAATATTAGTATTACGTATTTGCCGCTACGCTGGCGTGCGATTGGGAATTGGTTTCGTAGTCTGGCAGTGAATGTGTTAATTGGTGGTAGCTGTCCCGATCCCGATATCCCGGCGGACCCTGGACAAGGTCCTTCTACTAGATATATAGCTTGGAGGGTTACAATTTACATTTTTTTTGGACATATTTCTGTTGTCATCATCAATACCAAACAACGATTCCATATTCGGTTAGGTAACCGGTCAAATGACTAGCATAAACGACCATCTTATTAATTATTTTGCGATATTAGAAATGCAGTTTTCAGATGGCTTGCAAATATCTCAGATCCCAGTCACAGACCCCTATTTGTACATCTTGAGAATCACACGTGACCGGTGACAATTCAGTATACATTGCATAAAAAGCTGATAAATCTGCCGTCATTTTTTAAAAGGCAGTCTTCTGACAGCACTGACTTTTGAGAAAAACGCGAAAGCAGCCTTCATTTCGACTTTTTCTGTTTAATCAGATTGTGTAATAAAATATGACGTATTGATGGTTTTTCATGGTAGAAGGGTACCAGTTCCTTATTTTTTCATTTAAAAAAAATTTTTTTTTACTTATTTAATTATATAAAATTAAGAAATAATCGTGAAATGAATTAAGTGTTTTTGTTTACTATTTATAATAATCCACTTAAAGGCAGCAACAGTCCCCAGGCTGCCTTTTAGTGGATTATTACTAACAATTTATTTTTGAAAATTATCAGGCCTTTAAATTATTTGCTCATAATTTTTTAAAAGGCAGTTTTTTAGTAAGGCTGCCTTTTTAAAAAGTTTCGAAACCAAAAAACCTTTTAGAGTAATTATTAACAGAGACGTGAAAGTCCAGTGACTGCCTTTAAGTAAATTATTACACCAAACTACTTTTTTCAAGCGGACATTGGTTAAACTATATATATTGAGTAATTCACTAAAAGGCAGTCTAAAATTCTCAAATGCAATTCACTGCTTTTTAGGAAATGTTCTTCTAAGTTTTCTTTTTTATAAAACTTGGATAACAGCAGTCAAGTGAATTCAAATGAAATAAAAAACGAATACAATACGAGTAAAATCAAACTTTTATTAAAATCAATAGGCAGAGATTGTATCTCCCACTTAAAGTTAACTTTAATACCTATCAGTCTATAGAGTCACAGCCTAGATTTACCTAGAACTCTAAAATATACTGGCCCGCAAAACTAAGTAGCACACTTTTAGGATAAATCTCTAACAGAGTGTGATACTTAGTTTAGTGGGCCAGTATATTTCGAATCAAGTAAACTGAGTCACTAAAGATATTAAAATGTATTTTTAAAATAAACCCTGTAGCTACAATAAAATGAAAATATCAACAAAAACCTATTTGTAATGTATTTGTTATTGTATTGTTGTTGCTGGTGATTCAGATTACTTGATCATTAGCGGCCTGCACAAGTAAAGTTCGGACCGCGGGAAACGCCACGCGTTGTTCCAATCTTCGCTCCGAACCGTACGTGTAAATGCAACTGCAATAGTAAAATAGACAAAACGTACGGTTCGGAACGAAGATCGGAGCGGCGCGTGGCGTTTCCCGCAGTCCGAACTTTACCGTGTAAAGGCCGCTATTGTTAAAACACTTCTATTTACTTAAAAACTAGAAACTTAGTTTATCCTAAACAAAATTAAAAGGCACTTAAAGTTGAGATCATCAGTTTCCGTACAGCTAGGAGTATATTATTATAAACTATTCGTTTTTATGGCACACAACAGGAAGTTTTAAATAATCCTAGTCACGTCAAATGACGCTGGAAGTAAGATAGGTTAACATTACATTTGTGTTTTCTTTTCAGTCTCATAAGAGCTTAAAGCATTATCCTTAAATCTAGTCTAATCTTACATTCATAATCGAAGCAAAAAAAAAAAAATAACGCAAATAACGTCCTTCCGAAAAAAATAAAATATGTAAGTAAGTACTTAAAAAGTTTTTTAAATATCAGCATCTACTGATATGGGTAAATTCTTCCAAAATATTAAATTATGTGGTGGCATTATGGGGGCAAGCTTAGAAATAATATTTTCTTTTCTTTCTTTCGAAATGCCTTTTGGGGTTTCACGAGGCGACAAAACCGTGGCAGTTGGATTTTTAAGATAATTTTCTTTCAAAAAGCACATTGAAATTTCTTGGCCATTATAGTCATTTTCATAAAAAAGGTCACATGACCCTCTTTGAAAACTGACTTTCGTCATTTTATTGATGTATGCCCTGGGGTTTGAAATTGATTCCATATTCCAGGTTCTTTGGACTTGTTTGGTGCTGTGGATTCATCGACGTCTTGGTGGCTTATTTTGTCTATAGGTACCCCAAATTCGTGCGCAAACATATTTTTCGCTGATAATAAATTAGATCGACCGTCCATGTAGGTTTCGATAGATTCCCGTTTCTCTGATACACAGCTTCCTCTTCCATTACACAACTCCAACAATTTTTAGACCTCGACATGTTCTTGGTTATCTGTGGATGTAAAAAATAATATTTTATTCTATTTTATTCATTCATAAACTCACGCCTTCATTCCCAGAGTGGGGTAGGCAGAGCTACAGAATTACCAACAACTAAAAACTTGTTAATAATTCTGCAACCACATTTTGCACAATTAGGCTAAGATGTTTAAAAGTGTATTCTATTTAATTACAGTTACTCTATTTTATTACAGCGTAAAAACCAAAAACCCTATTGTATCGTAGACATTTTATAACCTGGTGCAATTTTTCTCTTTTGTTGAAGGCTACCGTTACTAAAAATCATAGCAAGTACCAAAAAATGCTAACAAATAGCTACCGTCTTCTACAAGTAGCTATTTGTTTGCATTTGTTGTTACGTGCTATGATTTGTTATTAGCTTAAGCCTTCAATAAAAGAAAACAATTGCATTGTGTACATATTATAAGATAAACTCTAAAGTGGATAACTACCAGGTAATAAAATCTCTACTAAGATTATATATATACTTACATTAATAATTCATGACGACAGCAGCACTGCGTTAGCACATTCACTACTCGACGAAGTAAATAACTCAGCTATACATATGTATAAGTAGTTAGTAGGTAGGGGCGCACTCGATGGATACTTTTACTGTAAAAAATTAGAAATATTATTAACATCAATACCTTCCGCACACGTATTTCTGTCTGAGACCACTATTACTTACCTAGAACGTTCGCGCTCACGCGATTTTGGCGCGAACCCCGGCTCTACCGGCTCTAGCTCGACGTCCGCTGTCGTTCGCGTCCGGCGGCGCGCACTGATTTTTGACGTCAAAGAGTTTAAATTTGCGCAAAAATTGTAATGGCGCGACCAAAGATGGCTGCCTTTAAATGAATTATTGCGAGAAAACTGCCTTTTAGTATCCGATGAAGTCGAAAAAATTGTAACGAATAATTTTTTAAGGAAAGCAAACTGCTTTCTGTGAAGCATAGAAGTAATTATTACGTACCAAAAAATTATTAAGAAGGCAGCCAACGTCACATGACTGCCTTTTAAATAATTTTTGTTCAAAAGCCGCTTTTTAATGAATTAATTGTACAGCTGTCTATATAAAAATAATTAGCGAAAGACAGTTTGGTACAAAACTGTCTTTTAAATAATTTTTTGCATAAAATTTTCCAGAATATTTTGCAGTCAAGGTACTTAAGCTGCTTTTTTATGGATGAATGTGAGATGACTGCTTTTTAATGAATTAGGCAATGGTTCTCGACCACTAGACTGCCTTTCATAGAAAAAATATCTCGAAAACTAAATGCGATAGAGAAAAACGGGTTTGATAGGTCGATGCGTCTTTTTTTCCTGATCACGACCATATACATAACTCATTTTTGGTAAATTGTCAGATGACTGCCTTTTTAAGAATCACGGCAGAAATCACTGGGTTTCATACATATAAGTTGCGCCATGTACAGTCAAGTTCATAAAAAGGTGTAAAATTTAGTAGGTACCTTGTCAATTTGATGTCATGTTAAAACTGCCATTCATTAATTGACACAGCGATTAAAGGGACAAGGTACTAAAGTGTACACGTATTTACGAACTTGATTCTACACAGGACGGTAAGATAGACAGCGGGTTGCCTGTGCTGTTGTTGGACTACCTAATAGACAAAAATGCATGGCCTAAACCCGAAACTTAATCAATAATAAAAAAATATCAAATTCAAAAGCTTTATCTTGTCTAGGGGACACCGTTGATGTAGGAAACATATCAATCTTATTTGGTCATCTTGCACCGTCTTATATACACATAAGTAGGTGTTCTTTTTTCCTTTTCTCTCTTTATCTCTCTCTTAAGATTTTGGTGTTTTCCTGCGGAAACTACGCAGGATATTTGAAATATTTTTTAATTTGCTATTTATACAGGGTTATTGGTAAGTCGACCTATTCCCGTTAGGAGGTGATAGGGGTGACTATTTGCGATAATTTTGACGCTCATATGCATTATGCAAAAGTGAACCATTTTTGAGTTATCGCGTATTTTAGTTTTTTTTTAAATTAGTCAGAAATTCAACTTGAAAAATTTATTACAAAAAAGTATCAATTTAAATCTTATTTTTTTTCTGATTTATAAATACTATTAAACACTTGTTATTTCTCAATATTAAAACAATAATTATCGGTCCAAATTTAAAAAAGCGAGACGGAAAAACAAAATTTTTCAAATTTTTTTTGCGATCGCTTTCCTCTAAAATGCCTTAAAAACAAAAAAAACGTTATGTAACTTGGCTTGCAGATTATTTTAAAAACTTAACTGTTTTCTTAGCTCTCCAAAAATGCATAACAACTAGAAACTTATTTAAAAGAAAACTGAAAAAAAATCATCACAAAGGAAGCGGGCGGAAATTCGTCTTCGAACTAAACTAAAGTCAGAAATGAACATCAAAAATTAAAAAAAAAAAATACCAAATTTAAATCATTTTTTTTATTTGCTTTTGTACAAGATGAAATTGTTGTTCTTATGCAATATAAAAAAAAATATTATCTGTACACGTTTGAGAATGCGAGGCCGAAAATTTATGTTTTTTTATCAAACTCCAACATAAATTATACGAAAACAGAAAAATTTACCAATACATTTGGCGTGCAGATTACACGTTGATAAAAAAACATGTATTTTTTAGTTTTCGGCCTCGCATTCTCAAACGTGTACAGATTTATTTATTTTTTATATCGCATAAGAACAGCAATTTCATCTTGTACAAATGCAAATAAAAAAAGTTGATTTAAATTTGGTACTTTTTTTATTTTAATTTTTGATGTTCATTTCTGACTTTAGTTCAGTTCGAAGACGAATTTCCGCCCGCTTCCTTTGTGATGTTTTTTTTTCAGTTTTTTTTTAAATAAGTTCCTAGTTGTTATGCATTTTTGGAGAGCTAAGAAAACAGTTAAGTTTCTAAAATAATCTGCAAGCCAAGTTTCATAACGTTTTTTTTGTTTTTAAGGCATTTTAGTGGAAAGCGACCGCAAAAAAATATTGAAAAATTTTCTTTTTCCGTCTCGCTTTTTTAAATTTGGACCGATAATTATTTTTTTTATATTGAGAAATAACTAGTGTTTAATAGTATTTATAAATCAGAAAAAAAATAAGATTTAAATTGATACTTTTTTTGTAATAAATTTTTCAAGTTGAATTTCTGACTAATTTAAAAAAAACTAAAAAACGCGATAACTCAAAAATGGTTCACTTTTGCATAATGCATATGAGACTCAAAATTATTGCAAATAGTCACCCCTATTACCTCCTAACGGGGATAGGTCGACTTACCAATAAGACTCAGTATACCATTGTAATATTATAGTAGTTTATGCAACAGTTGTATAAGAGAGGTCAAAAAAGACGAGTGGTGTGGTTACGATGTGAGCCGCAGGCGAACATCGTAAAGCAAGACGCCACGAGTATTTTTTGACTTAGTTATACACCGTTGCATACAATACTTTTTCTACGACTAGGTTTCTAGGTTAGAATACGAACGAACGAAGCACAGAACAACAAACGAGCGAGAAACATTCGAAAACAACAAAATATGTGTCTATGGTTAACTTTGTTTTTAAATTGATGTGCACTTGCCAGGTTTCATATTTAAAAAAAAAGTTGCACAATCGATTTAACTTGTGAAATAGGGACTAAAAAACACCTAATGATTTGAGAAATGAATTCTTTTACCTGATTGGTCGATTTTAATATCTCTGCGTTCTGGTTGGTTGATACCAAATAAAATGTTTTTTTTAAAGAGTTAAATTAGTAAAAGAGTTTACATACCAAAAAGAACCTAACGTTCCGATTGACAGTCAATGTGTATTGTGAATTGTGATTGGTGGTTTAATTTGGTGAAGTATTTTGATTGGTCAAATTAACCTAGGTGTAAGCTTTGGCAGCTAGGCATATCGTTTTGGCTCAAAAAAGCACAAGTGCTGTTAAGGGGAATAGACTAGATAGACTTTTCTACGGAATGTTCTGCGGACATATTATCTATATTCTTATATTAGTGTTCGTGACTATATAAATGACAGATAAAAGTACAGGAGTAGGAAAAATATATTAAAAAATGACTGACTGCTGATTTTCTTGCGGCGTTTCTTCTCAGCAGTGGTCTCCTCTTGTGAAGCGCTGGTAGATTTTTGACGTGTAAAAGTGCCCGTGCGTATTTACTGAATAAATGTCTATATCTTTATCTTTTATGTTTACCTTATCCATTCCAAAAAAAAATAGATTTTATGATCATAAATAATCCCAATTACTTTCCCCCTTTTTTCCACGACCTCAATACCAAGCTCATTCAAGGCGAATATCCAATAAAGGTCGTTTACAAGTATACCCACTTAGCCGAAAGACACGTCGAATGCAATTTACTCGTTCGTCTGAAAATTTACAAATATAATCCGTATTCATGGCGGAGGAGGCGGAGATCGCTCTCTTTGACTGGAAATTGTTTTACACAGCAATCTTCGAGACGGGAAAGGTGCGTGAGTCTAACCCGAAAGCGATTGCGTGTTCTATATTGTCTTTTAACGTGGTTTATAATGTATTTTCACCTTACGGTAAGGTTACGGGATCTGAGAGCCAAATGTTTCAAGTTTCAAGTGTTGGCCTAGTTGTTAGTGACCCTGCCTACGAAGCTAGCGGTCCTGGGTTCAAATCCCGGTAAGGGCAGATATTTGTGTGATGAGCGCGAATATTTGTTCCTGAGTCATGGATGTTTACTATATATTTAAGTATATATTTCTCTATATAAGTATTTATATCGTTGTCTAGTACCCATAATACAAGCCTAGAGCTGAAATTGGGACTAGGTCAATTGGTGTGACATTGTCCCTTGATATATATTTGTTTATTTTGTTTATTTATTTATGATATATTTTCACGTTACGGTAAGGTTACGGGATCTGAGAGCCAAAAGTTTCAACAATGACAATCTTTATAATATAGTTAATTAAGCCGTAGTGTTAACAAAAAGGTTTAATGCATGCATATCAATGGTTCTCCAAGCAAACCACTTGTAATATTAAGATTGCAATCCTAAGACTGCAAATGTGTTACCAATCTTGGGGACTAAGATAGCATGCCTCTTTGCTAGCTATGTTACCGAATGTCCCCAAAATAGAACACAACATTGCGTACAATGGGGTTATTCCCACCTGTTACCACCAATTTGTTACCACTTGTAACAGCTGGGATTTTTTTCCCCACCTGTTACCACCAAATGTTTTAAGTGTAGTTATCACCAAATATTTTAGTGGTAACAAATGGGACAAATATTCTCACTTGTTACCACCGAGTACTTTAGTGGTAACAGGTGGGAATAACCCGTACAATGCGGCGTGGCGCAAAATAAAACAGTAGGTATTTTGTTTACTTTTTTTAACAATGTTTGATGGTCACACATAATAATTATGTTGTAATCCACCATCTTGTTTTTCTTTTAATTTGCGTATCCATTTAAAGACGAGAAAACCAAGAACCTAACATAAATACATATTGTAAAATATTAAGTATTACTAACATATTTTAAGGACTGCAATATTCTTTGAACTTCTAACTTCTATTATTTCTACTTTTTTATATTGTTTAATAAAGTACCAATAAATAAAGACAGCTCCAAAAACCTATTAAAATGATCCCAGCGCCCCACAATTGACATGACCATAGATCTCGCCCTACTTTTTGCCGGCAACTTTTGACGCAGCGATTATTTATCAGCGGCTATAAACAAATAGCAAAACAAAAGGCCATCTGTCTCCTCGACAACATCCGATTTATCGCACCAAGAAATGATAAGTTACATTTTCTTTGGTAACCCTAAGTTCATTCACTTTTATCGTACTAAACTGAACCTTGGTCCCTTAACTTAAGGTTGTGGTTGTATGTGGTGGTTCAGAAACGGTCTGTCAAGTTCCCGTGGTTGCCTTAGGGCTGTCACGTTTTTGCGATGCTTAGTTTATTCGAGATAGTTTTGATTTTTTGGCTTGTTCTTGTCTTGTTTGGGCGTTGAACAGAAATAGTTTTTCTTGTATTAATCTACTTAAGTAAGCTACTAAGTTTTAGTGTTATCTGAGATGGTTTTTGCTCAGTGTCGTGAACTATATTATGTCGTGACGACGCGTTGGCCTAGTTGGTAGTAACCCTAACTACGAAGCTAGCAGTCCTGGGTTCAAATCC
The DNA here is from genome assembly GCA_927399475.2 of Acleris emargana. NCBI lineage: Eukaryota > Metazoa > Arthropoda > Insecta > Lepidoptera > Tortricidae > Acleris > Acleris emargana. The sequence continues at coordinate 691,676 of OV656851.1, forward strand.
CGGTAAGGGCAGATATTTGTGACATGAGCGCGAATATTTGTTCCCGAGTCATGGGTGTTTTCTATGTATTTAAGTATATATTTCTCTATATAAGTGTGTTTATCGATGTTTAGTACCCACCCATAGTACAAGCCTAGGCTTAGTTTGGGACTAGGTCAATTTGCGTGAGATTGTTTCCTGGTATTTATTTATTATTATTTATTATTATTAAATATATTGCTATCTCCTGTATTTCTCTATACATATAAATAAGTGGGTTCCCGTGTGGTTGCCGGGTTAGAATAGTGCCACTTCATGTCATACCGTGGATGTAGTAAGAGGTGACTAAGGGAATAAAGGCTTGTAGTACTATTAGACGATGGGCTTGCAACCTGACACTAATACGCTGGTAAACATCTTAGCCTATTTGTGCAGAATATAGTTAAAGAATGATCAACAAGTTTTTAAAGTTATAGGTAACGCTGTAGCTCTGGCTACCCCACTCTGTGATTACAGGCGTGAAGGTATGTATGTATAAATAAGTAGGATCATCGTTGTCTAGTACCCATGCAAGCAGAATCTAAAGCACTTACACGAGCAATTTTTTGAGAAATAATTGCCCGTCTATAAGTCACGTCTCATTCTAATACACCAAATTAGAGTGCGACAGCTGTTAGCAGCCTGAAGGTGCAGTTACACGGGCAATTTTTTAAGCAATAATTGCTCGTCAATATGTCACGTTTCATTCTATTACACCAAATTAGGTGCGATAGCAAAGCTGTTAACAATTTTAGCAAAAAAAAACCCGTGTAAATACGCTGCTAGTTTAGGACTACATCAGTTAGAGTGATGTCCTCTGACATGCAATTATTTGTTATTTATTTACTTATTAATAAAAAAACAGTATGTCTGTGTATTACAATCCTGAATAGTAAAACAAAGAAAATGGTCAGCAAGTTACATTTAAATTTAAAATACTGACTCATTCGGACTATTTAAATTATGGTTTAAATAGTCCTCATGAATGTATGTATCTCCGAAGTTTAGAAACCGAAAAATCTTATTGCGTAGATAATAAAGTTCATAATAAAATGAGTATTTTCCTTCGCGTTTCCCAACTATATTTCCTTAAATACGGAACTCTTGGTGCGCGAATCCGACTCGCACTTGACCGGTTTTTCATATACAAGTTTGAAAAGGGAACGGGTTAATTCTCTAATTACGGTTAGACGGTATAATTAAAGCGCCATAAGAATAATGCGATTATAGGGTAAAGTCAGTGGTCGACCAGAGACCAGTATTCGACCTTATATGAGTGCGAAGAGTGGGAAATATATCTTTCGTACTCTTCCCACTTATAAAAAGTACAGGCAGAGGCCGACTACAGGTATCTGGCTGATCACTGGTGACTTTACCCTATCAACCGATTTAAAATTAATTTCACGTATGTATCAAGAAATAAAAAACTAAGGACGTTTATAAAATATGTGCAAAGGAAACAGTAACATGCACATGCACAGAACATACTTTCACAGCGCTGATTGCAACGAAAAACGTATGGCACTCCGCGCCCACGTGGCGACAGTGATCGTCAACCTTCGCACCATTTTATTTTATTTTTGTATAAAACATGTAAATGCACGCAAAAACAAGAGAAAGGTAATTCTACTTTTAGTAACAGCTTTATGAAATAGTAGTTTCAGGATAAAGTCTATGGATTTTAATATGACAATAGCTAATTAACAAAAACTTTATACCATTTAATTTTTACATTTGATTACATAAAATAATTATTTGATTGATTAGTGCCTTTTTTCTGACAACGGGTTCATCAAACATTGCAACGTCACCGGTTTAGTATTCAATTCAAATATCTGTTGACCTCTGGTGTATATCCAACGAGGCACCTTTCGTTTCAAACAAATAACTAGTTCTCCGTATACACTAGCAGACAATTATCACGCCATAAATGGTTTTACTATTATCCTTATTCCCGCGGGAAATCCTGGACGCCGAGTAACACGGATACGCCATTAGTCATCCCCGGTGCGAAAAGGAGCACACAACCTAAACGTTACTCGTGCGATATACATTGTATTTGAGCTCTTCACACTTAAACTAGGGTAAGCTCGCAATTTTGAGTACGTAAATCCTATCTTAGTGTATCTCTCAATCACTTAAAGAGTATTTTTTTTAAATACCTAATACTTGAATCGTTGAGTACTACTATTGTTTATAAAGATTAATATTTAGTTCTTTTTAAATCTATTTGTATTCTCCCGACATTAAAAATGCATATATGCTTTTACATCTTGTTAAAAAAATATAAAAAGTTAACCGAAATAAAATAACGTACCAAGTTTTAATCCGCAACAACTTGCACATTGCATAATATTATTTTAAACGGAAAAAATGTTGACTTCCCCTTGTAAAGCGTTCGCGATTCGCGCTACGATGGTTCCAAATAATGACTAGATGTCTTACGGACGCTGGGTCTAGACCAAGACAAAGACGTCGACACTCTTTTGTGAGTCGGTGAGATCTGGGAGTTGGCGCGAACCTATTGTTTATAATAAAAACGTGGAAGTTTAGAAAAGGTTGACGACAGGTGCTTTTACTTTATTTCTCTCATTAATTTCACACAAGCGGATGACGTTTCGTGTTTTTGTGGATTTTAATTGCAGAACATATATTTCAGATACTTTAGATAGTTTTTTTACATTCCTACTCGTAGTTTAACTGGTAAGGATATAATAATAAGAGGATATTACCAGTGATCGGAATTAGGTGAGCCAAAATAACTATTCTTCGCAAGAGGACATAATATAGAGTAATAACTACCGGGCAGTTTTTTTTCTTGTATAGGAACCGGGTATTATTCGGTACGTAGTCGTTTTTAGGTACTGTTAAGTACGGGGTCTTTTATGTTAGTTTATAGTAAAAAGGGCTAGACATAAGGTTTACAAGTAAAGAAGGAAAAAGTGTGTGGTATAATTATTGTCTTTATTATTTTCACATGGCACAGTGGTAGGTGATTTTACCGAAGGACGAAACATATCGAAAGATGTAATATTTACACTGACTGAACTGACCCCTTTGAAGTTTTAAAAACCACTAGAACTAATTACAACTTTTAGATTAACATACTTCATCCCGTACTTTAAGTAAAAACATGGATGTTTAAAATTACGAGTAATACCCGGATGAATATCGAATACCCGGTATTCAAGAATAAATGTTTTTTTCTACCCGGTTGTAACCACTCTATATTATGTAGATACTGTTGTGAAGAATAGGTATTTTGGCTCACCTAATTCCGATCACTGGATATTACACTTGGTTACTTGATACATAATTTAATTGTACCGAAGGGAGCCCAATTAATTTGCCTACGCTGTCCGTCCGTCCGTCCTGACATTAAAGAGCTGTGTCTGTAGATCCTGATAGATAGAGCTTTATGTTTTCTTTTCAGCATGTATTGTATAAATAATAATAAATATCAGGGGACAATGTCACACCAATTGACCTAGTCCCAATTTCAGCTCTAGGCTTGTACTATGGGTAGGTACTTGACAACGATATAAATACTTATACTTGTTTAGAGAAATATATACTTAAATACATAGAAAACATCCATGACTCAGGAGAACAAATATTTGCGCTCATCAGACAAATATCTGCCCTTACCGGGATTTGAACCCAGTACCATAAGCTTCGAAGGCAGGGTCACAACCAACTAGGCCAGCGCGTCGTCAAAAAAAAGCGAAATAAAAGCGTAAAAGGTTTTTACAATGTGTTTTTTTTTAACGTTAAACCGGTTAACCATATAACCAGACCTAGGAATATACGGGGCCAACTTAAATGACAGCTAGGGATTGCCTTTATCGATGCTTTTCCCGCATACTAGTGATCGCTACAAGTTTTGTTTGTATTTTTTTTATTGTAATTATGCAAATAAAACAAAATAGCAACATAATTCTTGTTATTCCTTATTTTAAAAGATATTTTTAACCTTTAGTCATCATCATCATATTTTTTTCCTTTCAATGTATTTCAGAATGACTGTCCCAATTTGTTAAAATAAACAATCAGAATTTGTCAAGAGTAAAAAAAAACGGTTATGATTAGTGAAGGTTAAAATATCCTTTTAAAATAAAGAATAACCAGAATTATGTTTATATTTGGTTTTATTTGCATAGTTTCAATAAACGTTTATTTTTACAAACAAATCTTGAAGCGATCACTAGTACGTGGGAAAAGCATCGATAATTGAGTTTATCGATATAGGCAATCCTTAGGTGTCATTTAATTTTGCCCCGTATATTCCTAGGTCTGCATATAAGCGTTAATTTTGGTATGATTATATTACCAACCCTGAAGAAAAACAATAAATACTACAAAATGGTCAAGAGTGAGTCGGGCTCGCGCTGATTCTATATCGTCGGTGATACTGCAAAACTGCGTAACTGACAAATTTATGATATAGCAAAATAAACCTTACCCACTTATTAAAAAGGTGCATTTTGCTCCTTATTTAAAATGTTAGTTATGCGATTTTGCAGTTTCACCGACGATATCTTATCTAATGTGCCGCGGCGCGGAACCCTCGGTGCGCGAGTCCAACTCGCACTTGACCGATTTATTTCTTCATTTCTCAATAAGTTCGCCTTTGTACATCCTTTTTGTTACATTCATTGTTTTCTTTTTTTTTCGTACAATATAGTGTATGTACGCACACACACACACAAACATACATATTTACATAATTATTAAAATTATAAATTAAAAACAAGCGTTTGCCCGCGACTTTATCCAAAATAGTCTTCAAAAGTATGTACGTAGTAGAGGTAAAAAGTATTTTCTCAAAAATGGTATGTAATGTTGCCATAACATCTCTAAAAAGTATCCAGAAAGTGAACTCTACCGGAGACTTATTCAGAACTGTCCAGTAAGAAGCGAGATTTTAAATTTGGAATCTCCTACTGTCCAGTAAGTAAGTATGTATTACTTACTGGACAGTAGGTCTCTTTACATCTGCTTAGAAAAAAAACATAGTACCAAACACAGATTATAATTTAGCCATAATAACATGGTTATATGAGGGAGGCTCCAAATATATATCTATCTCTCTTTGGTATGACATTTTATGAGATAGATATATTTTTGGAGCCTTAAACAGCCAGTTTATAGTCTGTGACACTTAACGCGTCGCAGAAAAAGGATGCACGTTGCGTTTTGTACTCAGTAATGTTGTAGAAGTATAGTGTGGGATTTCATGTTTGTATTTAGTAATTTCAGTTTATACTTACTACAGTTCTAACTCATACTCGTCCAGGAACGCTCACTTACTGCTCTTTGCAGTAATGTACTATTAACTAACGTCACTTTAAGGAAAACCTTAAATTACCTTGAAAGTATTCCATTGTATCCAAAATAGTTAGTACCTATCCTCGTCACCAAGGCGCGGAGCCGTACCGTACGGCCAGCCTATTACTGATGTTTTCTAAAATTATATATTACATGTAGGTATGGTTTTCTTTTTCTCAAACATAAATTCGCAGACACGTAGTTTTAAGTCATTTGCAGTTCAAGCTAGGCCCGTTGGCACACTCGTCGCTGATATACCTATTCCCCGGTAGAACATCACCCTGCCCTCTTTCCATTTTGTTTAAGAGCTCAACACTCCACGCTACACCCCGTATTTACTTTGATGCCTGGTTTTTGGGAGGCGTTTGAAAAAGCAAAATCGACAGCCAACAAAGTAGTTCACCTTTTGCGACAATTTTATTTACAGGGTGGTTTTATTTGCGAAAATGTTTCGTGTATTTTTCTATGATAGTACTTCTTTATGCAGAGTGGCGCATATTATGTTATTTATTGTGTCATCTTCATGCTGTCGATATTACGAAAAGATTAATAATTGATGTAAAATTTATAAACACGAAAGAATTAAGGTTGGCGCATAGGGAGTGCAAATCTGGGGGCCGTTCAAGGAAATCCGGATTAACTGATTTTCTTTCGAACCAAATCCGTTTTTTTTTCATTTAACGTTTCCAAACAAAAAAGTTTCATTTGAGTGGCATTATAGGTTATAGGTTGTGGCGGGCTCGTTTCCGGAACTCTACGACTTAAATATGCGCCAATTTTACGTTTGGGGCTACCAGGAAGCCTAGCAGACCCTTAATGTTGCCGACGACTTCTGGTAGCGACCTTGGTTCTGGTCTGAGGTGTTGCGCCCGGTATGTTGCCACCAGGACATTCCATGATACCGTGGGCAGCAGTCTCACTCTTCTGCCACGGTTCACGGTTCTGACTGAAACCCCTAAAGTGCGTAAGTGTTTATTGAATAAGACATGGGCCATTTATTGCCCTAGTTACTAGTTGCCATTGTAAGTCGGGTCCTTTTTAACCATCGTAGCTTCCGTGACAATTCGGGATTGATCTTTGTGATTTTCCAGAGGTTTAGTTTTTTGAGACATACAGCTGTCGAGGCCGCCTCTTGTTAGATAAAGAGGTACCTACAGGGCCGACGGGTCGAGTATGACTTCCAGGAATGCTGTGGGTGTTGTTCGCATGCATCCCGTAGTTGCACTGCAAGCCAACCTCTGTAGTCTTTGTATTTTTGGCTCGACCTTCGATAGTTTGGTGCGTGGCCTCCACGCCATTTAATAATGCTGTATCTTTACTTGTTTTAATTGGTTATTTAATATTTTTTAAAAAAGTTTTAGGTAACAAAATGATTGAGCCCGTAGACACGGAGCATGAAACTATACCATCATTAGTGCTAGATCCAGTTAAAGACTCCTTGGAAGCAATGTCGTGGTGCGCGCGGGCAAGTTCCCCCGCTCTGCTCCTGCTTTTATTCCTTTTAAATGCGTTAAAAAAATTGATAAATACTTTCAAAACAAACTAACGTTTGCTTTTCATGGTAACACAAAAATCCGTTAATCCGGCTTCGTGCTGAAAAATGAGCTTTGATTTGTGTAGGTACGATAATTTTTTAATAGTGAAAACAAGAGCCGGGCGCGGGGCTCGCCTCGTCCACTGGAAAATGTAAAATGCGGTTATGTCTGCGCCAACCTTTCAAACTCAGATGTAGTTCAACATTGGTTCGATTTTTTCAAGAACAAAAATATGTAGATACATACATACATACCTTCACGCCTTCATTCCCAGAGTGGGGTAGGCAGAGCTACAGAATTACCAACAAAACTAAAAACTTGTTGACAATTCCGCAATCGCATTTTGCACAATCGGCTAAGATGTTTAACAGTGTATATTAGTGACAGGTAGCAAGCCCATCGCCTAACAGTACTAAAAGCCTTTATTCCCTTAGTCGCCTCTTACGACTTCCACGGGAAGACATGGAGTGGCACAATTCTAAGCCGGCAACCACACATTGTATATTTACATAGGCACTATGTATGCAAAACTGGGATAAACCGAAAAAAAAACTTACGGTTTTATTTTAATTCGAATGAATAGGTAATTTTCAGAGAGCAATTTCATATAGTTTGTATTTGACCCAATATGTTTGTTTTAAGGGTGACATGATTATTTTAAATTTGGGATTGCATTTTCTAATAAATTACAACAATTAAATGATATCTAATGATAAAATCATTGTAATAATGTATAAAAACATACTATTTCAAGCGATTTTCGCCTAAGCCGTATAGGAGGTAAAATATACTACTTTTGTCAAAATATCCGAAATAGATAAAAATATTTCAGGAACTTAATAAAACCCTATTCCTCGAAATGGTTTTGGAATTAGATAATGTAAAAATATTAACAACCCCATTTATTATATTTTATTGAAATAAGGTGAAAAGGTTTATCATCTTTAACTGTAACTCTGCATTCATTGACAACAGTTGAACATTTAATTTATCGAATCCATTTTATAATTTCGCAGTAAAGTAAAAATACATCTCCCTGCCAACTTGATCTCCTGACCTAGCGCAGGAAATTCAAAGAAAGGAAGCCTCGCAGATAGATAAATACCATATGACATTTGTACGATTTTTCTCTCTGTATTTCGAAAACATCATAGCATAACAAGTCTAACACAAGCTTTAAAAAATCCCAACTGCTATTTCGATAATGTCGTCAAAGTAATGTTACTTATCATGTATATATTTCTTATTCCACCAATTTAATATAGCCTATTACACTCTAGTGGATAAGACGAATCTAAACAAGTATAATTTATAAAAATTGGTTTAGCCGTTTAGTAGTTACGAGCGGACATTGAGTCGGACATATATAAAAGTCAAAAACATAACACTCTTTTTGGGCTTTGCCTAAGTCGGGTAAAAATTAAAACGTTTTAATAGACGTTCAAATAACAAGCGTAAACTTAAAAAAACATTTTCTATTTGAGATCCATTTAAAACACTATAAACCAGAGTAATTTGGGAAGAATGGAGCAAATTAAATTTTTACGTCGGCCATTTTTTAAGCTCGCGGGGCTTTGGAAAATCACGTCCCGTTGTTATGATATGACTAAAGCTTTTAAAGCTTGACTGAAGGCTGCGCTCTTGTGGCCGGCGACGAAGCTTTTAAATGTTACGGTGAACCTACTATTTTTTTATTTTTTTTATGGTATAGGAGGCAAACGAGCAGACGGATCGCCTGATGGTAAGCGGTTACCGTCACCCATAGACACCTGCAGCACCAGAGGAGTCACAGGTGCGTTGCCGGCCTTTCAGATGAGAGTTTACTTGTGGGAGGACCTTGTGCAGGGTCCGTCCGGGTTGGTACCTACCACCATCTTATCCATTAACCTACCGCCAAGCAGCATCGCATCGCTGTGTTCCGGTTTGGGGATAAGACAGCCGGTGAAATGACTAGCATAGAGGCATTCAATCTTAGTCCTCAGGGTTGGCAACGCATTTGCAGTCTTGTGAATGCGAATGTCCATGGGTCACAGTTTCCACTTACCATCAGGTGGCCGTGTGCTGGTTAGCCTTACCATGCTATAAAAATAAAAAAAAGAGTACGCTCTTTTCTTGAAGGTTTGAAGATCGTAACGGTCCGTTGTGGCGTTCTAGAAACAAAACGCGAGAGCCGATTTTGAAGATTCTTATGTCAATCGATTTGTCTTATAATCTTGTGAGTGTCACTAAAGATATGTCAGACGCAACGTTGTGAAAAAAGAAAAAGAAAAAGTCGGTTAACGGTTAAGTGGTACATCATTGATTGGGTATTTAAAAAATGATTTGTCAGGTTCTGTCATCATTTTTCATTTAAAAGCTTGATATTGTGCTGGGGTTACTGTATACATAAGTAGCTGAGTTTTTCCTTAAAGTCGTATTTTTAATTTTATAAAATCATTACACAGTTTTTTTAGCAGTTCAAGCCTTTACCGCGTCAATAGTAGGGGTGAGACTCACACTTCAGACCCTGGGGGACCCCGGAGTCTAGTGGTGTAGGGGGTGATTGGGCATAATTGCGTAAAACGTTGCTTGAAATGTCACAAATATTGACAAGTTTGGTCATTAGTTATTTATTATAAATCGAAGTCTTATTTAATTGTATTCACCTCTATAATATTTAAAATGCGAAAGTGTTTGTTCAATCTTGACGGTTCCCGAAATATAATACAGAATAACGATCATTCTCAACGGAATAATATATGTATACATGGCGTGACACGGGAACAGAGCCTCTATTCAACTCCAAAACCATATTCCCATTGACGTGTTATGGCATTATGTCACGTAAAAAAGAGCTATCAAAACATTGACAACACGGAAACACGTCAAAGACAATAAGGGTTTACCGTGTAGAGTCTCAGCCCAGTGAGGCTAGATAAGTTTTTTCACAACACTGCTCGGAAATATGGCCATAGATGCTCTTGTTTGGGGTCACAAAACGTCACTTATAAGGATAGACCATGAATGTTTTTGTCGGCATTTGCTGATTGGTCGAGAACATTGTTGTCCAACATTAATAACCAATGAAAATCAATCAATCATTTTTTGTGTCATAGCTCCTTAAAATGAAAAATTGGAATCGACCAATCATATACACATCATTTTGTGTCGTAAAATATTAGGTGTATTTTTGCTAAAAGATACACAGACTAAAAGCTATGTCACTGCTTTTTTTGATGTAATTCAAACTTGGCCCATAATCTCGAACCACTAGAGATAAAATTACATGGGAGATAAGGCGAAACAAATACAATTTTATATGGAGTTGACATCTTCATCTCGAATGTTAGTTTATTAATCTCGAAAGCCACGAGAATAGGGGTCCAGATTTAAAAAAAAGTTATCTTTGGTAAAATTGGCGATAATAATACAATTTTATTTTATTTTCTCTCAGTAGTTGTGAAAAGCACTATGTCTGCCTCGGTAGAAAGTGCAATTTATGGACTCGTACACTAGAGTACTCTATATGACTCGTCCAAAAATCTCGTACTTTCTATCCTCTGCAACAATGTACTAATGCTTATGTAAATGATTTTCGAAAACTGTCAAAAGGTATGGAATTGACGTAAGTGAGTAAGTAAGTAAAACATTTATTCACAACAATAACACAAAACAAAAAAAAACAGCAATAAAAATGAAGAAAATGAGACAAGAGAACAGAGATGTGCTAACGTTGCGAAACGGTCCCAACTCAGCAAACGAAACGAGGTGACGTAGGCGCTCGATGCGACCGTCTGACAGCTCACGTCATTCATATACATTCGAAAATAACAATAAGGAACGCCGAATGAATTATTTCTATGACCTCAGTTCACAAAACAAAAGTAAATCTTGTTTCAAAAAACCAGAAGTTCTATTGTAATTGGCAAAACCTAATTGCTTTTCATATGTTATCGTATCGCCAGCGATACGATAGCTTTTATTTGCTTGAAAGTTTTGGTGGCAGTTTTTTTTTTTTTTTTATATCATAGGAAGGCAAACGAGCACACAGGCCACCTGATGGTAAGTGGAAACTGTGACCCATAGACATTCGCATTCACAAGACCGCAATCCTAAGACTGCAAATGCGTTGCCAACCCTGAGGACGAAGATGGAATGCCTCTATGCTAGTAATTTCACCGGCTGTCTTATCCCCAAACCGGAACACAACAATGCGAACACTGCTGCTTGGCGGTAGGTTAATGGATAAGATAGTGGTACCAACCCGGACGGACCCTGCACAAGGTCCTCCCACAAGTAAAAACAATACAATAACAAGACAAAAGCAATTAGGTTCTTCCGAGTAGAATCAAACCCTAGTACCTAATTACAACCGCCGCCCTTGCCCTTCGAACATAAATGGCTCATAATATGAAGTTGGATCGACGGCTGTTGTTCTTGTTATACGAGTATGGGACGCACGACGTACAATGCCGATATGCATCTTAAGTAATGAGTTATACTACTTAAGTATTGCATTTATAACGTAATGTTTAAATTAACCTTGGTGGTATGTACTAACGAGGAATTTTATTTCTTAACGTATTTCAAAAATAAAGAGGTTTTTTTTAATTATTTGGAAAAGGGGGCAGACGAGCAAGCGAGCCACCTAGTGGTAAGTGATCATCGCGACCCATAAACACCCGAAATACCAGAGGAATCGCAGGTGCGCTGCCGGCCTTTGAGAAAATAGTAGGCTCGTTTTTTGAAGGCTCCCAAGTCGTATTGGGTCGGAAATACAGACGCCGAAAGCTGATTCCACATAGATAAGGTGCGTGGCAAGAAGGCCCTCGGGAAACGCACGGTAGTGGATTTCCAACTATCAAGATGGTGTGGATGAAATGATAGTTTGGTACGAGTTGTACGATGATGGAATCCAGCGGCTGGTATCAATCCGAATAATTCCTCGGAGCACTCTCCGTGATAAATGCGGTAAAAGACACAGAGGGAAGCAACATCCTATGTTCTATGTTCCACTGTACATTACACTTTTTCCGTCAATTATAGACCGATTTTAGAAATACTTTTTTGTTGTCCCATCCTATTGTTATCACACATTGAATCTGCTGAGGAGATCTATAGATTTTCAAAACATTGTACATAGTTAAGGACAGTTAAGGCCTCAATTAAAATCCTTAATTTTCTTCCATTTCGTAACGAAAAGTGCCATAGGTAATTAGGTACTCCATTCGATGGTGAAAATGACAATTGGCGTAAAGAACAATTTTACAGTACAATTTAGTTGCCCTTTACGCCAATTGTCATTTTAGCCTAGATTATGGTTAATTTGCGTTACGAAATGGAAGAGAATTAAGGATTTTAATTGAGGCCTTAACTGTCCTTAACTATGTAAAATGTTTTTGAAAATGGCCCCTATGAGGAATTGAGGCAAGTCCTCAAATATTATAGGCATACATATAGCGATTTTAGTATTTCAGTAGCTAGTAACAAATCTAACATTCGCATTTAGAAAGTACCATTTAAAGAAGTGAAACTGGTGATGAAGACCACAGATGGCCGACGGAACTCCTCAAAGGTACCTATTTCAAATGTGGCGATAAGATATCTCGATTAAGTTACTTGAGCGACTACAACGAAGAACATTTAATTGTTTAAATATGACTATGACTTTCCCGCGGCATTACTGCTTGCGGCTTGCGGCGAGATTAAAATATCTTAAAGTTTCATATCAACTGAGAAGTGACTCTGGTACTAAATAAAAAAATATCAGCGGACAATGTCACACCCATTGAACTAGCCCCAAACTAATCTCTAGGCTTGTACAATGGGTACTAGGCAACGATAAACTTACTTATACATACATACATACATAAAATCACGCCTTCATTCCAAGAGTGGGGTAGGCAGAGCTAAAGAATTACCAACAAGTCTTAAAACTTCTTGATAATTCTGTAACCACATTTTACACAAGTAGGCTAAGATTTTTCCCAGTGTATTAGTGACGGGTGGCAAGCCCATCGCCTAACAGTACTACTAATATGATTATGATTATTAAATGAACATCAGAGATAAATCATTAGAGATAAGGTATATATGACGGCGACACTAGACTCAAAATTGGCAATATGGCACTGCCGCTTGAAATGTTAAGGTTGTATTAGTACAAAATAAATGTTTTAAAAAACAAAAAAACCACAATCAAAAACATGCAAAAAATTACTTCTTTTAAAATGGTAGGTAACAGAGCGGCAGCGCTATATTTATTTTATGCTTTATTGAAGTTATTTTTAGCGTTTTTGGAAGTACTTTTTGTTGTGGCACTGTAATTAGGGTTCCGTAGTCAAACTGGGAACCCTTATAATTTAGCCATGTCCGTCCGTCCGTCCGTCCGCAGCCTAGCTCAGAGACTCTTAGTACTAGAAAGCTGTAATTAAGCATGTATATACATAATAGTCACGCCAACAAAGTGGTAAAATAAATCCATGAAAAAAAAATCCTCCCCTACACGTAACGTGGGGATGTATTTTTTTTTCTCGTTTACCCCATAGTGTGGAGTGTCGTTTATAAAATATTTAGTTTTAAAGATCTAATTTTTGTTAAAGTCAAGAGTCCCCCCAAAAACGATTACTACTAGTTAGACTTCAGTGGTTCTTGAGTTACAAACGGTTTAAATGTTTATGCCTACCGAAAACTTATTTGCGGTGTTGGTAAACTGACCGCGACCTATGTCGATGTATGCGGCAAAGTTAAGTTTGTCGCGAGGTCTAATTTGTCGGCTTCGGAACCCTACACTGAGCATGGTCCGACATGCCCTTGCCCGTTTTATTTACCTTATCTCTGATGATTTATCTGTGCTGTTCCCTTAGTAAAAGTTTATCGTGCACGTGTAAGATAACATCAAACGTCCTCCCTGAATAGCCGGGGCTCTCGTAATTATCTAGTTATAAAACGGATATTTACCGCGAAGAACCGCCATTAAAATATAAGAGACATCATTAAGCATAATTGCTACTGCCAGTCATATTAAATAAAATGTTTTGAGGTACTTTTTGATGCAGTTATTATAATTTAATTACGGGAAAAGGAAATACGTCACTGTGTTATTCAAACTATATCGCAATGGATCTTCGTACCCCTTTTTAGGGGTCCGTAGTTAAATAGAAATCATTACAGTTTCACCATGTCTGTCTGACCGTCTGTGTGTCTGTCTGCGCTTTACTACACACCTGTAATTTAGCAAAATAGTTATACAATTACGCTGACAAAGTCGTACCTATAGTAAAACCTTGAAAAAAAAAAGACTCGTAAAGTGTCACATTAGATAGAGCTGTTTTAGTAATATCTACAGCCAAAAATATAAGTATTAATAAAAATCTACTCTGAAAAATCAAAAATTGATTGCTGTGCATAAGCGTCTTGATTCCATACGAGCCTAATAACACCATAGATACATCAACTAACATGTTAGTTGAATCACTAAATAAATTGCTATTGTTACTATCAGCTTTGCTATAGCTAATGTATTAATTTTTTGTCAACTAAGAGAAAATCTCTCTTAGTTGGCTCTCATTTTTTTTGTAAAAAAATATCTTAAATTAAAGCACATACCTACATCAAATTTAAAAGCAAAACTATCACGACTAAGTAGTCTTGATTGAAACTAATCGTTGAAGGTGCTTTTCTGCCGACGGAGCGTGGCAAGAAGAAGCCAGACGTGAATTGAAATTTGTATTAAGTAAGTATTTTTCATAAGATTCGTTCGTTGTTTTTCTAAATAGTTTCCTGTATTTGCTACATTCTTTTGTCCGGCTTTTTCCTATAAGTTTAATAGAGCAACATATCTTAGCGTTACTAAAAAAAACAAAAGCCGCTGAAAAGACATTCATCAGACCCTCCTATACCCTCTTGACAAAGACACGTGTTGGATGATATTTCAGTGTATGGGAACGGTACGTTAATTTGTGACCCATTTCAAGCAAAATTTATGCTTGAAGGCGTCAATGTCATTAGCCGAGTAAAGTTATTTGTAACTAACAGGAAACTCAACTTTATTGTTGTAGAATGTCAGATTGACTTTGGACCTAAGGTAGGTACCAAATTGAAGTTCTTGACTCTACATGACGTAGCTTATACGAATGCCATTAATTTAAGAAGTTGGTAGAACGTATCACTTCGCAGATGTTTTATTTCATTCACAGGCTTTTCTAGGCGTAGCCTAAGCTAAATTTCTAACCGAACCTAACGTACGTAATAAATATTTAAGATAACCTAAAAACAATCATATGATAGATAGCAAATGAAGTGAAATTCGGTGTAATGACGCATTCGATGAAAAACGGTCGGTAAAAAACCATGGGACACCCTTTGCAATATATATGCCTAGTTAGACACCACACACTTATAAAAAAAGAAGAAGAAAAGAAAGGATAAAAAAAATCCTTAACAATATCACACACATAATAAATAACATAAATACGAGTACTAACAAGCATGCTTTGAAAACGCAAAACCATTTTTTCAATTGTCATCATTACTTTCATTAAAATAGTCTATGTCACTTCCATAACAAAGACAGAACTAACAACACCTCATATGTTAAAATCCATCAAGCAGAATGGGCTGCAGAGCGTGCCAAAGATATAGACATACATACAAACGTACATACATATGTACACTCGAAAACACGATCTTCGTACCGGGTCGAATCGTTAAGTGTGACCGGACAATTATTCCGTAATATTACCGATATCAAAAAACTTTAAACTAATATCGAAAGTACGTTACCTAATCAGTAAAATTACATTAATGACTTTTTTTTTATTAAAGGGAAAGTCTCCCATACATTTAGTATGAGATTAGTAGAAAGGTTATAGTTTCCTTATTTTAAAAGATTATTTTAGCTTAGTACCTACTGACATGGTCCCAGCTCAGCATGTCTTGGCTGTAGAGCCAACGCTGGTCGACCGTTACAACCTTTGATTTAAAATAAATAAATATCAGGGTACAATGTCACTTGTCACTCTAGGCTTGTACTATGGGGTACTAGACAACGATATAAATACTTATACTTATAGAAAAATATAATACTTTAATACATAGAAAACATCCCTGACTCAGAAACAAATATTCACGCTCATCACACAAATATCTGCATTTACCGGGATTTGAACCCAGGACCGCTAGCTTCGTAGGCAGGGTCACTACCAACTAGGCCAACGCATCGTCAAGCAAGCAAGCATTGAATTTGCAAGCATTCAAGCCGCGTCTACACGTGGTCGTCATTAAAAACCCCTTTGGGCCACCCATTCCTCCATGTACAATGACACGTATAATCTCTTAACCAACACGGCACGGTTCAGGGATTCCTGCGTCAATTACTGTGATCGTAATATCGCGGGCTAAACACCGTGGTCACTGCGCCGGCGCAAAATGACGGGGTCCGCCCCAGTAACCACCATCATCGAGACAGCGCTGTCAACGCTGAGTCGCTTCAGCCTGGCATTTGAATGTGTACGTGTAACGAACAAATATACATTTAAAATTACATGAACAGAACATATAGACATATATACATTATAAGCGATTTAACAACTGCCATACGATTAAATTAAATAGATATACAAAATACATAAAACAAGAAAAAAAACATTACTTTATACAATCCTTATCAATACTATGGAAGACCTAGGCTTACTTACTTCAGACAAATAAAACGGCCAATTAATATCGTGTCGGAACACTCAGCCTAAGCCCTCCCATAAACACAAAATTCTAAATTCAAAAATTCAAATTCAAATTCTTGGCTCTTCCGACAAGACCATCATTGCGGAGAAGAAGCGGCGCAAGAAACTCCAGCAGAACGTCATTTTTTCAATCATCAAAACATAATAATACTTAAAAGTAAGTTATATTAAGTAATAATAAGGTAATAGAGTAATTAAAAATAAAATTAGCAAAAACAAATTACAAATGTAACGTCAATTGACATTAAATTAAAAATAATGACTATGAGAACAACACGACAAGGTCTCTACGTCAAAGCAATAAGTAAATACAATAATT
Source organism: Acleris emargana (assembly GCA_927399475.2). NCBI lineage: Eukaryota > Metazoa > Arthropoda > Insecta > Lepidoptera > Tortricidae > Acleris > Acleris emargana. The sequence continues at coordinate 708,598 of OV656851.1, forward strand.
AATTAAGCAACAAGTCCTTGCAAACGTGAACAGACCGGACCCCACAAACAGCACCACGTTCACGAGTATGACGCATATCTCAGCCATCGCCTCTCTGAATGTGTTCGGGAAAGTGGCGACCCGATCAACAACGCCGCCGTAAGCAATGACTTTAGAGCGAGCATGACATGCTCATGCTGTCGGACAAATAAAAGTAACATTGTGTGAAACAGCTGTCCGGCGAGACACATCACAGTGTGTTCTCATTTCAAAGCTTCTTGTACTCACAAGACTAGTAGATACAAAATAAATAAAAATAAAAATAAATATCAGGGGACAATTTCACACCAATTGACCTAGTCCCAAACTAAGCTCTAGGCTTGTACTATGGGTACTAGACAACGATATAAATACTTATATAGAGAAATATATACTTAAATACATAGAAAAAATCCATGAATCAGGAACAAATATTCGCGCTCATCACACAAATATCTGCCCTTACCGGGATTTGAACCCAGGACCGCTAGCTTCGTAGGCAGGTTCACTACCCAAAAAGCAAAGTATTCCTATAAATAAAGACTATAAGTACTTTTTTACTAATAACGTTCCTATAGAGACATTGACGTAGAGCCATATACTTATAATAGCATACGATAAGCGGTAACATACTCAAGAGCATTCATGTTTATATTTCAGCCTTATAGTTTGCTACAAGATTGTAGCACAGAACAGTTACAGGATACTTATACTTATAGTAACATTTCACCAGCGTAGATAGTCTTAAGATCATTTGGTTTTATTTTACAGACTTCTAGTTACCTACAAGATCGTCTTATAAGACAGTTATAGGTTTAAGTCTCCTATAACAGTTTGCAGAAAGATCAAATAGGCCTGAATAATATTTGATCTTATAGTAGCATTTTGTAAGAAAACAAGATATTATAAGATACTAAGCTGAGGTTATTACAAGTCTACATCGCTATTAGTCTTGTCCAATGTTCTTATAAATGAATTTGTACTTGGTAAGAGCCTTATTAGGTGAAATAATCTTATAAGTTATTAGATCAAACACCTTACTAGTAAACGTTTGGTATTTTTTGGTGAATCAATTGTTCGAATTCGTATTGGGAAAGTCGTTTAAAATGGATTTAAGCGAATGGAAACGATTTAAAAGGAGCGGTAATTTTAGAAGAAAAGTGAGAAAATGGAATACAGAATTAGTGAAGCCCAATTTAACGAGAACAAGTTCATCTGTATTAGAAAGTGAACCTGGTGCGTCAAGTGCAAATACAAGTGAAGTAAATAAGGGTTCCGCGGTGGACTGTGTTTTAGACTCGGATAGCAAACAAGATGAATACGACTTTGACCTAGAAAAAACCAACGAGTATGAAAAAAAATGTGATTTGGTTGAAGATATAAGAACAAGAACATTGTCTAGAGCGTATCGAAACAGTTATTTCAGTTGTTTCGGAAGTAACATAGACTACAACGATGAAAAGAGTGACGTTACAGTATTCTGTATGAAATCTAAATAATAATATTATGAGGTTCTAAAACTTGGTTGATACTGATTGTGGTTTTTTTTAATAGCAGTAGTAACACTCATCTTCCATGTAATGATTGTACACGAGCATATATTGGCAGCCTTGACACCACAATTGTTTTATATTAAGTAGTTTCTTAATATTGATTACGTTAACAATAAAGTGGGGATTCATTCTTGAATCAGTGAATCGTCCACATCCATAACACTTTTCAGATAGGGTAAAATGTGTTATTGACCATGGCCATTCACATTCGTTGAGTTTTATAAGGTCATCTGTACTTAAAAAGCAGTCAACGTCTAAATATACCACCATTTCGAAAAGAACTGAAAAGATAACAATAATTTATTTAAAAAAAGCATGACAGGTAAACTAAAATTGTCTCATTGATGATTGTAATCTAGTGTATTTGATACGGGATGAATTTAAGAAATGGTACGCGATATAATCCGTTTAAGTAGTTTTATTTAAATTTGTAACCATGGCGGAAACCGAAACATTATTTTTAACTTAAATTAACTTTCTTAGGATTCATAGATAGTAAGAAGATTTCGTGAGGAACCCTAATACGTTTTAATATGGCGGCAAGTTTTCTGGATTAAAACTGCTATAAGTGCAAATTTACTTATAATTGTCCCATAACGTACTCAATGCAGAGAATTTTAAGAAAATGGCGGATGTTCATAATAAATGTGGTAATATTATTTTAACAACATATATGATATGTACACTTTTTCCATGGGCATTGTAAAATTAAACAAATTATGGTTGACATTTACAATAAAAATGACTTCCCCGGTAAATTCACTCACTATACATACAGTATTTTACAATACTTACATATGCTCTACACTATTACAAATTATATTAGTTAGATTAATAAGAAAAATAGGTACTTACGTTTGTTTTTTAGTATTTATTTCCCACAAACACACCACACCAACCGGCTGAAACAACGGAAAGATGTTTATAAAATGTACTTATAACTAATAACTAAGTATATTAGTAGTGCGTTATAAGTAAGATTGCTTTAGTATGATGCTCATGCGAGATACTTATAAGAGTTATAAAACTTATAAATGGGTAGTCTCAGAACGTTATAGGAGCAATTGTACTCTGGTAGAACTTCTGTAAGTGTATTATAGGGCCTAGTGAACTTCTGCTAGTTGATTATAAGATGGTTATAAGAAAGCAATGCTCCTATAACTGCGCCCAATTCCGTGTGTGTAGCAAACTACAAGTATCTTATAAGTACAATAAAAAATAGGCTTGAAAACACTATAAGTACTGATTTTGCTTGTTGGTTACCGACTAGGCCAGCGCGTCGTCTAAATACAAATCTAGATACAAATAAAATACAAAAAGTAAACATAAAATTGGGTGGTTGAATACACAGTTTGTTTAAAGGCTATGTTTATCAAGGTAAAAATACCGTACTAAAGTAAAAAAAGTAAAGTAGTCCGATGAGACGAGTAAAGAATGTAAACAGACTAACCGTTACTGAGTTATATTGCGATTGCGAGCGATTATTGTTAAATGCCTTTAAGCCAATGATGTAGACATTTAAATTTAAGTTTACCTAATGTATCCTTTTTTGTTAGTATTTTTTATTGGTTTTTGTGCACAAGACACTTAAGAAATGAGAACACATTGTGATGTTTCTCTCCGGACAGTTCCCTTTTTTATTGATATATTTTGTCCAGCAGCATGAGCATGTCATACTCACTGTAAGGTCTTTGCTTACGGCGGCGTCGTTGATCGGGTCGCCACCTTCCCGAACACATGGTTGAGGGAGGCCGATGGCTGAGATACGCGTCATACTCGTGAACGGGTGCTGTCTGTGGGGTCCGGTCTGTTCACGCTTACGAGGACCTGTTATTCAGTTAATTATTTTAATTATCGTTCCTGACGTAGAGACCTCGTCATGTTGTTCTCCTAGACATTAGGTATTTTATTTGTATTTTATTGACCTTACATTTGTAATGATTTTATTTGTGGTAGTTTTAAAATTTTATTACTTTATTACCTTGTAATGTAATTTAGATACTTTTAAGTATTATTGTATTTAATCATTGAAAAAAAAAAATAACCTTCTGCTGGAGTTTCTTGCGGCGCTTCTTCTCCGCAATGATGGCCTTGTCCGAAGCGCTAGTAGATTCACTCCATGTTACCGCCGTGTAAAAGAGCCCTCATGTGGCCAATTTACTGAATAAATATTTTGAATTTTGAGTTGAATTTTGATTATTATTATCTGTCCTTATTTCTCGTACGCAATAATATCTTCAGTTAGTCGATGAGGGCTGTCGTTGCGTGACTCGTGGTACAGGAAAGCTGTCAGTACAGAAGTTGCCAACATTAGGGCCACCATTTTGTGAAGTGCATTCCTAAATAAATGGATTGCGTTCGAAGTGACACGATTTCAAATAAAAACGTATTAAACTCGTGAAAGCTTGTTTGCATTGTTTATCTCGTTTCGTTGGCCTTACTTAACACCTATAACTTCGGCTGGTCAACACCTACTTTTACGGTATGGAGTCGTCCATGATTGATTGATTGATTCATTGTAGGAGGTGAAAAAGCTGGCACAGAACAGAAAAAAATGGTAATTACTCACCGACAAGAGCCTAGCTGTAGCGAAATACTCGCCCTCATCACTCAAATATTTTCCCAAACCGGGATTCGAACCGGGAACCGTTATCTTCGTGGGCAGGGTTACTACCAACAAGGCTAACGCGTCGTTATGTTATTGAGTGCCTACCAACATACAGAAACTAATGTATTATATTGAGGCCTTGACCAGCTTATTCTGTATTTCCCTAGGTTACCGGTTCTAAGAACGGCAGTATTGGCTATCCGATAAATAATTCTATGTTTCCTATAATACTATCGTCAATATATATAAATACAACAAGAACGAGTTATTTACATTTATTGATTTGTTAGTACATTTAGCGTAAAGTATTGTTATTTTGTAAATAATGTTATTTGCTTTGTTTTCTGTGCACCACGTTTGTTAGTTTCTGTATGATTATTTGGTTGACTGGTAGAGATTGCCACTAAAGTAGGGACACCGAGTGATGGCACTTGGCGTTTGACTTGACGCATAGCCTAACAATAACATAGGTAGCCTTTTAATTTCATGCGTTATTTCTATCATAAGTAAACTTTTTAAAAATATACCACTCGCACTTGACAGAATTTTTTACGATAGTTAAATGGAGTGTTTCACAACACTATTGTCAGATGTGTCAAGTGCCATCACTCGGTGTCCCTACTTTAGGCATTAAAACCGCCATTTGTGCAATAAAGTTTATATAAATAGAACCGGGCGAAAGTAATAATTTCCTGTGTTAAGCTGGTACTCGATCAGGTAGGGTTGCCACCGGCGCAATCTAGGTCGAGCGGTCATTAAATCAAACAGTCAGCTGTTTATCTTAAGTTTATTATGATGGTGCCGATGATAGGAGGGAGGAGAAGACTCGTGCAAGGCGTAATACAGATGCCCCGACTGTAGAACAAGTGGCCTCCAAACCATACAGGACCTTACTTGGAGAACACGGTCAAACGAGTTAGTGAAATAACAACAACACAACTGTTATTCTCTAACAAGAAAATAAAGCCAGGGTGAACAGACATCTTCTGGGTGAGCTCGTTTCATCGTTGACGAAATCTTCGTCCTCCAAGGACAAGACTCAAGAGTGGTCTTAGCTGTTAACCTCTTTGTAATTATTAAATTAATAAATAAAAAACACTGAGTGTGAGTGATTTTACCGTACCATAGTTCATAAATAAATATCACACAAATCGACCTTAACTGTTAGAGAAAAAAGAGATAAGTTCGCCTTTGTACTTACCTTTGGTGTTTCCGGTCCCAAACTAAGCTCTAGGCTTGTACTATGAATACTAGACAACGATAAACTTACTTATATAGATAAATACATACTGAAATACGTATGATTCAGGAACAAATACTCCCTTACATGGATTTGAACCCGGAACCGCTTGCTTCGTAGAAAGGGTCACTACCAACTAGGCTAATGTAATTGTACTTACGTCACCAGCAATTTCGAAAAAAGTATATTTAACCTTTGTTTGAGTTTCGTTTTCGGCTTGAAGCCCTCCTAGGTGTATCTTACGGGTTAGGTGAAATCCTCTTGAAATAATTTGTTTTAATACACTACTACAATCAATTTGTATCATTAGATATAATTTAATTGTTGTAATTTATTAGAAAATGACAACCCAAATTTAAAATTATCATGTCATTCATAAATGACTGTTAAATTAATAAAGATATTAATACACTGGGAAACCTCTTAGCCTACTTGTGCAAAATGTGGTTAGAGAATTATCAAGAAGTTTTAAGACTTGTTGGTAATTGGCTCTGCCTACCCCACTCTGGGAATGAAGGCGTGAGTTTATGTATGTATGTATGTATATTAAAACAAAACTATTGGGTCAAATACAAAATTAATGAAATTAGTTGCTTAAAATTACCTATTATTTCGAATTAGAATCTGAAAACCCAGAGTTATTTTTTTAGTCTATCCCAAATCCGGAAATCACGATTATTTGAAATGTTTATGCATATTTTCTAGTCATCCATAAAATATCCTCTAAATAAATATAAATAAATAAATAAATATCAGGGGACAATGTCACACCAATTGAACTAGTCCCAATTTAAGCTCTAGGCTTGTATTATGGGTACTAGACAACGATATAAATACTTATATAGAGAAATATATACTTAAATACATAGTAAACATCCATGACTCAGGAACAAATATTCGCGCTCATCACACAAATATCTGCCCTTACCGGGATTTGAACCCAGGACCGCTAGCTTCGTAGGCAGGGTCACTACCAACTAGGCCAGCGCGTCGTCAAAATAAAGATATTAAAACAAAACTATTGGGTCAAATACAAAATTAATTAAATTAGTCTCTTAAAATTACCTATTCTTTCTAATTAGAATGTAAATACCGTGGGTTATTATTTTTGGTCTATCCCAATTCCTTCCCGGCGCACTGGGCATCTACTCTAGGCGTTATAAACCATATCGTCTTTGCCCTGCCATCGTATTGTCAACTTTTGATAGCTCTTATTTACTTGACAGTTGTGGCGGCCGAAGCGATGCCATAACAGATCAAAGACGGTATGGTATTACTTCCTAGAATAGAGCCCCTGCTTAAGTTACGATTGTCATGTGACTGGATTGTGGAATGAACGGAATAACACCATAAAGTCCGTCAGACTAAAACCTAGGCTCATTACGACCATAGACAATAGCCGGCTAGATTGTTTTGTCGCTCATTGGATTGCGTGCGCTGCCCAGGATTGCCGCGTAAGTAGCCCTCATTTCTAACAAGAGATTAATAAATAAATAACGTGGTTAGGTGGATGAATTGTTTTGGCATAATTGTTTTTAGGCATGCTTGAGAAATAAATAAAATAAGTCATAAAGTGATTTTTGTAACGAAACCGATATTTTTTTAGAGTGATTTGGAAACAAAACAAATAAGTAGTTTTAGATTTTTTATAAGTTCACAATGTCAGCAGAATAATGAGTTTTATTACTGAAAAATATTATGGGAAATAAAAAGCTATAGAATAATGGAGTGATAATTGTGTTAGGAAACATGTAATAAAGCTTCAGTATGTTGTTTATTCGGTTGTGTGTTTTTAACCGCTGACAAAAAGAGGGGTGTTCTAAATTTAAATTGTGTATCTGCCTATCTGTGTGTCTGTGTGTATGGTTTGAAATTTTACACGGTAAATATTATTTTGGACGTTTTGATCGCTCTTACTTACTTGACAGGGTCCTTGATATTTGAATCTCATTTCATAGAATGTTTTACTTCGCCGAATTTTCATTTCATCGACAGGCATTTACACGTGTATGAGTTGTAATTTTTTGATCACACGTCCAACATAACCTTACCTATATAATCCATGCTTAAGATAACCTAAAAAAATAAGATTTCCGCAAAATTAGCTTTCGATGAAATGGTAAATTCGATCAAATGTGTGTGTCAAGGGGATCCCACTTGATAGTAATGGTAGCCTAGTGAAAAACAATTCGCTAACATGTCCGAGTAGATTTTGAATATCGTTATTTCCTCGGGAACTTTTAAATTTTCCGGGATGAAAATATGCAAAGATTGGGAAATATTTGAAAACATTTAATATAAATCGGGTTGTATCAATTAACACAAACAAAACAACTTGATCTTACTCAAGTTGTAACTTTCGAAATAAGCAAAACTCTAGTGATAAATGATATAACCCAAGTTATAACAAAAGACACTGAAATTTTTAATGGTATAAAAACCGTGATTAATAATACATTTTTAGATATGTCATCAGCCACGAAATTAAAAAACCTTATGGTTTTTTGACGTGTTTTAACTAGAGAAATAGCATTAAACACTGAAAATTAGAAAAAAATTGGTCAGTTGTATCATTTTACACGAAAGTATCTTGGAAACTAGAAGGCCTAGGAACACGGCAGTTGGAGCAAACGATGCGGGTTTTTTTTAAGTTGTTTCATGAAAGAAAACGAAAACTACTACAACTCGAGTTGTATTGTATCACTTGTCACAGGAGGCACAGAAATGTATCCTATATGTTAATCCGGGGTATATACTATCTCCATTTAAAATGTCATCCAAATCCGTCCAGCCGCAGCGTGAAAGAGTATTATCTAGCCGCGATTAGAATGGGATTAGAGGTGACAGTTTTATCATATACTTACGTCAAAGTGTATATTAATTGACAGCTATTCCAATCCCTAACTAATCGCGGTTTTATAATAACAAACATCATACAAACTTTCGCGTTAATAATATTAGTAAGGATTTTAATTGAGTCGCTTAACCATTCAAAAGGACAACGGAATTTGCGTCTTTTTTTCAAACAATTTAAGTTTCAATTCGTATACCTTTATTAAGGCTCCGTCATCCCGGCTCATAGACTCCTCCGGAGGTCCTAGAGCTGGTGCTTACCTCTCCCAAAGGATTGGGCTAGCTACCCAGAGAGGTAATGCAGCCAGTCAGTGTCATATATAGGGACCATGCCGCGAGCGGACCTGCTAGAGGAGGTGTTCTTTTTAAGTGGTGATTATTGTTTACGTCTTATATTTGAGTAGCTTAGTTTTATTTTAATTTAAATAAGTTGAGTTTTAACTTTTAATTGTTAATATCAATAAATATATTAAATTAGGATAATTGGACGCCTGTTGAAATTCACCCAAATAAATAAAAAAGGAGATATCCGAGTTGGAAGTAAAGCGACTCAAATGTTAAAATAAGGTCGAGTTAAAATAATACCACAACACGTCAAAGACAATATGGTTTAGTCAATTAGGCAGCCTTATACGTTCGATCTATCGACAGAAGCCCTGCTGCCTAATTGAGAATGCACGCGCTAAAATGTGTTTTGTACGCTCTGACGGGACTATTTAAACTCGCCGGTTTATATAAGCTGCGCCGCGTTCACTCGTTCGACCGACCGAACGCCTTTTTAAAAGAATAACACCCGTATTGATTAAAGGTCTAGAGGAGACCTCGATTCGTATTTTGCTTCAGTTCTTTGTCAGCAGTAAGCTGTACACGTACCGGCCACTGTACCCCTACCATGAGATATGATTACCGTACTCGCTAGCGTGTCGAACGCTCTGTCCCTCGCACTCTATAAGAATACTGCAAGGTCTTCGAGGGACAGAGCATTCGACTCGCTATCGAGTACGGTAATTGTAACTCATGGTAAGGGTTCTGTTGTTCTTCAACGGATATTCTATACCGGGTAAGCGTCAAAATCCCTGGACCAATGGAGATATTTGATGTTTAGAACTGTCAATCGAGGTATTATTTAAATTTAGGTACCAAATAGTACCAAAAATATATTGCATTTTGGTATTATCTTAACATCAAAACAAGTTTTTCATGAGTAACTTTTTTCTGGTAAGCCAAAAAAAATTGGAAAAAATTATATCTGGGTACTGAAACGGTACTAAATATTTACAAAGAGATAAATTAGATTTGTTGTCTCAAACTATGTAAAGAAACATGGTCCAGACATCCTGACGTCAGAATGTCTGGCCACTTTCTTTGGTCGGTTTTTCGCTGTCAATAGAGGTACTAATTATTTGAAGTTAGGGACCAAATAGTACCAATAATACTGCATTTTGGTAGTTTCTAAACATCAAATATCTCCATTGGTCCAGGGGTTCTGACGCTTACTATACCGGAGGTATTGGATATCTACAAACCTTAAAACGTAGTGATTAACACTTGAGAAGTCGGTTAAGTGCGAGTCCCACTCGCGCACCAAGGGTTGGAAAGCGCAAAAGAAATTAATCATTTGGTTTTGAACTTCATTTTCCATGTTTTTTTAAGATTTCCAAAACTGTATACGCATCAGCGCAGCGTATTAGAGCACTGACGACGGTTTTTTTCATTTAACTGTAATCTATTGAAATTTGAGAATCTCTTGTTGAGTATCAATTGGTAAATGGGGTCGTTCTAAAAAAAGTGGCACCGTAACCTGTCAATGAGTTTTTTAATACAAAGTGTGTTAAATGTTTGTTTTTCAGAAAAACTAAAAACGTTCATAGATAAGCACCGACCATTTGCATCGAGGCCAAGGCACTTTTTTTAAAAAAAACATTAAATTTGTTAAAAAAAAATGGTAGGCACCATTTTTTAATATAACCTGTCTTGTCCAAATGCGACTTGCTTCCAGTTTTTAAGGTCTTTGAACTATTTGTGTATATTTTATTATATATGTTTTATAATATATTTCAAGAAGAATATTATGACATTCAATAGTTATGATATGGTTTAAAAAATATATGCATATACATCAATTTTAACACGCGACAGTTTGTCCAGTGATATTTTAACTGTAACCTGTGTGTCGGTGATATTGTATCTCACTCACATACGAAAAATAATAGGCACACCATATTTCCCGGTAAACATTCGGCCTGTGTTTGGCTCTCCACTATACGAAACGGTTGGAGACTATCTGTCATAGTTTTGTGGAAATTAGTTATCAAATGCGGTAATCTGGAGTTTGTAACGGGTATGTTAACTTTATCTTGTCTCGATTATTTAATGTTAACGGTATGGGACATAATTAAATAATCATTTGAACGTGGTATTCTGATGTATCTACTTATATTACTAAGAGTGGAACGTTCATATTTTCGTCGGTTTAAGAGTAAATGTCTTGTAAATATACTTTTAACTCTAACCTGTGTAACTTTTACCTGTAACTTGGTTAGATAAGGTTAGGCACAGGTTAATGTAACTCTTGACAGGTTAGTGTGACTATTGGCAAGCTAAAGTGAATGAATATTTTTAATATTTTTAATTTAATAACTTAAATATAATTTCCCTGAAAAACTGTACAGATGCTTTATGAAGCAGTACCCATTAACAGTGCTCTACCAAAGTAAATGTAGGGAATTTCTTTTTTATAGTAATTTGTATTTTAATATAACTCTCTTTAACCTGGAACCTTTTCTCTTCTAACCTGTCTAATAACACTTTCACCTGCATCTCCATATTTCAACAAGCCATAATTATTTTATTTTCATGAATATTCCGTTCCCTTTTATAAATATTAGTGTCCGACCGAAATTTCGGTTTCGGTTTCGGTTTCGGCCAGTTTCGGCCAAAAAATCAAGTTTCGGCCCGAGTTTCGGTTTCGGCCAAAAACGGCCGAACCCTTCGGCCGCGCCGAAACTTACAACATCGTACCTTCGGGTCGCGCTCGGCTAACGTCGGGCGCGCTCGGCACGGCTGGCAATATGGCGTCGCTCGCATGTATTTAAATTTTTAAACAGAACCTCTGTAACTGTGCTGAAATTTCATTGTGATAAATCTTTGAAAGTAGAAACCTGTAATTATAGGTCGGCGAGATATTAATTTTAGAAAAAAACGGGCTTACTAACATTTTTTCGACTTTTTAAGGACTTTTTTTTTTATAAAAGGTTCGGCTTCGGTTTCGGTTTCGGCCGAAACTACAATGAAACCGAACCTTCGGTTTCGGTTTCGGTTTCGGCAAAATAACATGTTTCGGTCGGTCACTAATAAATATGTAACAATTGGAACACCAAGAAGCTTATTCTAAGCAAAGAAGGTAAAAAACCACTACTTTTTTTTTGGAGAAACTTTAGCCTGTCTGTGCCACTTTTATTAGAATTACCCAATGATACTTTATAAATAAATAATAATAAATAAATAAATATCAGGGGACAATGTCACACCAATTGACCTAGTCCCAATTTAAGCTCTAGGCTTGTATTATGGGTACTAGACAACGATATAAATACTTATATAGAGAAATATATACCTACTTAACTACATAGTAAACATCCATGACTCAGGAACAAATAAATCAAATCAAATCAAAACGTTTATTGCGATCATGTTGTATACAAAAGGTCTTAAGTAAATATTATTGTGATCAACATGAACCCTATGTCATACATAAGTCGGTGGGCAGTTAGGTACCCATTTGATCTCAAAGCTGTTCATTACTACCTAACTATCCACGCTCTGTGTAATGCTACCTCATTATATAAATACCAGAAGTACGCCACTGTCAATTAAATACCGCATACTGGCGATGTTTCTATACACTGGGGGTTATTATGACATAGCAATGCAGGCCAGTTTACGCTGAGAGAAAAGGACAGAGCTATATAGCTGCAATAGCTGTGTCCTTTAGCTCGCCGAAAAATGAACTGCATTGTCATGCATGTTATAATAACCCCCTAGATATAAGTTTAAGTTATCTACATAAATACCCACAGTACAAGCCTTGAGCTTAGTTTGGGACCCGGACAATTGGTGTGACCCTTAATATTTATTTATAAATTTATCAATCAGAAACCAATACTAGCGCTCATCACACAATTTTTTGGTCCCTACCGGGATTTGAACCCGGGACCGCTAGCTTCGTAGACCAACGACTAAGTTACCAACCAGGCTAATGTGTCGACAAAATCCTGCTTCCTCGGGAACTCTTATATTATCCGTGATATAAAGTAGGTACAATCTACTGCAAAGATATGTAATTTTTTATGTTTAGTCCATCTGAGTTAATGTATAATAAATACTCTTTACCCGAACAATTGGCTTTGGGTGCTTTTTTTAAAGTCTATGGTGATTGTCTACAATATGAAATTGGCCAAATACACCTTGTTAAAACAAGGAATGAAAACATTAATTAAGAAAAAAAGAACAGAAAAAGCAAAAAAAAACTCATTAATTGACTTCTAAAAAGGAGAAGGTTCTCTATTCGCCGGGACTTTTTGTTACGATTTTTATTTTCTATGCAATAGTAGTCCATTTTGACTAGGCGTAATTTTAATATAGATTTTGTAAGTTTTTTGATAATTTTTCCAAAACTGTAAAATTTGTTACCTTCATTTAATTTTTTGCGTAAAATATAAATAGGTACTTAATTATCTTTAAATAAGATTTTTTGAGATGCCTTTATTTTAAAACAATATTACCTTTGACGCATTTTGGTATTGTTCTTAACTCAGCCGCCATTATTGTCAACAAAGTAAAAGCTTTTTTTTTTTTTTTTATATCTTCGATCGAGCGCACAGGCCACCTGATGGTAAGTGGAAACTGTGACCCATAGACATTCGCATTCACAAGACTGCAAATGCACTGCCAACCCTGAGGACTAAGATGGAATGCCTCTATGCTAGTGATTTCACCGGCTGTCTTATCCCCTAACCGGAACACAACAATGTGAACACTGCTGCTTGGCGGTAGGTTAATGGATAAGATGGTGGTACCAACCCGGACGGACCCTGCACAAGGTCCTCCCACAAGTAAAAGCTATTGTAACGTTGACTAATATACGACCACACGTCCAAGGCAATGCTTTTACGTGTAATAGTACATTATTGCCTAGGCGCGGAAAGTATGGGATTTCCTGACGAGGTGGTTAGCAGCTAAAATACGAGTCAGGAAATCCTCGTTTCTGCCGCGGCATATACAGGGCGTCCCACGGCCATGCCGCATGGAAGGAAAGAACCTTGAATATTGTAGATGGAATATTTTACTAAAAGAAGACATTATTTGAATTTTAAAAACAATTTAATTCAACCATGTACCTAATTATTTAAATATCTATGAATTCAGTTCAAATTGATTTTTTTAATTCATATAATGTCTTCTTTCAGTAAAATGTTCCATCTACAATATTCAAGTTACTTTCCTTCCATGTGGCATAGCCATGGGACGCCCTGTATAATGCTTTTCTCAAATAATGCAAGGAAATGATACAAGTACGTGATTATAAGTATTTTTTAAAACCTTTGACTTTTTCGGAGATAATGTTTGTTTGAAAACTACGAGTATTATATAGTTATGATAAATCCACGCACGACGAGCCGCCGCCGCACCACCTGCCCCCACCCAGAAGTTGGGTGTACGGGATTTTTTTCATGGTCCTTTCGATTTTAAAAGCAATAGAGAGAACTTTAAAAAAATATTGACATGGACGGAAAGTTTTCATACATTTATTATACTCCTAGAAGGAAAATGAGGCACTTCGCGTATTCGTTTTTCAAAGGAAAGGCCATCCTTTCCAAGCATGTTTAAAAAAAATCGGTTTTTTCCGGTCTGTGTGTAAAATAGAGGCTCTGGTTAGACTTATTTATTTTATAATTGTACTTATATTATTTCCTGACGCGCTCGTAATAGAAGCAGTAAATTTAATTACCATAATTAAATAAATCTAAGAGTTACCTTTGTGAATAATCTTTGACTGACTATTCATAAACTTCTACACTGGTATTATTATTGTACTGTAGGTATAATTTAAATATTTTATTGCTCTAATATAATCCACTTTACCTTGTACATTAATTAGCACCTCGGTTCATTTTCTGTTTTATCAAGTAGAAAATGCCTTTTACTTCAATGTCTGTCTGTCTGTTTTTATTGTAAACTATATTATTACTCCGTGTGGTTGCCAGGTTAGAATAGTGCTACTCCATGTGTTCCCGTGGATGTCGTAAAAGGCGACGTTAGACGATGGGCTTGCAACCTGTCACTAATAAGCTGGTAAACATCTTCGCCCATTTTTGCAAAATGTGGTTACTGAATTATCAACAAGTTTTAAAGTTGTAGGTAATTCTGTAGCTCTCCCTATCCCACTCTGGGATTACAGACGTGAAGGTATGTATGTATGTATGTATTAAAGCGAAAAAAAATCGTCGCTCTTAGGTAGGATTCGAACCTACATCTCCTCTCGCTGTTCGGGACGATGCAGGCGCATTACCACTTATGCCACCAAGACATCCACGAAATTAGTGATCGCTTGGTTTTTCATACTCGGTGGGTATGCTAACGCCATCTATTGTAGTTTATTAACAAATTACGCTCATGTCACGTGTCATGTTTTTATTATGCTAAAAATAGTATACTAGTACTTACTTATATTGAAAATATTATAGTACCTATCTGGCCGTCTGTCTATTTGTTTAGCTTTTACGGCTTAACCATTGAACCGATTTTGATAAAATTTGGCACAAAGATAGTTTGAGTCCCAGGAAAGGATAAAGGATACTTTTGATCCCGGAAAATTCAATAGTTCCCAAGTGAGTAGCGATAATTGAATTCTACGCGAATGGAGTCATATGTAACTACTAGTTAATGATAATATCGGAATTGCGTTGTTTTAGTTACTTGTGGCATGATAAAATAGGAAATATGAATGACTTCATTTCACTCTTGGTGACCTCTTTTACGGTATTTTTTTTATTTTTTCATCATCATCATCATCATGTCAGCCGAAAGCAGCCACTGCTGGACATAGGCCTCCCCCAAGGCTCTCCACTCAGACCGGTCTTGTGCTTTTCGCATCCACCGCGTTCCCGCGATCCTTACAAGGTCGTCACTGTATATTTTTTTTGTTTTTGAGAAATGCGATTTAAAAAAAGCATGTATATATATTGCGACGTAATAGTTATTTTGTCATGTGAATGAACATTGTGTTGACTTACTCCCTGATTTTTGTTTATTTAATGTAGTGATATTTTTGATACTTAGACATTTTTAATGGGTGTTTATTAAACTTGTTGATAGATCATCGACAAGGAAAACCACTACAACACACAACACACACATTACAACATTTTTAATACCTATAAGTAACAACGAGTACGGTAAAAGAGTGTGGACGCGTAAATTGCCCGGCATCTTAAATGGGTTACCATGTCATCTAGTAAGTAAACTTGTAAATGCAACATGTAAACAGGTAAAGAACATACTAAAGCGATATTTACTTAATAATAAAAAATAGAAAGACAATGAATGATATAATGTTAATAGGTATTAAAAAAAAATTGTATTTATAATAAAACGTAGAACTCATATATATTCTTAACTGATAAAATCTTTGATTAATTTTAAGTTAAGATAAATTAATAATGTATTTGTTTTTTTTTTGTGTAAAAATAAACAGTTTTTTTTTTTTTTACTTTAAACCTTAAAACAGTACCTATACAAATGTGTACATACCCATAGCCACTCTATTCTGATTACTGCGCATCATTATTCCTTAATTAAACTTAATTACCATGCAGACACAAAAACTACATTTTTTACAGCCCTATGATTATATATTTTTTTCATATTCAGATTTTATTACTCAACATAATGTTACAGGATAAATAACATTGAGATTTTCCTTATTACCTTATAATTTCCCTGTAATTATCAATTATGTAATTATGACACGACGGTTTTCGAATTATCATTCCTTCTGCCACAGCATTTGGTTTGTAGGCACTAACCTAACGTAACTTTTGTAATAAAACCTTATATTATCAATGTATACATACATACATACATATCTTCACGCCTTCATTCCCAGAGTGGGGTAGGCAGAGCTACAGAATTACCAACAACTCTAAAATCTTGTTGATAACTCTGTAACCACAATTTGCACAATTAGGCTAAGATGTATAACAGTGTATATTAGTGACAGGTAGCAAGCCCATCGCCTAACAGTACTACAAGCCTTTATTCCCTTAGTCGCCTCTTACGACTTCCACGGGAAGACATGGAGTGGCACAATTGTAAGCCGGCAACCACACGGCAAAAAAAAAAACAATGTATTTATGTACATAAAAACGCCCGTAAATTAAAACCGGGCAAGAACATGTCGGACCTTTCAATTACAATTTCAATTACATAATTACAGCTTTCTAGTACTAAGAGTCTCTGAGCTAGGCTGCGGACGGACGGACGGACGGACGGACATGGCGAAACTACAAGGGTTCCTAGTTTGACTACGGAACCCTAAAACAGGTTTCTTGCATTTCATTGTTTTTTTTTTATCATTTGTCATCATAGCTGCAATATAAATATTCATACATACATAACGTCGGTGATCCTACAATACTTCGTATTTAATAAATTCTATAAGCTGCAAAATGTACCTCAATAACTTACTCGCTAAGTTGTATTTTGCACCTTATTTAATTTGTTAGTTACGCAGTTAGTTATTGCAGTATCAGCTACGATAAACTCACGCCTTCATTCCCAGAGTGGGGTAGGCAGAGCTACAGAATTACCTACAACTCTAAAAACGTGTTGATAATTCTGTAACCACATTTTGCTCTTTAGAACCCAAGTTGTTGCAAGCCTATCGCCTAACAATACTACAAGCCCTCATCCCCTCAGTCGCCTCTTACGACATCGATGGGAAGACATGGATTGGCAGTATTCTAACCCGGCAACCACTCGGGATATACATTCTGTGAAAATTACAATTGCCTTCCGATAACAGACAGACAGACAGATGGACGGACAGCTGAGGCTTAGTAATAGGGCTGTTTTGGGACGGAACCCTAAAGCTGCCGAGATTGTGTACCTTAGGTACAACAAGTAAATGGTTGAATAACATGTTGAATTAAACGAAAGGAAGATCGGGAATACTACCTTTTTGGATTTATTTCTTTAATACTAATAACTAAATAGTTGTAGTTGTGCCAAAACCAGGACTTAAATAAGTGATTGTAATTTAAAAAATTAATACACTATGCTATTTTCAATATTGAATTAAAGAGAGAATGCAAAATAATTTAGGTACTTACACTTAAAGAAAAATATCAACAAAAGATACCGCTACATTTTTTATGTATTATTCGTTCTTTCCATCCTGTTATAAATATAGTATTTATCGTCCTTAGCGCAATGTACTACACTCTGATAATGCTGGCCGCAGCACCGATTTGCGTATGGGCACTCGCGTGGCTGTACACCCGGCGTGCGCGCAAGCTGCTGGCCGGCTTGGTGTGCCACCGGCCACTGCCACTGGTCGGTGACGCGCTCGCGCTCTTAGGCGACACTGAGAGTATGTTCCACTTTATTTATTTAAATTCATTCCAATCAATATCAAAGGATAAGGTTACTTAAATTAATCCCGAATGATCTTGTGTAAACATTCTTTTAAAGACAATTAAATACCCACCAATGAGGTCAGAATAATGTATTTTCTAAATTCTAAATATTTATTCAGTAAATTGGCCACATGGGATATCTTTTACATGTCTACTATTATTATATGAGCTGTAGTAACCGGGATGCGGAATAATAACCGAAATCGCTAGCTCTCTAGGTAAGTTTCAATCAAACCAGTTAGGTTAAAACGTCAGCAGTGTTCCTTTAACCAAATGGATTCTATTCCTATGGAATTGATAAAATATCAAGTTGATGTCTTTCATCAATTACTTTAACATAGTTCCAATTAAATCCAAAATCATTTAATATACCTAAGTCAGTCTATTGATTTAACGGGGCGACTGTACCATGTGACTATCACTTTTTAAATGCAAATGTTCAATGTTTTGACATAAGTAATGTTAGTTTTTACGGAGAAGTCTTCTTCTTCTTCTTGTACCTCTTTATACTCTTATGATCAGCTGTTAACTTTCTATACTTTCTCTTTCCATTCCGAGACGGAACAAGCGCTCTACCGTGGTGACCCCGATCCACTCTCTAATACTCTTATTCCGCAGCCCCTCCAACTCATCATCATCAGTCGAAGCATTACGGCTTGCTTCAACTCAATATGATAGGTATATCATGTCGAAGCACATCCCCGAGGCATTATATCTTGCATGTTTTTGATACATTGCATCATTTTTCGGGGCATAGTGACGCGCTGAAGCACAGTTTCATTTCCTAACGTTTTTTTTGTCCAACTAATGCCTACTAGTAATTACTAATACTAAATAAGCCTTCTTTATAACACTCTAGATAATGAAAGGAAAAGTGAGAAAAAGGAGACTAAGAAAAACTTACTTAGACCAATTAAAAGAACTGTTTAGTTAACATTACAAAACGTAATGCTTGATAGAAATTCTGCTGTTATTTTGCTTGCAGCTATTTATCAACTGGTGCTGGAAATGTCGGACAAGATCGAAAAGCATCAGAAACCGCTCCTGTTTTGGCTGGGACCTCAGCCCATCATAAGTAAGTATATTTACACCAGCGGTATTTTTATGTTTTTTACATACATACATACATACCTTCACGCCTCTAATCCCAGAGTGGGGTAGGCAGAGCTACAGAATTACCTACAACTTTAAAAACTCGTTGATAATTCTGTAACCACATTTTGCACAAATAGGCTAAGATGTTTACTAGTGTATTAGTGACAGGTTGCAAGCCTATCGCCTAACAGTACTACAAGCCTTTATTCACTTAGTCGCCTCTTACGACATCCACGGGAAGATATGGAGTGGCACTATTCTAACCCGGCAACCACACGGAATATGTTATGTTTTTTTATAGCCATAAAAGGCAAACGACAATTTGTCTTTTGCATCCGGAATGGTGGACCCGAATTGTGACATAATGGATCCCACAGGATAGCCACCGGGGCGGAGGTAGACCAAAAAGGAGGTGGCGGGAAGATTTGGACTTGTTTCAAAGCGATTGGCGGGAGTATGCAATCAGTAGGGAAGAATGGCAAAAAAGAGGGGAGGCTTTGCCCTGCAGAGGGACACTTACACAGGCTAAAAAGAAAGACAAACAAGCGGAGGACTACCTGATGGTAAAAGTCACCGTCACCCAAAAACATTCAGCCAATACAGTGAATAGATACTAATTATAAGCCGCGTTTAAATAAGGACATATACACCGTGTTTTTTATTTATTTACGATAACTTTAAGGGAACGTTCTTTAGGTCAAATAAAGTTAATTTCCCGAAGACAGACAAATGATAATTGTAATAGCTTTAAAGATATTTAATTAATCAGCTAATCACGTTGAACTGGTATCTTAACTGTCTGTGTATGTCACGCCAACATTGACGTATTTAACACTGACTATGAGTTAACTCTAAAGGCCGTTTTAGAATGACCAAAGATACAACATTTAATTACTTTGTTCTAAACAGTTTTTTTTTGCAATGTTCAAAATCGAATCTACCACTTAGTTTCTATGGATGTACCTAGTAATATGCCGAAGTTATCGTAAATCATATAAAACACGGTGTATATGCCGTGTCATAGTGCTATGTAATGGATAAAGTAAAGGTAACCTGATTGTTAATAAGCTTTGAGATCCATAGAAATTAGGCATCTCAAAATTGTAGTATACTTACTTAGTATAGTAATTTCATTGGCTGTCTTACCCCCACACCAAAACAACAGTGACACTGCGCTATTACCTGTTTCGCGTTTGAACGACCGGTTTGGTTTTTTACTGTATAAATTTATATTAACCTTAAAACTTTGAGTAGTCAACTTATCGGAGAAAGATGGCCGATCTTTACATTAATTTCCGCTCTCATAGGTCTGTTGTTACTAAATTATGTCATTATCAAAGAGCGGAATTCTTCATAGCAAAAATCAAACTGTCAGAGGGATTGACCTAACTGTTTTATCGACTTATCGATGTTACGGAATAATATCGCATTAGGTATCCATAATCAACTTAAAAGATTATTCTGTAACATTTGACCTCTTTGATAAGTAAACCTAGATATTTTTCTAGCACGAACGATAAGTTTGAAGGGAAGATGAAGAAAACATATTTAGTACAGATTTAGATTTCGACTTTGTTATTTTGAATGAAGATTAGTTACCTACTCTTAGCAATATTTGTTTTTAAGTTTTAATGATAAGTTTCATATAGAAAATTAAAAAAAAAAGTATTTTCTGTTTTATTCTTTACTATTATACTAAAATACAGTGACGGTCAGCTAATTAGGGACACCGTTAATTTGTTTGTATGTATATCCAAAAGCCTGATTTCATTACTTTAACTTTGTTTCGTTAAGTGACAAATATTTATCGATAAGTCGATAAAACAGTTAGGTCAATCCCTCTGACAGTTTGATTTTTGCTATGAAGAATTCCGCTCTTTGGTACATACACCCTATAAATTGTGTAAAATTCATTTGTCCAAAAAAAGAATCACTCTCTGTTTCAATACAACATATTAATAGTTAATAGTAGAGAGGGCGCCACTCGAGGTTCGGTGCAATCTTGAACCGTAATAGACACATGAAATTATAAAAAGTAGTATTATTAACTAAGTAACGTAACGTAACGAAGACTTCAGATATCCTTACTAAATGCATAGCCAATTATTTATCCCGGCTCATAGACCCCTCCGGAGATCCTAGAGCTGGTGCTTACCTCTCCCAAAGGATTGGGCTAGCTATCCAGAGAGGTAATGCAGCCAGTGTCATAGGGACCATGCCGCGAGCGGACCTGTTAGAGGGGGTGTTATTTTTATAGTGGTGATTATTATTTACATCTTTAATATTTGAGTAGCTTAGTTTTACTTTAATTTGAGTATCTTAGTTTAATTTTAATTGGAATACGTTTAGTTTTAATTTTATGTACATAAATAAAATAGTATTCGAAGGCTGTTTTTCTGTTTCCAGTAATGAGTGACCCAGAGGACGTGAAGGTGGTCAACAACGCTTTTGTGGAAAAGCCGTACTACTACAGTTTCGGCCGCATCTGGCTGGGGAACGGGCTGGTCACGGCTCCAGGTAACGAACCTTCGGCATGACAACAGTGGCGGCTTTAGGGGGGACATGCCCCGATTAATTATTGCTAGATATGATGTAGGTTTATTAATCCTAAATACTGCCCCCTAAAATGAAGTTCTAGAACCACCGCGAACGGTATGGTTACATTGGAATTTCAGTTGCATGTCTTTCTTCGTCATCTGGTTTTACAATCACCACACCCTCCGGTTTTGTGCTACTCGCATCGACCGGATGGCTTGTGATAATTTTGTTTTTAAAACAGTAACTTTTTGCCTTTGGGCTAACAATGGGCCTCATAAAGAAGCTCAAAGTCACTTAGAGAGCTATGGAGACGGCTATGCTCGGGGTTTATCTGCGTGATAGAATCAGAAATGATGATATCCGCAGTAGAACTAAGGTTACCGAAGAATAGCTACACTTAAGTGGCAGTGGGCGGGGCACATCGCTCGCAGGACTGATGGCCGATGGGGTCAGAAGGTTCTTGAGTGGCGTCCGCGGACCGGGAGACGAACTGTAGGTAGGCCTCCATCAAAATGGAGTGACGACCTTGTAAAGATCGCGGGAACGCGGTGGATGCGAAAAGCACAAGACCGGTCTGAGTGGGAAGTCTATGTCCAGCAGTGGACGTCTTTCGCCTGACATGATGATGATGAACCTTTTGGGTAGTCAAAGCCAACTTTTCTTAAAGGGCGACAACGCACCTACGATTTGAACTTTACGCAACAAGGAAGAAAGAAATATAAAAAATAAAAAAACATAATTTAATATAAGTAGATAGTGTAGCTTACAAAAACATGAAAAGCTACATCAAATGAAAAAAAGACAGACATGAAACTGTGCATGCATATTATTATATTGAAAACCATTGTTCTAGGTAGGATATGGAAACGCAGCATCAAGAAGCTGGCAAGCACATTCACGGGACCCATCGTAGACGGCTACCAGGAGGTGTTCAACGCGCAGGCGCGGAAGCTGATGGGGCAGCTGCGGGACGAGGCGGGGGGCGCGCCCGTCGACATCATGGACCATCTGGCTTACACCACGCTGGAGGCTATATGCCGTAAGTATACATGCATATGTATATTGTGAAGATAAGTTCCAAATTTACTAGCGCTGCTTTAAAAAAGGCTTTCTTTGTATGAGCTTAATACGTGATTCCGGACAATTATAAAAATACAAGAGATAGGAATGTAAATGTCTATGAGTCAGATCCTGTTTACCATCAGATGGCTTGTGTGGTCACTGTCCATGTCATAAAAAATATATACAGGGTGTAAGGGACGGCTCACCGAAAACTGAAACCATAGCTTCAGACCATTGTACTGAACTGAAATCCAGTGGAAATTTTCCCGGGAAAACGAAAATTTTCTCGTTTTTTTTTCCATGTTTTTGCATATAAACCGATCTAGGACAACATATTATGACAGACTGAAGCTCATTATGTAAAAAAAATGAGAAAACGGCATTTTCACGTAAAAAAACTGAAACCAACGAGAAAATTTTCGTTTCCCGGGAAATTTTCCACTGGATTTCAGTTCAGTACAATGGTCTGAAGCTATGGTTTCAGTTTTCGGTGAGCCGTCCCTTACACCCTGAATGTATATTATATATATAAAGTCCATCCATAATTACTTCATAATGAATCTTATTGCCTACCCACTCTAATACCCACTAGTGTGTTGTTCCCAAAATGCTAAGACCCAAACAAAACTTTTGACGTTTTAACCATGACATACTTAAGCAGTTCCATTTAGATTGAGGGAACGGAACAGAGCTATAGTTGTAATGCTCTGTCCTTTTCAACCTAACCGGACCTGCTTTAGTGTTATATGAAAACCCCCTGGACCCAGAAACCGCCCTCGGTGTCGCGCGCATATCCGAAAGCCCGGTCACCGCGGAGTACTACCAGGCGTTCAACCGGACCCTGGAGCTGCTGGTGCGACGCGGCCTGAACCCCCTGATGCATCCAGACTGGGTCTACCGCTGCACGCCGGCTTATCGCGAGCTGGTCAAGTGTGTGGAAGTTCTTCACAGCGTTTCTGAAACGGTAAATGGGTAAGGACCAAAAAGTTGGACCACAGTTAAGCGCAGTTAACCATGCAAACAACGAAGTCGAAAAAAGATCCTCTGTGCGACGGAAACAATTGTATGGCTAATTTTCGTATCACAACGGTAAAGTTTCATAGATAATTTAATTGAGTGAGTTATTGAGTAGGGTAAAGTCACCAGTAGTCAGCCAGAGACCAGTAGTCAACCGTATATGAGTGCGAAGAGTGGGAAATATATCTTTCGTACTGTTCCCACTCATACAAAATATAGGCAGAGGCCGACTACAGGTCTCCGGCTGACCACTGGTGACTTTACCCTAGTTAGTGCCTAACTTTTTGATCCTTAGCCTGCAGTCTGTGGCACATAGAATAGGAGTCGTGGCGTAAAGTAGACATCGGTTATACTGCTCGCTCTCCATACTTTTGTAGTCAATGCAAAAAATACTTTACCCCATTGCATTACAGTCATTTCTTGATTGTTGACGGTGTTTGAGAGTAATATTATATTCGCGTGCATTCGGCAATAACTGAAACCTACTCTTACTGGACATAGACCTCCCAAAAGACCTTAAAGCCCTAGTACTTCACTAGATCTTGGGTACACGGTACCCTAGCATCAGTCGTATCTTTGCTGGTGTAGGATTTATAAACGTACTACTACGTACTAATCAAATATTTTTCTCTACAAAGTTTTGAACATGGAATGACAGGGATTTTGTTAATTTTCTTAAAATTTTGTAGGTTATAGCAAAGAGAAGAAAGGATTTCAATAATAATAAACGAAATAAAATGCCTGAAGAACAAAAACCTGGTAAGAAAATGTTATTTTTTTCACTTTTTGAATTTTACACATAGGTACATACATAACTTCACGCCTGTAATCCCAGAGTGGGCTAGGCAGAGCTACAGAATTACAACTTTAAAAAGTTTGTTGATAAGTCTGTAACCACAATTTGCACAAATAGGCTAAGATGTTTACCAGCATATTAGTGACAGGTTGCCAGCCCATCGCCTAACAGTACTACAAGCCTATATTCCCTTAGTCGCCTCTTACGACATCCGCGGGAAGACAAGGAGTGGCACTATTTTAGCCCAGCAACCACACGGGAACTTTATTTTATCCAAATATCAAGTAAAGAAGGCTAAGGAAGTGATGGATGTCACACCGGTATCAATGATCGATATCACTGAGATATTTTTCGATGTCTGCTTCTTAGAATACCAAACGCACTGTTTATATAATAGCTCCTAGTTGACGAAAAGCTCAAAACTGTTCAAAAATTTCACAGAAAATAGCCCAGCTAAATTCTGTTCGTTCCTCGACATACTCCTCGAGCTGAGTGAAGCCGATCCTTGGATGACGGAAGCACAGATCAGGGCCGAGGTGGACACCATTATCGTGGGTGGGCAGGAGACTGTCGCGACCACGCTGCTTTACAGCCTCCTGGTGATTGGCAGCAACCCTGAGATGCAGGGCAAGCTGTATGCTGAGTAAGTGTTGAAGCTATCTTTGATAAAGATTTCATCATCATCATCATGTCAGCCGAAAGACGTCCACTGCTGGACATAGGCCTCCCCCAAGGCTCTCCACCCAGACCGGTCTTGTACTTTTCGCATCCACCGCTTTCCCGCGATCCTTACAAGGTCGTCACTCCATCTTGTTGGAGGCCAACAAGATAAAGGTTTGTGTAACTTTTAAAAATACGAGTATATACGGGTATACAGTCTATTTTTTCTTACTTGAGCTAAGTAGTAAACAAATATGGCGTATCTTTAAAGTTTGACATTTCATAGGGATGGGAATAATGGAGTGAATGTATAAATTTATTTAGTGAATGAATGAAATGAGTGAAATATGTATATGGGTTGGGTTCTTCAATATGATTGATATAGTGAATTTGACAGACTACAATTACATGTGGATACCTACTTATAACGATATTATGTACTCAATAACACAACACGATTTATTATAAATATTTTATTCAGTCATCCGTAGATACATCATCATGTCATATCATATAGACTACCTATACACATAATAATAACTCTCACTAACTATTTAGTTTAAAAAGATAATTATATTCATTTATGTTTGGAATATTGTATATTAAAACCTCCATACAGTTAAACCGTTACTTAATCAGTAATTCATTCACTTCTTTCCATCCCTACAAATAAAATGCCAAACTGACATTCAGTTTTGATAATCTGTGAGAGAGAGTTTCGTGGAAATTATTATTTCATTAAAATATGTTACTTGTAAGGATAATTTAGTTTTTTTTTTGACGTTTCGCTGTTGTCTGTTACACGTGCGGAATTTTGTGCTCTTTGTAATTCAAAATATTTTGTGGGATTCGTTAGATCTAGTGTTGGTTTTGTAGTTGGTGGTGGTTGTGGTTAACCAGGTGAGTGTTTGTGAGTTGTGTGTTGTTTGAGATGAGCGATAAGGAGCCCCCTGATGGGGGCGGTGGTTCGGATGATAATAGTGAAATGTCAATTGACATTACCCAGAGTGCTCTCTTGTCTGGCCCACGAAAGCGGAATAATGTTGTTTTGGACTACAATATTAACAAACGTGCCACAGGCATGCCAGCTTCTGCTTCCGTTCAACACACATTCACCGTGCCCGAGTTTGCTCCAGGTTCCAAACTTAAATATAGCCCTTCAGACAAAGCTCCTTATATCGTTCAGGTTTCAAAAACAATTGAGGACCCAGCTTCTGGTTCGTCCATTCGCATTCTTAAGTTCGCCCAATTATTACACAAGAACTTAGTCCGCGGCATCAAAAAAGACGGTATTAAAGCAAACGGTCGTAATCGCGTTACTGTGGAGTTTATTGACGCTAACTCGGCAAATGCTTTCCTTGACAATGCAATTCTTTCTCAACAGGAATATACTACTTCAGTTCCCACTTTTAGCATCACTAGGATGGGCTTAGTTAGAAATATCCCAATTGACTGGACTATGGAGGAACTAGTTGGTTCAATTGAATGCTCTGTGACGGACTGCAAAGTCATCAAGGCTCGCAGACTTAACAGAAAAACAGTAGTAGAAGAAAAGACATCCTGGACCCCTACTCAATCTGTAGCACTAACTTTTCTTGGTCAGATACTCCCAGAGAAAGTGTTTTGATTTAATGCATCACTAACAGTTGAGCTCTATCATCTTCCAACAATCCAGTGCAACAAGTGCTGTCGATTTGGTCACATAAAATCTGCATGCAGATCCAAGCCGCGCTGCTTCATATGTTCTCAGCCTCATGAGGGTGAAACTTGTTCTGTCCCTGTTGAGAGGGCTTCATGCCTTTTCTGTTCAGGTTCTCATCGTGCTACTAACTCTGCCTGTCCCGAACATGTTAGACAAAAATCAATTAAAGTAGTCATGTCTGAAGAACACATCCCCTACTCAGAGGCTGCTCTGCGGTTTCGCAATGTTCATCGCTCTTTTGCAGATACCACTAGATTGTCCTTGTCACCAGGTTCTCAGACTCCCAGTCCGCATCTTTCCCAGTCATCTACCCAGTATCTCTCTCAGCAGTCCAATCAGTCCTCCACTTATGCCTCCCAATCCTATAGAAAAACTGTCCATATCCCTCGCCGCCCTACCCCTAACCTTGCCTCAGGGTACGACAAAGCAGCTCACAATAGTATTGTAAAAGATCCTCAATCGTCTCAAATTAATGGCTGTGTCCTCAATGGCTCTGAGACTGAAATTTCCCCCAATGATAACCTTATTAAAATTTTAGTAACTATGTTACTGAATCTCCTTTCAAAATTCTCTGATGCGATACCGAACAATGTCTTAGATTCACTGAATCAGCTAACTACAATAATGTCCAATAATGGCCCATACAGCCATTCAGTGGAATTGTAGAAGTATCCGGCATAAAAAACACGAAATTTGTTTCCTTATTAATAAATATAATCCTTTCATTATGGCCATCTCGGAGACATGGTTAAGACCCGGTTCCCTTTTTAGGGTGTCTGGCTACTCATGTCTCCGGGATGACGGAGATGATGGATGGGGTGGTTCTGCCCTCCTGGTCAAACGTTCCCTTCCCTTCTCTTCAATCCCCCTCCCCCATCATTCATCAGGGTTAAATGTTGTTGCAATTAAGACTCTGAACATTACATTTATTTCCTTATATATTCCATACCCAAACTCTACCCTTATTTCAGAACTTGATACTGTCTTCTCTTTCTGGCCCTTTAGTTGTGATGGGCGACTTTAATTGCCATCATATTATGTGGGGGTCTAAGTCTTGTGACTCTAATTCTCGCTATATTTTAGACTTGCTAGACAATGTAAATTTGTGTATGTTGAATGATGGCTCTCCCACCAGAAGAACATCTCCTGTACAAAATCCTAGTGCAGTGGATTTGACAATGGCTTCCCCTAGTTTGACTCCTCTTCTTGGTTGGCAGGTGCTTTCGCAAGCCTATGGTAGCGATCACCTTCCTCTCCTCATTACACTCCGGTCTAATGTCCATACATATTTGTTTCCTCTTCCCCCCCTCTTGAAATTTCGTTTGGACAAGGCTGATTGGCCCGAATTTTCATTTCACGTAGAGAATGAGGTGAGATTACTCCCTCCTGTGTCTGATGAAAATTTTCTAGAGCTATATTCTAAATTCGTACTAATCTTGTCCAAGTCTGCAGAAATCTCTATCCCTCTTAAAAATTCTGCTGATGGAAAACTCTCATCTCCCCCGTGGTGGGATGCTGAATGTACAACAGCTATTAAAACCCGTAACAGAGCTGAAAAATTGTTCCTTGAAGATTTAAGTTGCATCCAAAACTACTTACAATACCAATCCTCCAATGCTTCTTGCAAGAAATTACTATCTTCCAAAAAAAGACTCGGCTGGACTCGTTTTTGCGAAAGTTTATCTCCTCGTTCGCCTTCCTCTCTCGTCTGGAAGAATATTAAAAGATACCGCAGCTCGTTATCGAGCTCTGATTCAACTTCTAACGATCCTTCTGTATGGTTAGATTCCTTCCTAGACAATCTTGCTCCTCCATTTGTTCCATCGGACGACTGCCTCCCTTCTTCTCCTTCTCCACCATCGTCAGACCGGATGGATCAGCCATTTTCCCTATATGAACTTACCTCGGTATTAGAACACTTACATGATTCCTCTCCAGGCATTGACGGCATACCGTATTCTTTTTTAAAAAAATGTAATGAATCTACAAAAAAAAATTTTCTTTCTCTTCTAAATAACATCTTTGCTTCGGGGTCTATTCCGGGAATATGGAAGCAACAAATTATCATTCCTATTTTAAAACCTGGTAAGGATCCCTCTGATCCCTATTCATATAGACCAATAGCACTTTCCTCTGTTTTGTCAAAGATTTTTGAGCATTTAGTTAAAAACAGGCTCGAGTGGATACTGGAGAATCGGGGAATTTTAGCGAGATCTCAGTTTGGTTTCCGCAAAGGCATGGGTACTATGGACAACCTCAGTATCCTTGTATCAGATATACGACTGGCTTTCTCAAGGGGACAGCACCTTGTGGGTGTTTTCCTTGATATCACTGCTGCTTATGACAATGTCCAGCTTCCGATACTCAGGCAGAAAATGCAACAGCTGAGTTTGCCAGCGAAGATGGTTCATGTCATATGTAATCTTCTTATGGGTCGCTCTATTTCTATCCGCTTTCAGGACTCGACTTTGCCCCCTAGAACGATTTGGAAAGGTTTACCTCAGGGCTCGGTCTTGAGCCCTATCTTATACAGTTTATACACGGCGGATCTGGAAAAGGTAGTCGATGGTTTCTGTGACGTCTTACAATACGCAGACGATATAGCCCTATATTATGCCTCAGAGTCCTTTTCAGATTGCACAAACCGCTTAAACACTTCACTGAGATATCTTAACGTTTGGTTGGTAGATCATGGTTTAAACTTATCGGCTTCTAAAAGCTCTGTGGTTGGTTTTTCCAGAAAAAGGTGGATTCCTGACGTTGACATTGTGGTGAACGAGGAAATTATCCACGTGAATGATAGCGTTAAGTTTCTGGGTTTATATTTGGACTCCCATATGACCGGAATCCCCCACCTAAATTATATCAAAAACAAGTGCGAAAAAAACATAAATGTCTTGAGGGCCCTTTCGGGCGCCTGGTGGGGAGCTCACCCATATTCACAGAAGTTACTATATAATGCGATCATACGAAGCCACTTTGATTATGGTGCATTCCTGCTAGAACCGTGCAACAAGATGGCTCTGTCAACATCGGACAAAATTCAGTCTCGGTGTCTCCGTATTATTTGCGGGGCAATGAAATCTTCCCCCATAAATGCCCTGCAAGTGGAGTGCTTAGAGCCTCCCTTGAGACTCCGAAGACAATTTCTATCAGACCGTTTCTTCTTCAAGTCTGCCCAATTCTCTAACCATCCTCTTTTATCCCGTATAAATAACCTGTCTCGTTTAGTTTCCCTTTCTAAATACTGGACCCACAAAGACACCCTTTGTCTGGTTAAGAGTTTCCATAAGCTTTCTGGGCTTCCCCCTCTCCTCCAGTTTTCTTGTAATCCCTTGTTTTCCACTGACTTCAATGCCCTTGTATTTCAGCCAAATATTATGTTTTCCTTTGGTTTAGAGGAAAATATAACGAACGCTAATAGCTTATTCAACAAAACAATTGCGGATCATTGGGCAGATTGGACCACTGTTTTTACAGATTCGTCGAAGATATCTAATGATGGATTTGTGGGCTCGGCGGTGTGGGTACCTCGGTATAAAATTGTCTTAAGCTTTAGATGTCCCTCCCAAACAACAGTATTTTCCGGTGAAGCGATTGCACTTTTTGAAGCCGTGTCTTATATAGAATCACATAAAATAAATAAAGCTATTGTTTTTTCGGATTATCTTAGTTGCCTTCAGGATATTTCAAAATTTCCGATCCGCTCCAAAGACAATCTGTATGTAAACTTGAAGACTAGGGAAACCCTTTGTAGATGTCACTCTTTGGGTATTCAGGTAACCTTGACTTGGATTCCGGGTCACTCTGGAATAACCGGCAATGAGCAGGCCGACGCGTACGCCAAACAGGCCATCGAAACTGGTTGTACTCCATACTCTGAATGCTTTGGTCAAGATTTTCGTACCTCGGTTAAGTCCCATCTTAGAGAACGCTGGAGTGAAGTATGGAACACCTCTCGTTGCTCCAAAGGCAAGTATTACGGCACTATTCAACCCGATTTGCCAGTAAAACCATGGTTTTTCAAGTATCGTGATGCCAACCAGCGTGCAGTCTCCACGATAATACGATTGCGACTTGGTCACATTTGCTCCCCTTCCTTTTTAGCTAAGATCCGTGTCCGCGATCATTCATTATGCGAGTGCGGTCTAGAAGATGGTACGCCAGATCATATATTTTTTAATTGTCCTCGAAATCCGGTATCCTTGTACGACATCCTCCCCAAGTGTATTCCCCGTCCAGTCAATGTTAGCTTTCTTCTAACCTGTGTTAACTCGTCTTTTGTGTATGTCCTTGTCAAATTCATTACAGATTGTAATATAAAATTATAAATAATATTATCCTTCCTCTCAGTTGTAGTCACCCTTTTGTAAGTGTTTGGTCATAATGTTTAGTTTTAGAAGTAGATAATTAACATTGTACCGTGTCGTAGTTTCAGATAAACCAGCAGAGATCAGAATCCAGAACTCGTGGGAACTAATACACCGATCACGTGCACCTTTCAACTTTGACACTGGCAAGTTGTCCAACCGGACAGAAGCCATTTAAAAAAAAAAAAAAGGATAATTTAAAGCAATATTTAGTAGAAATGAATTCGTTTGTGTTTAAAGTAATGACTTTTAGTTATTGTGGTACCATATATTGAGTGATTATTTTGTAATGGCGTGATATGTGATCGAGTGATGTTTGTTTACTACTTAGCTCAAGTAAGAAAAAATAGACTGTATACCATACAGCAAAAGAGCGTTGGATTTTCAACCGTCTTCAACAAAAAGCAGGAGGTTCTCAAGTCAACCCGTATATTTGTTATTTTTTATGTACGATCACGTATAGCTTTTTACAGAGTACTAGATACTTTTGATGTGGTCCCATTATCACCAAATCTGAATCTGATGATTAGGCTTGGGACTTTTGGATGCTCGCTATGGTTCTAGAATCCACGGAGTCGCCATTATGTTCAAATATTTTTTTGGAAGTCAAAGTCAAAGTGGATAAGTACATACAACTTGTATGTATACATACATACATACATACATACATTAAATCACGCCTGTTTCCCAGAGGGGTAGGCAGAGACCACTTCTTTCCACTTGCTACGATCTTGACAAATTTCTTTCGCTTCTTCAACATTCATACATCGAGTCATGCACGCACGTCGGTTTCGGGTACTTAAGATTCGGCCCTTTCCCAGTATTTCTCCGATTTGATTCGAAAAAGTACGCCTAGGGCGGCCCCTTCCGACCCTTCCACTCACTTTCGATCTGTATATCTCTTTCGTCAATCTTCTTTCATCCATCCTTTCCAAATGACCGAACCATCGAAGCATGCCCTTTTCAATCTTAGTCACTACGTCTTCTTTCATTCCACATTTCTCTCTGATTTTTTCATTTCTAACTCTATCAATCAGTTTCACACCACACATACTACGCAAAGAACGCATTTCAACTGCATTTACACGACTAACATGCTTGTCCTGCCACACCCAACATTCATTACCATACATCAGGGTAGGGGCTAGCACTCCATTGTGAACAGCCAGCCGGGCTTTTTGTGAAACGCCCTGTCTGCTCACAAAGGAGTGCAGGGCCCCATTAATTTGATTCCCCGCATTCACCCTCCTCTCGATATCCTTCTCACACTTACCATCTCTTGTAAACATACTTCCCAGGTACACAAATTCGCTCACTTGTTCTACTAATTCACCATTTATATTTATCACGCACTCAGTCATCTCCTCATCCTTCTCTATCACCATGACCTTGGTCTTGGCAACATTTACTTTCATCCCCTTTTTCTTAAATCCCTCATTCATTACTGTCACCATCTCCTGCAACTCAAGTACCGATGAGGCAAGTATAACTTGATCATCGGCATATAAGAGGCATTTGATTAGCAACTCTTGCATACGCAAACCCTTATCATACTCTTTCAAATCCCACATACAACTGTCCATGAATAGATTGAACAGCCATGGTGAGGCAACACAGCCCTGTCTAACACCTTTAGAGATATTAAACCAGGCCGAGTATGCCCCATTGATCCTGACACAGGCTCTGGAGCCCTCATAAAGGGACCTCAAAGCCTGCACCAGGTTGCTGCTCACTCCATACATAGACAGCACCGTCCACATTGTATGTATACATTTACCAATAATTTAATACTCTATTGCTAGTAAACAAAATAAAATAAAACAAATACTTTAAGTAACAATAGCAAAAATGTCTTTTTCAATCTAATATTAGTCGCCACTTCTAAATTTTTGATGAGGTACAGGCTTTTTGAATCAGTGCATCATAATCATCATCTATTACTATTTCATGTTCATCATTAAAATGGTAGTAAGAATGGATCACTATTGTTTTTTCTATATTTTGCGGGGTTAAACGAGTTCTGGACCTATCAATAACTCTTTTGTGTGTTGAAAAATATCTCTCCACGTCCACTGATGTTAAAGTTGTATTCTCGAGATTTTTTGCCGATTCGTCATCTTTGTGGTGCGTTGTGGTAAAATTCCGTATAGTGTCGTAGTCAGGATTCCGATCTAACACTTTTTCTAGTTTATCTAGGACAGTATCTGTTGCACACCATTGTAAAACAATACATGCTTCGTCAACAACTTGTAAAAAGTCAGCGAGAGCAATATTAGTACATTCTAATCGAGTTATAGTTTCCGGTATTATTTCGTAGGCATTTAAAAAAAAAACAAGTTCACTTCTCAAATTGGTGTTCGAAAAAACCTGTATGGCTTTTTTAATAGATATGGCATCTTTCGGCTTTAAGTTTGCAACAATATTTTTATGTCCTCAAAATACGTACTGTAATAGAAAGCTGCAGTTAGCCAAGTGCCCCATCTGGTTATTACAGGTTGGGGTGGCAAGGGTACGTTCGGAGCCATTTGTTTGAAAAATCTTACTCCTTGCGGTGATTTTAAAAATATTTTCTTTACTTTTGTAATTAAAGTATTTACAAGTTCATGCTCCGACCTAATTTGTTCTGAAATTCGATGAAAGGCATGAGCTAGACAAGTTACATGCTTCAAATTGGTATGGTTTTTCTTCAAAAGTTTTCCAGTGGTGATCATGTAAGCAGCTGCATCCGTACAAAACACAGAAAAATTGTTAATTTTATTAAATTAATCGTCCTGCCATAAAAATCGTAAGCTCTGTTCCACCAAATTTGACATTACTTCGCTATTTACCTTTTCAACGACTCGACACATTAGCAAATATGGTCTTCGTGAATAATCAATAATTATATAAATACAAGTTATTTATATGTACTTATCCACTTTGACTTTGACTTCTAAAAAAATATTTTAACATAATGGCGACTCCGTGGATTCTAGAACCATAGCGAGCATCCAAAAGTCCCAAGCCTACTGATGATTGTAATCTGAGGAATTGAGGGAGCTCCTCAAATATTATAGGTATACATACAGTGATTTTAGTATTATTAGTAACAAATCTAGCATTTGCATTCAGAAAGTATCATTTGGTGAAGTGGAACTGATGATGACGACCACAAATGGCTACCGGAACTCCTCAACGGTACCTATTTCAAGGGTGGCGGTAAGATATCTCGGTTAAGATAGTTGAGCAATAGTAACGAAGAACATTTCATTGTTTAAATCTTACTATGCCTTTCCCGTGGCGTTGCTTGCGGCGAGCTTGAAATGTCTTAAAGATACATAAAAAATGTTTTTTTTAAAAACGGCCTTCGGGCCGTTTTGAAGGCGGTTTTTTGTTTTTTAAACCATTTTTTCTTCTTACATCCTCCTTGACAAAAAATTAAGATGTTTTTCGGAGGAAACTTGGCCTTGAGATTGATTGTTGACCCAAAAAGTTGTAAACATAGTTTTCATAATTTTGAAACTTGTAAGATGATTTTGTTTCAGGATGAAATCAATATTCGGCGAAAGCAAGCGGCCGGTGGAGAAGGAAGACCTGGTTCAGATGACATATTGTGAAGCCATCATCTACGAAACCCTGCGGCTTTACCCCCCGATACCCATGATCATGCGGGAAGCGGACCGCGACTGCCAACTACGTAAGACTAGTTCAATATCGATTTATTCACATCATCATCATGTCAGCTAAAGGACGTCCACTGCTGGACATAGGCCTCCCCCAAGGCTCTCCACTCAGACCGGTCTTGTGCTTTTCGCATTCGCATGGTGGATACCACATTTATTCACATGTTTGTAGAAAAAAGGTAAATTAATTTGGCTGTATGAATGTATCTATGTCAACTCTTTTTCCTCTCTTTATGTTCTCCTTTTTTAGTATTGTGTTGAGTTTTGTTTGTCTGGTTGTCACGAACAAATGTTTTATCTTTCTTTCTTTATTTTTCTTTATATTATATTCTTTTTCAATATAAATTATGTATCTAGGCAAAATTATCCCATACAGGATCTCTTACAGTAAACCTTGGAGTAGAATAAGAAAGGACAATGCAAAAGGATAGACAAATTAACAGAATATCAGAACATAACAAATAGCACATCAGAAAACAGACAAAAATGCCTAATGAAATACATACATTTATTTATTTATTAGCTTTATTTTATCCCTTACACATAGTTTTTATGACATTGTGTACTTAGATATTGTTTTTTTTTAGTAATGTTAGTTTTGTACTTAAGTATTAGATTAGTATTGTTAGATGTAAGGGCCGCCTTTTGCGGTAAAAGCCTCCTCCAAACCGTTCCAGGTAGCTCTATCCCTTGCCTGTCTGGTCCATAAGTTTCCGGCTATTTGTACGATGTCGTCACTCCATCTTTTAAGTGGTCTACCTTTCCTTCGTTTTTTATCTATTGGATACCAATTTGTGATTATTTGTGACCATGTTTCATCCTTAGATCTCTGAATATGTCCTGACCATTTCCATTTCAGTGTCAGGGCTTGTTTGACCGCATCTCTCGCCTTTGTTCTTTTCCTTATTAGTGAACATTTTACTCTATCTTTTAGTTTGATGTTCATGTAGCTCCGTTCTATGCCTCTTTGACAGCTTCTTATTTTATTTAAGAGTGATTTTTTGAGAGACCAATGCCCTGTTTATCAAAACTTACAAGCCTTGTATTACAAGCATTTTTCTTGTGAAAAATTTCATTATTACAAAAATGCGTTTATCAAAACTACATGTGTAAATTACGGGCTACAAGTGTAGTTATTTTTTTCACAAGTATGTTTTCACACTTGTATTCGTTATTTCGTTCATCAAAAAAGCCTTTGAAAGTTACAACTTGTAAAAAACCATGAAAAATCCTGAGAGTGTCCGGCGACTCTCCATTCCGTCATAAAATTTTACAAGTGTCTTGACTGGCACGTCTTCATTAATTCTGCAGTGACATTTTAAAATTATATTTTATTTAAAATGTGGCCAAGTGATTCAAGCGACGAAGAAAATGTTAGAATTACGGAACCGAGAACATACAAAACAAGAATAGACTACGGTTGTATGGAGATGACATATGAATTCAACGAAAGATTTAGACTTAAGGCTCATAAACTGGAACAGTTAATTAGTGTCTTGGGTAGCCATTTGGAAAGAAATTCAAACAGGAACAACGCCTTGTCAAGTAAATTAATGTTACAAATTGCTCTACATTGGTTCGGAACGGGAGTTCAATACCATGCTGTTTCAGACATGCATGGTGTAACAAAAGGCAGTGTATGTAATGCGGTTCACAGTGTTGTAGCTGCTGTCAATAATGTAATGTTTGACGCTTATGTTAAGTGGCCGAATAATATGCAGGAGGTAGTACAGAAATTTCATATGTTGAAAGGAATGCCACTGGTTTGTGGCTGTCTAGATGGCACTTTGATAAAAATGGATGCCCCACACCAACATGAAGAAGTGTTCGTTGATAGACACGGAAATCATTCGATTAACTGCTTAGTTGTGTGCGGTCCAGACAGAAAGTTTTACTATTCCTACGCTAACTGGCCCGGGAGCACCCATGATAGTAGAGTTCTACGAAATAGTCGCTTATTTGAGCAATTTGAAAGTGGCTGGAGACCTATTTCCCAAGGAGTTCTCCTAGGTGACTCTGCATACCCTCTAAAGGAATGGCTCATAACTCCTCTGGTAATAGATGCCAATGATCAAGCAAACATCAGATTTCTTAATGCTCATAAATCGACTCGGCGAGTTATTGAAAATGCTATCGGAATACTGAAGGAAAAGTTTCCCTGTTTAAATTATTTACGGGTTCAACCAACATTTGCTTGCGATGTTTTTAATTGCTGCGTAACCTTGTGCAATTTTATTAGGGACGACGTCGACGGAGACGAGCAGAACGACTCGGACGACGAAAATATATCTGATTCTGATGATGCATTTGAAGGGAACTCCGAAGATGTTAGGGGACGGAGCAGTCTCGAAAGAATTATTAGTTATTTCAGAAATTAAACTAAATTTAATATTAAATTAATAATATAATTTTACAAGTAGTTACAAACAATTACAACAAAAACTTAAATATTACTAACTCAAATCAATCCTATGAGTACCTATTAAACTACAACAGTTTGAGTACCATCTTCATTAAAAAATATGTTATCGTTAGAAATTAATAAAATTTGGTTTGAGTCATCCAGATGTTTTATTTTATTTTCTTGAAGTGGTTTAATTTTTTCGGTCATAATTGAAGGCTCGACGCCTAGTTTTTGTTCCATTTCTAATACCTATCTCAAGTTTTAATTTATAATTGTTTAATTCCAGATATTCTAACTGCAGATCGAGTTTTCTTTTTTTCTTTGACTCTTCTTCGATAACTTCGGAATGTGCTTTCGATCCTTTGCGAACTATTTTAGTTTTTTGTTCTGAAAAACAAAAAAACGATCAAATTATAATCACATTCCCTTTTTTACCCAACTATGGCAAAGCAAAAGGAAGGGTTATGATTTTAGCAGTCTATGTATGTATGTATGTTTGTATTTACTCGTACGTATGTTCCATCGTAGGGCCTGATTAAATTCTTATACAAATAAAATATGGGTTAATAATAGTTATTCGTATTATCGTTGTTTTATTTTAATTTAAATGTTGATAAAGAACAAGGATGGGCACTCTTCATCCCACGAAATAGGAAAGTTTAGGGGGCAGAAGGTAGTTAAGTATCTTTGAAACATACCGTTTAAATTCAAAATAGTAGAGTCGTTTTGGCTCTTTTTTGGTGTCTGAGACAAATCAGGGACAACATTCTGTTCAAAACAACAATTGTCTTGTGGTGAACTTGTCGGTTCTACTCGTATTCCGTCAGTAATAGGCGAATTTTTGCCTATTATCTCTAATATTAAGTCATCTATCGGGGTTAATATGTTTTTTTTGCCGCCGCCAGTTCCAGTTCTTTTAGCATTGTCTCTTTTACTCTGAGGATGGACATACAAAAACACCTTTATTAAAAATAAAACAAAAACACACTTACAATTGTTAACCACGTCTAAATAATAAAACGTTATAAAATGAGAAAAAAACAACACAATTTAACTTATTTACGGTTAGGTAAAATATAATTTTACTATATCATCATTACAGCACGTATTAGTTCACTGCTGGACAAACAAAGGCCTCTCCCAAAGCACGCCGGATTTAGTTTGCAATAAATAAATGTTTATTATAATTATAGTTACATTACTTAGAGATAATGCTTACCAATGTAGACCTTTTTAAATTTGAATAAAATGTATCTCGAACATATGCGTAATCTTTTCCCGGAGGGACTAGACCAAGCGACTGACAAGTAGATAAAATAATTTTCCACTCTTCTATTTTTTTATCTTTTGACAATTTGTCTGTAAATGCACCGAACAGAATGTCTTTTTTGTCTCGGATTAACTGTAGGACAGTTATTTTATTATCATTTTTCGACATTGTTAACGATTTACTACCTGAGTATCTTTCTCAAATATGCTTAAAATATATTCAATAATGGCGGGAATACTGCCTTGCTACTTTTTTTTAATTTTCTCGTTCATAATAGGCAAAGATAATACCATTCAGCCATGCGTTTAAGTAGACCAAAATGAACTAACGGCATTAATCAAAATGGCGGCATAAAATTTTGGTTTCAAAACTTACAAGTAGGAATCTACAAGCGACGAAGTTTACAAGTCCTGTTGATTTTTTTTGATAAACGTAATTTACACGAACTTGTAAAAACTTTCTTGTAAAGTGCAACTTGTGAACGTGTAGACTTGTAAGTTTTGATAAACAGGGCACAAGTCTGACATGCATAGGTAAGAACCGGCGTTAGGCAGATGTTCATGGCTTTCGTTTTCAGTCTTGTGGGTATGGGACCTTTGAAAATTTCCTTCATAGCCCAGTATTTGTTCCACGTATTCTTCACTCTGCGATCGGTTTCTTTTTCAGTACAAGATTTTGTTGAAATAAGATGTCCAAGGTAAATGTAGTCTGCTACATATTCTATAGGTTTAGATTGTATAGATATAGGTATTTCTTCACGATTAGTCATAATTTTCGATTTATCCCAGTTGATTTGTAGCCCAACGGTCTCGCTTTGATTATTTAGTGACTCTATCATGTAGTTCAGTTTATGCGGGTCATCCGATAGCAGTACTATGTCATCCGCAAATCTGAGGTGCGACAGGTACTTACCATTGATTTTTAATCCCATATCGATCCAATCGAGGTTTCGAAATATGGATTCAAGAACTGCGATGAAGAGCTTTGGGGAAAGCGGATCCCCTTGCTTTACCCCCCTCTCAACTTGAAATGTTGGTCCTCTTGAATCTAGACGTACTCTTGTTGTGCTTCTTAAGTAAATCGCTTTGATGAGTTCTATGTAGTCGTGGTCTAGTCCTTGCTGGGTTAAAGCCTGCCATATAGAGTCATGTGAGATAGAATCGAAAGCTTTCGAGTAATCTATAAAAGCAAGGTATAGGGGGAGGTCATATTCCATAAACCGTTCGATTATCACTTTCAATGTGTGTATGTGGTCGTTGGTAGAGAAGTTTTTCATGAATCCTGCTTGCTCTTTAGGCTGGTTCTCGTCAATTTTCGTTGTTACACGTCTTAGTAGAGTCGATGCAAATGTTTTATATAAACAAGATATAAGACTAATGGGTCTGTAATTAGATATCAGTTTGGGGTCTCCTTTTTTATACAGTAGAGCTATTTCTGAGCATGTCCATGTTTCTGGTAGTTCTTTTGTTATTAATATACGGTTAAAAAGATAAGTGAGTGGCTTTATTAAATTCTCTTTCGCAGCTTTTATCATTTCGTTTGTAACTCCGTCGGGTCCTGGGCTCTTTCCTGTTTTTTGTTTTGTTATAGATATCTCTATCTCACTGTCCAGAAAGGGTGGTACTATTTCTTGTGCAGGTTTATAGTTTTTAGCCATTGGTTTCTCATGATTTTTTTTTGTGCACGTGTAGAGATTCTTGTAAAACTGAGTAGCTACCGTCATGAGGTCCTTTCTGTGTGTGACGATGGTTCCTGAGGCATTCTGGAGTTGTGTCATGATTTGTTTGGTGGTTTCTAACTTTTTGTAAGCCTTTTTTATTCCGCCTGTTTCTTCTATGAATTTGCTAATTGTATCGAGTCTTCTCTTTGTAATGTTTTGTTTTATTTTTTTATGTATTGTCCTATATAGTTTACTAGAAATACATACATAGAAAATTAAATATACTATATAATATATACTAGCACATAGTGATGTGCCGTGGGAATATTCCCGGGAATAGTAATATTCCTATGGGGAATATTCCCGGGAATATTCCTTTACTCCAAGGAATATTCCCAAAACAGGGGAATATTGCAATACAGGTTGGGCAAATTATTTTTTTATTAAATTGCTAAAAACCTCGTGTTATACCTACTAGATACACGTAATTCATGTTTTATATAATAAAATTTAAGCTTTTGATTCGATCACAAAATCGTTTCTCTTTTTGCGATAGGTACCGTTTCTGAGTATTATGTTTCTTTCTCTTTCTTTCAATGGCTGTCTCCCTTCCTCAGAAGAGATAAAACTCGTTGCACTTGTTCAGTCTTCTAACGTATCTGGTGCTATCAACACGTCAGTAGATGTGCTTGAGTCATTTCATGAGACCCAAAAGTAAAGTGTTTGAACATTGCACTACTCATACAGTTAACAATAAAGTTACGTTTTGTTGCAAATACTGCAATACTGTGTATTTATTTAAATACTGTGATTTTTAATGAAACTGTTATGATTTGTATAGTTATTGCTAATAAAAAAATACTTTTCAAAAAATGTTTTGTTAAATTTTTCTAGCAATTATGGTAATATTCCTGGGAACATTGGGAATATACCCCGGGAATATTGGGAATGTTCCCGGGAACATTGGGAATTTACTTTCGCAAGTGAGTTACACTATTTAATGTCTCGGTAAATAGGTCAATAAATAACGTTTTGATATAATCCTCAATCATACAATATGTATACACTTTCAAAATTCCCCAATGTTCCCTTTGTGTGGGAATATTCCCGGGAATTTTCCCACCTAGGGAATATTCCCGGGAACGGCACATCACTACTAGCACATAAGTAAACAGCAGTTAAAACCTACAACAGAGCTAGGGATTAACACTCAGGCTCATCTTGACTATTTAGCCACAACTTATTTACTTACTTTACTTGTACTTGTGGGAGGACCTTCTGCAGGGTCCGTCCGGGTTGGTACCACCATCTTATCCATTAACCTACCGCCAAGCAGCAGTGTTCGCATTGTTGTGTTCCGGTTTGGGGATAAGACAGCCGGTGAAATGACTAGCATAGAGGCATTCCATCTTGGTCCTCAGGGTCGGCAGCGCATTTGCAGTCTTGTGAATGCGACTGTCTATGGGTCACAGTTTCCACTTACCATCAGGTGGCCTGTGTGCTCGTTTGCCTTCCCATGCCATAAAAAAAAACTTCTTTAGTCTTTTCATCAATGATCCGACGGCTCTAGATTGTCTCAAGCACTGTGGGAGCCCATTCCACAATTATACAGAGTTCACCGTGAAAGATTTAGCATAGTTACGAGTCTTGTTGGATGGAGCGGTAAGTGAAGGTTGTAATGGTGTTACTTTTTCCCAGGGTCATGCACGATCCCGAAGGGAACGCCGTGCGCAGTCAACATGCTCGGCGCGGGGCGCTCGCGCCGCACGTGGGGCGCAGATGCGCTGGAGTTCCGCCCCGAGCGCTGGATCGGCCTCGGCACCCCCCGGCCCGCCACCTTCCTCCCCTTCAGCTACGGGAAGAGGGCTTGCATAGGTCTGTAATATCAAGGGTCGTCAGATGATGAAGTGGGGCTGTCCAGCGCTACGATCCTTGCCTGTTCAAGTGGTTGATCGTTGCTAGTAGTAATATGGTTTTTTGGAGTACAAACAGAAACAAGCAAACAAAAATAAACAAATGTAAGTGGCTAGGATGTTTTTTTTCTGCTGATGATTTAACTATCCGAGTTTTTTGTATTTACAAGTAGGTATATTTAACTATAACACTAATATAGATTAGTTTAATGCTTAATAATAATTGAATTACAATCTATCAATTCCTCTCAGTAAATTTTTCATATTCATTTTTTTTTGTATTTTCAAAAAGGCCGATAGTATGAACAGTCAATATAATTCTTGAAAAGTATTTCGGATTTTGCTTGCTTGTGAAACGCTAATCAGTAAAATGAAGCTCATCAAATTGATAGAGCACCACGTCAATCCTATACGAACATATTCTTTCATTTCTGCAATTTTTACAATCGCACAATGCAACTTATCCGAACCCGCAGGTTTGTCAAAGAATTATTAATAATGATGATCTTATTTGTACCTTTTCAGGTAAAAGATACGCCATGGCTCTTCTGAAAACGGTCATGGCGTATTGTGTGCGGGACCTGGAGTTCTTTTCCCAGATTGAGCAGCTGCGATTCAAGGTAGACCTCGCGCTGAAGCCGGTCAGCGGCCACCTGGTACAGATCAAGCTGAGGCAGTAACACCTGATGGTCAGATGGAAAAAGTGGCATCTCACGCAGACATAGGCCTTCCTCAAAGATCACCACAATGATCGATTTTCTGCTACTCACATCCATCGATTTTTTGTGATCGAGAAACATCTAAGTAACAGTTCGCTTTCCAGTCCGCGGTCGCCGTTAGTTCTACGAGCAGTTTTACGTATTAATTAAATATATTTCAGATTGTATTACTTTGTTTTAATTGAAGGGGAAGGGGCCGCCCTAGGCGTACTTTTTCGAATCAAATCGGAGACATACTGGAAAAGGGACGAATCTTAAGTACCCGAAACCGACGTGCGGGCATGACTCGATGTATGAATGTTGAAGAAGCGAAAGAAATTTGTCAAGATCGTAGCAAGTGGAAAGAAGTGGTCTCTGCCTACCCCTCTTGGAAATAGGCGTGATTTAATGTATGTATGTATGTATGTAATTGAAAACAATCCACTTCTACAAAGTATTCAGTATGAAAGTGTATTAAACAGGAGCATCATCTGCTTAGCATCCTCCTGGCTCTGGCTCTTCCGGAGCGGCGAACTGCTTGCGTGACCTGGAGCTTTTTTCTCAGACCGAGCAGCTACAGTTGAAGGTATACGCGGTGTTGAAAGCGGTCAGAGCCACCTGATCCAGGTCAAGCTGAGTCACTGCCATCAGACGGTCAGACTGAAGAAGAAATATCCTACAGCGGCCTATAGAGGCCATCAGTCATCAACATTATCATCACCATTGTATCAGCCAAATAGAGACCACTGCTCCATAGGCGTTCCTCAAGGATCACCACGACGGTTGGTTTTTTGCTACTCACTTGTAACGTTTTCCGGTGATCTTCACCAGATCATCGGTCTACCTTATGGGAAATCTTGAAAGACTTCGTTTTATGCCCTGGTCTTTATATTATTATAAACAGTCCGCGCCCTATGTTCATTTTACGCTGAAAACAATCATTCTATGTTTTTAAGTCCCAATTGAGGCCCAAAAGGACAATCTCATTTCGACTTTGTGGAATCCCAAATAACTAGTAAATCTATTTTTTTTTAAACACTTTAGCTTAGCAGGGCAGCACCAACAAAAACTTTGCCTTACTTCTTTAACAGTCAGGTAAATACACCCTTTCTCTCCCCTTTTAACCTTCGAGTAGGTAATCACAAAAGTAACTTTAGATCTTCGCCATTTCCATCCGGCAACTATTCGACCCATTTTTAACCCTATTAGTGGTCACAATGGGCCGGGCCCGTCTCGGCCCGATCGCCCGTGAAATTGTATCCGACTGCAGCCAATGGGTTTATTTACGATGGGACAGACCGTTCGTGTCTCCGAGAATAAAAGTATTTACGGACCATTTTGCTACACTTGTACGTAATTACACGCTGTACGTAGTGTAATGAGGTACATTAACAATGAAATCTGTTTATTACTTTATCTACACTCATATCATAAGTCCTTTATAATGCGTTCAGAATCCGTAGACAATGACCATCATTACGAGATACAATTTTACTATGATATTTTTTCTTATCTGTAGCTGTAATGAAAAGTTAAAATTACGATACAACTTTTGATAAAGTACTTAATGTTGTTTAAATTTGGAACATCTTCCAAAACCAACACAATTCAAACAGGTCAATTCTAGTATCTATTAAACGTCGACTCGGTATATTTTAAGTAAAGTGTCGTACGCCGTTTTGATGTCGAATGACATTAGAATAGGGACTTAGATTGTCTATGATTTAAAAAAAAAAACATTCATATTCGTGACACAGGTTAGCTTTGCCGCCATTTGTTTGTTCTGCCGCCTGTTTTTAAAATGCGGAAAGAG
The DNA here is from genome assembly GCA_927399475.2 of Acleris emargana. Classification (NCBI taxonomy): domain Eukaryota; kingdom Metazoa; phylum Arthropoda; class Insecta; order Lepidoptera; family Tortricidae; genus Acleris; species Acleris emargana. The sequence goes on from OV656851.1 coordinate 753,228, forward strand.
TACTTATAATATGTGTGTAGATAAAGTAATGTATGCAACTGTAGCTACATAATTAGCCCTTAAAAAACTCGTGTGATGTTATTATGAAACTCGCCTTCGGCTCGTTTCACAAAACCACACTCGTGTTTTAAGGACCCTCTTTATGTACCAGTTACATAAAATACTATTGTTTCGTGTTCATAAATTTAAAGCTGCTAAACCAATACGCGTAAAATTTGGTACAAAATGTATTTTTTTAGTTTGACTTGCGTTTCGCCCTCGCTTTGCTTCGGATTATGCTCTGTATTAGTGGTGGCAGCACCACTATCACCATCTTATCCTTTAACGTACCGCCAAGCAGCAATGTTCGCATTGTTATGTTCCGTTGTGGGGATAAGATAAGGTGAAATAACTAGCATAGAGGCATTTCATTTCATCTTAGTACTCAGAGTCGGCAAGACGTTTGCGGTCTCAGGATTGCAGTCCTAAGATTAGACTATGGGTCACAGGTTCCACTTACCATCTAGTGGCCTGTGAGTACGTCATCTCCGTGCCATAAAATAAGAAAAATAGTCAATCCTGATACTTGTCATCGCAAACTTTTTTGGTAAATGCTTATAAGACATCATAATCTAACTGTAAACAATTATAAATTACACCATTAAGATAATTTTCTTCAAGAAACCACTGGAACACTTGAAACAGCTGCTACAAAAGAAAACAAAGAAAGAAAGCAATGTAAAATTTAATAACGTCCACAAGTCTTCGTTAGCGTCCCCGCAATATGCGTAAACAACGCCAACTTATGAATTTACAGCTCGCCGGTGACACGTAAATCGTTGAAACTTCGCAGAATCACTTTTTATAAAAATAACCTAAAAAATACGGACGAGATATTTTAAACAGTCAACTAATATTCTAAAGGGCATTATGGCTTTATCTGTCTGTTATCCCTCTCGAGCATATCTGTGACGAAGTGACCGTCGACTAAAAGTAAACGTCATCTCAGAAAACTGTCATTTGTGATGTGTCTTGAGATAAGCGTCAGTTTTTCTCTACGATTAACTTGTTCCTTAGGGCCTGTTGTTTGATCAGGGGAGTTATTATGACATAGCTATGCAATTCGGTTTACGCTGAGAGAAAGGGACAGAGTTATGTAGCCTCTATAGCTCGGTCCTTTACACTCGCCGTAAAATGAACTGCATATGTAGTTATGTCATAATAACCCTCCAGTAGTTAACTCCAGTAAATGTTAAATTTCAAAAAAGGAATTGAAATAAATGGATGAAAGAAGATAGACTAAAGAGATATACAGATCGAAAGTGAGTGGAAGGGTCGAAAGGGGCCGCCCTAGGCGTACTTTTTTGAATCAAATCGGAGAAATACTGGAAAAGGGCCAAATCTTAAGTACCAGAAACCGACGTGCGTCGTGCGACTCGATGTATGAATGTTGAAAAAGCGAAAAAAATTTGTCAAGATCGTAGCAAGTGGAAAGAAGTGGTCTCTGCCTACCCCTCTGGGAAACAGGCGTCATTTAATGTATTAATGTAAAATAAATTGAAAAGGAATGACACATTTCCATGAGTTGAGAAATTAGTTACGATTTTTAACAATTAGTGAACTTTATGTACTGATCAAACAACCGGCCCTTAGTGACGATTTTTCATGCACAAGTTTGAAAAAGGAACGAGTTAAATGTCAAAATGTCTGTCCGGCTGTCTGTAGTACCTAGTGAATGGCCCGTGCCCCTGGCCCTTATTAAGCGGCCGAGACACTGCCCGACCGAATTTTGCCCCGATATCTCACAGTATCATGTCCCTGGGCAATCTGTAAACAGTTCTAATTGGGCAACACGCGTTCGTTATCCCCTGGGACCCTGCGGGACACGAAGCAATGCTCACAGGGATCCTGTTCAAAGTAATGTCTTCTTTTTTTTTTTTTCATGGAAATCAATATTTTCTAATTGTCTTCTGGCGCCGTATAAGTTTGACCGCTATGTGTGTGTGTGTGTGTGTGTGTGGCACCGTTGCTATTAACCGGGTGAACCTATTTGGAGGCAGTTTTTTTTTAAAGCAGATTTTCTAGCTGTGGTTCTTAAATAGGTTTCATGAAAATTAGTTGGGCCGTTTTGGAGATCGGGGGTGGGTATCTATTAATTGGTTATTTAAGGACGTCTTTTACTTGCACCGTTCGTATTTAAAAACTTCCTAGCCTGGTATAATTTGTACTTTTTTAACTACCAAGACTTTGATTTTGTTATTACCATACCATTAATTGACAACAATTCATTTTGTACTAAGGTAGTAAAATAAAATACCGTTTCTAGATTTTACACTGCTGATTACAGTAAAAATATCTTTGGATTTATTTATGCAGTAGTTTTTTTTTATATTAAGGAAACACAGTAAAAAAAGTTGGATTGTGAATGTTAGGAATACACTTATAGTGCCCTTAGTCCATTTATTACCAAAGGAATTGAAAAAAATATACAACTATCATGTTCATTGTTTATCTGTCTGACAGATTACTTGATTCAAACGACACGCTTTCGATTCTACGCAAAATAGTTTATTTATTTTAATGGCGTCTACAAATTATGTAATTAATTAAATTACGCAAAATAACAAATTTGTAAACAAACGGCAGCGAATGATTGACAAGTGAGTGACATGACATGTTTTATTTTATTTTATATCATGCTAAGATGACGATATCAGTATTCCTAACTTTGTATACAGGGTGTCTGGAAAACCTTCGGAGAAATTTTAACTGTAGATAGGGTGGATGATTTGGATCATCCCTATATTGGTAACTTTTGTTTAAGTTAATATTTGACTGAGTTACAGACAGATTTATCATCGACTTTCCTGACGATGCTCTCAGTGTGCCCCATCTTAACTGATTCATTCATAATATCGTCGGTGATACTGCAAAACCGCGTAAGTAACAAATTTATGATAGAGCAAAATAAACCTTACGGTCTTATTAAAAAGGTGCATTTTGCTCCTTATTTAAAATGTCACTTACGCGGTTATGCAGTTTCACCGACGATATGTGTCACAACGTAATGTAAATAAACAAGTTGTTCCTTATGAACAATGTTTCCAATCATGGTCAAAAGCTCCATGGAGTTTAGAAAACTGACACATTATCCTGTAATGTGAATGAAAAGACGGTGTCTGATAAGGGCTATTATGTGAAATAATCTAAAACTGAAGCTTACGATTATGATTTTTACTCACACTTTTCTCACACTCACACGGCTAAAATAGCACTTGCACTCGTAGGCACATTACTTCTTTTACGAGATCATGAATCATGGCTGTATTTCATTGATTTGTACCACTATCAGGGCTTCCGACGAATAAAAAACACAATAATTAATTATTGACAATTTGACATATTATCTTTTTAAATCTTGGACCATTAAAACTCTTTATGAAAAGAGTTTTAGGTTTCATTTGTAAACAAAAAATCCTACCTACACGTTACGTTTTATCAAAATTACATTTAAAGCTGGCATCATACATGTTGTTGCTAGATATTCGTATCATAGAAGAAAGAGAAAAATAGGATCGCTTTGTAAGAAGAGGTCGACGTCATTACACTCTGTGGTAAAAACCCTTAAAAGAAAAAGGCCACTAAAGCCGGCTACTCACACACCTGCTGCAGGGGCAATATGGGAATTGGACCCTTGATTGCCTCCTTAATTGTGATGTGTGTAGGCAAGCAGGAGCAATTTTTAGATTGGGCCTGCGGCAGGGCGGCAGGGGCGCAAGACCTTCCTAGCTCCCTAGATTGTGTCTACCGCCCTGCAAGGTTGCTGCGTGTGCAGTCAGTTCATTGGTGACAACCGAGCGGAGTGGACAAAAATGGAAAAAATGGTGTTACCATAGCCAGGAGCTCTTCAAAAGAATCAATATCCATTCGCAAAAAGTTTCTAAGATCATCTACTTCCAATTCTTTCATAATATTCATGTGGCACAATTTGCTTCGTTTCTGCAACCAATTCTTCACCCAATATCTTCTCTTCCTTTTTTTTTTGGTAGCACCACAGAAAGTGCCAAGGCGATACCAATCCTCTGGTGTTTCGACAATACAGGAGGCTTTCTCGTGGACGTGCGTTCAGCGGGACTATCAGTTACACACTGAACGGCAGGCTAGTGTGTAGAGAACAGCCTAAAATTGGTCCAACCGCCGTGCGACCGGTATTGCCCCTGCAGCAGGTGTGTGAGTAGCCGGCTTAAGGAACACCCAGAAAATATAAAACGTGGACTACAATCACAATCAGTCAAGGAAGCGATGTCACAAGCGAAGCGATGTTTGGTTTGGGGTTTGTTTTGTTTACTTGCATGTGATGTGACTTCACATCACACTCACAGGTTATAAAGTATTTCTAACATCACATAGCGTTTTTGCCACAGATTAAATTTCAAAAAAAATCCTTATTATTTCGTGTAATTTCCAAAAAAATAGACATAATTTAATGTGAAATAAAGTGAAATACGTTATTTTACGCTAGTATCAGATAGGATGACCACAATTTGTAGTATATTTTCAATGTTGTCAAATAGCCTATTATAATCAATTATGCGACGACCTTTATATCCATCGACAAAATGTTTTGCACTTGGACTTTTGGCTACTGCCACAAATACCATGCGGATCAAAAGGAAAGCTTGAACCAGCAGCCAGCAGCGCTTTCTCCCCGTCTGGTTGCCCTGAAAATCAGCGCGTGCAGCGTCACGGCATGTCTGACACTATGATGCTGAGTAGCACCCAATTTGGTGCATTATTATTTTATAAAATAGTTTTAAGGTTTTGTTTTAAATTATTTTCTCACTGTATTTAATTTGATTATTATTTTTCTGTGGTTTGCACCAATAAACGATTTTCTTTTTCTCCTTTTTTTTTCTTCAATACGGAGAGCAATAATCGGATCGTTCAATCCGTCTATTTGAACTTTGAGAAGTCTATGAATTTATAGCTGTCATTAGATGTCAGTGTTAAATTATGTTATTTTCAATATTCACGTAGGGGGGCCATTTGCAACGTTAAAAGATGGCGGACGTGTAATTTGTTTTAGACTTTAATTTTTGGGTAATTAGGTGTTCAAAGTTCTTTTCTGATAGTGATTTGTACTTTTTATGCCTTAGTGTCGCACAGTGATTGAAGACTTGGACTTATTTCGTGTATCTGGCATCTTTCTTCTCGTTTCAAGTGGACTCGCAGTGGTGCAGAGGTTAAAACTATCTTGACCTCTGACCTACAAATCACCGTACAACGTTGCCCCCAATCTTCCTAGAGAAGATTGGATTGTGTTTTATACTCATATAAACCTTGACACTGGCGAAATCACTTCACGTGGAAGCCATATCCCTGCGGTAGTAGCTGTTCAAGTCGCCGCGGGGGCAAAAAAAAAAAAAAAAAAAAAAAAAAAAAAAAAAAAAAAAAAAAAAAAAAAAAAAAAACCTCGGACGCCATAGAGACGCTCTGGTGACAGTTCGTGTTTGTGTCGGTCCTGCGAAATTCTGTGGCCTAGTGCTACTATTCTTGGGTTTTGTTGTGTTACTGTGCATCATTGGTGATCTGTAAGTGTCGTGACCTATTTTCGTACGCTGCTAACCCCGCAATGTCGCATATCCCGCCAAAGCCTCCAGACATAACCTCCAACAGGGAGGCGTCTTCAGGGTGTCCTCCGAGTGTCGCGACGCCTGTCGCGATTTCGGAGGATTCGATGGAGTCTGATCCCTTACGGAGGGCAACCAAGAGATCTTTTGAGTCGGGAGGCTCCCAGCCTCCAACTAAGTTGGCGAGTAGGGCACCGTCCGACTCAATAGTTCACTTGTTTGAGCACCCTAATTTAAAAGAAGGTAGAAAATACTCGTCCACTGACAAAGGCCCTTTCCTTGTTTATGTGTCTAGGACAGAATCCCAACCTTCCTCCGGTACAACCCTTAACCCAATTAAATTTGGACAAGTTATGGTTAACTCGCGAGTGCAAAATATCTCCCGTGAGGGAATTAAAAAGATAGGCCGAAACCGCGTAAGTGTTGATTTTAATTCTGCAGAATCAGCTAATTTGTTCCTAGCGAATCCACTACTTGCGGCAAATAAATTTGAGGCTATTGTCCCCACCTTTAATGTCACCCGCATGGGGATAGTTAGAGGTGTCCCCTCTGATCTTTCACTGGATGAATTTGCACGGGAGGTCGAACTTCCATCAGGCTGTGGAGAAATTCTTAAAGCCAGAAGACTCAACCGGAAGATTCATAAGGTGGATGGTATAGAATGGGTTCCCACTGGGACAATTGTCATCACATTTAGTGGTCAAGTTCTACCCTCAAGGATTTACTTCTGTTACACATCATTGCCAGTCGAAATGTATATACTGCCCACAATTCAGTGTCACAGCTGCTGTAAATTCGGTCATATTGCAGATCAATGCCGGTCAAAACCCAAGTGCTTTAAATGTACACAGGAACATACAGGTAAAACCTGTGATGCTTCGGAAGACCTGATTTTGTGCTTGTTCTGCTCGGGCAAGCACTTTGCCACAAGTAAGACTTGCCCAGAACATACTCGCCAAAAGACGATCAAGGATACAATGGCTCAAGAAAATATTTCCTATTCCCAAGCATGTGATAGATTCCCCACTGTGAAAAGGACCTATGCGGATATCGCTCAGAGTCCGCATCATTCACAATATGATCCCATCCCGACTCAGACTCAATTCTCTGCCTCCTCTCCTCCACCTCAAAGGATTTCCTATAGAAAATCAGTCTCCATTCCAAGATCCCCGCGGCAACCCTTAACACAGGGCTACGATCGTGCCGCGTATAATGCAATCATTGGAGATCGAAACCCTCCTCCCCCGAGGAATGGTGTTGCCCTCCAATTCCCATGCTCTCCCCCCGCCCCCTCCCTCCTAACTCCTCCCAGTGAAAATTTTCTGGATGTTCTTTTATCCCTGTTGATCAATATGTTCAGTAAGATGGACGATTTCCCCCTACCGCCCAACGTTGCCAATAAACTTTCCGAATTTATAAAAATTATTAATATTCCATCTCATACAGTGGAATAGTCACAGTATTCGCTCTAAGCAACACGAAATTCTACAAATGGCTGCCTCGTATGATCCTGTTGCTTTTGCCATTTCGGAGACCTGGTTGGTTCCAGGATCTCGGTTTCGGGTTCCTGGGTACTCCTGTCTCCGGCATGACAGAGATGACGGTTATGGAGGAGTTGCCCTCCTTATTAAATCCTCTGTCACATATTCCTTTCTTCCCCTCCCCCCCTCTCCCTCCTGCATCAATGCTGTGGCTGCCAAAGTCATGGATTTCACTGTACTTTCCATCTATATTTCGGACCCCCATTCGATTCAAATCTCTGACCTAGACCTTATATTTTCTGCCCTACCGGGCCCATTTCTTATTTTAGGTGATTTTAACTGCCACCACCTTATGTGGGGAAGTGCAGACTACGACTCCTTGGCCTGTGATCTCGTGGACCTCATGGTGGACAAGAACATCTGCCTACTCAATGATGGTTCCCCTACACGCAGAACGGCCCCTGGCCAAAATGCTAGTGCGGTTGACCTTTCTTTATGCTCCCCTAATTTTGGCACTCTCCTCTCATGGTCAGTCCTTCACGACTCCCACGGTAGTGATCACCTTCCTATTTTAATTTCGTCCCCTTCATCCTTCTCGCAACCTAATGGTATATCAAAAATTAACAGGTACCACTTGCCCAAGGCAGATTGGGACCAATTTGCCATGGACTTCGATGCAGCTGTCAGTGATATGCCCTCAGTATCATCAGAAAATGGTCTTATCTGCCACGATTACTTAATTGATGCCCTTAAAGTGGTAGCAGACAAGAACATCCCTCTTAAAAAAAGGAGTAATTCGTGTAGGTCCTCTCCCCCTTGGTGGGACTCTGAATGCTCGGATTTGATTCGTCAAAGGAGGGAAGCTGAGGAAGTGTACTGTCGAAATATGTCAATAGATAACTTTCTCGCTTTCAATAGGACTGCGGCCTTGACGAAACGTATGCTCCAAAAGAAAAAAAAGAATGGGTGGATAAGCTTTTGCCGTCGCATCTCTCCCCGTACGCCTGCTGCAATTCTTTGGAAATCCATAAAGCGTTATCGTGGATCTTACCTAACCCGCGACCTTCCTAGTAATGACTCCAATGTTTGGTTCCAGGATTTTATTGACTCTTTATCTCCCTCCTCGGTTCCCCACTCTAATTCTCTTCCCTCTTCTTACCCTTCTAACTCTCCTCCTAGCAATTTCGACCAACCGTTCTCTTGGTTGGAGCTACTTGCCTCCTTGGATCACCTTAAAAACTCTTCTCCTGGCCCTGACAATATCCCTTTCTCATTTTTGTCCAATTCTGGACAATCAACAAAAAAATATTTTCTGAATCTTTTAAATAATTTTTTCGACCTTGGTTTTGTTCCAGGAGCCTGGAAAAAACAAATAGTTATCCCCCTACCGAAGACAGGGAAAGATCCCCGTTTACCATCTTCTCATCGTCCTATTGCTCTATCTTCCTGTCTTCTTAAAATCCTGGAACACATGATTAAAAAACGTCTCGAGTGGTTTGTGGAATCCAAAAAAATCCTGGCCAAAAGCCAATTTGGTTTTCGGAGAGGAATGGGCACCATGGACAGTATCTCCATTTTATCCACAGACATCAGGATTGCCCTTTCAAAGAACGTGTGTTGTCGGAGCTTTTCTGGATATATCATCCGCTTATGATAACGTGATTCTCTCCTTACTCAGAGATAAATTATCTAAGCTGAGTTTGCCGCAGAAGCTTTCCCATTTCATTTATAATTTCCTTATGGATAGATCTATTGAAGTGAGGCACCGTGATGCCCTTTCCGCTCCAAGATCTATCTGGCAAGGCCTCCCCCAAGGATCCGTACTAAGCCCGCTACTCTACAGCCTTTATACCCATGACCTAGAAGAGGCAGTTTCTCCATTCTGCAACATCCTGCAATATGCAGATGACTTAGTCATATACTCCTCTTCCCACTCGGTCGATGTAGCCTCAAGTGACCTCAATCAAGCATTATTTTATCTGGGAGAATGGCTTTCCACTCATGGTCTTTCCCTCTCAGTTGACAAATGTACTGTTGTTCCTTTCACCAGAAAGAGATCATTCCCCCCCATCGAAGTAGCCTTTAATAATGAACTGATCCCTGTTAGGAAGAAGGTGAAATTTTTGGGAGTTATTCTGGACTCTCGTCTTACCGGTTCTGATCATGTTGACTTCATAGTTCAAAAATCTCAATCAAATCTTAACATTGTACGATGCCTTTCAGGTGTGTGGTGGGGCGCCCACCCTTATTCCCAAAAACTTATTTATAACGCCATTATCCGCAGCGTTCTTGACTATGGCTCTTTCACTCTGGTGCCTTGCAGTAAGGTGGCCTTGGGTAAACTGGATAAAACCCAATTTCAGGCTTTAAGGGTCATCCTTGGAGCTATGAAATCTTCTCCCACCAACGCACTTCAGGTGGAAGCAGTAGACCCTCCTCTTTCCCTCCGTCGTCAATTTTTGGCAGACCGGTTCTTCCTTAAATTTTCCCTTCTCGACGACCACCCGCTCTTTCCTAAACTTCAAGAACTCTCTTCTTTAATCACAGATAGTGGTTACTGGTTTAACAAAAATCCACCTTGCTTGATAAATAGCCTTCGCAAATTCTGTAGTCTTCCGGACCCTGCATATTCTTGTTCTCTATTTCCTCTTTTTTCTGTCCCTTACGATTCTTTAATTTTCCAACCCAGCATAATCCTTGACTTTGGTATATCAAAAAACGACCCTGGAGCTAACAAAGCATTCCTTGACAAAATTAACGGTCTCTGGGGAGACTGGCTGTTGTTATTCACAGATTCCTCCAGACTTTTAGTTTGGGGGGCAGTGGGTTCGGCAGTTTGGATTCCGAAGTTCTCTATAATTCTAAGCTTCAAATGCCCTCCTCTTACATCAGTTTTTACTGGAGAATTAGTAGCTATTTTGGAAGCTATTAAATATGTTATGTCACACGGGATTCATAGATCAATAATTTTTTCAGACTCTCTTAGTGGTTTGCAGTCCATCAAGGCCAATCCGTTTTACACAAAAGTCAGTTATCCCTTAGTAATGTTAATCAGGCAAACACTGTATGAATGTCAACTCCGCAATCTCGAGATCACATTGGCCTGGATCCCCAGCCATTCTGGGATTCAGGGCAATGAGGCTGTTGATTCCTGTGCTAAGGAGGCCGTGGAGATTGGCAGTCTGGTTCACACCCAGTGGTACTTTTACGACCTCCTATCCTCTGCCAAATCAGACCTCGAATCTAACTGGCGTCAGCAGTATGAGAGTTCTATATCGGTCAAAGGTCGTCATTATGGGGACATTCAGCCCAACATCCCTTCCAAGCCATGGTTCTTCCGGTTTCGCCAAGCCAATAAACAGACTACATCTGTCATTTGCAGATTGCGCATTGGTCACACTTGTTCCCCCTCACGCCTGTACAGATGGCGCATTGTTCAATCCCCCCTCTGTTCTTGTGGCCTGGAGGAAGGAACTGCAGACCACATTATCTTGAACTGCCCGAATAGATCGGTTTCTTTATATGACAACCTACCTCCCTCAGTTCCCAAGCCCACCAACCTTAAAACCCTCCTTTTCCTTTCATCATCGAACAAAAAAGTTCTACTTTCCTTAATTAAATTTATAGGCAAAGAAAAAATTAAACTCTAGGTGCTTTTACCCGCTTTTGTGGCTTCCAATTTACATCTGTGTATCCGATCTATATTGTCTCAAATGTTTTGTCTTGTCTTAGGTTTTGTGTCTGTTTATTCCAGGATCACAACAAACATACGTAACTGCAACCGTTATTCAGGACCAACAACTAATTAACAACAAAAACTGGTCATACACGCTGTCAGACGTCATTGGCAGTAATGGTTGCTAACCAAAAGCGACCGGTTGCCAAAAATTAAAAAAATAGAATAGAATAGAATATTCACGTCTTCAATATTTTTGCTGTAAATCAGTTATATGGGCTACTTTAGAGCAGAAAACAATGGTAAATGGTTAGATCTCGACAGTAAAAGACGGACGATATGATCAGTCTTGGCAAAACATGAACAAGAGACCTAGTGATTTCACATTTAAAACCAATTAGTGTTCAAATTGCAAAAACGAAAATACAGTAAGTTGCACTAAAATTACTCATTTATTTTTATTATAATGCTACCTTGATTTTTGTTTACATGGAGCGAACTGTTTGTTTACATGGAGCGAACTGTTTGTTTACATACCATGTGACAACGTATGGTCTCAGGTCATTGACCTCGGACATTGAATTTTGACGTAAGATACTACGAACTGTTGGAGTAGTATACTATCAACGTCAAAATGTCAAGGTCGAGATATCGGCTGCGATACATCAAGTAACAAAATGAATATAATTAATTTTTCTTTTTTTTTTACATTAACAGAAACAAAAATGAACCATACCCCCGTGATCAGAATCGTGCCAACTATTACCCCCCCAAATTTCTCCGAAGGTTTTCCAGACACCCTGTATACGGTCTTTTTAATGACAATTACTTTAATAAATTATTAACGACGAATTTAAGTTAAATGAAGAAAAACCAAGAAATACGGGTAGTCTAATTTTTAACCAGCTATTATAAACGCGAAAAAACAATAATGCTTTTTTTTTTTATGTGTCAATTCAATAATAATCGGAAAGAAAAAGAGTTCTCTTAATTGAATAAATTCTTGTCAATTTATCTGTACTTTACTTTCAATAAAATACAGCCTAACTTATGAGAATTTGACAAACCGAAAATTCGGGATAAAAAGGATTGTAAAGCGTCGCTTAAATAGCGTATTTGTCGAAAAAATCCATACAAATTTTCCTCCGGGCGATAAAGTTTCACATCCCCTAACTAAAACATGTCCCATTTCCACGATTTTTATAGGTCCGTTTCCGATTTTCGTTTTTCAAATTTATTCCTGAGAAAATAAACTTAGATAGGAAAATGCACAGATATACATACATAAACTCACGCCTTCATTCCCAGAGTGGGGTAGGCAGAGCACCAGAATTACCAAGCACTCTTAAATAAGTTGTTGATAATGCACAGATATAGTTTTTCATAATATCTACAACATATTCAAAAATTGCCGTGTGGTTGCCGGCTTAGAATTGTGCCACTCCATGTCTTCCCGTGGAAGTCGTAAGAGGCGACTAAGGGAATAAAGGCTTGTAGTACTGTTAGGCGATGGGCTTGCTACCTGTCACTAATATACACTGTTAAACATCTTAGCCTAATTGTGCAAATTGTGGTTACAGAGTTATCAACAAGTTTTTAGAGTTGTTGGTAATTCTGTAGCTCTGCCTACCCTACTCTGGGAATGAAGGCGTGAAGGTATGTATGTATGAATGTATGTATGTATTTATATTCAAAAATCGGACTAGTTTTAAAGGAAAGAAAGGTTACCTTATTGTGTATGGAACCTTGCAACCTCACTATCCTCTTAAGATATCTAGGTATCGTTAATATAAAATGAGCCCTAAATATCCCCGGCAGCGCAGCCCCGCGACCGCGCTTGTCAAGTATTCAGGCTGTTAGCTTAGGACTCCGCCCCGGGGCTGCGGTGGCGGTTAGCTACAACCTCCTTACTACATTTCCATCAATAAGTGAGTCATTGTTGTGGTGAGTTTAGGGTTTTCTATCTTTGAAACTTATGTAATAGCCTACTTCGATCTTGTTTGCCAAAGTTTCAATGTTTCTTAGTTTGTTTGTCAGTCGATTTGGTTCCAATCTTCAATGGAGGATGGTGGGAGGACCTTGTGCAGGGTCCGTCCGGGTTGGTACCACCATCTTATCCATTAACCTACCGCCAAGCAGCAGTGGTCACATTGTTGTGTTCCGGTATTGGGATAAGACAGCCGGTGAAATGACTAGCATAGAGGCATTCCATCTTAGTCCTCAGGGTTGGCAACGCATTTAGAAATAGAAATAGAAATAGAAACATTTGCAGTTTTGTGAATGCAAATGTCTATGGGTCACAGTTTCCACTTACCATCAGGTGGCCTGTGTGTTCATTTGCCTTCACAAGCTATAAAAAAAAAAATGTTATTCTGAACCGATTCCGGTCATTGGAATGCGCTACAATTTTACACCTGTGTGTTTTTTTTACAAAAAATTACAATAATATAATTAAAGTGTCAAAGAGCTATTTGATGATGCACTCGCAAGGTGGCAACAAGTTTTCTGCTGTTTTTAAAGTAGACCCATCCGCGGCCTTCACACGGCACAGTTTGGACTGAAACCAAAAATATAGTCATTTACTATTGTTAAGCGAATTACGAATGGATAGAGTCAATTTTCGTCAATTTACGTCTTCTTTCATTAATATTATGATTATATGTTTGTATTTACTAATACAATGATCCTCGTTGGTTTAAAATAAATGATTTATTAAATTATTAATAAAATTAAAATTATTCGTTTTACAATAAAAAACAAAATATATTTGAGGTTCTCATAACGAGCCCTTTCATTTGATATTTGACACAGTAACGTTTGCAAAACTTTTTATTTTATTTCCTAATTTGTCGTGTGGGTCATTAATTTACATATGTGTACCTTTCAACTCAATCGGTCTAGTAGTTTGGGAGCAAATTGGCTGTGACACACGGCCAGACAGACAGACGCGTGAGTGATCCTATAACCCCCTAAAAAGTACTGAGGTTGACTGAAGTAGCATGACAAATACGAACGTTTCCGAGAAAATACCATGGAAAACCATTATGCACTTCATCTGTACCATGTATGTTCAGTATATGTTATGTACACAAACGTGCAGAAAAGGTACAAGGGCCAAACAGCCGCAGTGTACACTGAACCAATAGCAATCAGTAATAACTTGATTAGAAAACTCGGCGCAATCCGAGTCCGTCCCAAAGGCATTGCCTATTGCCATATTGCCAAATACCCATCGAGTATTGCCTAGTCATCGCCTCGCAAACACCGGTGGAACAATGTAAAATTTAGTTCGATCTTTTCACTCTTTAGCTATCAGAGGTTGCCGGGAACGAGATGGGGATAATGTAGTTTCGTATTTCGTAGAAGTGCTATCGAGGGAGTTAAAGTTTGGAAACGGCGAGAGCTGCGAATTGGCTAGATTTGGATGAACACTGTCATTACATAATAAACACGTATATACGTAGGCTTCTATTGGATTCGGAAATTAAACAGGTTAGGAAAAAGATAGCGATCGATAAAATGTATATTGGATTGGCGTAAGGTAACATAGGCCCTAGCCAAGATGCATTACGCTAACGTTTCTATTCGTTTCGTTTTTAAACCAATCGCGTCACTGGTAGATCACGTGATACGAAAAGTCACGTGATCTACCAGTGACGCGATTGGTTTAAAAATGAAACTAATAGAAACGCTAGTTAGCGTAATGCTTATGCTTACGCTTAGACTCCATACATTTAGATCGAAAATAGAAACGTTTACAGCGTTTGTATCTTAGCAAGGCCTAATGAGCCCGCTGTTTGAAAAAAAGACATTAAGAAGGCATACGAGCATAGGTTCAGGCCACTTGCCCAGGGGCATTTTTATTCTGAAGGTTACAAATGCGTTGCCAACCCTGAGAACTAAGTGGAATGCTTAAGCTTGTCAGAGAATTTAAAAAAAAAGCGGCCAAGTGCGGAATTGCGGACTCGCGTGGAGAGGGCTCCGTACATTTTTTCAGATCAGAGGAGGAATAGTCAATGTTCGTCTTCTTTCATGAATAAAATCATTATTTTTTATTTTGCAATAAAAACAAAAATATATTTGGAGTTCCTCATAACGAGCTCTTTCATTTGATATGATTGTAACACAGTAAGGTTTGCAAAACTTTTCCTTTTTATTTTTTTTGTACGGAAATCTAAAAAGTTAGTAAGTCTTTGTTTATGGAATGAAGAAAGCAAACGAGCAGACGAACAAGCCATCTGATGGTAGGTGGGACCTGAGTCGTTTACATCCTAAAGATTATAATGCTAAGGGCCGTATTAATAAACTAATCTTGACTGTAATGCTCGCCTCAAAATGCGTCATAAATGACAGTGTTCTATGGTTTGACGTTTACTTTGACGTATCTTGTGACGGGCATCTCAGGCAAGATGAGTTTATTAATAGGGTCTAAGAATTGAATATGCCTGTTTTATTCGACGACGCGCTGGCCTAGTCGGTAGTGATCCTGCCTACGAAGCTAGCGGAATTTTTGTTTTCGTTTTGTCTTGAAACCAATAGCAACAACGCGAAATGCATCTTGGCAAGGGCCTCTGCGTTCAAATCCCGGTAAGGGCAGATATTTGTGTGATGACCGCGAATATTTATTTCTGAGTCATGGATGAAAAAATCATCTGAAAACCGTACCGTACGGAACCATCGGCGGGCGGGTCCGGCTCGCACTTGACCGGTTTTTTATCATTGCCAATACTCGTACGGTATGATGTCGACGTTATAATTAAATTAACCTTAAAGCTTGACATCCCTTCAAGATCCAAATCTATGGTTGTCGGTATGCATTCAATAGGCGGGAGATGAAAGATCAGCGGAATGACGACTGATTTGCCCCTCTTTGAGTAATTCGGCTGGAGCCCCCTGGGGCTGCGGTGCCCCCACGTTTAAGCATAGGGAGGGCCACAGCTTCACTATAGTAGAAAATGCTGTGACAACGCGTATAGCTTTGTCGGTAGTGACTTTGCCTACGAAGCTAGCGGTGCTGGGTTCGATTACTGGTCACAAATATTTGAGGGATGAGCGCGAGTTCCTGATTCTTGGATTTTTTCTATGTATTTGTACGTTTTTGTATAAACTGCGTGTCTACGTAGATAAATTTGAAAAAATAGTAATCCACTGTTCCCACTCAGTTAGGGTGACAGAACCAGTAATAAAAAGGAGCAATGATAGACACTTGATTCTTATTTTACAGAAGATAAGGTTTGTTTTGTTTCGCAACAAATAATTTATAACCTTATGATATGATTGACGATTCACTGACGCACTCAGAGACATCAATTAAATTTAATGCTTGATTAAAGTTGCTGTTGTACTAAACAAGAATGAAATTTAATTGATGTCTCTGAGTGCGGCAATAAGACCTTTCAATTAAGAGTTAAGTGTCCATTATTAGTGCCTGTATGCTGAAAGTGTTCAACACCAGATATAAATCTTTATATAACTGCACCTTAAAGAAACGTTTACACCAAAATTCCGTGTGAAATTACAGGCTTCCTAAGGCCGGTCTTACACTTGTAAGTTTTACTTACGTAAGTAGGGACGCATCTATCTGTTAGAATTAAATAGATATATGTTTTCTCTCATTCTAACAAATAGCCGTGTACTTACGTAAGTAAAACTTACAAGTGTAAGGCCGGCCGTGCTTTCAAATCGCGATATCTCAAAAAGTTGCCAAGGTGACGACAATGTTCTTTCCGGGTACCTACCTACCCTTCACATACATAATCAAAATCAAAAAGCAAACTTTAAAAACTGAACTACTGTTTGGATAATGTCGTCAATATAATGTTACTAATCATTTTTAAATCGAGTATAAAGAAAAACCGTGAAGTTTTTGCTATAAGTGAATAGGCTCACACTCACGCGCAGCTATCCTTTTGAACCGTAATTGCACAAAGGCCAAGTAATGCGCGTTCGCTTCCCGTCTCTGATAGACGAGTGGACCTAGTCTGAACCTTGCCATAGTATTGGGGTTGTATTCATACGAAAGTTAGTTAAGCATTTATAGCTCTGAGGACGAGTTGAATTCAAAATTGAAATAGGTACACCTTTCTCGGCTCTGTAGCTGATACACTCACGCAGAGCCTCTATTTGACTCGGCAAATCCATATCGCCTTTGACCTGTATGGTTTTGTCCAATAAATAATAGAAATCGTAACTTTGACAACACGATAACAGGTCAAAAGCAAAAAGGTTTTACCGTCGAGAATCTATTATGAGGGTTATTTCGACATGGCTTTGCAGTTCATTTTACGGCGAGCGTAAAGGACAGAGCTAATAACAGTTGTATATCTGCTGAGCATGTAGATTACCTGATTGGTGGGGATGGTACCTAATCACCACCGCTCATAACACCAGAAAACGCAGAAAAAAAAATCACAAAGTAGATAACAGACGGCCAAATCATAATTCCTAAACTATATTGCTATGAAAAAAAAATGTGGCCGTAAGGTTAATAAATCATTTGTGGGTCAATGCATCCATTTCTATAATAAATTACCTGACGTTGTTTTAAAGTTACCATTTCCAATACTTTAAACTTACTTGAAAAAGTCGTTAATGGCTAAAGCTTACTATAGGGTCGAGGACTATCTAACAGATAAAAATGCTTGGCCTAAACTAAACACCTAACTAACTTAATAATAACTTAGTCATAAATAAATATGTAAACATTGTATATTGTCTAGGGGACACAGTTTCTGTAGGAGAATGTATCGAAACTTTTTATGTGGGTTGTCTTGCACCGTCATAGGTAAGTAAAACTTGTATAATTTCATATTTTTTTATTACTAATAGGTACTTATTAGTTCTTGTGAAAATTCTGAGTTTTGACACATTTTCCTGCTCAATTACGCATGAATGAATATATTGTTTTTTTGTTTTATGTGAGATTCATTGTTTTATATAATACTAGGATAAGTTTATTATTGTATAATATCACAAGCAATATTTAAAAAACGACTGACTGTTGCGTTTCTTGCGGCGTTGCTTCTCAGCAGTGGTCTTTTACGAAGCGCTGGTAGATTTTTGACGTGTAAAATTACCCGTGCGGCCTACTTATCTTTTTATCTTTATCTTTTATAACTCGTTACTTTTTAAACTTGTGTATGGAAAATCGTCTCTAAGGAACGACATTCGGCATTATCTAAATCCAAGTGCGGCCGTCATGCGTCAGTCTTGATTGATATTCGATATGTTATTCCAGCCTTTGGCTACGTCCGGCCCTTGGTCCGGCATCTCAAAAGCCAATACTCAGTAACCAAGTAAGCCGCGTACGTCTAGTTATCTGATACATCGGGTACTCAAGTAGGTATAGGTAGAGAGCTACGAGGGGCGTTCAATAAATTCTCGGTATTGGTATCTTGCACACCTTTTTAGTAAACTTCTTAATACTGGCCGCTAAGAGTCATTCATCGACAGTAAAAAAAAGTAAATTTGAAGCCCACACGTTCTTTTGTTTTTCTGCTACTGCTGAACAAACGTGACCACCTTGAGGGATTTTACAATGATAATTAAATTGGAGCATCGAGCCGTGATAAAATTCTTGACTAAAACTTAAAACTAAAACTTGTAAAAATCAAAAGTGTATTAAAGAAGAAATGGATTTAGTTTACCGTGAGTCCGCTCCTTCATTATCTACTGTCCAAAAGTGGTCAAATGAATTTAAGCGTGGGAGGGAGAGCATAGAAGATGACCCTAGACCTGGTCGGCCTGTTGAAGCTACTTCACCAGAAAACATTCAAAAAGTGGAGAAAATTATACTGGAAGATGGTCGAGTGAAGGTTAGGTCTATAGCACAAAAAACCAATATTTATATTGGTACAATACATGATATTATCCACGATCATCCTAACATGTCCAAAGTTAGTGCGAGATGGGTACCACGAATGTTGACACCGTTTCAGAAGCATACGCGTGTTGCTTGTTGTTCCGACTTCATTGAGCTGTGTGGTGAAAACCCTGATGGTTTACTCCAAAAAATTGTAACCGGAGATGAAACTTGGGTTCATCATTATGACCCTGAGAGCAAACAAGAGTCGATGCAGTGGCACGTTAAAGGAACACCTCATCCCAAGAAATTCAAAGTCGTCCCTTCAGCTGGCAAGATCATGGCGACAACATTCTGGGATTGTGAAGGGATATTTTTAATAGATTATAAAGAAAAGGGTTTAAATATTACAGGAGAGTACTACGCTAACATATTACGCCAATTACGGGAAGCAATCAAAGAGAAGAGGAGGGGAAAATTGACCAGAGGAGTGCTGCTTCTTCATGACAACGCCCCTGTGCATACTGCTCATGTTGCCAAGGCTGCTGTTCTTGAATCTGGGTTCAAAACAATTACTCACCCGCCGTACAGTCCAGACTTGGCCCCCAGCGACTACTTTTTGTTTCCCAACCTTAAAAAGGATCTTCGTGGACATCGATTTTCTAACGATGAAGCGTTGAAGGCAGCGGTGGTGGAGTATTTTGACACCAAAGACAAACAATATTTTTATGAGGGGTTAAAAAAACTAATTGACAGATCTTATAAGTGTATAAGCATAGGGGGGGCATATATAGAAAAATAAAAATAAAACACTAATCGTATGCTTTTGTTTGGGCTATTCCCAGTTTTTTCTCAGTAGTCCGCAGTGCGAACTACTGGGAATAAAAATTCCCACTAGTCCACACCTCCGGTAAGTGGTGCGAACTACTGGGAATTTTTATTCCCAGTAGTTCGCACTGCGGACAAATGGGAAAAAAATTCCCAGTAGTTCGCACTGTTTAATTCAACATAACTGTGTTCAATTTCATATGGTATTATAGGAGCAGGAATATAAAAAAGTAATTTTAATTTAACATTTATTTAAAATTAGACTGACGATTTAAAAACAAAACATTAATTTTACGAAAAATTTAACAAATCAACATAGTAAAGCATTTTTACGCTATATATATAATATTTATTAAGTCACATATAAAATATGTATAAAAGTCATCAGAAATATGTACAAATATTAACACGTTTAAATAAATGTGTTAAATTAAAATTACTTTTTTATATTCCTGCTCCTATAATACCATATGAAATTGTACAGTTATGTTGAATTAAACTGTGCGAACTACTGGGATTTTGATTTTCCCATTTGTCCGCAGTGCGAACTACTGGGAATAAAAATTCCCAGTAGTTCGCACCACTTGCCGGAGGTGCGGACTAGTGGGAATAGCCCTTTTTGTTTTCCTTCTCATACCGAGAATTTATTGAACGCCCCTCATAAGTCTCAATATACTCAATAGAGCGTTTATTTCATTCCATTTTTCTTTCATCTTGTAAACGTTTTCTTTTAATTATTATTTACCTTATATCATTTCAAGAGCCTTGTCATTGGAAGAGCGGTGTTCTCTTAACATAAGGGCATTTTTAACTTACAAAGAGGCATCAACCACTATATTGTAACCTAGTTTTAAGTTACTATAAATATAAATGAATATGAATAAATGAATATGAATACCGTATTCAATAAAGCATTTTATATTAATGTTCAGAATAGCAATAAACTACTTCTGCTCTAACGAAGTCGCGGATAGAAGCTAGTCCTTAATCTAATCTCTCTTCTTCTAATATATAAAATTTCCATGTCACAATGTTAGTTACCGTACTCCTCCGAAACGGCTTGACCGATTCTTATGAAATTTTATATGCATATTCAGTAGATCTGAGAATCAGCTACTATCTATTTTTCATAAGGTTTGTATGAAACCGGGCGGCGCCGGGCGCGGACAGCTAGTAATATTATAAAAGCTATATTTTGTGTGTATGGATGTTTGTCTCTTTCACACTGCAACGGCTGGACGGATTTGGATGTAATCTGAAATGGAGATAGCTTATATCCTGGATTAACGCATAGGCTACATTTCATCCCGGAAAATTAAAAAAGTTCCCGAGGGAATAACGATATTCGAAATCTACGCGGACGAAATCGCGTGCAGAAGCTAGTATTATAATAAATGTGCCTGTGAATCTCTTTATATCTATTGTAAAAGAACCCTCTAACTTTCCTGCGGTTCATCGCATTAGTCAGAGCAAAAAGATAGAAGTGGGGTAAACTTTCACCGAACTCACCACCGCACCATGGCCGTCTACTTCACTGGAGTAAGTATTTTAAGGTTAAATCGTCTGGATAAAGTGCCACAATGTCGTTTGAACGTTTTGCCATTATTTTGCCGTGCCGTGTGGTTGCCGACTAAGAATAGTGCCACTCCATGTTTTCCGTGGAAGTCGTAAGAGGCGACTTAGGGAATATAGGCTTGTAGTATTGTTTGGCGATGGGCATACTTGTCACTTTTTTTTGTGCTATAGGAAGGCAAACGAGCACACAGGCCACCTGATCGTAAGTGGAAACTGTAACCCGTAGACATTCGTATTCACAAGACTGCAAATGCACTGCCAACCCTGAGGACTAAGATGAAATTAATACCTCTATGCTAGTCATTTCACCGGCTGTCTCATCCCCGAACCGGAACACAACAATGCGAACACTGCTGCTTGGCGGGTGGTACCACAAGTAAACTTATACATATACACTGGTAAAAACGTCTTCGATTGTGCAAAATGTGGTTACAGAATCTCTAGGAATGAAGGCGTGAGTGTATATGTGTGTGCTAGGTAAAGTCCCCATTGGACAGCCAGAGACCTGTAGTCGGCCTCTGCCTATACTTCGTATGAGTGGGAAGAGTACAAAAGATATATTTCTCACTCTCCGCACTCATATAAGATCGACTACTGGTCTCTGGCTGACTACTGGCGGCTTTACCATATATATTTATTTTACAAATCAACATTTTGTGACTTTTACTCAATTGGGCTGAAATCATTTAGCTGACAAAAAAAGTTAAGTTTTTGTATTTGACAACACGTTACGAGTAGCCTAGTTAGTAATAACACTGCCTACAAAGTAACGGTCCCGGGTACGATGCAAATATTTGTGTGAAGAGTGTATTTGTTTTTGAATAATGAATGTTTTTTAAGTATTAAAGTATTTATTTCTCTATGTTATTAATGTTGTCTAGTGTTGTCCGGTTCTAAGGACCACTTGTTTAGTTTATGGGTCTTGTTTACGAAACATGCACGATACATCGTTTAATGTACAAAAACTACAATCATTAGGCTCTTTTTCACACGCGTAGGCTTTAGTTAGGTTGGCCGACAGACGCCATCTTCCTACCGGTGTTGCCAGCATCTTTAGTATTAAACAGTACCCGAACTACGACCCAAAAGCTTAGATTGGGGCTAGGTCAATTTGTGTGAGATTGTCCCCTGATATTTATTAATTCATTATTAATTTCACGCGTGCGTGTGTGTATCATAGAAATAGTGTAGAGAAATAGACGTTCAGAATCACTCCCTATAATTATATTAGATTTTATAATAACGCTTTGTTTCATTAATAATTTATCGCTATAACAGGATATCTATTTGTAAGAAGTAACGATGTCATTAGCAATTGGGTTACTTATTTATTAATGGCTATTATTTTAGTACTGTGGAAAGCCTGGCAGTGCGGGCTTCTCTAGTCAAGCTGAACACCAATAACTTTTTAATATTGCGTTTATTTCGCTTTTATAAATACAGCGTTACATCAGGACTTCATTAATCGAAACCTCGTAAAGGACTGACACGGTTATAACAAAAACCCATCTTTCACTGACGTAATAGCCGTCCAAAAGTACATTTGACAACTTGAACCCTGATCCACTTTAGAACTGTATCACAGTGACATTCACACTTCTTACAATTTAATTTATAACGTCATTATTACATATTGTACTGTTCATAAGTAGTACAGAGAAGAGGAAAAGAAACTGATTTATGTAACAAAAATACTAACACGACAAATATTGCAAGAGTATAAAATAAGAATGCCTTTTTCGTTCGGCCTCCCGGAAACAAAAATAATATAACCATTATTCTTATCCAATGAAAACAAAAAGTATTTTTCCACTGGGACTTTAATAAAGTTAATGTTAAGGTGAAACTCGAGTATATTTAAAATCCTTCCGTTGGGAAAAATAACAGTACCTACCTTAATAATAACTAATTCCAATGATGCTTGTTACTTAATATCTGCTTTTGACGGTTTGTTTAGTTTCAATTTTTGTGCAACGAATTGTCCCAGTTTTCTGGGTGAATTAGCTGAAATTGTAATGAAAAGTAACTTCTTAAATTGTGAAAGTTTCTTATGAAAAATTCTCGGAAATTTTCAAGTACCTACATTCTTAAAGGACAATGGGCAAAATGTCCCCACCCACCAACAGAAACGTAACATATCTCATTTGATAGATCTTGGCAACCTGATGATTTTTTACTATGACGACGATCGTCCTATGTATGGGGTTTTCTTGGAAAACCATTATCATATCGTATGGAATTGGTTTAAAAATGAACACATTCTTGCATTGCATGACTCTTGAAAGGTTTTTTTCATAGAAAAATCCCATCGATTTAGCTACTAAAATAGTTATTTTGTCTTGTTTTGGGTCCTAATGAACATATAAACATGCATCCCGTGACTGTTGGATGGGGGGGACGGGGTCCATACAAAATTGCCCATCACCCGTTAGAATGGAAAGAGAACATTCCCAATACTCTCAAATGTTTCCGATAATATTCTGTAATTTCTTTAGAATTTCTTATATTCTGAAAATGTTCTGCAACTTGTACATTGCTAATATAGACAGAATAACGCAAATGAAACAAAAAGGGTTTTATTTTAGCTAAATATTTCGTTACAAAACCATAATATAAAGAGCAAAATACAACTCAAATTTTAAGTAAACATAAAAAGCATTGAGTAATGATATTAAATTTCTCAATAAACGACAAAAATCATTCCACAGACAATATCATAACATAATCCACTTAACTGATTTCGGAACTTTGTAACCGAGTTTCAACTTTTTGTTCAATGCAAAGAGCCACTCTAAAAATTACCGGACACAACAAAGACGGATTAACGAGACAAAAGTAGTCGTCCGGACGCTGAAACAAAACACTGTCTGAAATAACCACCGCGACAAAGATGGCTGCTGAATATGAGACGTCAGTTTAAAGACACGTCGATGTAAATGTCGACAGGACAAATTTATGTCAAGAAAGTCCATTTTGAGACAATATTATGTTCTGGCTGTAGTTTTTTACCTAACTGCGTCAGAAGAAGGGTTATGTTTTTCAAGTATACGTATGTATGTGTATGTATGTTTATTTCTGCGGCACGCTCTGCATGAGCTGTCGTTACATTCGTCTTGTCTGTGGGAGTGACATTAGACTATAATATTTTAATTAAAATGATGAGAGACGGGGTTGGTTACTTTTTTAACACAGCCGTACATAGACGACAATATCAAAAAAAATACGGCGTCTTTTGGGTTTACTTTAGTTACTGCGGAGTTCCTGTTGCCATCTTCTGACTCCATCATCAGATCAGCTCAGCTGCTTAATACCTTCAAATTTATTAGGCTGCCCTGTGAGATACTCACATAGTTATACATACAGGGTGTAAGTTTAAAGTATGGTTTAAGTACTGAAAACTTATCTCTACTACTCTGGGCGGTGATATAAAGTTATATTTCCCCGGAAAAACCGTTAACGATTTTGATTTTATAGTCTAGCGTATTTTCATTCTAAATAATGCACTATGAGTGTGACATACGCATAAATAAATATGAATCGCAAGCTCAACGCACTCTTGTCGAAAAATCTTACTTTTGTCGTGATTTAAATGTCATACGTTGTTCTGATGTAAAAGCCCATATTTCAAAAGAAAATGCGGAAATGACCTTCGTATTTCTTGAACAATTATTTCAAACTTTTGGATTCCAATGAATAATTGTACTAATACTTTGATCGAAATTCAAATACAGACAAAGTTGGAAAAAAGATTGTAACTTCAATACGAAAGGTTCTTACCAGATTAGGGGTTGGAACTCGACGTTTCATGCTATATCTTTTAAGCTCGTACATCGAAGACTCCTGTACTTTAAAATGTCTCTTTATTTTTAAGCGCTTTAGGTGGGTTTTGGAAGCCCAAACTGAAGTTACTTACGAGTGTTGAAAAGTTAGTTGGTTTGTGTAACTTGTAAGTTAGAAACTCACACAGATCAGAAATGTTTAACTTAAGAACAATAGGGCTGTAACGACCTTTTATTTCAATTGTTATGTCTTTGTCCCTTTAGTCAATACTATCGTAGACTTGTAATACGTTTCAGTCCGAAATAAATCATTGACATTCTTAAAACAAACTTTTATTGTGGATTGCCTTTTTTTTGCTGTCATCTCCTACTTATTGAGACCAAACTAACGAATCCCAATCCATTGGTTCTATGTTAGTTACATCCGAGCAGAGATCCTGTAGCCTACCCTTTTTAGGGTTCCGTAGTCAAACTAGGACCCCTTATAGTTTCGCCATGACCGTCCGTCCGCAGCCTAGCTATAATATACATACCCCATAGTGTGGGGTGTTGACTAGAATGACTAGGTCTTCAAAAACTTTGCGGGTTCGATTAAGGGATCCGTTTATGTAATATTAAGCTTTAAAGCGCTAATTATTGTTATATAAATGTTGTATAAATACACAAAGTAACATACATAACAACATATAACATAACATTAGCATAACTACTAAAACACTTTAGCGGTGTCAGTTAGCCGGCGGCCGCGAACTCGCCCAAATATGACGCCGCTCGGCCAGGATTCCTCCTTTAAAAAGGTCGACAGGTCTTTGGTCGGTACTCTCACCACTAAGGACTTATAATTTAACGTTGCCGCGGGGCTCCAACCAGTCGACCCTCAGGGGCCTCAGGGTAATTCCCACCATAGCTTAGAAATAAGGTAACAGTATGTGTTACCCTCAGGTTTGCTTATGTATTTGAAATTTCAGCCTACTACGATACTGGGAGAAGTGTTTTCAAATTGATTTGCCGGATTTGGATCTCAATGACAGGCATACGAATAAAGTTAAATAACTCATCATCATCATGTCAGCCGAAAGACGTTCACTGCTGGACATAGGCCTCCCCCAAGGCTCTCCACTCAGACTAGTCTTGTGTTTTTCGCATCCACCGCGTTCCCGCGATCTTCACATGGTCGTCACTCCATCTTGTTGGAGGCCTACCAAAAATAGTAACTTTCTGTCCTATGTCTAGATATGGACGTCTTTCGATCGATATTATGAATACCTATTTGATGTTGAGGTTGAACGCCGTAGAATCCTTTTATTAAATAAAACTTTAATTTTCACGACACTTCTCAATTATAAAACAAGTTTTTCTATATCTTTTTTCTGTCTTAACTAACTGTACTGACCCATTTGTATTACTCACCCTGTATATAATAGATGTCTATCTACTTATAGATAAGAGCGAGCGAGACGCGTTTTAGAACGGCCATGCTCGTGGAAATAGGCTAACAATACGCGCGCCAATTAGCGAGATTAGACGAGGCGGCAGCTGGGGTGGCCAGGCATCACGGGAAAAGGAGGATATTCCAACAAGGCTGCAAATTGCACAACGCTCACAAAAACTGTGTAAGAGTGAGTTAGGCTATGCACAATGTAAGATATCTTGAAAAACAACAAATACAGCGAATTTTCTATTTAAAGTTATTTGGTGCTGTCAAATATTTTACTCTGCATTTTTTACATGTGCAGGCCGTAACCTGTCCAATCTGTCCGGTCCTGCGTTTACCTCATCTAGTTATTTATTGATACGCTAACCAGACCGTGTGAACATCAGGCAGGTCTGCCACTGATTACTTCCCTTGCCTTAAGAACAACTCTACTATTGCCCTCATCCCCCGCCTAGGCAATTGTCGACCGACATCGTTGATCCTTCTTTTCATCTTCTACAAAGAAAGAACCATACATACATACCCACAAACGTTAATATATAATAATAAATAATTATACAGTGCAATAGTTCCTAGATGTTTCGGGTTTGTACTTGTGTCTCACTCGCTCTCACACGCTCTTATTAAAATCGAGTGACAGAGAAGTACTTACTAACCCGAACCATAGACTATATACATTCGCTGCACATACACATAGCCATTCATAGATTTAAAAAAACGAACGCGATGAATTAATAAATTACTCGTTTTTTGTAATTGGTACAAAAACCACCTCTTTTCCAGAACAAATATACACGGTACGGTAATGGAGGGTAAAGCTGGGTAAAAACTTAAAATAAGTTCCACCGCGCCGCAGCAAACTTGTATCGCGCCCCGGCGGCGAAAGTTTCAGCAGTGGCACATACTTACATACTTTTGTGTTCTGTAAACTATATTCTGCAGCTGCTCTGTATCTATCGGATATCAATGACGTCACATAGTTTTTTACATACCTACCAACTGCCTAAAGGAGCGTCCACACCGACGCGTAGAATATGGTGACGTTGCATAAACCAATTAATGGGCCATAGTAATAACATGGCGGCGTCAATTTTGACAGAAGGTAATTTACGCGGGTGTGTAATGTTTAGCATAAAAACCAATGGTCTAATGATCATTTTGCATAACACGATTGTATAATTTCGATTCGTATAATAAACCATCGAGATAATAGTCATGATGCATAAAACGAAATGCATAATTTCGAAAAATAATATGTTTATAAATTAAAAAATAAATATTTCTAACGGCTTTCATTACTAAGTATTATTGTGGTCACAGTTCTAACCTAACCTAACTTCAAATGCATAATGACAAGAAAATTATAGTTATACTAAATGAGTGTTATGTTATTCGATCGTATGCTAGATAAAATTATACATTTGTTTTTATGCTAAACGATCATTATGCTTTTCGTGATTAGCTAAATGAAATTATACAAAATGTTTTTATACTGATCGAAGCGCACCCAATTTACGCACAATAAAGCTCCAGTGTGATCGCTCCCATAAAATGAAAACGAATTGTAGAAAATTTCACTGTCGCACGGTTTGAGATAATTCAGTGTAGGATAAAATATTCCCCTTGCGGTAAGCCCGTACGGGGACACATCTTAGGCTAGCGTTATTTTTGCGAGTAGATACAGGCTGTTGACGAAGACACGCGCACGCGCTCATTCCAGCGGGTTGTCGGCATCTCATGCTAACTGTTGCCCTCGAGATGGAGTCGTAGGTGAGAGCTAGTTTATTATAACTTTTGTTTAATAGATACCCTACATTTATTTTTCTCTCTTCTTCTTCTCTCTTCCTTTTCAAGGAAATACAAAAATGAAGTATCATTCCAGAATGCAGTTTTCGCCCTGCAAAAAGGCTGTCGTAGTGCTACTTACTTAAATAACCGATCCAAAATTAGCTTGGCACCACCATACTCACCGTGGCTCACCAAAATATCAGGTTGTATATGAGACATTAAATAGCTGGTGCTTACCTCTCCCCAAGGATTGGGCGAGCTATCCAGAGAGGTAATGCAGCCAGTGTCATAGGGACCATGCCGCGAGCGGACCTGCTAGAGGGAGTGTTCTTTTTATAGTGGTGATTATTATTTACATCTTTAATATTTGAGTAGCTTAATTTAATTTTAATTAGATAAGTTTAGTTTTAACTTTTAATTTTAGTAGGTACCTATTTTTTTTTATTATCTTAAATCCCCTACTTTCATTGTATAATCCTATACTTTATTAAGAAAGCCTGGTCACCCTATCGGACCGGGCTTAGCGCTGCTCGTTATATCGAATCTAAAGAAAGAAGAATCTCACATTGTCCCGTCTGCGTGGTTACTATACCATTTGCTATACGTATACTGGGTTATCGCAAAAACTGATTCAAAAATGTTGCTGGATCGAAGTGATGAGGATTTGTAGGAGGAGAGGTCAATAGAGAGATCTCTCTCCAGGCGGGGGTGTTATGCCTGGGGACCGAAGTCCATTGGGATGAAGTTGGAAGTGGTATATAATGCCAACCGACTTTAGAAACTTCATTAGCGCGTTGTAGGATCCTTAGTTCCGCTGTCTGACACTGGTGGCGCTAGCGAGTTGGTTGATACAAGTTTCCGTTAGATGTCGCTAGGTCGCCACAGATTAACAAGACCAAATGGGAAAAAGGGGGTTGAACTAATAGAGTGTATCTACCACTTTTTTGTCGACTATCAGACTACCTAAAGACACAATCTCTTCAAAGTCTCTTCATTAATAAAAGCAATCTATTGTCAGTGTTTTTAACTTTGGCGTAACTGAATATCACTTAATAAACCCTTGTGGCGACCTAGCGACATCTGGCAACAACTTGTATCAACCAACTCGCTAGCGCCTCCAGCGTCAGACTGCGCAACTAAAGTGTTCTACATCGCGCTAACGAAGTTTCTCAAGTCGATTGACATATATACCACTTCCAACTTCATCCCAATACATAACACCCCCGCCTGGAGAGAGATCTCTCTATTATCCTCTCCTTCTGCACCCTATTGGGTTAATGGTGGCCAGGACCTTGTGCAGGATACGACCGGACCACCATCTCATCCTTTACCCTACTGCCAAGCAGCAGTGTTCACATTGTTCAGTTCTAATGTGGTGACAGGACAACAGATGAAATGAAACTAGTATTTAAGGTAAAAATGTACATTTCCCCGAACGCTTAAGACCAGGATGTATCTACGTTTATTATTTTAGTAAGGTCTGGGATGTTCATACAATTATTATCAATAGTAGATTGGTAACTTTTTTCAGTTTGTCGTAATTTTAATGTACCTGGAAATTAATTACACGGCTAGATATATATTTAAAATATTTTTAAAGATTTTTGGAAGGCCTAGCCTGATTTGTACCATTTACCGAACTATTGTTGAGTCCATGCTGAGACTGCAAATTACCGGCTTTGCCTCGTGGTCGAAGGGATAAGTATTTAGCTAGCGGGATAAAATATCACTGGTTATTATCAGTTTTAAGTGCTCGACTAAATAGCTTCAAATAGAAGAGATTCGGTAATACGTACGTTTACCTTATAGAGGCTTCTATCCATTCGATCTTAGTCCTCAGGGTTGGCAGCAGGTTGGGTCACAGATCCTACTTACCATCATGAGGCCATGAGGCCTGTGAGGCCATTAGCCTTTGCCATGCCATAAAAAAGTATAATGGGCAAGGCACACCGGCTCACTTACAAATAAACGAAATAAAACGATATGTTTACAATTTTATTTATTTGTCAGTGTAATTTTTTGACCAATTGTTTTTGTTGACAATTCATAATTACCTAATTCTTATCACCAAAAAATAAATATTTTGCCCGCATCAAGATTCATTTGAAATCTATGTAAACTAATTTACCTTTTGTAAAATGGAATGGAGGACTAAATATCTTTAGCTTATTAAGCTTTGTTGATAGCGTATGCTCGGGGAAACAGGCGTGATTTAATGTATGTATTGTTACGCTCCATAAAGAAAAAAGAGCACAAACTGATCCTAGGACTGTGCCTAGGATAAACGTAGAAATTTATTACAAATAAAAAAAAAAAAATGTAACCTAAAGATAGTTTATTAAGATTAATTAAAGGTGTCGAATAATAGACAATTGCGACAAAGATTGGTATAAAAAATAAATAGTAACTAGTTTAAGTGAGGTGACGATAATATAATAACAAAAAATTTAGAGGTTAATAAAGACGAAAAATTAAGGATTAACACAAAAATTTAGAGATAAAAAGGTATTCCAAGAATGATTTAAGTTACGTTTCCGAATATTGGCCGAAAAAGAACAAACGTTCATGGAGCGCGCGGACTCTTTTAGAATTTGGAGAAACAATGCACGATAGCGATAATAATCAAAGGGGCCCTAAAAAAAATATGCGCATATTATCTTTGACATTGAAGTTCGGAGATGGGAATTTTAAACGCTCGTTCCCTTTAAATCAAAAATAAATTTAACATGTACGCATATATAAAAAATATAAAAAAAGGTTTCTTAAACTACGCTTATCTTGAAAAAAAAGGTCTCGTAGCCGAAGTCTCCGGAGTCACACGCGTGCGTTGTACACAACGCGTGAAAGTATATGTGTCTCGCTATACGCGTGTGATTGCACAATAATCGTCCGCAGTTCGCGTTTAGTGGACAACTTCTTCAGGTGGTAGGTGGACTAGAATAAAAGGATCTAATGAGTAACGAACGACAAGACAATCAGAACGGGGCCTAGCGGGGAAAGATCTCAATAAATATCAACTTACCCGGTTCAAGCCGGTATTATTTGGTGCAAAAAAGGTTCCTTCCTTTCGCTCAGCAGATAGAGTGACCGTGCACCCAACTATGCGAACTAGGTCACTGTTAAAACTGCAATTGTACTTGAAATTGCAAATGTACGAAGTCGAGAACAAAAAATATATCCCTTCGGTTATGAGACTGAAGCACCAATGTCAAAAAGAAACATCTTACAACCATGCCGAACAATCTGACAACACATTCAAAATTTTAAAATAATAATCGAAACCATTAACAACGCAGGCCAGCAACTCAAACACACAAAGGAGTTCGACACCTAAAAAATAAACAAAATAAACGCGCGAATTTGAAGCGATTTTGTAGCGGTAACGCTACAATTATCTTCCAACTAAAGTTTAAAAAAAAAAAAAAAATTGACTTCCCCTGAATTAATTAAAAGTAACAACCCTAAATATTTTACAAGAGGCAACCCTAACCATTACCATAAGTAACAAAACTATAATTAATCACAAGTTCATAACTAAACACTAAGACAACAATTAACACCCTGTAGCATCAAGGTCAAGTTCACAAGGTATCGCCAACCCAAAACATCTTGAGACTAGACTAAATTAACCTATGAACAAAATTAACTAACCTAAGCAACCTAATACGGATAAGCTGTACACCATCACAGCAGTAACCGTGACCGGTTATCCACGTAAACCATAGCCAATACTCATGGTGGAAGTTTATATTCTAATTCCTAACATTAAAATCTAACAATTACATGAAACTCAAAAAAAAAAAAAAAACATCATCGATGCAGCAAAAAGATGAACTTAGGCACACAAGAGTGCACAAAGTTAAAGAAAACACGAAGAACAATTGGGATACTCTATTTGAAATTTTCAGGCACTAACACTTAAACAAAGGTACACCTCGTGCACTAAGTTCGCTGACCAACAAACCACTACAATACTAAAATCACTGGTTAAGCAGTTTGCGCAAACTACCTATCCGTTGATCCAGTAAGATAGCCCAACAAAATCTCAAGCCAACCTGAAAAATTCAACAGAGTCTCGAAACAAAAATCAAGACCTACCCAACACGCTATAATAGACATAACTACGCGGCGAGCGTAATATGTAATAAAAAACAAATGACTAGTGTTATGTGATAATGATAAGAGATTGAGCGCCAAAACCATATTCTAACGAAAGGTACACAGTACAGTGCGACCAAAAAAATTAGAAATGTCTACCGAGACCTGATCAACGTATGGCCTGCTGGGAATAAATCTATGATATACAAAAAATTAAGACCAGAAGATGAATCGAAAAAGGAAACGTTGACACATATGGGTCCTTTAGAATTTAGGAAATAAGGTGTACCGAAAAATACGAAACAAAAGAACAAGGTACAAGGAACAACTTTTGATCTGTAAAAAGTACATTTAACTTTTTAAAATATCTTTAACGTGGTAGGTTCCCGTGTGAAACGTCTCTACGTCGGCCAATTCATAAACTTGTGGTGAAATAACACGGCTAACTGTACATTTTATAAAACGTGGCGCAAATTTGCCACCGAGAAACTCATCCTGACCAGATCGCGCAAAATTACGCCTCCAAACTAAGTCACCAACTCGATAGTGAACCTGAATCCTATTACGGTTAAATCTGACAGAATTACGTTGGAAAGCCAGACTCATTGCGTCAGACACCTTAGCATAGACTTCTTGAAGTGTCTCAAGAGACGCAGCGCGTTCATTCCGACTGTGTTCCACACCTGGGTCCACAGTCTGAACGTTATTACGCTCGTGAGATGAGAGAACTTCGCGTCCATACATAAGGAAATTGGGAGTATAGGAAGTCGCAAGATTCATACATGAGTTCAAATAAAGCGCAACCTTGGGAAGCATCTTAGCCCAATTACGATCGTCATCCGCCAAAAGTATGCTAAGGGTGGTAATTACACTCTGATTATACCTTTCGACAACGTTAGCCTGAGGCGAATAGTAAGGTGTAAAAATTGGATCGGGAATGCGATAACTCGTCAAGAACCTTGAAAACTCGGAACTATGGAACACCGTCGCATTATCGCAGAGGATATTTTGAGGTGTACCATATCGAAGAAAAACCTCAGATTCCAGAGCTTTTGAAATATTCTGAGCGTTAACGATTTTTAAGGGTACCAACCAGACGTATTTGGTAAAAACATCAACCATGGTTAAAATATAACGGAAACCATAATAAGCGGGAGGAAGAGGTCCGATAAGATCGATAGAAAGCAGATCGAGTGGTGCATTTACCGACCTGGGATACAACCTAAGACCATGTGGTGTACCGTTAGCAATTTTGTAAGCTTTACATACTTGACACTCAGACAGAATAGAAGCGACTGACCGATACATCGAGGGCCAATAATATATATCCCTTAGTTTACTGTAGGTCTTCATGACACCAGGATGAACATTAGGAAAATTACTGTGAATCTCGAGAACAGCCTCCCTGACTTTTTCAGCCGGTAGTACTATACGCCAAGCGTTATCACGCAAAGGATTGTCGACAGCCATTTTACGTAAGAGGACACCGTCGCGTATACAATACGCATGAAACATCTGAGGGGACTCCAAAACGCCATTAAAAACACGCTCATACCATGGATCGGAAGAGGGATTATTACCACGACAGAAGGAAATAACACCAACTTGGGCTCTAGAAAGCGCATCTGGAACCACATTAAGAACACCACGCCTATGAACAATCTTGAAATTGAACTGGGAAATGATCGTTGCCCAACGAGCCAATCTACCGCTTGGATTATCTAGTGTCATTAGCCATTTCAAGGCGATATGGTCTGTAACTATAGTGAACTCCACACCATCAAGGTAACCGCGAAAGTGTTTTATTGAATCCAGTACTGCAAGAAGCTCACGCTCTGTGGTACTATAGTTTCTCTCGGCTTTAGAGAAAAGACGTGAATAGTAGGCTATTGGGTGCTCTACACCAGCTATTTCCTGGACAAGAACAGACCCAAGGCCTGAAAGACTTGCGTCGCATTGAAGAATGAACGGAAGGGTGAAGTCAGGACACGACATGACAGGTGACTCCATAAGTACCGCCTTCAACTTAAGAAAAGCAGAGTTAGCGGCATCATTCCACTCGATAGGGTCCTTACCCTTCCTTTTACCAATCAGCGCGGTCAAAGGTGCGATGATAGAGGAAAAATTATCAACGAAGCGTCGATAATAAGATGCCATACCAATAAAACCTCTGAGTGCTTTGGCTGTTGTCGGTACTGGGAATTCATTAATGGCATCAAGCTTCTTTGGGTCGGTCTGTAACCCACGTTCATTAACAATATAACCAAGGTACTTTAGCTCTGGCTTGCAGAATTCACACTTTTTCAAGCTAACCGTCAATCCGGCTTCCTTGAGACGATCATGAACCTTGCGTATGAGGCGTAGATGACTATCAAAGTCTTTGGAGACGAGGATCAAATCATCGACGTACCCGAAGACAAAGTTGTCCGAGTCTGTCGTGTATTCAAAATTCACGATGAGATCCGTTAAACGCTGCATCTCAGACGCTGCGTTAGTAAGTCCGAATGGCATACGGGTAAATTCAAACAGACCGCGTTGAGGAACAATAAATGCAGTTTTCTGGCAGCTTGCGTTATCAGCTAAAGGAATCTGCCAAAAGGCACTCCGAAAATCGAGGGTTGTTATAAACCTAGCTCCACGAAGGTTGTCCAAGATATCTTGTATGCGTGGCAACGGGTAGGAATCACGGATAGTAACACTATTCAGCTTACGACTATCGACACAAAACCGAACAGAACCATCTTTTTTGGTAACCATAACTACTGGACTAGCCCAAGGTGACCTGGATGGACGAATGACACCCATTTCCAACATCTTATCAATTTCCTCATTAAGGATTTTCAATTTAACGGGTGAAAGTGGGTAATACCTCTGCCTAATCGGAGATCCTTCGGTAACTATTTTATGGGATAGCCAAGACGTACACCCTAAACCTTTATTATCAGACGAAATATCATTAAACTGTTCGATGACTGATTGTAATCTAATTTCCTGGTCGGGAGACAATGTCCAACGAGGATGTATATAACGAGTTCCTAAAGAACCTGTACAAGGTTTACTATAAGTTTCGACGGATGGAACAAAAAGAGTTTCGGAATCATCACATTCAAAGGCACGAGTTATTAGGGCAGTTAATCCAAAATAATTCCAGAACTGGATACCTAAAATTAACTGTGTCGGTAAATTCTTACTAACAAGACAAGGATGTTGAACCCATATTCCTCTAAAAAAAACAGGAAGGTCAACACTGCCAAGTATCTCGATAGGTGAACTATCAGCTGAAATAACTGTAGGTCGCAAATGGGAGTTAAAAGAAATTTCCAACTTATTTAATAATGAAAGATCGACAAGGGAAACTTGTGCACCACTATCTAGTAAAGCTTTAATACGAGAATTAGATAGAGTAATCTCTAAAAAAAGACGATTATCCAAAGAATTAGTTACGATGACAGGTGATACGTTAGATGAGCACGTATCACCTTTTACAAGTTTTTTTGAGGTTGGGGATTGCAACTGGCGCAATCACGAGTGATAACGCCTGGTCGCTTGCAACTAAAACATAAGGTACCAGGGATAGTTGGACAAGCGCGGTACTGATGCCCAGAAACATTGCACTTTAGACATAAAGGAGGCATTTGTTGTGATGAGGCGGCTACGTTAGCCGAGCTACAGACAGCACAAATTGAATTTTGGGGTTGGAATGCCTCGAAATTTGATGTTATGTGCAGGAGTGCATCTAGGTCGATAATCAGGTTGGTAGCTAGACACGGATGGTACCGAGAGTGAAGACCATACTTGACGATGGTAAATAGGTCAGTTTCCTCAATAGGATTACGGAGCTTGGAGTTGAGATCACGAGCAGAGATTATGAAATCTCTAGCAGTCTGAGTCGCACCCTGTCGCAATTGTCGAAGTTGACGTTCAACTTTAAAGTCGTAGTCAATAACGTCGAAGGTACGTAAAAAAGCGCCTTTCACTTGAACATAAGACAACCCAGGAAATTTAATTGATCTGAAATACTTGAGAGCACTATCTGAAAGGAGCTCATGAAAACGGCGAACCACGTAATCATACCCGACGTCTCTAGCTTCCGACTCTTCCTCTACGCGCTGAAAGAAATCTCGTACACAACCTTGTCCGTCAAAGGTGATTCCCCATTTGCTTAAGGATTCCTGTTTTAAACAGCGTCGACTTGTGAAAGCCGGCAACGGAGTAGGTTCAATCCCACTCTCGCTGTCGAAGAATTCATCGGGATTCTTAATCGGAGGGTTAGGCGGTGTCAAACGTTTTGGGGTCTCCATTACGGGACAGGGATGGTCAGCGGATTCCATACTAAGAGAGTAACAATTCCAAGAACAAAATACCTCAGGTAACTAAAAGCTATAAGAAGGCGTGCGCTAAATGAAAAAATATATGCCTGTGAACAAACACAAACACATGGCAAAAAGAATTAACTGTGCAACGAGACTTACCTTAAAAAGAGCCTGCATACAACACACTAACAAAAGTCTATACTATGATCATTAAAACACAGATTTCAACTTTATTTGAATTGAGAAAAACAGTTTTAGAAGAAATGGTTTAAAATTATTTTTAAAGTTATGTAACAATTACAATTCACCACATTAAAATAATCACCGTCGAAGCGGGAACGACCCGACGAAGTAAGCGAGCGAGGTGAAACAAACACCTCAACACAACAGGAAGTTCAACGGGGACGCAAACCTAGAACACAACGTGAAGAATTAGTAGAATGGGTAAATTACTATTGGTCTTCTTTGTAGCGTTACCGCTACAAAATCGCTTCAAATTCGCGCGTTTATTTTGTTTATTTTTTAGGTGTCGAACTCCTTTGTGTGTTTGAGTTGCTGGCCTGCGTTGTTAATGGTTTCGATTATTATTTTAAAATTTTGAATGTGTTGTCAGATTGTTCGGCATGGTTGTAAGATGTTTCTTTTTGACATTGGTGCTTGAGTCTCATAACCGAAGGGATATATTTTTTGTTCTCGACTTCGTACATTTGCAATTACAAGTACATTTTCAGTTTTAACAGTGACCTAGTTCGCATAGTTGGGTGCACGGTCACTCTATCTGCTGAGCGAAAGGAAGGAACCCTTTTTGCACCAAATAATACCGGCTTGATCCGGTCCACCTACCACCTGAAGAAGTTGTCCACTAAACGCGAACTGCGGACGATTATTGTGCAATCACACGCGTATAGCGAGACACATATACTTTCACGCGTTGTGTACAACGCACGCGTGTGACTCCGGAGACTTCGGCTACGAGACCTTTTTTTTCAAGATAAGCGTAGTTTAAGAAACCTTTTTTTATATTTTTTATATATGCGTACATGTTAAATTTATTTTTGATTTAAAGGGAACGAGCGTTTAAAATTCCCATCTCCGAACTTCAATGTCAAAGATAATATGCGCATATTTTCTTAGGGCCCCTTTGACTATTATTGCTATCGTGCATTGTTTCTCCAAATTCTAAAAGAGTCCGCGCGCTCCATGAACGTTTGTTCTTTTTCGGCCAATATTCGGATACATAACTTTAATCATTCTTGGAATACCTTTTTTATCTCTAAATTTTTGTGTTAATCCTTAATTTTTCGTCTTTATTAACCTCTAAATTTTTTGTTATTATATTATCGTCACCTGACTAAAACTAGTTACTATTTATTTTTTATACCAATCTTTGTCGCAATTGTCTATTATTCGACACCTTTAATTAATCTTAATAAACTATCTTTAGGTTACATTTTTTTTTTTTTTTTTGTAATAAATTTCTACGTTTATCCTAGGCACAGTCCTAGGATCAGTTAGTGCTCTTTTTTCTTTATGGAGCGTAACACTCCATAAAGAAAAAAGAGCACTAACTGATCCTAGGACTGTGCCTAGGATAAACGTAGAAATTTAACACAAATAAAAAATGAATTAAAACCTAAAGATAGTTTATTAAGATTAATTAAAGGTGTCGAATAATAGACAATTGCGACAAAGATTGGTATAAAAAATAAATAGTAACTAGTTTTAGTCAGGTGACGATAATATAATAACAAAAAATTTAGAGGTTAATAAAGACGAAAAATTAAGGATTAACACAAAAATTTAGAGATAAAAAAGGTATTCCAAGAATGATTAAAGTTATGTATCCGAATATTGGCCGAAAAAGAACAAACGTTCATGGAGCGCGCGGACTCTTTTAGAATTTGGAGAAACAATGCACGATAGCGATAATAATCAAAGGGGCCCTAAAAAAAATATGCGCATATTATCTTTGACATTGAAGTTCGGAGATGGGAATTTTAAACGCTCGTTCCCTTTAAATCAAAAATAAATTTAACATGTACGCATATATAAAAAATATAAAAAAAGGTTTCTTAAACTACGCTTATCTTGAAAAAAAAGGTCTCGTAGCCGAAGTCTCCGGAGTCACACGCGTGCGTTGTACACAACGCGTGAAAGTATATGTGTCTCGCTATACGCGTGTGATTGCACAATAATCGTCCGCAGTTCGCGTTTAGTGGACAACTTCTTCAGGTGGTAGGTGGACTAGAATAAAAGGATCTAATGAGTAACGAACGACAAGACAATCAGAACGGGGCCTAGCGGGGAAAGATCTCAATAAATATCAACTTACCCGGTTCAAGCCGGTATTATTTGGTGCAAAAAAGGTTCCTTCCTTTCGCTCAGCAGATAGAGTGACCGTGCACCCAACTATGCGAACTAGGTCACTGTTAAAACTGCAATTGTACTTGAAATTGCAAATGTACGAAGTCGAGAACAAAAAATATATCCCTTCGGTTATGAGACTGAAGCACCAATGTCAAAAAGAAACATCTTACAACCATGCCGAACAATCTGACAACACATTCAAAATTTTAAAATAATAATCGAAACCATTAACAACGCAGGCTAGCAACTCAAACACACAAAGGAGTTCGACACCTAAAAAATAAACAAAATAAACGCGCGAATTTGAAGCGATTTTGTAGCGGTAACGCTACAGTATGTAATAACGTATGCCTATTGAAGGGAAGGCTACCACCGGTTCAGAAATATTCCACGGAGAAGAGCCGGCAAGATACTAAGTAGCGGCTCTTACTTAAATTAACTGACGGATATATTTATTACCTAAATCTACAATTGAACTGATAAATATAAGTGCAAAGGGGCATTCTCATTTCGACAGGCATTTAAGAAAGTACTCTGTTGTAGTGGGACCTATTTGTCTAACCTTACACGTGACCAATTTGGGTCAAATTAGTCTCGCCAATAAATAAATAAAAATAAATATCAAGGGACATTCCCACACAAATTGACCTAGCCCCAAACTAAGTTATAAGTAAGCTTGTACTAGGCAAAGATCAACATCCTTAAATAGATAAATATAATACTTATATACATAAAAAACATCCAAGTCTCAGGAAAAAATACTCGCGCTCATCACACAAGTATCTTACTTGAATTTTACGGGATTTGAACCCGGGACTGTTAGCTTTCTACGCAGGGTCACTACTGTCGAGGTTAACGTGTCGGCGTCATAGCTCACTGACAATGCATTTTAAAAAACAGCACCCCTAACTGCAGTTTCGTTTCGATTATATATCCAGCCGAGAATTGTGTGAATCTGTCCAAGTGTGATTTCTAGTTTCCTACACAATTATTATAATTGTCAATACATTGCATATAATATTAGAAGGCGTGCTGAGGTGTCTGTGATTGACGTGTGACAGTATGAGTGTTGCATAATTGCACTTTTACTTAAATTCTTGAGTAAAATAACTATGTCATACTCGCAGAAAAAAGTTAAAGATTTATACATTACACCGAGGTTAGATTTAAATGTGTCATAATCTGTAATTTATAGTATTAGTTTTACTTACACAGGGAAATTTTTGAATTAAATAAAAAATATTATCCTTTAAACTGTTTGCTTTAAACTTGTTCAAGTATTGTTTGTGTTGCTCGAAGCTCGCGAGGCACCCCTTAGTATTATAATTTACTTACTACTCTTTTAAGTTTGTCTTTAGTTCATTTTACGGTGAGCGTAAAGGACACAGCTATAGCAGTTATATAGCTCTAAGCTCTGTCCTTTTCTCTCAACGTAAACTGAACTGCGTAAATACGTCATGTCATAATAACCCCCCAGGCCAGGCAAACATCGCAAACGCGCATGTAACTACGATTGTTTTATATGTTGTTAGTTTCCTTGAGAGTAGTTAACACCCAAGTTAGTATGCAACCATGCGCGTCAGCGATGTTTGATGTCGTTATTGACCAGATTGTAAAGTATTATTTCACAGTAGACCTCAACGTAGTGTAGGCAGAGTAAATACACCTGATCAGTGACATGAAGCACCCAAAGCTAAGCGTGGCGACCCCTCCAGCGGACAGGGTCAGCGTTTTCTGAGAAACCTGCAGCATCAACTTCACCATTTTCATATTAGACGTGTTAAAATTCTCCCATTTGCAGTCGTACACGGCTCTCTCAAAGGTCTCACTAGCGTCCATCAGCTTCTGTCCAGTGTAACAATCCATTCCCACTTGCATCATAGCGAAAGGAATAAGAACTAACGTATGCTCCAGACCAACCAGTAAATCGGCTATAAGCGATACTGATAAAAGCACGAATTCAACAGCGATAGCTTCTCTAAATATATTCTCAGTTCGCTTTATTAAATTTATGATGGTGGAGTGGCTTCTGGCGATGAGCTGCAGCTTGTGATTCACGTATTTGTTAAGTTCAGTCGCAGCTTCTTTGTTTATTTTGCTCTCGTCATAGTTCAAGTCGAAGTTCTCTTTATAGTACTGTTGTGCCTCAGCCCAGACGTTCTGTAAGTCATGACCAAGCGCCAGCATGCGGCCCTCGGTGTACCCAGCGGTGGTGATCAGCAGACAGGTGATGGTGGAGGCGGTTATGGCAACGAACGTCACGGAGGTTATGGTGACCGCTAAGGTGATTTCGTAGTTGGGGGTTTCAAGCGTGGGCTCGAAACCTGTAAAAAATACATGGTGACACTTCGCTAGAAACAAATTGCATTGATTTTTATCACAACACACGTCGTCAGATTCGATTGTAATCGTAGTTTATGACAGGTTTTCATTTAAGTTAACAAGAGCTACTTATCATTGCGTTGGCAATATGCTAAGTGCTCTATACCCCTATAGGTATTGGACTCATTGTTTTTTATAGTTTCGGGAGTCGCTTGGAAGCCAGCGCAGAGTGCGCACCATTTGTATTCTCATAGATCACATAATGAAGCATTGAATAAAAAATATATTTTCAAAGTAGCAGTATCAGTTTTATTACAGATAAAACCCCACGTTTCTTATATTTATTATAGTATTATGAAATTGAGGAATAGATTTCTGTGTGCAAGTGAATTCAAAAAAAGATACAACTGAAATGGCGACTGTGACTTGTAATATTACCTTTTACCAATAAAAAATATAATTATGATAATGATTGTGAAGTACCCCTTGATGGTCCAGCTAGTAAAGAAACTATGAACTTTATAGAAACTGCGTTAATTTTACTAATAGGAATAGACCAAAAAAAATAGCTCACGGTTTTTACATTCTAATTCGAAAGAATGGGTAACTTTAAGAGACCAATTTCATTAATTTTGTATTTGACCCCATAGTTTTTTTTATATATCTTTATTAATTTAACATTAATTAAAACATAATATTTCAAGTGGTTTTCGTCTAACCCGTAAGATACACCCTAGGAGGGCTTCAAGCCGAAAACGAAAGTCAAATAAAGGTTAAATATACTTTTGTCGAAATATCCCAATTGGGATGCTGTGGTACTGGTATATCTATGTGGATGAGGTAAGACCAGGTTCTTACCGAACAGCACCTGATCTTCGTACATCGAATGCCGTCCCGGAGTTAGAATCGGCTTGAAGTTGTACACCATCCCGTTCCCGATCATGACCAGCTCGAACAGCAGAGCGCGTATCTTCACGTTCCGGAGGGTGGCGGTGAGGACGGGGTGCGGCGGGGTGCTGGCGTCGTAAGCGAGGTAGTCCGCCACCATCGACTGGATCTTGCGTCTACGATCAGGGCATGTTTATGAGAAAAAGGACACATGCGAGCAAGCCAGTCACCTGATGGTAAGTGATCATCGCGACCCATAAACACCCGCAACACCAGAGAAATTGCAGGTCTTATTGGTTCGGAAATACAGACACCAAGAGCTGACGACGCGATGGCCTAGTAGGTAGTGACCCTGCCTACGAAGCTAGCGGTCCTGGGTTCAAATCCCGGTAAGGGATATTTGTGTGTTGAGCGCGAATATTTGTTCCTGAGTCATGGATGTTTACTATTTATTTAAGTATATATTTCTCTATATAAGTATTTATATAGTTGTCTAGTACCCATAGTTCAAGCCCTAGAGCTTAGTTTGGGACTATTGGTGTGACATTGTCCCCTGATATTTATTTATTTATTTATTCCACTTGGATAAGAAGGCCCTCGATAAACGCACGGTACGGTACTGAAACGGTCCAACTATCACGAGTGTCGCTTAAACGATTCCTTTTCTCGGCCACAAACTTTTTACTCAAGAGCTTATGTTTATTATTATACTGATGAGTTTATTATTGAAGTGTTTAAAAAAACCATCTAGCAAGTAGTTTTTTGAAGGCCTTCTGATAGTTGGACTGATGATTATGAGATAGTTGGCGTTGGACTACCACATATTTGTCAAGATGTTGTGAATTCAAATCTTACAAGCCAGCAGTAAGCAGTTTACGAGTACATTACCAGGCTGTACTGAAATTTACTTATTATCATAGGCTACATTTTAAATTAAAAACCTTAATTTGTAAAAGTACTTACCTACTTTTTATTTTAAGCGCGGAGTTGAAATATTTACTGATTTCAATTTGGTTGGTGTTAAAGTTATCAAGCTATCAAGACTAAAATAAATTCTAACTCC
Organism: Acleris emargana; assembly: GCA_927399475.2. Lineage (NCBI taxonomy): Eukaryota > Metazoa > Arthropoda > Insecta > Lepidoptera > Tortricidae > Acleris > Acleris emargana. The sequence goes on from OV656851.1 coordinate 796,251, forward strand.
TCAGTCCTGATGCTGCAAGGGACAGGTGTTCAAAGGTGATTAAAACTCTTGATAGCACTTACTGGTAAAAGTACATGAAGAACACCTTGGTGATACCAATCATGCTGGTGGTGGCGTAAGACAGCACCAGGACGGCCCCGAGCACGTCGCCAGTCTCCTGGCTGCGCACCAACACGAACCAGACCATGGACAGGATGGAGTTGTGGAAGTAGCATGCGACGCTGACGACGGTGTAGATGTAGGCGAAGATGGGAATCGCTAGAAAATAAAGCTGGACTAAACGATAAAACTACTGTTTGGTAGTTGGTAAAAGTTTGACAGAAACTAGGTGGCCCATTCCCAAGTGTCCATGCAGATTTCGTAGGTATCTTCCTTAGTAAAACAGGAGCATAAACGCTCTGCGGGTTGGGCTCTAAAACTCTAAGCAATTTAAATAAGGTATCCGAAACGCTAGAAGATTCGTTTCATTTTATTGCATCCCTCATTTTGTCTAGATATCATAATTTGACCCACGCGGTTATAAACATAACGTGGAGTACCTAGACAGATAAGTACTTGAAACTTTGACGCGTACTGACGTCACCTTCATCGGTGGTTTGCAGTTTAGATCGCTCTGAGTTATTTCTCGTAACTTGACAAGTGGCACGGCACGACTTAGGATCGAACTCCTGGATAGGTACGTTGATGATAATGTAGTGCATTGCTTCGTTTTTTATGGCTTGAGGAAGGCAAACGAGCACACAGGCGGCCTGGTGGTAAGTGCTCTCGTAGGCTCATTAATATTTGCAATGTTAAGTCACTGGCTAATGGCCGTTGACGTGGTAAGGTTTAAACGTGGCGACCGCGGACTGGAAGTGCCAACACTCCTTCCACAAGGTGGACCAACGATCTGGTGAAGATCGCAGGAAACTGACGGATGCGAGTAAAATTCTTGGGGTAAGAGTAGGTTTGTCTGGCAGTGGGCCTCCTTCGGCTGATATAATGATGATGATGGATGATGGTGATCAGTTTTACACTTAGTCCGCTGGTCGATCCTCAGGGCGGCAATGCGCAGCATGATGGCCACACTCCAGATCATGGTGGGGAGATCGCAGGGTCCCAGGGTCAGCATGCCCAGCGTTTCCAACATCCTATATTTGGACAGACATCGGGTCACATGTGGAACTTTAAGCAATTATTTACTAACGTTTGCTAGCGATTTCGTTTGCGTGTTTATCATTTTTCCGCAATGAAGTAAGTAAGTACCGAATTTGTTAATTCAACACATGCATGCATTTATTTTGTTGCTATTTTTTTCAATTTCGTTAGTCATTTAAGCGTGAATCAGCGGATTTAAAGTTTGATGGAAACTTATCAAAGTAGCTATCAATTTTTTTATTGATTCGCAACTGCCCAACTCACTCACAAGTCACGCGGTACCTATTCAAGAATATACCAATGTAGATTATAATTATAAAACACCTTTTGTATTTGTATTAATTAGCGCCTGTGATCGAATCCTGCTAATTGCTATCAGTACGGAAAGACTGAATTAAAGGCCGGCAGCGGTCTGAGGCGTCACACCGTGATTGAGCCTTTATATCGGTTCCTTGTCGCATGTCCAAGTCAATAACCTGTCGCGGAAAAGTTGAAGAAAGGAAATAACTATTAAGTATTACGTGATCATCAGATTTTTTCGTGCTCAAGACGCGCGTTTTCAGCCGTAAAACTAAAAAAATGATATAGTGGTAAAACACTTTTAAGGTTGGTGCAGACATTGTTTTTTTTAATTTGTGTTAGTACAAACAGCCACACACTTAACTGCCCATTAAAGACAGAAGTGAGAATATGTAGAAAGAGATAAACATAGATTTTACATAAGAATCTCATGTGCACTACAGAGACAGTTTCTCTCTGTTTATCTTCATTGGTCAGTCAGCTGTGTGGGCAATTGTACTTTTTTTTTTTACTTTAATTAAATGTCAGGCCTCTGCAAAATCAAAGCTCACTTTTCAATGTTTCACTTTGAGCTGAGGCGGTGCCAATCCGGTGCCGAGCGGTTAAGTCTGCGACCACCTTTAAAGTCTTAAGACCAAAAAAAACGTTGATGATTAGACCTTTCGAACGGTCCATCCGGATCGCTACCACCATCTTATCCTTGAAAGCTACCGCCAAGCGGCTCGCATTATGGTGTTCCAGTGTGGGAATGAGACAATAAGTAAATTTACTAGCATAGAGGCATCCGACCTTAGCCTTCAGAGTTGGCAACGCAATGTACTCTTGAAAATACAAATGTCTATGGGTCACAAATTGCCCTCGCCATCAAGTGGCCTGTGTTGTAGTTCAACTTCGCAATGCAAATCAAAAAAAAAAAACAGTTAAAAAAAAACAAACATGGTATTTCTGTCTGTATTACCTGCGCACCTGAAAATTCCTTGCGTTCATAAACGACTCCTGCGGTGACTGTTATAATTGCCACTGCTTTGATTTATGCAACAAATGCAGTGAGGCACATCACCAAATTCGAACACTGCTGCTTGGCGGAAGGTTCAAGGATAAAGGCTAAGATGGACGGACATTGCACAAGGTAAACCACCACAAAAACTTTTTCTAAACATGCTCGGAAATTACGGTTTCCGATTGAAACAGAATGACGGGAAGTGGCTCATTTTACTCCCAGGAGTTTAAAAAACCATATGAAAACAATTTCCGTCCATGTCCATATTGTTTTTAAAAGTTAGTCATAGGACTAACTTACAATTTTTTTTTTAAATAACCGTGATTTAAAGTTTTTATGTAGTTTTATTCGTTTTTATTTGTTACTTTAATAATTGTTATTTTTGTTAGTTAATTTTCTGACCAACTTTGTGTGTTGATTTTAAGTTTTGGTTGAATATGATTTTCTGCCTGCTCTCTTTGTAATCATTTTTTTTTAAGTAACCGTGTAACTAATTGGTAGTTATAATACCTCTTTAGAAAGCTAGAAAAACGTCAATATTTTCTACATAATCTGCCTGTCATAAGTTTTTTTTGTTTTTGAACTATTTCTGTGGAACTAGTTGTGAAAAAATACGTAAATTAATAACGTTTCTGTCTCTTATTCTTAAACGTGTGCAGGTAATTCTAGGTTTAATGCTGATAATAAATGACAGTTATGTCGTGTAAGTAAAACAAAAGAAAAAGTGATTACTTCTTTTTAAATGAACTTTTAAAGATGCTTATCTGACTTTTCAAAAAAACTTAAAAGAGAATTATCTCGAAAATGGTTCACTTTTTCATAATGCATTATATGGTCAAAATGACTGCAAATGACCTCCCCTATAACCCCTTAACGGGAATGTATGCAATAACCAATAACCTTGTATATGCCACCGCGGAAATGAGATTTTTCTGACTCTTATTTTAGCAGGCGTACTGACCACCTCGTCAGGAAATCATTTACTTTCCGCGCCTAGGCAATAATGTACTATTGTTGGCACCTATGTAAAAATACCCGTAGACCAACAAAGTACAATAAATCATTTTGATCAGAACTGTGGATAGCAGTCAAGCGTAGCTTAAATTCCTGCACCATCTACTTAAGCTTTTAAACAAGATTTGACACAACGATACAAAAAACAAACCATACTTGTGCAAACTCGGGGTACGATTTAGAGATTTGATATCGATATATACATGTGCTCATTGAAAATTGTCAATTATTATAAAAAGGTTCGATAACATATCTGAAATCGAGCATCTTAATATACCTAATAAAAGTATGCGAATTGTATTTCAATCAAAACGACAATTTACAGTCATTCATTATAAGTAATTAGTTCATTAACGCGATTTAAGATTGTTACGAATTTCAAAATTATCATGCCAGCCAAGAAAAACCCACGCCTACATGAATATTGTATTAACTCATGGATTAGTGAATAGTGAATAAAACTACGCATAGTTGTATCTCAGATACAACTACGCGTAGTTTTCACCCGAAAAAATTGTGGTGCGTCACGTCAAATCTGATACTGAATGAATTTGATGTTGAATAACATTTCGATGTTGATAGTAACATCGATATATTTTTTTTCGATAAAATATTTTGCTACATCACTTTGGTATAGGTGCCCCAAGTTAGCTACTAACATACAAGTTTAGTTTTATAAAGGCCTATAATATGGCGCACGTAACATGCACCTACGACCTAAACAATTATAACACATTTATTATGGAACACGTAACGGCGACCGGCAATCTTCGTTTTATTTGTGACGCCTTTGAGTCAAACAATACAATTATGCCATTACGTATTGATGCCCTGTTTCAACCAATAATAATGATCAAATGGCGTATATTATGAGAAACGAATGCTAGAGAAAGGAAACAATCTACCGGGGCACCGGGCAGGCAAGCGGGGCAGGGCTCAAGCTACCGGTGGTTAGGGCTGCAGAGAGATGTTTATTTATTTTGATATTTATTTAATTTTCTGGTTTTTCACAACAAGTATTCAAACATAAAAGTTAAATAACAATACTAATACAAAAAAAAAAACTTAAAAACCTAACCTACGAGTGCCGCTGGCAACGGGGCAGGGCTCAAGCTACCGGTGGTTAGGGCTGCAGAGAGAAGAACCTCCTCACAATGCGTGCCGTGTCGAGGAGTACTGCCTTCTGTATCTGGCCATCCAGCTATCTAGCGAGAGTCTCTTGAGGTGTTGGTCGATACTCTTCTCTATAAGATTGTTGGCCGAAACGACTATCGGGACAATGATCAACATCGAGTCAACATCCCACATGGTAGTCGCCTCGTGAGCCAAGTCAAGGTCTTCAGGAGGTTCTCATCATGTGGTGAAATTATTATTATAATTATTTGAATTATTACGCGACAAATTGATGATTTATACAACAAAAAAATAATTTCACGCCGTTTAGGGAGGCGTGCCTCGGTGGGGCAATCCTGAGCTAGTGGGTCACCTGACGCACTACATTACTCTGTAAAACCATACTGCTTATTGCCACGTTATGGTATATTATATTTTGACATGGTATAGTATTGTCAACTTTACCATAGTCCTTATTTAATTAAACGGCCGAGTCAAACGTCATGGAAATAGGCGGTATTATCGCTAAAAAGCAATCCATTTCCGGTCAACCAAAAATATGTAATTTGCATGATACGATGAAACAATAAGTATAATTCAGTACAAACTATTTGCCCAAAAACTCTTTGTATATTAGTAAAAAAAACGAATTGCACCAAATCCCAGCCGGATGCCACTAATCTTTTCGATATAGATCGTAGTGATGTACCAATTACCAAGGTGCGATTACCGCTTCGCATTTGTCTAGTTACAATGATGTTATTATAGCCAGGAAATAATGAGTTCGGTGCTAAAATTAGGCAATGAATCCTGTACACATTATGAATAACAATAATAGGCACCACAGTTGAATAGTAAACATGGTTTTTACAATATTGCTACGTTTCGTGGTCATTTCTTTGCTTTGTGCAGAGATAATAAATGGTCAAGTGAGTAAGATTTTGTCATTTTTAGGTATACAATTATATTTTTGACCTGATGACGACGGCTCGTTGTAGAGACTGAGTTTGGGCTGGTGCGTGATTACTTTAAAAGGTTCCTTAGTAAGTATAATAGGCATAGTTTTACCTCAAACGAGATCATATGGACGTGTTTAGATTTGGTTAGATTTGGGACACTGTTTAGGAAGTATTGAACCCGACAAGTGTAATCTTCATTATTGGGATGATCTCAAAAACGACTGAACGGATTTTCATGCAGTTTTCACCATGTAGGTAGTCTGTCATGGGTGCTAAACAAAACTCACATAAACTGAATCTTCTCGTCGAGGGGGTTGGGGGGGGAGTGGTATGCTCTGTCAGATGCAGATATTTTTGAGTACCTTGCACGCTCCTCTATCTGATGGCAACTTTACCTGATTTCGAATAAAATTGATATTTTGTAGAAGTTGTACTTCATCACCGAGCACCCAGCCGTCACGCACGTCAACCGCACCCACTTCAAGTTCTTGAACATCAGCGCCTCGCGCCTCGGCCGACGGAACCCCTTGTACTACGTGGACTTACACTTCGAAAATAGATTTATTTTCGATAATAATTATACAGTGAGTATTTGGCTTAAAATCATTTCCTCTAAATTCACATTTACAATTGAATATGATCTAAAATCACATGCTATAATCATATTTTATTTGCTCTTAATATGAATTCATAATAACAACTATATTATTTATCTCTAACATACAAGGCATACATCTTAGCCTATTTGTGCAAAATGTGGTTACAGAATTATCAACCACCGTTTTTAAAGTTGTAGGTAATTCTGTAGCTCTTCCTACCCCACTCTGGGATTACAGTCGTGAAGGTATGTAAGTATGTATGTACAAACAATAAAAACTTAATAGGCAAACGCCCAAAAAATATTTTTAAACAAAGTCGACGGAGTTATGCAGATTATGCGCAGAGCAAAAGATGAAATTATAGCGTTTGATTTCAGATCAAATACAGACTTACACTTAAGTTTTGTTTTTAAATACCCCCAAGTGGTTTTTTAGGGTACGATGGATTAAATTTAAACAGCGCCTCTATTTTTTATTCAACTTTGTCTTAGACAACGCCTTTCGTTACGCCGACGTTACGTATCTCATTTCAGCCGAAAGACGTCCACTGCTGGACATAGGCCTCCCCCAAGGCTCTCCACCCAGACCGGTCCTGTGCTTTTCGCAACCACCGCCTTCCCGCGATCCTTACAAGGTCGTCACTCCATCTCGTCGGAAGCCTACCTAAAGCTCGTCTCCCGGTCCGCGGACGCCACTCAAGAACCTTCCGACCCCATCGGCCACGTATCTCTCTGAAATAAATAAATAAATCTAAATTTGTCTTTATTTTTTCCCAACACTCAAATCTCCCTACATTTCAGATAGACTTCTACTTCTACCAGTTCCTGAGCAACGAGTACAAGCGCAGTTAGGTGGAGATGCACTTCAAGTTCTGCAACCTGATCAACAAGGATCCATTCTTCGGAGCGGCCATGCGGCAGGGCAAACTGCGGCGGCCATGTCCCTATCCACCGGTACTAATTACTCCCTATTTACTAATGGGTGGTCCGTGTTGGTGCCGGCCGAGAATAGCACCACCCCATCTCTTCCCGTGGGTGTCGTAAGAGGCGACTAAGGGATAAACCGGAGGATGGGCAGCAGCGTCCTCCGCGGACTACATGGTATAACCGCGGTCGCCAACCCGCCTGCCAAGCGTGCCGACTACGGCATTTTTCCCCCCAAAGGATCTAGTTGGGAGAGGCCTATGTCCAGCAGTGGACGTCTTTCGGCTGACATGGCTAATGGGTGTAGAGTAGAGTCTAACCTGTAAGCGGTGACACAAAAAATGGGGCTAATTTAAAATGGGTGATAGACGGTCCAGCAAATTCACGTACATGCGGCTCGGCGAGCTTACTCGCCCGTGTGTCGTCCGAAGTACGCGTACTTAAAAACCGCCGAGTAAATCGTCGTCGGTGATCCAACCTGTTTGAATTTTGCTCGTAACCTTTTGCCTACGTCAGTCTTTTGTTCCTTATTGTCTTTATTTCTGATAAAACACTATAGCAGTACCTATTTGTGTCGCAGGACGACTACCACCTGTACAACATGACGATCCCCAGCGAGGTCATCCCGCGCGCGTTCCCCTTCGTCAAAGGACGCATCTACGCCAACATGACCTACCGAGACATCTTTGTAGGCTCCGGTTACATCGACATGGAGCTGAAGGAAACCAGAAGGCAGAAGTCGAAGAACGAAAAAAGACCTAAATAGATTCACTTTACAACTTTTATAAACGCAATATAATTTATCTTAGTATTAATAAATGTCAACACACACAGACGCATTTTTAGGGCTCCGTAGTCAACCTGATCCATGGCTAATGATCAATAGGTTGATGATGGAATATGTTTTTTTACAAAGAATTTTTGTGAAAATTGCTTGTACTAAATTGTTACTACTAATTTGAAATTTTGTTGTTGGTTGTCCGGGAGTGGATCGCTTTTTAGGGTTCTGTAGTCAAACCCTTATAGTTTCGCCATGTCCGTCCGTCCGTCCGTCCGAGGCCTAAAAATGTTGCAGGTTTGTGAAAAAAAAAGCGATTAAGGTATCGGATTATGAAATATTAAGCTTTAAAGCGCAAATTTTTGTTAAGAGTCAAGTGTAGTAGTAGCTTTTTAATTATTTTTTTTAAATGCCGTGAGCAGTGCTGGGGCTACTCACAACATTCGAAAAAATTGAACTTCACTTTGTTCTGTCACTTTCACTTCGATAGGAAAAAAGCGAGAGATAGAAACAACTTGATTCGAAGTTCGATTTTCAAATTCCACACATAGTAGGCCCAAAAAGAAACGCACGTTCGGATGCACACATAACCGTAAAATTGCAAATAAAACTATCTGTTAAAGTTTGAAATGTGTTTATTATAACTATTTTATACAGTAGGTACAATCATTTTTTTTATTTAATGTTTTGAAGACAAAATTAATGAAAAATAAGAAGTTTAAATCATGTATCTACATAATTTTGTTATCGTTTTAACAATCTTTAATTTCGTGACATAAACCGCGGGGGCAGTTTCAGAACGCATTTCAAAAATAGCGGGAAATTGATTATTGTAGCCAATAGCCATAGACAAGGCCTAGATAGGCTTTTTTAAAGCCACAGACTACATAAAGCTGTATAAAGTTGTGTTTGCACTACGGCATTATCAAGTTGAGTGACAGGTTTTATCTGTTTCATGTTTATTTTTTCCACTTTTTATTTTATTAGTATTTTGCAAAAATGCTTGTGATTGATGCATATGCGATCGTGTCGTTATTTAGTCGTGTATTCACCAAATGGTCACAAAGGAAGACCTGCGTTGGCCCTACCAGCTTCACGCTGTATTTTTCTCGCTGCTGAGGTGAAAAGTTGTATGTCTCACACGAGACCAAAGTTTTTTACGTCTCGTATCTTTGAATCCCTCGCTACGCTCAGGATTCTAACCTAGAATCCTTCGCTTACTCAGGATTCAAAATCATAACTCGCAGCAAAAACCAACTTTGCTCTCTTGTTGAACAAATAACTATTGTTGATGTTATAGATGTTTGAAAATCCTGACTATTCATACATATTAAAAGTGCCAGCCAACGAATAAAAGTGTTTATAATCTAATCAGATTATCGCTCTGAGCATTTCATTATACTTAAGTATAACACCAAAACTCTAGAACCATCATTTGTTGGCGTTGTTGATGTTCGAAAATACTGACTTTTCATACAAAATCAAGTGTTGGCCAACGATACAATGTGTTATTAATCCGATCAGATTATCGCTCTGAGCGTTTCATTATATAACATCAAAACTCTAGAACCATCACTTGTTGGCGTTGTTGATGTTCGAAAATACTGACTTTTCATACAAAATCAAGTGTTGGGCAACGATACATGTGTTATTAATCTGATCGGATTATCGCTTTGAGTGTTTCATTATATGACATCAAAACTCTAGAACCATCATTTGTTGGTGTTATAGATGTTCGAAAATACTGACATTTCATACAAAATCAAATGAGCCGGCCAACGAATAAAAGTGTTTTTAATCTAATCAGATTATCGCTGTGAGCATATCATTATATGACATCAAAACTCTAGAATCATCATTTGTTGATGTTATAGATGTTCGAAAATCCTGAATAAAAGCTGAATATTTCATAAACTGATACCATAATCGAAACAATATTATTGAAAAACCTATCCAATGACACCCCACACTATGGGGTAGACAAGCAAAAAAATACATCCCCACGTTACGTGTAGGGAAGAACGATAATATATATATATTTTTTAAATATTTTACTTTACCACTTTGTTGGCGTGACTAATATGTATAATTAATAATTATGCCAAATTACAGATTTCTAGTACTAAGAATCTGTGAGCTAGGCTGCGGACGGACGGACGGACGGACGGACATGGCGAAACTATAAGGGTTTGACTACAGAACCCTAAAAAGCGATCCACTCCCGGACAACCAACAACAAAATTTCCAATTAGTAGTAACAATTTAGTACAAGCAATTTTCACAAAAACTCTTTGTAAAAAAACATATTCCATCATCAACCTATTGATCATTAGCCATGGGTCATTACCAAGTTACTCTTATTTAATGTGCTATTACCGTTTCACATTTATTCAGCCAGGAAATAGGAGATAATGAGTTCAGTGCTAAAATTAGATATTGTATATTTAATACCACAGTTGGATAGTAAACATGGCTTTTACAAAATTGATGTTTTTCCTCGTCATTCCTTTGTTTCATGTAGTGAAAGTTAATAGTGAAGTAAGTAATATTTTTTATCATTTCTAGGTTAAAATTTTATTTTCGACCCGTCTTTGCAGACTGTTTTTGTAGTCACTGAGTTTGGTCCCAGTCCGGATCCTGGAAAAGTGTCACAGAGCAAAGTTTCGTGATTACTTTTAAGGGGAACCCAGGGGAGGAGGAAGGGGAGTCAATCAAAATCACATTTAGTTGCATTTTAGATTTGGGGCACCTTTTAGGAAGTATTGAACTCGAAAAGTGTAATCTTCAGGATCAAGTATCGTTTGCATATTTTCGGGATGATCTCAAGAACTACTGAACGGATTGTCATGCGGTTTTCACCATCAGTTAGATAGTCTTTCACGAAAGGTTTATCTATAATTAATGTTCGGGTGCTAAAGAAAGCTGACATAAAATGAAGCGAATAAATAAAGTTACACTTGTGTTCCACAGAAGCTTTTCATCTCGACTGAGCGGCCTATATTGACATACGTCAACCCGAAATACCTATCGTTCTGCAACTTCACCACAACGCGCTACGGCCGGCGGAACCCTATGTACTACGTCAACATTAACTTTGACACTCTTTTCACGATGGACAACAATTTGATAGTGAGTTTGTGCGTTATTATACTTACTCAGTCCATTGATCCAGCAACGTGTCTCAACATTTCCACAGCAACCAATGCACGCACACGCTAGAGACGACGCCCACGAGGGTCCATTGATCCAGCAACGTGTCTCAACATTTCCCTAGCAAGCAATGCACGCACACGCTAGAGACGTCGCCCACGAGGGTCCATTGATCCAGCAACGTGTCTCAACATTTCCCTAGCAAGCAATGCACGCACACGCTAGAGACGTCGCCCACGAGGGTCCATTGATCCAGCAACGTGTCTCAACATTTCCCCAGCAAGCAATGCACGCACACGCTAGAGACGTCGCCCACGAGGGTCCATTGATCCAGCAACGTGTCTCAACATTTCCCTAGCAAGCAATGCACGCACACGCTAGAGACGACGCCCACGAGGGTCCATTGATCCAGCAACGTGTCTCAACATTTCCCTAGCAAGCAATGCACGCACACGCTAGAGACGACGCCCACGAGGGTCCATTGATCCAGCAACGTGTCTCAACATTTCCCTAGCAAGCAATGCACGCACACGCTAGAGACGACGCCCACGAGGGTCCATTGATCCAGCAACGTGTCTCAACATTTCCCTAGCAAGCAATGCACGCACACGCTAGAGACGTCGCCCACGAGGGTCCATTGATCCAGCAACGTGTCTCAACATTTCCCTAGCAAGCAATGCACGCACACGCTAGAGACGACGCCCACGAGGGTCCATTGATCCAGCAACGTGTCGCAACATTTCCCTAGCAAGCAATGCACGCACACGCTAGAGACGACGCCCACGAGGGTCCATTGATCCAGCAACGTGTCGCAACATTTCCCTAGCAAGCAATGCACGCACACGCTAGAGACGTCGCCCACGAGGGTCCATTGATCCAGCAACGTGTCTCAACATTTCCCTAGCAAGCAATGCACGCACACGCTAGAGACGACGCCCACGAGGGTCCATTGATCCAGCAACGTGTCTCAACATTTCCCTAGCAAGCAATGCACGCACACGCTAGAGACGACGCCCACGAGGGTCCATTGATCCAGCAACGTGTCTCAACATTTCCCTAGCAAGCAATGCACGCACACGCTAGAGACGTCGCCCACGAGGGTCCATTGATCCAGCAACGTGTCTCAACATTTCCCTAGCAAGCAATGCACGCACACGCTAGAGACGACGCCCACGAGGGTCCATTGATCCAGCAACGTGTCGCAACATTTCCCTAGCAAGCAATGCACGCACACGCTAGAGACGACGCCCACGAGGGTCCATTGATCCAGCAACGTGTCTCAACATTTCCCTAGCAAGCAATGCACGCACACGCTAGAGACGTCGCCCACGAGGGTCCATTGATCCAGCAACATGTCTCAACATTTCCACAGCAACCAATGCACGCACACGCTAGAGACGTCGCCCACGAGGGTCCATTGATCCAGCAACGTGTCTCAACATTTCCACAGCAACCAATGCACGCACACGCTAGAGACGTCGCCCACGAGGGTCCATTGATCCAGCAACGTGTCTCAACATTTCCACAGCAAGCAATGCACGCACACGCTAGACACGTCGCCCACGAGGGTCCATTGATCCAGCAACGTGTCTCAACATTTCCACAGCAAGCAATGCACGCACACGCTAGACACGTCGCCCACGAGGGTCCATTGATCCAGCAACGTGTCACAACATTTCCCTAGCAAGCAATGCACGCACACGCTAGAGACGTCGCCCACGAGGGTCCATTGATCCAGCAACATGTCTCAACATTTCCACAGCAACCAATGCACGCACACGCTAGAGACGTCGCCCACGAGGGTCCATTGATCCAGCAACGTGTCTCAACATTTCCACAGCAACCAATGCACGCACACGCTAGAGACGTCGCCCACGAGGGTCCATTGATCCAGCAACGTGTCTCAACATTTCCACAGCAAGCAATGCACGCACACGCTAGACACGTCGCCCACGAGGGTCCATTGATCCAGCAACGTGTCACAACATTTCCCTAGCAAGCAATGCACGCACACGCTAGAGACGTCGCCCACGAGGGTCCATTGATCCAGCAACGTGTCTCAACATTTCCACAACAACTAATGCACGCAAACGCTAGAGACGTCGCCCACGAGGGTCCATTGATCCAGCAACGTGTCTCAACATTTCCACAGCAACCAATGCACGCAAACGCTAGAGACGTCGCCCACGAGGGTCCATTGATCCAGCAACGTGTCTCAACATTTCCACAGCAACCAATGCACGCAAACGCTAGAGACGTCGCCCACGAGGGTCCATTGATCCAGCAACGTGTCTCAACATTTCCACAGCAACCAATGCACGCACACGCTAGACACGTCGCCCACGAGGGTCCATTGATCCAGCAACGTGTCACAACATTTCCCTAGCAAGCAATGCACGCACACACTAGAGACGTCGCCCACGAGGGTCCATTGATCCAGCAACGTGTCTCAACATTTCCACAGCAACCAATGCACGCAAACGCTAGAGACGTCGCCCACGAGGGTCCATTGATCCAGCAACGTGTCACAACATTTCCCTAGCAAGCAATGCACGCACACGCTAGAGACGTCGCCCACGAGGGTCCATTGATCCAGCAACGTGTCTCAACATTTCCACAGCAACCAATGCACGCAAACGCTAGAGACGTCGCCCACGAGGGTCCATTGATACAGCAACGTGTCTCAACATTTCCCTAGCAAGCAATGCACGCGCACGCTAGACACGTCGCCCACGAGGGTCCCTTGATCCAGCAACGTGTCTCAACATTTCCATAACAACCAATGCACGCACACGCTATACCTACACACACGTCGCCCGCGAGGGCTCATTGGTTCCAAAACACAATGCCTACATCTATACTAGCTAAACTACCTACTCTATTCTGAAAACAATCTCTAAAGAGCGTAACTGGTCCCAAAACCTAAAAAAACAACGTATTTCATTTAAAACAGGAAGTAAGCACATACATATCGATGAGGTTATCCAGAGACAATTTGATGTCACCAGTTCTAAATATTTCAATCAATTTCTCATTTTATAAGATGAATTCATACTTACATACATACCTTCACGCCTGTAATCCCAGAGTGGGCTAGGCAGAGCTACAGAATTACAACTTAAAAAGTTGTTGATAATTCAGTAACCTCAATTTGCACAATTGAATTCGAAGGTTTATGATATTGATAATATTTAGGATTGATATAAGCTGCCTTCTGTTTTCTATCGACCAGAAATATATGAACTTGAAAAGGTTCTGTCACTAGCTTTTCGTCAATTTTCAAAAATCGCTTGTTGTTAAATCGTTATTTATCTCGATTATGCCCCAGAGCAGTTCTCAAAGTTTAAAAGAAGCCTGAACCATTAGAGACTAATTTTGAACCACCAGGTCACCTTCGTTTTCTACGAGTACTTCAACTCACAGTACCAGCGCAGCTTTCTGGAGCTCACGCTGAAGTGGTGCCACCTCATCTACAAGGACCAGTTCTTGGGGCCAGCCTTGAAGAAGAGTCTGCCGGACTCCTGTCCACATAAACCGGTATGTACAACCAGCACAGTGGAATTCTGAGCCACGACTCAGTATAGGACTTTGACACAGTGACGTTATCTATAATATAAAAATGAATCGCAAAATGTGTTGGTAAGCGCATAACTCAACAACGCCTGGACCAATTTGGCCAATTCTTTTTTTTAAATGTTCTTTGAAGTTCAAGGATGGTTTTTACGGCGAGAAAAATTGAAAAATCTACCGGCAAAGTCAGGAATTTGCAGCGGGGCGAAGCCGCTGGCGGGCCGCTAGTAATTATTATAAATCAAATTTATCTTCCTAGAGAAGATTGGATTGTGTTTTATTGCTATATTGATTTTTTTTACTTGTGGGAGGACCTTGTGCAGGGTCCGTCCAGGTTGGTACCACCATCTTATCCATTAACCTACCGCCAAGCAGCAGTGTTCGCATCGTTGTGTTCCGGTTTGGGGATAAGACAGCCGGTGAAATGACTAGCATAGAGGCATTCCATCTTAGTCCTCAGGGTTGGCAACGCATTTGCAGACTTGTGAATGCGAATGTCTATGGGTCACAGTTTCCACTTACCATCAGGTGGCCTGTGTGCTCGTTTGCCTTCACAAGCTATAAAAAAGAATTAAAAAAAAATTGTAATAGTTGTCAAACCAAATATCACTTTGACTCGGTCAGTTCTACGGTGGATCAGGGTTCCATTGGCTTATTCTCGCACCCCTTTGTTAACACTGCGGATAAATGGGAATAAAGAAAGTCTCAGTAGTCCGCAGTGTGATCAAAGGGGTGCGGACAATTGGGAATAAGCCGTTCCATTCTACCCATTGTACAGTCAGCTGCAGAGAAAAGGATACCCCCCCTCCTGGTAAGGATTGTTTTTTTCGAAAACCTGTGGTTAGATTTAAATGATTTTGAGTTTATGTGTAGACAATAGTAAAATCTTCAATTCACCGAAAAATCATATAAATTTAGCCACAGGTTTTTGAAAAAAATAGACCCTTACCAAGAGGGGGGCTATCCTTTTCTCTGCAGCTGACTGTACGTACATCTGTTTTCTATTCGTGATAAATCAATGTTAATTTACGTAAGTCTTTTCTATTCATGAAGAAAGTCTATTCTTACATTCAAAAACACGCCTTCATTCCCGGAGAGGAGAAGGCAGAGCTACAGAATTACCTACAAGTAACTCTAAAAACTTGTTGATAATTCTGTAACCACAGGTTGCAAGTCCATGGCCTAACACTAGTACTACAAGCCTTTATTCCCTTAATCGCCTCTTACGACATCCACGGGAAGACATGGATTGGCACCATTCTAACTCGGAAACCACACGGGTATCGTCTATTCTTCTAGCATCGTATTTTTGACGCTGAACTCTATCACTGCCTTTTCATAGTTCTTAAATGTTAAAACTGTTTTCAGATTTAGTCGATCTGATTATGTTAATTAAGGGACAAAATTATAGAAACACGCTGATGATCACAGATTTACACACTAAATAGGTACCTACTTAAATCACGAGCCCACAAGTTCCACCTTATCAGAATTCAGAACAAAAACACGCCTTCGGCTTTTAATTTTATTTGTAGCATTTTGATTACAGAGGTAGTCCATAGAGATACTCAAAAATAATTTACCATTAGCCGCTCTGGACCTACTTCAGGTGTAGTGCGAATTGTCCAAGCAGTTTTCGTAGACAAAGTGAAAGTTTCATCGTTGAAACCGCTCAAAAAAATATACAGTAAATTCACCAGCAATAATATATTATTATCCAACATTCAGCGCTAAAATATTTGACACATCTTTATTACAAGAGGTAAGCGTGTCAGGTATTTTTTCGCCCATTGTTGGATAATGTATTATTGCTGGTTACTGTACAGTCCACTATTTTATCATGCCGTTAAAAATTGAATAAAAATGTGACAATGCCGATGCTTATAGAACAAGGGGGTTATTATGACATAGCTATTCAGTTCAGTATACGCTGAGAGAAAAGGATACAGCTATGTAACTGCTATAGCTCTGTCCTTTTCTCTCATCTTAACCTGAACTGCAAAGTTATGTCATAATAACCCCCAGGACTCTTCTGTTATAAGCACTGCCCTTACCTAATAAGGATTAAATTGTCTCGGTTAAGATGTCTAAAATAGTAAGGTGTCAAATTCATTATAATTCATTATCATTCGATATTAATCATGTTTATTACTAATTATTGCTATGCCAAAGTGACGAAATCAATCACATCCTAAAATCTTTTTTAGGATTTCACTTTCTGCGTCACTTTAAATAACCCGTCAACGAAACCATTAACCAAATCCTTCAAGAAAATTGCATTCCTCAGGGCTCGTACCACTTCTTCAACATGACGGCCAGCATGGGCGGCATGCCGTTGCTGCTGCGCGCGTTCTCCAAGGGCCACTTGCAGGCCACCTTCACCGCGCGCGCCGACACGGTCGCCACCGCGCACATCGACGTCGAGCTCAAGCGGCGGAGCACCCCCTAGACGGTGGCGGGGGCTAACTGTACCTATTGGCTGATTTACATTGGTCCAGCAAAAGCAACTGAAACTGTGGCTCAAAACGTTATCTTATGAAGAAACGGAACAGCTTTTAGTATAGAGACGTCGTCTTGTGACATACATTCATACACACACACGCATATACACATACAGGGTGTTTGGTAGCGGGTTCGACAAACGAAAATGGGAAATACCTGGGTCCAATTGGAACACATTTGCCATAATAACCCCTATGCTAAAGTTGATAGTTTTTTTTTAATATTTTTTTTTCCGTTTTTTTGAAAATATCCCAAAATTTTACCTTTAAACCTTCTTAATTACATACCTAAGCAACTGAAACCGCCCATTTTTTTTTTAAATCATTCTCTGTTAATGGTTTTATTTTAAAACAAAACCAAAACCCATAAGTAGTGCTTTAAAAAAAAATATGGGCCCTTAAAGCTATGACAAAATGAGAAAAATAAAATGACATTAAAGTTTCGCCAAGTATAAAAAAAAAATCAAAAGTCATAGACGATTTCAAATTGATTAAAAAACTTCTCTGGTTAATACTCTTCACAACGATATGCCATTTAAAAGAAAAAACACAGAAAAAAAAAAAACGCAGTACATTGAAATTTCCTCACGAAGATTTATTAAAGAAATCACTTATACCACGGTTATGAATATTGGTGAATACGTTACAGTTAATAATCGCTGGTAAATTACTATTAATAAAAAACATTTTAAGAGTAATAATAAAATTGAAAACAAAACACATTTTTAAATTTTGATCACAAAATTTAAAAAAATCTTTGAGCTTCACGGGCGTTATTGCGAGCTCGACCATACGCTAAACAAAACACTTTTTTAAATTTTGTGATCACTTGATCAGGAATACATTCCGTACATTTTCGTCGCATTTGCCACATTGATTTGAAAAAAACATTAAGCTAAATAAGCTTTTTAATCTGTGTCTTAAATAGCTTGTAGTTCTTTAAAAGAAAAGTACACTTTTTTTTTTAAAGGCGGCAAATTGTAATTTTTTTTCAAACAGAAAACTTGTAGAAAAACACGTTGATTTGTATTGGTTTTTGAAACTTTCATTACAATGGGTGAACGTACACCATTTACCAATGAAGAGTACGCTGATATTATTTTAGCGTATGGTCGAGCTCGCAATAACGCCCGTGAAGCTCAAAGAATTTTTTAAATTTTGTGATCAAAATTTAAAAAAGTGTTTGGTTTTCAATTTTATTATTACTCTTAAAATGTTTTTTATTAATGGTAATTTACCAGCGATTATTAACTCTAACGTATTCACCAATATTCATAACCGTGGTATAAGTGATTTCTTTAATAAATCTTCGTGAGGAAATTTCAATGTACTGCGTATTTTTTTTTTCTGTGTTTTTTCTTTTAAATGGCATATCGTTGTGAAGAGTATTAACCAGAGAAGTTTTTTAATTAATTTGAAATCGTCTATGACTTTTGATTTTTTTTTTATACTTTGCGAAACTTTAATGTCATTTTATTTTTCTCATTTTGTCATAGCTTTAAGGGCCCATATTTTTTTTTTAAAGCACTACCTATGGGTTTTGGTTTTGTTTTAAAATAAAACCATTATCAGAGCATGATTAAAAAAAAAATTGGGCGGTTTCAGTTGCTTAGGTATGTAATTAAGAAGGTTTAAAGGTAAAATTTTGGGATATTTTCAAAAAAACGGAAAAAAAATATTTAAAAAAAAACTATCAACTTTAGCATAGGGGTTACTATGGCAAATGTGTTCCAATTGGACCCAGGTATTTCCCATTTTCGTTTGTCGAACCCGCTACCAAACACCCTGTATACATACACTCACACACACACACACACACAATAAAATGTTGGATGCCTCCTTTTTTTGTTCTTTTATTTTTATTTTTACTTGGTTTGGTACTCATCTGTAGGTAGCGCTGATACAATGAGCTTAGCTTTGTTTTTATGTGCACAAAGTAGATTATATTGCCGTTCATCCAAATCTAAACATGTTTTTTTTATTGCTTGGAAAGGCAAACGAGCACACAGGCCACCTGATGGTAAGTGGAAACTGTGACCCATAGACATTCGCATTCACAAGACTGCAAATGTGCTTATCCTCACTCACTGGACGCCCAAGATACAGGCTCAGCCTAGTTTGGGGTCCGCCGGATATTACTTTTAAGACCTACCTAATATATTACCTTTTTGTTAATAAATCATTACTTACTTACTTACATTTCGTCGTTACAATAGCTCTCGCCTGAACGTGAAAACCAACTAGTCAATCTTCTACTGGCTTGCTTTTGCTGCAGCAAATGTGAAGTCAGCCATATCAGGGAGTGTGAACGTCGAGTCCAAGAACAAATAAAAAATGGAGTCCCCACGGCGGAAGACCGCTAAGTACCTAGCTGAGGTATTTTATATTATTTCATTTACGTAGCGGCTCCCCGAGATGGCGACACTAGTATCCAAAATTATTACCTACCTATTATTAAATGATTACACACGTACACACACACACACACACACACACACACACACACACACGCACACACACACACACACACACACACACACACACACACGCACGCACGCACGCACACACACAGGGACAGGGGGTTATTAATTAAAAAATAAAAAATAAAAGAGCGTTATTAAAAGTTTATAACGCGTGACTCTTTGTCTAATTATGTATCTGAGTGTCTGTTTTTGGCATCGTAGCTCCCAAACAGATGAACGGATTTTGACGCAAGTTTTTTTTACTAAAGCTTCTTTAATCGGAAAGGTTATTAGCAAGATTTAATGAAAGTTGGTTGGGCGGTTCAGGAGATATCAGCTGTGAAAGTAGTTGTCGCCGTTATTTTGGGGGCTTTTAAAACCCTAAAAGCTCGATATCTCAAAAACGGCTGGACCGATTTTGATAAAAAATGTCTAAGAACCACCGCTAGAAAACCTGCTTGAATTTAAAAAAAAACCCTCCAAATTGGTTCATCCGTTTAAGTGCTACAGTGCCACAGACAGACACTTATGTGTGTTATCGTTGTGAATAAATGATTTTTTTTTCTTTCTTTCTTTCTAGTCTGAAGACTCTGAACCATAGCAATATGCACTGAGTACTTAAACAACTAAATTGAATCACTCTATATGTCTATGAAAAATAGCTAATCTTAAATGGCAGTGGGCGGGGGAACATCGCACGCAGGACTGATGGCCGATGGGATCAGAAGGTTCTTGAGTGGCGTCCGCGGGCCGGGAGACGAGCTGTAGGTGGCCTCCAACAAGATGGAGTGACCGCGGGAACGCCGTGGATCCGAGAAGAACAAGAGCTGTCTGAGTGGAGAGCCTTGGGGGAGGCCTATGTCCAGCAGTGGACCTCTTTCGGCTGACATGATGATATGTCTAATCTAATCATGATTCATGAATCATCGAACGAAACGTAGTATAACTCGAGTAGACGGTCTTGATCACAGCCATTAGAGTCTCGTAGCTGAGGGTGGTGACCCCTCCGGCCGTCAGTCGCATTGTCTTCTGAGCGCTCCTCAGCAGAACCAGCACCAGCTTCATGTTCCTCGCGTCCAACCTCTCCCAGTGACACCGGTACACCGCCACCTTGAACACCAGGCTGGCATCCAACAGCCTCTGCCCAGTCATGCAGTCCATCGCAACCAGCACCATCGCATAAGGGAGGAATATGCACGTGTTCTCTAAGCCACATAGCAGGCCTGTTATTAGAGTAATGGAAAGCACCAGGAATTTGAGAGCAAATGGGTTTCTGAAGACGACTTCCACTTGGTTTATGAGTCGTTTGTTGACAGCATGCGTTTCAATTATGACTTCTAAACGGCGTTTGATGTAACGATTGACCAAAGCTTCTTTGTAGACTGCTGTCGCTGAATCATTGGCATGGTTTTGTTTGTAGTCGGTTTGGGCATTTTCCCAGAGATTGGTTAACTCTTGGCTGAGGGCGATCATCTGGGCCCCTGTGTAGCCGACGATGACGATGAAGAAAGCGGCGATGCTGGTGGGACCCGTCAACACTAAAATTGAAGTCAAAGTACGCAACACACGTGAAATTTCGAAGTTGGGTGATTCGTGAATTGGCTCGAGACCTGAAAAGAAGAATTAAGTACACATCAATAAACACAACATGTCGAGAATTTGTAAATAAAACATTGTACATACAAGCCTCGGTAAATTGGACATGGTTTTCTCTTCGCGTTCTACATATAATAATGTCATGGGAGATTACATTTACCTTTCAACTTTACATGATTTGAAAATTCACACCCAGTTTTACAAATGCACGTCACTTTCTAAATCGCCAAGGAAGACAGTGATAGAACAAGGCTCAAAACAACATTAAATTGAATACAAGTTTCTGAAACAAGTAGTCAGTTTTGTGATATGTCGTTAGCAACTTGACTTTTGTCACAATTCGCAAATATTTTGGTTGTGCCATATGTGGAACAGTATGCAATGTAGGGTTAAGAAAGACCTACCTAATATTTGGAAATCATTGTCCAGCCGTTTGCCTGGGACCGCGTAAGGGATAAAAATGTAAAGCAACCCATTTATGGTGACCATCGTGAGGAACCCCACGGCTCTCCTCTTCACGCTCCTCAGGGTCGCGCTGATACTCCTCGCCATCCGACTGTTGGGGGCCACTCGGGCATCGCAGTGGAGGTACTCACTCACTATTTTTTGTAACTCTTTTCTAAAACACCAAACATTTTAAGTTTTAAAATATGATAGGGACTTTTTGGAGGATAACTAGATGATGCCGACGATGAAGAAGATGTTCTAAATTGGCCTGCTTTTGTTTAAAATATTGTTGGACGCCGACTTCAGTTGGACTGGCCTATTACCTACCATTCTAAAAGAAGTTATTTTTTGCTTTTATTAAAGGCCGTTTTTGTATGTTTTTTTAAACATTTATTTTATTTTATACTTCTTAGTGATCATAATTATGCTGTTATGCTGTTGTGTTGTGTTGTTAATTGTGTGTGTCCCACTTCTTAATAAGAAACCATAGAACATTTCGATCTCTCCGCAAGCAACGCCGTGGGAAACTTGTAGTCATATATTAAAACCTAAATATGCTTCATCATTGTCACTCAACTATCTTAATTGAAATGTTTTGTCGCCACCCTTGAAATATATACCGTTTAGGAGTTCCGGTGGCCATCTGTGGTCTTCATTATCAGTTCCACTTCACCAAATAGTGCTTTATAAGAGCAAATACGCGAGTTACAATGAAAAATACCAAAATCGCTATAGGTGTATTTATTTATTTTATTTCATGGGAAGGCAAACGAGCACACAGGCCACCTGATGGCAAGTGGAAACTGTGACCCATAGACATTCGCATTCACAAGACTGCAAATGCACTGCCAACCCTGAGGACTAAGATGGAATGCCTCTATGCTAGTCATTTCACCGGCTGTCTTATCCCCAAACCGGAACACAACAATGCAAACACTGCTGCTTGGCGGTAGGTTAATGGATAAGATGGTGGTACCAACCCGGGCGGACCCAGCACAAGGTCTTCCCACAAGTAAGGTGTGCCTATAAATTTTGAAAAGTTCCGTCGATTCCTCTTAGACCATCGTCAAATCTTCATTTTGACCAAACGGGAAGCACCAGCTTTCAAATTAAAAAAAGAATTATCAAAATCGGATAACCCAGTCAAAAGTTCTGAGGTAACGAGACACGAAAAAAAACAGATGAATTGAGAACTTCCTCCTTTTTTACCCTTAATTTGGCAATGTGCATCACAGTGAACATACTATAATGTTCACTTTTAATGTTTGGAATGTTTTTTTATTTTTTTGCTGATTCAAAATCAAAAAGGGTTTGAATTCCCGACTTTTTTTATTTTTGCCAAATTAAGGGTTAAAGTCGTTAAAAAAGAGGAGAAAAGATGTAACTCACGGCGTAACGTCGGAAATACGTAAAAAAATCAAAAGCACTAAGTTTTACCGAAAAGAATTGAGCCCTGCTTTGATTTTTTTCTGGGGGCTTTCTTGCTTACCTGTTCCAATACATGCAAACGAACTGCACCATCCCGATTCCTTCCCCCATGGCCCCCGCTAAGTTGTAGAGCTTCTCCAGCACGCTGCTCCCAGGCCTGAAGAAGACGAACCAGACCGGGGAGACCAGCACCTCGTACACGAAGCTCGCCATGCAAGCCAGCGTGAACAAGTAGAGGATAGCAGGGATCCCTGGCAAAACAGGCAGAGTATTTGGAATCGGTCAATCACATCGAAGAATACGTGCAAGTTCAGAAGGTGCTCACGCGACTCTCTGGTTTCCTTTGTATTGCATTGTTCGTATACATCCGCACACAAAAGAATTCAAGTACCTACCTATATTAGTCTCTTATTCCAGCACTTATTTAATCTTTTCTGCAGCCGCATGAAATTAATTAGATAATAGAACCTTAAACTGGATCCTTCATGGTTCTAAGGGTAAAAAACCGCTGACCGAGATCTTTACCCAAGATATTGCATTTTATATGTTTTCAACTACTTCTGTATGATGATAAGACTTTCTAAGACCAGCTCTTGAAGAAACGTAAATGGGACCTCTATTGAAAAATACTCTACTGCTATAAAAATAAATCATTCACACATACATTCATATATACACATTGTTCTAAGAATCATTACGGATATTCCGTGGTGGTACGAGTACGACCTTGTGCAGGGCCCGTCCGGATCGTCACCACCATCTTATCCTTTAATCCACCGCCAAGCAGAAGTGTTCTTATTGTTGTGATCCGGTGTAGGGATCAGACAACCGGTGAAATTACTACCATAGATTCTAGAGAATGCAATTGACTATCAACTCCCACCCAGAATATTTTATGAAACGGAGTCAAGTCATTAAAAGGCAGACAAGAGCACGTATTATGTCTCGTTCGTACAAACCTCCCCGTCGCTAGGATATATATAAGAGAAATATATTTTATATGAGCATTGTAGTTTTTAATCGTTAACCGGATGAATTGAGAATGTTGTCGGGAAAAATGTAAACGTAATATGACAAATGGCTAATAGAGAAATGTTTTTACAGTGTCAAGGAATATTTAGACGCTTAAATTTGTATTATTTTTGACTAGAATTTATATAATTGGAAAGTATTTTGGAAATATAATATTTACAATATTTGTACGCTTGCTAGCATGCTTAATACAAGTGTATTACTGCATTATGACAAATAAATTAATTTTGAATTTGAATTTTGAATTTTAATAAAATTTTGAATTTTTGAATTTTGAATTTGGATCAAAATTCAAAATTCAAAATATTTATTCAGTAAATTAGCCACATGCGGGCTCTTTTACACGTCGGAAATGTACAGTGAATCTACCAGCGCTTCGGACAAGACCATCATTGCGGAGAAGAAGCGCCGCAAGAAACTCCAGCAGAAGGTCATTTTTAGAATCATAAAAACATAATTATACTTAAAAGTAAGTTACATTAAGTAATAATAAGGTAATTAAACAATAAATTCTTAAAACAAGCAAAAATAAAATTATTACAAATGTAAGGTCAATAAACCTTAAAATAAAATAATGACTATGAGAACAACACGACGAGGTCTCTACGTCAAAAGCCATATAACTTGGATAATAAATTGAACCATCTCAGATACCACTTCCCATCAGGTGGCCTGTTCGCGTTTCACTTGCCATAAAAAAACCTCAACCAACGTTTCTGATGGCGGCTGTCAATGCTCAGGGTCAGCAGCCGCAGTATGCAGGCGACATTCCCCACCATGGCCGGCAGGTCGTAGTGCCTCAACCCAAACTTCTGGAGCTGTTCCAACATGGCCGATAGGTCACGCTGGCTTAACCCCTACTTCTGTATACGCTCCAACATTGCTTTTTACACTTCCTCTAACATTTATAAAGCTAGAATGATTGAAATATAATTATCAAGGTATTATTTATTATTTATTTATTTAGTATTAGGGCCGCGATTGAAATATTATAATTACTCCGCCATAGAATAACTAATAGTGGAGCAGAGGCGACTCTGGCGGCGACTGGCATGAAAGCGACCAGATGCATTACGTTAACGTACAATACAATATTATACAAAACACTTTATTGTACACCAAACAAAAACATAACAGAGATGGAGCACAAATAAAAATAATACAGGTAAACAACAGGCGGTCTTATCGCTGATGAGCTATCTCTTCCAGACAACCTTAGTAGGGACAAGGTGTCAAATTAATACATTTCATAATACAGTAGGTGGAGCAGACTTAACACGACCAATAACAAGATAGATGTTCGCGATTAAACGTGAATTCAAATAAACTAGAAAAAGTAACAAATAAACGCTCACTAAACAAACAAATAAATAAATAACTAAATACGTATATACAGATACAAACAAACATAAGATAGGTACATATGACTTGCAACGTAATCGGTTAACGAAAACTGAAAAAATAATATGGAATTGACATAAGTCCTCGATGTGACCAGCAACATACGTCAATCCTGTACATTTTCGGTAACGACAACTTTCGCAGGATGCACGAGTAGGTTCACAGAAATGTTAGTTTCCAAATCGTGATCTTTAAACCGTTAATAAATGTTGGTAAAGCTATCACAATGCAAACCATAATCTGAATTATTGCCATGAGCTTAGCAGTTCTGGGGGGTTATTATGACATGACTACACAGTTCATTTTACGGCGAGCGTAGTTTCTCTCAGCATAAACTGAACTTCATAGCAATAACCCCGCGCTGTATGTGTGTACGAGTGTAGATATGATGGGTAAAGCTGGTTTTACATTATACTTTTTTATGGTATAGGAGGCAAACGAGCAGACGGATCGCCTGATTAATAATAGGTATTAGATAGGTAGGTATAGGTAATCGACTAGGCTCTGTTTACACTCACACACAGACATTTCTGTGATAGTAATAAATTATAAACAACCTAAATTGGATCTCTTAGGCGGAAACTATATGGTCTCCTAATTTTAACGACGCCACGCCACAGTTATTGTATAAACTATATCACAGGCGTTAAAGCGACGAGGTACTAAAGTGTGCAGCTACTTACTCGTACACAGCCGACTGTACTCAATTCCTAGTTTCGAAGGAGATTCACTTATACATATATACATACAAGTACTATGATTCCGCCTAGCATACCTACGTACTGTTGTCGTATAGGTTCAGTAATTATTTACTAATACAATTATATTTTAAAAGGGCACTAATTATACTTAGTTGATATCGGCCACTTACCTTAGCCGGAAAAAATAGTTTTCCGATAAAATATTGAGTAGATCGGGTACTCCAATATTTTGTGTATGTGACTATTTATTTATTTATTATAACAAACACAAAGTTTATATATTATTAAATTGTTTCACAAAACTGTTTGCACAGTTTGACTGCGGAATCTTCGTTCCAGCTTGTTGATCACTATATAAAAGTAGGTACTTAATTAATAATTAGATATACACTATTATATAATTAAAGGTGAGCATCGCATTTACAATGACTTCAGGAGATGCCTATGTGACCTAGCTATGAATCTACGTTTGTTTGTTTCTAGAACAATATCGGCTGGTAATCTGTTCAGGAGATAAGGTAGACGTTTTTTAAGTGTCCTGTCTCCATAGTAATTGGACACTCTAGGAACTTCAAACTTGCCAGCAGATATTGCTCTCGTATTATGACAATGAGTGACTAGACGCGTGTGCTCTTGATTGCCATGACTATTGACTGCAAAGAGATAATTTTGTTTGACTCCTACTGGTAAGATTTTACACATATTGAATAATTTTTTAGGGTAATTTTTACAGCTGTTTTTGGTTTTATTAGTAGGTAACAAGAAGCTTCAAGAATCTTAATTGTAATGACTCTAGTTTATCTAAGTTTGTTTTAAATGTGAGACCATAGCAGTCAAGAGCATAACCGATTATAGAATATACCAAAGACATATACCTACAGGCATTTTAGGGTACTAGTAGCAACTCTAAAGCTTAAATGGTAAAATTTCCCTAACAGTATTCTTAATTTATAACAAATATATTATACTAATGACTATTGTATTAGCCCTTCTTGCTTGCGTATAGTAAAGTTCTTTCGTTCAAATTGTGTGCATTACAGCCCTTTGAATCGCCGACAACGCTTTGGGTGTGCGGCGGCGGCTTCTTTGTAGCAAAATTGTAGGAATAAACATCTTTTATCTTTATATTTATCTTTGGTGACCCTGAAGACCTGCTCTTGAACCACAAGAACGCAGCCGCCTGGGCGAAGACATTGGATCAGGTTTTATAATTATTAGAATCGCTTTTGGGTATTAAGCGATTCATCAACTGCCGTAAGATTTAATAAAAATGGCAGTGACCCTGCCTGTAAGGCTAGCGATCCCGGGTTTAAACCAAAGGTAAAGGTAAGGGGTTGTCCGATGACAACATGTACCTATGTACTTGTTCCTGAGTCTAGGATGTTTCCTATGTACTTAAGTATGACATGTATTTTACATATAAGTTTTTCGTTGTCTAGCACCCATAGTACAAGCCTAGAGCTTACCGGTGGTCGGGAAGCGAACACCTACGTACCCACCTATGAATGCCGCTGTGTCTATCTATGTATAGCTAAAGCCGATTAGATATTAGGGTAAGTTAAGTAGTGTAAAACTGAGCGCGTCTCGCCGATAAAAGTAACAGTTTGGCGAGTAATATTAGAATATGCTACTGTAGTCTTTATAACCTACAGCAAATAAATTAAAAAAAAAAAGTTGTCCCCTTTATTTATTTATTTATACCTACCTACTGTTACTTAATTTGTTACATGGCTTTCCCAAACGCATTTTTTCTTATAATTTTCTTTTCGCGTTTTTTCCCGAACGTATTACAAGTCGCCTTGCGGTTTATGTTCAAATTCGTGTTTTTCCCCTTGCGAGTTTTATCCAGTCGCTTCTTTTCCTAGCATCATATTTTCACTGTAGTGTTTTTCCCATTCCATAAATCAAAGTTGACAGTCGACGGAGCTCCTATTTCTGGATTATTAGGCGCTCCGGACCTGCTGCAAAACTAATCATAACCTGAACCTACCTACATTACGATGTAATTAATTACTTTTGAGAAAAGCTGAGACTTAGATAGAAATCGATCGGGAAAAAATGCGACTCAGAAAAAAGTCGCACGAGAACAAAATTGACCGAGGGAAAATGAAATTGGGTAAAATTAAGAATGGGAGAAAATGCGAAAAGAAATATTGCTTCACAGAAATAATGATTTGAGTCCCCATACCAACTAATCATGTCTAATGTAATCTGTTGTCTGAAAAATAAATAGTTATACTTAAATGAACTTTGGCATAGAGATTGAGACAAACATGTTTTATTTAAATCGGTGGTTTCCACTGGCTCTGCCACTTGTGTTGATGTACTTGGCATTTGGGTTTGACCAGAGCTTGATCTTATTTTTGTGTACATCCTTGGGTATCACATCCAACACTTCTATACTTATATTTTTGGTATTTGTGACGTACATGAAAAGGTCTTCAGTAGACCTTACTGGAACATTTCTGCTTTCAAAAAACTGCAAATGAAGAAAATAATTGTAATTGTCTAATTGGTTAATAAGTGGTTACTACCTAGTAAGTAATACGAGAAATACAATTTTAATTACAAATAAATTACACTGTCAAATTGACTATAGTGTTTTCTAAGAACTAAGCCTAACCTACCTACCTAAGAAAATAATTAGAAAACATTTACCTTTGTGATAAAGACACAGTCCCGCATCAGTTTTGCTAATGCCTGAGGGTGATCACGCCGCACGGAATGTGACCATCCTATGTAGTACAAATATCCTCGCCAAATCAGGACATTCTCAGTAGACAATTTGCCATGCACAATGTGAATTCTGTAGTACCACCAGTGGATAGCGTTTACAATAGTGTAGTACCTATCCGTACTTTCTTTGCGAGACATTCTTGTAATTGAGACAGCTGCCTCTTCATCTGAACCCAAATAACTCATAACAATCACATTTTTGTAACACCCAACCGGATAAGGAACACTCCATAAATATGATAGCCTTAATAATTTTAAATGATCATACTCTCTTTGAGTACGCTTGAATATTGCTTTGTTTTTAGCCTCGTTGTCACTCAGTTTGTACACCTTAATGGCGTTTTCGAATGACAAGTGTGTGAGATGATTCGTGATAATAGTGCGTCCCGTACGAATTATAATGGAATGCCTCCCTTTCCCGACCACATCATGGTACTCTCCTAATCGTCTAACATTAATAATCTTCTCAATGGCAAGAGAAGTAGATATATCAAATTTGTAATATGATGGTAATCGTCTTTCTACCTTTGCTTTAGAGGTAGTTTTTCTGTAAGAATTAAATCTTTGTTCTGTTAGCTCATTTGCAGTCAATGCTTTCAGTTTAAGGCTCGCCTTTTTAGAAATAATTTCAAACCAATCCCAATATTGCTGTTCATATAATTCTTCTTTCCCTAATAATAAGGTATGTGTTTCGGCAGCTAACTGATCTTCATTATAATCACTCTTCAATGTAATTAAATCACAATTGTCTATTGTTCCACATTGCACAACCTTTGAAATCAAGTCTTCTGTACAGCCGCCTTGATCTCTCTTTAATTCTTCCGAGATCATCTTTCCTTCCGACTTTTTAAAGCCCTCACTCCGCGATGATTTTGCTAATAACTCGTTTACAGAGGACTTATTTTCTGTTTTAGACATATTTATTCACAGGTATCCGTACCTATCACTTCCTAATGTGAACTAAATGTTGTGTAAACTTCACTAAGTTCGAAAACTCGAACTTTTTCCTGTTTTGTATCAAAAGGAAAATTTGTTGACTAAACTTTTTTGTTTGTAGTGTTGGCACAAATGTACATCTGTCAGTGACGTGTAAAAGTTTAGGAAGATCGTTAATACAATGTTAGATTATAAAGAATAAATACGAATTAGTGAATAACATTCAATATTTTAGAAAGTTTTACTGACCCACAAATTGACCTAGTCCCCAACTAAGCTCTAGGCATAGGCTCTATGCATACCTACCAGACAACGATACAAATACGAATATGTATAGAGAAATGAATACCTAAATACATAGAAAACACGCGACACAGAATATTCGCGCTCATCACATAAATATTTGCCTATACCAGTAATCGAACCCGGTACCGCTAGCTTCGTGGGGAGTGTCACTATCCAATACAAAATAAATTGATAAATTATAAAAATAGAAGTAATTATAGGTACTTATATTGCCTAACGCTAAATAGCACTTGTGTTTGACTATAAAATACAACACCACCTTGTGACTTGAAACTTCTTTACCACTTTTCAACTTTACCCTTGTACGGCCCAGCGCGGTTAGCACAAGTTGTATTTTCTCGCTTGTCGTTCAGTGCGTCTCTATCGTTACTGAATAGATAGAAAGGGAGATCCGAGTGACAAACAAGTCGCGGGCAACTTGTGCTAGCCGTGCAGTGTGCAATAGGATGTACAGTCAACAGCATAAATAAGTGATCATTTATGTACCTTTCAATTGTTTCACAATTTTGTATAACATTTCAAACACAACGTTAAAGTGACAAGGTACATAAATGATCATTTATTTATGCAGTTGACTGTACATTATCAAAGCAATTTACGTGCCCCTACTTACCTTATCATCAATATTTCTTTATGTAGCTTTCCAACTATGGCTTAAATGTTTAAGTACCTATAAAGTTAGGTATGCCAGATAGTACTTAAATAAAAAGTCAAAGTATAACACAAAAATACTTTATTATACTTAATTAGTAGGTAGTAAGGTACCACAACGGTACTACCACCCTTTTATTGAGTCATTTAAATCGATCTTTCCCACATGGTCTGCTTATAGCCTCACTTCTGTTAGGGTTAGCCTGGCGGTGGCCTTTCCAAAGATCCCTCTTACAGATCACATCCATTAGTTTGCTGTTTATTTGGTCTAATCCCGTGATATCCTTGAAAAGTGTGTCTGGAGACTTCACAGAGACATCTCTGTTTTGAAAAAACTGAAACAATTACACAAAAACAAAAATATATTTCTTCTATATTATTAACGAAAAAACATCCACCATTGTCAACGCATAAGTTGTAGCAAAACTTGAATAAAAAAATATATCAACATAATGCACATGAAGTTTAACATAATATATAATTATGGACATTATTCTTACTTTAGTAATAAAATGGCAATCCATCATTAGTTTTTTCAAAGCATTAGGGTGATCTGTTCTTACAGAGTGTGACCATCCAATGTAAAAGGGCCTGTTATCGTAATACAACACACTTTTAGAAGAAAGTTTCCCATGCACAAGATTCAGTTTTTTATACCATGAATCTATTTCCTTCAGAATCAAATGATATGTCTCTTCAGAAAGTTCAGGAGGAATTGAGGATATGGATGGAGCAGTTTCTTGATCCATCCCAATGAAACTCATTATAATAATATTCCCATCCCTGTGCACTGGATGCGGGAAGTTGTTTCCAAAATGTTTATTTCTTAATAATTCTAAATTACTATGCTCCTTCTGAACTCGCATAAAAATATTATTATTCTTTTCAACATCATTTTTCAATTTGTACACCTTAACTGCATTCCCAGATGGGAAATAGTCATGGTATTTCCCGTAGCAATGGACATGAATAACAACTGAGTCAGTTCCCTTACCGACCTGACTGTGATATTCACCCAATAACTTATGCTCAATAAACTTTTCGAACAATCCTGTAGTAGATTTATCAAATTTAAAATAAGAAGGAAGCCTTGGAGTAGCGTTTCTATTAGAAATAATATTGTAATCCTTTTGCTTTTTTCTAGGAAGGCTTTGTTTTTCTTTCAAGGTCTTCTCTCTCTTTGGTGCTAACCTAGTTTGTTTCCAATACTCTTCGTCTGAATCTTCATCATGTTCAATCTGAGACTCCGCAGTGACACAACTACATTCCTCATGTTTCTGACATTGCGCAACATTGGGAAAAACAGACGTAGTGCTACACGCTTGTTCTTCACTCCAATCGATTTTAGTCACAGCTTTTCCTTCCTGTAAAAGACTATCATCTATTTGCAGGTCCCTAAACGACTCCGACGATACAACATCTAACTTGTTTCCATTTTCTAAATCCATAATTTCTAAACCAGTCGAATTCTCCATAAAAAAAACACTCGTTACTACTCTTTACTACTACTTTTTCTTGTCTCAACCAACTTAAAACTCTATTTGAACAATCGGTATTTGTATCTTTAAGAAAACGCTAACGCCACTTAAACTATGAGTTTCTTTTTTCACTTCTTCGCTTACAAAAATGGCCTTAATCCAAAGCAAAACAAAACATCATCAATAGATACAAGTACATACCGTTATTTACATCTTATCCTGTTTGACATTAAGTAGTTGGCCAACATGTATGTCTGTCATGTCATGTCACGTATTAAACGCGTTTTTAGAGATGGCTACGTAAACAAATTGTTACCCTTTTTTATTATTCCAATCTCCGCGATGAACATCCTAGTAATATTATAATGTTTGTGTGTGTGTGTGTTAGTTTGTTACTCCTTCACGCTGACACGGCTGGACGGAATTGGATGAAATTTGGAATAGAGATAGCTAATACCCTGTTTTTTTTTACATTTACACATAGGTAGGTTACTTTTCATCCCGGAAAATGTAAAAGAATCCGAGGAAATAACGATAACGAACGAGGACGAACGGGCAGCAGCTAGACTTTATTAAGTTACTAATATTACATAGAAATAAAGACGTACGGTCGAGCTTTAAATTGCTGTACACTTTAGTGCTTCGTCACTTTAACTGTTTAACTGCAGGACTAATATGTCAAAGGCGTTAAAGCGACACAGTACTAAACTAAAATGTGCAGCTACTTACAAGGCCGCCTATGTCGGCAGTTGAGGAACACGAGACGAGTCCAACTCGCACTTGACCGGTTTAAACTACTAACTTAAGTACTAAAGTGTCATTACTTTTAAAATTACAACATGTTGGGCTCTATAATAATATGTACCTATTAGTAAGGGAGCCCAAGGGGGGATATCGGGATTTACTCGAGGGCGATAGATTAACAAAAGGGGCATCCTTGTACTAGGGAATGCAATTTAACCGGTTATTAACCGATTTTGTATTAAAATAACCGGTTAAAACCGGTTCTAACCGGTTATTTGCATGCCCTACCTTGTACCCTGTTGAGTACCTCCAGCATATTATGAACACTTTATCCTGGAACTTGCGTCCAGGGTAACCGCTTAGAATAGTAAAAAAAAAGGATAGCTAGAAATAGGTACTCGAGCGCGTCAGAATAAGATCAGGGAGGTTATTATGACGTGAGTATGCAGTTCATTTTACGGTGAACGTAAAGGACACAGCTAAGGCAGTTATATAGCTCTGTCCTTTTCTCTCACCGTAAACTGCACTGCATAGGTATCTCATAATACCCCCCCAAGTAGGTTAAATACATGCAAAAAAATATAATATTTCAATAATCGACGATTTGAGCGTGACGCAAGGTCGTGGGAAAGTCTCAAATTAGCAAAAAAGAAAAATGTGACCTTGACTTTCTCGAACGTGGTTATTTTGAAGGAAACAATTCATGGATGATGGAAAAATATATTCTGACGATTTCTATAAGGTATCAAAAATTAAGCTAGTAAGTAAAGCGTGTATTCCCCACGTCTCTCTTTCCCTTTCATTATTTCTCTATCACTCACTCTTCGCACCGTCCCCACACTACTCTCCGATGATGGCAATGAATATGGATTCATTGATTTACTTATAAAAAACAAAATTGTTTCTTATTCATGACGTCAGGACCTCCAAATAATCGTCAGGTTTAGACATCAAGCTGAACCTTCTGTATAAAAATCTGACGCGTTCGAGTTTTAAAGATTCATGTCGTTTTTTTTTGCACTTTCAAAAAGCCGCCAAGAGCTTGCGTCACATCCGAATCGTCAATCTTTAAAATGGGAAGTCCTCCCCCTCCTCTATCCCCTCTATCCCCTCTGAACATCTGACGCCCTCGAATTGGAATAGTTCATATTTTTTAAATTACTCTAATTTGAAAACCATTTCGAGGAATAGGGCTTTAAAGCCGTTCTGCATTATTAAGTTTTTGAAATATTTATAAATTTCGGACATTTCGACAAAAGTATATTTGACCTTTGTTTGACTTTCGTTTTTGGCTTGAAGCCCTCGTAGGTGCATCTTACGGGTCAGGCGAAAACCGCTTGAAATAGTGTGTTTTATTACAATAATTTTTTATAATTAGACATTTAATTGATGTAATTTATTAGAAAATGCCAACCCAGTTTTAAAATAATCATGTCATCCATAAAATGTCTGCTAAATAAATAAAGATATTCAAACAAAACTATTAGGTCAAATACAAAATTAATGAAATTAGTCTCTTAAAATTACCCATTCTTTCAAATTAGAATGTAAAAACCGTGAGCTATTTTTTTTGGTCTATTCCAATTTATTTCATTTTCCTTTTTTTAACCCTTCCGTTCATCCAACCCCATCGTGCAAACCAGCAGATTAACATAAGTACCTTTGTTATCAAAGACACTTGGGAGTTAAATATGACATTAGGTACCACTCATTGAACATGTTTGACGATGCATGACAAAATCATCATCATCAAAGGTAATAACTTGATGTATTCTAAATGCAGTAAATAAGTAACTTGTGCAGTATTTTTAAGCTGTAGTTTCGGTACACATGTTGCTCTTGTCAATATCTAGTGATGGGATCGATATGCTTCTCAAAAACACATTTTGTTTACTATTTGTTCTCGATTCTACGATGCGTGGTGTACGGCGACACGGTAAAATCTGATTAATAAAATTCATTATCTATGGGTCTACCATATTTCCTATAAAATCATATGTCATAAAATTTGATGCTATAAATTCATTTCCTATAAAATCACTTGCTATAATCATTCATTTGCTATAATATCCACTTTTTATAATGTGTATTTACTATAATAAAAAAAAACGAATGTTCATCATGCATGACATTTAAAATCGATATAATTGTGTTTTATAATATTTATTTCCTATAAAGTTTATTTTACCTACTCTTCAAAATCTAGAATATAGACCATGTGTAATTTTATACAATTTGGAAGCATCTTCACATCTTCAATTGACAACAATTCATTTTGTGCTAAGGTAGTAAAATAAAATACCGTTTCTAGATTTTACACTGCTGATTACAGTAAAAATATATTTGGATTTTTTTATGCAGTAGTTTTTAATAATATTTAGGAAAAACAGTAAAAAAAGTTGGATTGTGAATGTTAGGAATACACTTATAGTGCCCTTAGTCCATTTATTACCAAAGGAATTGAAAAAAAAATCACATGACATGACAGTCAGTTTTGTTTCTGTTTAAAGTTACCTTTTTTTTTAATTTTATATCATGCTAAGATCACGACATCAGTATTCCTAACTTTGTATATACGGTCTTTTTAATGACTATTTCTTTAATAAATTATTAACGACGAATTTAAGTTAAATAAAGAAAAACCAAGAAGTACGGGTAGTCTAACTTTTAACTAGTGTCCGACCGAAACACGATTTTTAGCCGAAACCGAAACCGAAACCGAATATTCGGTTTTTTTTCTGATTTCGGCCGAAACCGAAACCGAAATTTTTGAAGACTTATGAAATTATTCAAAATTACTGTACAAATCGTAAGGAAAAGGTTATTGCAAGGATTTCTTATATGAGAACAGCTACTGTTTTAGTTAAACAAAATAAAAAACGTTTATTTTTAATGAAAATAGATATAATTAGAGGTAAACTTTGAAATTTTAAACCAAATAAAATCAATTTTTTAAAGTTTTAAACAAAGTTACCTAATTAATATAATACCTGGATAAAGTAAATCACAATCACAAATTGCAAGATAAATTACAGCATACTTTACTTATTTTTTATTTACGAACAGAAAAAAAACTTACTAAGATTCGATCTAATTATTGTTTTTAGAGTATTAACTAAGTATTTCTTTTCTGTTTACCAACCCTAGCATAACTATGACTAACCTACAAATTTAAGTTTTCTGTCAATAAGTAAGTAATGCTATTTATAACGTTATAAGTTAAGTTATTCACTTGTTATTTAAAATAACATACCTATCTACATATGTAAGGGATAGTAATAGGGTTAATTTAATAAGGTATTATTTAAATTATTTTACTGCAGTTATCAAGACTTCACTAATTAGCGGCATAGGTATTATATTATTCAAAACAACCAACCTATTCTTATCACGTCTAAACTAAATTCACAATCCTAATATCAAACGTATCGTTCATTAATCACCGCATAAAATGCAGTAACAGATTCTAAAAAATAAATAATAATTTAATAAATAAACAACACTCACCATATTTTCTCGCGCGCCACGTGGTTCACAAACAAACGTCACAAACGGGATGAATATGAATACTGTCGGTGGTCCCGGCTGGGACGGCCGCCGATGCATTACCTATACCTACCCGGCCGAGCGCGCCCGAATTAAGCCGAGCGCTCCCGATGCGAGAACCGCGAGAGGCCGCGAAGCAATTTCGGCCCGGCCGAAGGTTTCGGCCGGATTCTGGCCGAAACCGAAACTGCGGCCGAAATCACTTTTTTGGCCGAAATTGGCCGAAACCGAAACCGAAACCGAAACTTCGGTCGGACACTACTTTTAACCAGCTATTATAAACGCGAAAAAACAATAATGCTTTTTTTTTGAAATGTTGTCAATTAGGGTACCTACTACATAAGTTTTAGATGTGAGATAATATTTCATTTTTTTCTATTCGCCATAAAAATAGACCGTGCCACACAGCTAAGTTTGTTATGATCTAATTGTTTTAAGTTTTAGAGGCAGATAAAAACAGACCGCGAAAGTCACTTAAAGCTTATATATGACTTATGGCTAATAATTATTAGTTTTTTTAAAATAAAATTTGACAGTATAGCAAATAATTTTATAGCATCTAAAACTTATAGTATCTGAAGATCATGGAAACGAATAGTGTCCGACCGAAACACGATATTTAGCCGAAACCGAAACCGAAACCGAATATTCGGTTTTTTTCTGATTTCGGCCGAAACCGAAACCGAAACCGAAATTTATGAAGACTTATGAAATTATTCAAAATTACTGTACAAATCGTAAGGAAAAGGTTATTGCAAGGATTTCTTATATGAGAACAGTACTGTTTTAGTTAAACAAAATAAAAAACGTTTATTTTTAATGAAAATAGATATAATTAGAGGTAAACTATGAAATTTTAAACCAAATAAAATCAAATTTTTAAAGTTTTAAACAAAGTTACCTAATTAATATAATACCTGGATAAAGTAAATCACAATCACAAATTGCAAGATAAATCACAGCATAAACATACATCAACTTTTACATAAATTATAGTATTATCACTGTAATCAGTGACCTTTAAACAAAGTTTTAGAATAATACCTTGTGTGACAAAGTCAAACATTGCATGAGAAATCACAGCATTCATGCTACTTTAACATAAATCAACTTTGTCAAAAAATATGAAATAATTAAATTTTAATCAACTCTACATAATTATGAAATTATCACTTCAATCAGCGATCTTGAAACAAATTTACCAAGATCATTACTGTAGTCATGCTAAATAATAATTTAATAAATTAACAACACTCACCATATTTTCTCGCGCGCCACGTGGTTCACAAACAAACGTCACAAACGGGATGAATATGAATACTGTCGGTGGTCCCGGCTGGGACAGCCGCCGATGCATTACCTATACCTACCCGGCCGAGCGCGCCCGAATTAAGCCGAGCGCTCCCGATGCGAGAACCGCGAGAGGCCGCGAAGCAATTTCGGCCCGGCCGAAGGTTTCGGCCGGATTTTGGCCGAAACCGAAACTGCGGCCGAAATCACTTTTTTGGCCGAAATTGGCCGAAACCGAAACCGAAACCGAAACTTCGGTCGGACACTAGAAACGAACTGTTATAACAATTGAATGTATAGCATGTGACTGATTATATAGCAAATTAATTTAGAGAAAGTGGTATTGTAGGCATTGATTTTATAGTAACTAAGGGGATACCCTGTACCGACCTATTATAAGACTGTCAAAGAGGCTGTGCGGCTGGCACAAGGTGCCCGTGAATTGTTTGTCGCTCGGATCTCCCTTTCTATCTAGTCAGTTACTATAGACGCACTGAGTGACAAGCGAGAAAGTACTACTTATGCTGTTTATATTTATTGGGCCCAAAAATGATGGCAACTTTACCAGATTTAGTATAATTTGGATAATTTCTAGAAGTTATACTTCGTCACCGAGCACCCAGCCGTCACGCACGTCGACCGCACCCACTGCAAGTTCGTGAACCTCTCCGCCTCGCGCCACAGCCGGCGGAACCCCTTGTACTACGTGGACCTACACTTCGAAAATAGAGTTTTTTTAGATAATAATTATACAGTGAGTATTTGGTCTAAAATCATTTGCTCTAAATTCACATTTATAATTGAATACGATCTAAAATCACATGCAGCAATCTGCTCTTAATACCACTTCATATAACACTTTACTTGTTTTACTTGTGGGGGGACCTTGTGCAGGGTCCGTCCGGGTTGGTACCACCATCTTATCCATTAACCTACCGCCAAGCAGCAGTGTTCGCATTGTTGTGTTCCGGTTTAGGGATAAGACAGCCGGGGAAATGACTAGCATAGAGGCATTCCTCTTAGTCCTCAGGGTTGCCAACGCATTTGCAGTATTAGGATTGCGGTCTTGTGAAGCCAATGTCTATGGGTCTCAGTTTCCACTTACCATCAGGTGGCCTGTGTGCTCGTTTGCCATTCTATGCGATAAAAAATAAAAAAACATCTACCTATGTATATTATTTAGCTCTATCATAAAGTCTTTACATATGAAATTGGCGTTTCATTGAACTGACCACTTTGTTTCAAAATATTTGGTTGAAAATTCTAAATTCAAAATTTCAAAGGGGTTTGGATAAAATTTTGTCATTTGTAAAAGTTTTAATACATTTTCAAGGGAAGTGGCCATGCGTAAAAATGGTAAATTATGATGTAATTATTCAAAATTACATCATTATGTTTAGGTACATATCGCACGCGCTCTAAGAAAGAGTCGTAACATAAAAAAAGGGATTAAAAAAAAAAAAAAATTAAAGTTTTTTTTTCCTTCTTCGTTTAATTGCGAATGTTTATTAATAGTTAATTTTATTTTTAGTATTCACACTACTGTAAAATGTACTTAACTATAATGTTAGTTAAATAAAAATTGTGTCGGGATAGATTATCATTTTTATTTTTATTATTAACTAGTAAAAGTCATATGTTATGATAGTTTTCACATTCTGAAAATGATATGGCTTTATACTGCAATAGGCACGAACAAAAGTAGGTAGTGTTTATCATTATAAAAAATTGACATAACCTGTGATATGACTCTTATTTACATTCAGTATCAGAAAAACACAAACAAATCGTTATAATTATAAAAGGGTCATATTCTATGTTACGACTGTTATGTACAAATAAAGTATGTGATACAGTGTGTGAACTTAACTGCAATAAAGTCGCATAATATCTAGCTTATGCCGGTTTTCACCCGCACCGACACGCGTGCGCCTGCGGCAAAAACTTTTAGGGCACTATTGTAGATTGACGACGCGTGTATGTCGCTCCGGATCAAACAGACACAAGCGCCCTAAATCCGCGATTTTTTGAGTTAAGAATATGGCGTTTTTGTAGATTATAAAGAAAAAAAAGAGTGGTTTTTTTGTATCATTGGTTAATATTCGCAAATTTTTGTGTTATGACAGTTTTCACAGGATGTGCGATATTTTGTTACATTATGTAATACTATTTAGTGCATCGGAGCCGAGATATTTAAATATTCGTACGTGGGCGTACCAAAAACTGGATATTTAAATCTTTAATACCTCCGCTCGGATATTATTTAACGCCTTAAATTATATATATAGACATGTGTATTTAGAGGTCCTCTAAATAAATATGCTAAAATAATCCGTGGCCGCTGAAAAAAAAACAATTTTATTAATACAAACTTACCCGAAAGCGACGTGCGTGCATGACTCGATGTATGAATGTGGAAGAAGCGAAAGAAATTTGTCAAGATCGTAGCAAGTGGAAAGAAGTGGTCTCTGCCTACCCCTCTGGGAAATAGGCGTGATTTAATGTATGTATTTTTTTTATTTTTTTTTATTTATTTATTCACTGTCATCACATGGCACAGAAGTTGTACAGAATGGTGTTAGTATCTTTAAAACTTAAGTATATAGGTTAGTCCATGCGATACCCTGCAAGGGCACCACAGTGTAAGGGCACTGCAATTTTGTACTTAAATCTAAATTAAAACTAATGTTAAATAAGTTTAATTAATTAATGACATCTTATATAGGGAATAATAATAATAAAAAATAAAAAAAATAAAAAAAAATACAATAAAATTTAAAAAGTCAAATATAAACTAGGAGTTTAGTCAGTCTTTTACAGTAGTAATAAATTATTATTAAATTTGGTATCAATCACGTATAGTAGCTAAGTTTAATTTTAATTTTAATAAGTTTAGTTTTATTGCAGTACCTATATAAATCTGTATATTTTATATCAAAGTTAGTCTAGTCAATATAATTAATACCTAAATTATGATGTCAAAAAGGTCAAAGTTTAATTTGCTAGTAAGTAATCAATAATAAAAACATAGTTAAAAAACAATTTCTTCATGTAAAATTTTTGTCCGACATAAATTGGTCTATTATATAATAACATTTTCCTATGAGGATATTTTTCAGTTGCTTTATGAAAATAATATCTTTGGATTCTTGTTGCAATGATGTCGGGATTTTATTAAATATGTCTATACATCTACAATAGGGACTATTTCTAAACATAGCTAATTTCGATTTCGGTAAAACTAATGTATTTTTCGTTCTGGTGTTGAAGATGCATACGTCCTTTTTTTTTTTTTTATGAATAGTTTAATGTTTTCGTACAAATATTACTGCTTCAAGAATATAAAGTGAGGGTAGTGAAAGAATTTTATGTTTCGTAAAATATGGTTTACAGCTAGTTCTGTTCCGGATGTTCATAAGAATGCGAATGCATTTTTTTTGCATCACGAATATGTCGTGTGCGTCGGTGCTGGCGCCCCACAGCACCACTCCGTAGCGGAGCCCCGCGTGTGCGTATGCGTAGTACGCAGTCAAGGCAGTGCTAAAGTCCGAGTTCCCCTTGAGGACGCTCAGGGCATAGGTGAATCGAGATAATTTAGATTTTATTTTTTGTATATGGATTTTCCAATTTACTCCACTGTCTATTTCGATACCGAGGAGATTAAAATGATCAACTTGCTCAATTTGTACGTTGTTAGCTGCTAAATTAATGTCTAGTTTAATTTTTTGTCGAGGCTTAAACTGAATAATTTTTGTCTCTTTCAAGTTAATTTCGAGATTGTGTGCGGTCAGCCAGTTGGTGATAATGTTAAGGTAGTGTGACAGGCGCGCGTTACATTCGCTACTGTCTGTGCAGCTGAGCAGCACGGAGACGTCGTCGGCGAACATCACGCATGTGGTGTCAATTATCTTCGGCAACTCGTTAATGTATGCTATAAATAGCACACATCCGATCACACTTCCTTGCGGAATTGATGAGGTTATGCGTCGTGCTGGTGACATTTTGCTCTGGATTTCACCGGTATGTTCGTTATAGAAGTTGATTTGGACACATTGCTCGCGGTTTTGTAGGTAAGATTGACACCATTTGTGAGCATTACCTCTTATCCCCATACCATATAATTTCGTGAGCAGAATGTCGTGTGAAACTTTGTCATAGGCCTTGGTCATGTCAAGGAGTAGGCCCACACTGTAGCGTCTGTGATTAATGTTACTCAAGGATTCTTGTATGTATTTGTAAACAGCAAGGACTGTTGAGTGATGTTTCCTGAATCCATGTTGATTGCTATCCAATAGTTTATATTTTTCGAAAAAAAGGTATAAACGCTCCGACATACATTTCTCGAATATTTTAGATATACTTGGCAATAGTGCTATCGGTCTGTATTGGTTTGTGCTACCCGGGTCTCCTCCCGGTTTCAAGATAGGTTTTATTTTTGCCGTTTTTAGGCGTTCCGGAAATACTCCCTCATCAAATGATTGGTTTATTAGTAGTATGTATGTATGTATGTATGTATGTATGTACACACAGCAACACATCTAGCTATACACTTCAGAAATCTGAAATATTGCATGAAAGAGAGTCGCACTATAGTCGAGTCCGGAATTAGGCGAACTAACTTGTCAGCCGAAAATGTTACCAGACATAGGAAAAAATAAATAGTGATAGGTTTATGTCGACACAAATATGTCGATATAACCTTGTGCCTTCTATAAATCTGATTATATTTATATTTTATCAAGTAATTGTCATCGAAACTTTCACACTCATACATACTTGCCAAATAGGGAAAAACTACAGCAATTTTTACGATATAATATGATCTGAAGGATGTACGGTTTAAAGCGGATATTTACGATACTTACTCCTCAAATTAGGAATAAAATACAAAAATAATGCTGACATTACAACAGGCCATTGTGATCCTTTTAGGTGGCTTCCAAATTATTAGTTAGATTTCAAACACAATAATAATGATAAACTAGACTTTTTAAATATCGATATTAACAGCACTAGCCAAACTGTGGCAACATTAGTGTACAATGAACTGTCAAGTTAGTTCGCCTAATTCCGGACTCGACTTTAGAATGCGAATGTGTGTGTGTCCTATGCGTATGTGTAAGTTACGCGGGCAAAAGAGTTTTGAAACAGTATTTTTTCTTTTATTGTTGATACGATGTCAATATTGACAATTGACATTAAATTTCAAATATATTAAATTTGTCGATTTATTTCCGATTGATGTTGCGATTTGGTTAATTCACGTTTAAAAATGCCTCCCCGTCTAACTTTAAGGGAGAGAACAAGAATAGTAGCCCTTAAAGAGATTGGGATGCGTGTGGCCGAGATTGCTCGAGAAACAGGAGTGCAAGTAAATGATTTCAATAAATAACATCTTTGTTCTTTATATAGAAAAAGATAAGTTGATCGTTCGGCGTTCAATTTCTAACTAATGATACTATATCACTACAGACTTTCAGATAAATTCACTAAAATTTAAATTCACTTTCAGAGGCAAACAGTTTACTTATGGGTGCAAAGATATGAAGCTGGCGGAGATGAAGCACTACAAGACCTTCCACGGTTAGCACGACAAAGAGTTACAACAGAGGCGGGAGACGCAGAGATGATTGCTACACATTCACAGGACCCCTTCCATCGTTGTCGTGATACAGCCATACAATACTCCGTAGGTTTAACGCGATTACTTTATCTTTAAGTATTTATTTCCACAATCTGTAATAACACTTGAATTGAAGTGAAACATTGATTATGAATTCTTGTTATAGATTTCTATGCAAACAGTGCGACGTCGGTTGACTGAAGGGGGACTCCGCAGTCGTATACCGGCCCGAAAAATATTGCTAACTCAGCAGCACAAAGACGACCGAATCGCATTTTGTCTGCAATATTACAATTTCGATTGGGTAAACAATGTTGTAATTTTTGTCGACGAGAAGACATTTCAATCGGACAAGCTGGGTCGCAAGATACTCTACAGGCGAAATAATGAGCGATATGTCGAAAAGAACACATTGCCGAACATGGCAAGTGGAAGGATCGGTCTAGGCATTTGGGGTTGGATTAGTTCTATGGGCCCGGGAGAACTCACATCAGTTAGTGGCAGGATGAATGGGGCACAATATGTGGAAATCTTGCGTGATGTTTTTTTACCATCAGTTCGCACTGCTTATCCCGAAGGTCGCATTTATTTGGCACAAGACAATAGTTCCATACACAGCTCCCGATTAGTGCAGGAATGGCTGGCAGGTCAACCTGACGTTGAGCTGATTCGGTGGCCGGCAAAAAGACCGGATTTAAACCCCATTGAGAACATTTGGGGTCAAATGGTTCTCAATTGGGATCCAAGCGATGTCCGAAACAAAGAAAATTTGAGTGGAGTGGTATTTCAAACTTGGGAACTTTTAAGAGGCAGTGACATGTGTTGGAATATGGTGGCGAATATGCATTCCAGGGTTAATTTAGTCCTCGACAACGGAGGAGGTCACATCCCGTATTAGTTTTAAATAATTAATAAATAAGTAAGATTTAATTGAAGTTGGTTTTCGTTTTCACCTTTACTGCATTTTATTGTCAATCACAGTTTTATAGACATTGCATTGATTAGCGAAACTGCGGTGACAAACTGAATTATAAATATGTGAATAAAGAAACACAGTAAATAATATATTAAACACCTATATAATCATCAAAAATAATATATAGTTTTTTCTTAATTTATCCTATCCACGTCCGATCGAAAGCTAAAATATTTTTATGACAAATTCACGCGTCTTCTTGCAATAAATCCTATACCTTTTCAGATTACAGTAAAGATGCTCAAACAACTACAGTGACAAGGAGACGTCACACATACGTAAACATTATTTAATTTGAAGTTGACATAATACACATATATACATCTCTTTCTGTTTCTCTCTGCTCTGTCTTTAATGGTTAGTTAGGTGTGTTGTTGTGTGTACCCAATGACCTTTGAGGTCATGTATTTGTGTTTCGAATTTAGCAATTAATTTGTTATCGCGTCGCAACGGCGGGAGACCCAAGTTAATGA
The DNA here is from genome assembly GCA_927399475.2 of Acleris emargana. Lineage (NCBI taxonomy): Eukaryota > Metazoa > Arthropoda > Insecta > Lepidoptera > Tortricidae > Acleris > Acleris emargana. The sequence goes on from OV656851.1 coordinate 841,121, forward strand.
CGAAGAATTAAATAAAAGTGATTGTGGAAGCGGATCCATCGCAAACTACGTCAGAGTTAGCGGCAAGCTTCCGTGTGAGTGATAAAACAGTTTTAATTCACCTGAAACAAATTAGAAAGGTGAAAAAGCTCTAAAAATGGGTTAAATGCTCTAGCCCACTGCTGCTTCAGGACAACGCTAGACCACACAGTGCCCATATGACGGTCGCTAAATTAGAGGAGCTGTGACTGGAGTGTCTTCGACACCCACCATATTCCCCGGACCTTGCCCCAACTGATTACCACTTCTTCGGAATTTGGACAAAAACAAGGCTGCCAAAAGGGCCTTCAAAATTTTTGTAGACTCGCTCTCACAATTTTTTCAGCAAAGGCACAGAACTGATAGGTACAGAAAGCAATCTACATACAAAGTGCGCTCGAGCAACGCACACATAGACACCGCTCACGGACACGATATCTCGGAGTAGTTGGGACGAGTGCGAGCGCGAGTGCCGTCCGCTTGACACGCGTCGCGTCCGTCACAGAATAAGTACAGAAGTAAATCACATGTATGTACTTCACTTTTCATACCTACGCTCGGCGGTCGCTCTAGGGTTGTCAACTATGGCTTATGCACAAAAAACTATCGCGGTTGTGGCACTCGTAGGTATCTAGTCGTTTGATTTATTGTTGAAAATGAAACTGGAAGAATGGAAATATAAATTAACAATAAGTAACTAAAAAAATATTTAATGACATTGTTACCTATATTACAAATTTGTCACAGAAAATATAAAATATACCGTAGGTAACTTCAAAAATCGCCGACCAGACGAATTAATATTAAAGTGGAGGGGCATAGCCCGTAATAGCAAAAAACGTATCCTACAAAACAAAACAATAAACCTACCTACTAGGTATTACAATACAAAAAGTTTACAGAGCAGACACATACAAAATTTTACGTTTGTCAATTTTCATTAAGTATCCAAAATTCCTTATAACTTCTAAACGGATTACCCTAGTTACACAATTTCCATTACCATATACGTTTTAGACCTAAACCTATCAAAAGACAGTAAAAACAACACAATATCTACACAAACAAAAAAACATGTTTTCAACTTACGTAAGGTGGCGTGAATTTACCTTACAAAAATATAGTTAAGTACCTACTTCGTTTATACTGATTCAAAATAGAAAACTATTATTTAAATCGATCTTAGATAATATTCTTCGAGGGCCGGGGCGGGGCGCTTACCTACCTAACTCTTCTGTGTAACGTTAAAACGAACCATTGAAATACAAGTAGATACCTACTTACCTCTCTGAAGCCACTTACTAATAGCTTAGCTTACTTACTACTCTTACTGGTAGCTTGAAAAAGGACAATTCACCGTTTAAAGTGGAATTTAAGCAACCGTCCACTGAAAAGTTTTAATAACTTATTTTTTGTTGCTCCATTATACCTAATTATCGCACAATAGTACATTGTAGCCCAGGTACAGAAAGTAAGCAATAGATGGACGAGTTAGTTCGCGGGCCGAGCCGCAGGTGAGGACCGCGAAGATACGAGTCCATCTATTGCACTTTCTACCGAGGCAATACTATGTGCTTTTCACGCCTAATGTAAGGAAATAAAACAGGTTAGGACATAATACACAGTTTAATTAAAAGTAATATTGATATTAGCATTAGGACAGTTGCTGAATGACAAGGAAATGTTGAAATATCGAGGGTCCCTAAAGACTACAAATACGGTTTCATAATCAGAATTGTTAAAAGTGGACGCCATTTTGAACTTTTTTGTTACTGATCCGATTGCTCTGAAAATCGATATCTGAGGGTCCCTAAAGACTACAAATACGGTTCCATAATCAGAATGGTTGAAAGTCAACGCCATTTTGAACTTTTTTGTTACTGGTCCGATTGCCCTGAAAATCGATATCTGAGGGTCCCTGGGGACTACAATGGTTCTTATGGTTCCATAATCAGAACCAGACCAGAAACAAAAAAGTTCAAAATGGCATCCACTTTTAACAATTCTGATTATGGAACCGTATTTGTAGTCCCCAAGGACCCTCAGATATCGATTTTCAGGGCAATCGGACCAGTAACAAAAAAGTTCAAAATGGCGTCGACTTTTAACAATTCTGATTATGAAACCGTATTTGTAGTCTTTAGGGACCCTCAGATATCGATTTTCAGAGCAATCGAACCAGTAACAAAAAAGTTCAAAATGGCGTCCACTTTTAACAATTCTAATTTTAGAATTGTATGTTTAGTCCCCAGGGACCCTCAGATATCGATTTTCAGAGCAATCGGACCAGTAACAAAAAAGTTCAAAATGGCGTCCACTTTTAACAATTCTAATTTTGGAATTGTATGTTTAGTCCCCAGGGACCCTCAGATATCGATTTTCAGGGCAATTGGACCAGTAACAAAAAAGTTCAAAATGGCGTCCACTTTTAACAATTCTAATTTTGGAATTGTATGTTTAGTCCCCAGGGACCCTCAGATATCGATTTTCAGGGCAATTGGACCAGTAACAAAAAAGTTCAAAATGGCGTCGACTTTTAATAATTCTGATTATAGAACCGTATTTGTAGTCTAGTCATAAATAACCGACCAATAGCAGAGTAGAAAGTAAACTGGTCTAAAAACACTCCATTTTACTTTGCAACTCAACATTGTTGGACTGTTTTTGTGTTGTACTACTAAGAGCAACTTTCTATTCTGATTTCGATCCTTTTTTGTTGGTGAGTGGCGACACCACGGACCTGAATGCTCCCGAGGGTAGGTCCTGTTCCTCACCTCACGCTTGCCTTCACCGGCCGGCTGGAGTGTATAATGACGAGGAACAGACCCTCACCTCTGGCTTGCCTTTATTGGCCGGTCAGAGTGGAGTCGCAAGAGCTATATGCTCGAAGGGTGGATGTGTTGCATAAGTGGTGAGTGGGCACCTTATGGTCGTTTAAAGTCCAGAAGCACCTCTCCACCCTTAGCCCCTCTGGAACTGTTACCTCCCTGCTGCTATATATATGCGGCTATTTCGGGAGGCCCATTCTTGAGTTGGCGAGTCACCGCCTGCCATTTCAACCAAAGTAATTAGCATTGGCCAGGCAGGCGCCGTAGTTTCATCAATAGCCTAGTTCACCAATCCATATCTGTTCATTCATAGAGCCTATTGTTAATACTTCCATCCTTCTTAAATAGTCCTACACTAACCGTTGGTTGTCCGTGGGAGCATACTTTTATAGTTTGAACTCAGGGACAATCGCCGGTTGGTGTCCCATCACTTTACTAAATTAAACTTGTCTAAAGGGCCTCTGCGTGTTGGCTTCGGCTCCATGTACGCCTTCCAAAGGTCCGGGACTCCCATAGTCCCGTGAATGGTAAAGACATATAATAATAAAATAAATAAATCAATAGCCTAGTTCACCAATCCATATCTGTTCATTCATAGAGCCCATTTTAATACTTCCATCCTTCTTAAATAGTCCTACACTAACCGTTGGTTGTCCGTGGGAGCATACTTCCATAGTTTGAACTCAGGGACAATCGCCGGTTGGTGTCCCATCACTTTACTAAATTAAACTTGTCTAAAGGGCCTCTGCGTGTTGGCTTCGGCTCCATGTACGCCTTCCAAAGGTCCGGGACTCCCATAGTCTCGTGAATGGTAAAGACATACAAATAATAATAATAGCAAGAACGTATGGAAGAGCAAGGAGCTACACGGACGCTTCTACCGGGCCCTAACAAGGCCCGACGTAGACTTTTTAGCGTCCGTGAACTGGCTACGGTTTGGTGACCTCTTTGGGGAAACCGAAGGTTTTGCCTGTGCAATTGCTGACGAGGTCATAATGACGAACAATTACCGGAAATATATTCTGAGGGATGGCACGGTCGACATTTGTCGAGCGTGCCGTTGTCCCGGCGAATCCCTCAGACATATAATTTCCGGTTGTTCGCATTTGGCCAACGGCGAGTACTTGCACAGACATAACCTCGTAGCCAGGATCATTCATCAGCAGCTTGCTCTTCAATACGGTCTTGTTGAGTCTGAAGTGCCGTACTATAAATACACACCGGCGCCAGTTCTCGAAAATGGTCGTGCTACGCTCTATTGGGATCGATCTGTTATCACAGACAGGACTATTGTCGCCAATAAACCTGACATCGTGTTGACAGATCGATCTCAACGCCGGGCAGTGCTCGTCGACGTCACCATCCCGCATGATGAGAACCTCGTGAAGGCCGAGAAGGATAAGCTCAGCAAGTACCTTGACTTGGCTCACGAGGTGACCACCATGTGGGATGTTGACTCGACGATCATTGTCCCGATAGTTGTTTCGGCAAACGGTCTTATAGCGAAGAGTCTCGACCAACACCTCAAGAGACTCTCGCTAGATGGCTGGATCAAGGGCCAGATACAGAAGGCAGTACTCCTCGACACGGCACGCATTGTGAGGAGGTTCCTCTCTCTGCAGCCCTAACCACCGGTAGCTTGAGCCCTGCCCCGCTGCTGGCGGCACCCGTAGATTAGGTTTTTTATAATGTTTATTTTTTGTATCGGTATTGTTATTTTACCTTTATATTTGAATATGTAAAAAACCTAATTTATAGAAAATTAAATGAATATCTAAATAATAATAATAATAACTTTATTTCCCAAACAACAACAATACATTCATATCCGTGCAGTACATGTTAATATAAAGTTGTAAGTTACCTAGTTGAGTATAATGAAGTCCTTTACTCCCCGTACTAGTTAAAACTGTATCACGGTGGAGTAAGATTCGTCATCCTCAATCGTGTGTTCATACTAACTATCATAAACTTATAATAACTAGTTACAATCATTTGCACACTTTTAAACAACGTTTACTTAGATAAAAATTACAAGTTGAGGGTAATTTGTAATACAAGTCCAGCAAATGTTACGCTGGTAACCAAGTTTAGCTAAACGTAAACAGGTAGTATATGCACAAAAAATGGATGCATTTTTATTTTTTGTCAGTGAAACAATACTAAACTACTAGAATATTTGTATGCATTTTTTGTGAGCGAGTGAGTGTTTTACCGTGTGTGTTTGTGTGAGTGTGCATGTATATGTGTGTGAGTGTTTGAGTATGTGCAAGTATAAATGCATGTGAAAGTATGTGAGATTTTTACAGTGAGTTTATGTGTGTCTGTTTGCGTGTGTTTGTGTGTGTGTGTGTGTGTGTACGTGTATGTTTTAAGCCATTTATTTCAGAAGTTTTTCTGTGTCTTCGTAGCTAAGCGAATTTAGAAGGGTAACTAAAGCGTTTCTACATTGATATGAACTGAGGTTACGTACTTTAATAAGTCTGCTAATACGATTATAGAGGAGGGGTCCGAGAGTCTTTTTGAATTTACGAGAAAACGCTGATTTGAATTTGGGGATGGAATAAACTAGATCAAGTGTACGGCGTGTTGAAGAATAATCAGGCTGCGTTTGATGCTGAGCTAGTATTAGGCTTTTAATAAAAAGCTGACGTATGGTAAGTACTAGGGTATCTTTATATAGGGCTTGTGTCGGATATCTAAAGTTCTTAAATGACATAACTTTGAGAACAGAGCGTTGGGCACGTTCTAATGGGATTAATGTTGTTTTTGCAGCGCCTCCCCATGCAGTAATACAGTAAGTTGCAATAGATTGACAGAGTGCGTAGTATATTGTAGTTAGTAACTTACTGTCACAGATATGTCTAAGGTTTTTAAATATGTATACCAGCTTTCTTACTCTACCAGTTATATTTGAAATATGCTTATTCCATTTCAAGTTTTGGTCTAGTTCAATGCCTAAGTATTTAATAGAATCAGTACGTTGGATTAGCAGACACGAGCAGTCAGACAGCCTAGGGCAGGAATGAGCTTTTATCATAACTGAATCCGGAAGTGGTTGAGTATTATTGCGTATACTAAACGTAATATACTTTGTTTTTGAGGAATTCAAGGTTAGAAGATTATAATTTAGCCAATTAGTAACTAGATTGAACCCATCCTGAGCCGTCTTGATTAACTGAGTCCATGTACTATCCTGAAAAAGTAGAACTGTGTCATCGGCGAATGTTATAATTTGGGCATTCTTTAGTGAGAGATTACAAAGCTCATTAATGTATATTAAAAAAAGGGTAGGTCCAAGGACACTACCTTGTGGCACACCATAGAGGACGTCTTCTTCTGAACTATGATGTTCTCCCACTCTAACTGATTGCTTTCTATTTATTAAATAATCGCTCAAGAGTAGGAGTGGTAGACCACGTATGCCTACGCTTTCCAACCTCTTAATTAGGATGGGTACAGAGACTGTATCGAAGGCTTTTTTTAAATCGAGAAATATACCGAGCGTTTTTTTATTACTATCTAATTTGTCAACAATATAAGAAGTTACATTTTCTACAGCATCTAAAGTGGATTTACGTTCCCGAAATCCATACTGATTATTCGATAGAATATTATTTTTCTCTAGGTAAGCTTTAAGTCTATTATTTATAAGCTTTTCAATTATTTTCGACAGGGAAGGCAGCAATGAAATTGGTCTGTAATTGGTTATACAGTCTCTGTCCCCTGATTTTAACACTGGAATGACCACAGACTTCTTCAAGGCATCCGGAAACTTACCTTCCTGTAAGCACAGGTTGCAAATTAAAGCTACCGGCGTACCAAGAACCTCAGCACTCGTTTTTAGAAAGGTTGAAGAGATGCCGTCCCATCCAGTGGATGTACTCGCTTTTAGGTTGCGTATTATTTGCTTTACTTCTAGTACATCAGTTGGGTACATAAACATGGAGTGAGGAGAGGACATCTCAATTTTCATAGCCTTGACTCGCTCATGTTCAGATAATTGGGTTCTATTAATTATTTCAGTAGCTAATTCCTTGCCGATATTTGTAAAATATTTATTAGCATAATTCACAGATTCCAGTGGGCTGGATTTCAAGTTGAGAAGATGCGTCCTGTTATCTGAGTTATTATTAAATTTGCAGATATTCTTAATAAGTTCCCATTGTTTTTTTATGTTATTAGTGTTTGCTCTAATTTGTGCTCTTTGATAACCTCTTTTCAGGTTATTTAGGATGTTATTGCAGGTATTGCGATATCTACGGTAAGTAATTTTAAGAATGGCATCATCAGGATCCTTTCTAAGTTTACGGTGTAGGTTATCCCTATTCCTCATGCAGCGGATCAGCCCTGGAGTGATCCAAGGCTTAATATTTTGTTTTCTACGAGAAATAGTTACACATTTTGTAAATTTTCTAATAGTGTGGGCTACATGTGAGATGAATATATTTGTTGCACTGTTAGCATCCATGCCTTGTAACAATTCAGTCCAATTAACTTGTTCAAGGTCTTTTATAGCTGCAAAGTAATCTGTTTGTTTTTTTAAAACACGAACATTTGTATGTTGTGGCGTTTGATGGTTTGAGAGTGATACCATTACACAAGAGTGGTCCGTGGTTGGTGTATCGCACACAATTGTTGTTACTGGGAGCTTAGTCTTGATTAAGCAATGATCAAGACAATTATTATTTCTAGTAGGTAGAATATGGGCAGGTAAAAGCCCGTGAAGTGCTAGCATATCCAGATAATCTGGTGCACGAGTATCCTGATTGCCTTCTTTTATGTCAATGTTCATGTCTCCTAATACGATTATGTTTTTGAATTGCTTTAGCTTTTTCAAGATTTGATCCAATCCATTTAAGAAAGTTTCTGTTTTTCTGAAGGAAGGGGGACGATAGATAGAAACAATAGCACATTCCGAACTCTTGGTGATTAAGCAATTTGCCTCAATGCATTCAGTTGGTTCTGATGTTAAAAAGTCCACAGAAGCGACGCGTGTCAAGCGGACGGCACTCGCGCTCGCACGCGTCTCAACTTGTCTGAGATATCGTGTCCGTGAGCGGTGTCTATGTGTGCGTTGCACGAGCGCACTTTGTATGTAGATTGTCTTCTGTACCTATCTGTTCTGTGCGTCCGTGGACTTTTTTGTGCGATAATTAGGTACCTATAATGGAGCAACAAAAAAGAAGTTATTATAACTGTTCAGTGGACGGTTGCTTAAATTCCACTTTAAACGGTGAACTGTCCTTTTTCAAGCTACCAGTGGCTTCAGAGAGGTAAGTAGGTATCTGCTTGTATTTCAATGGTTCGTTTTATACTTACACAGAAGAGTTAGGTAGGTAAGCGCCCCGCCCCGGCCCCCGAAGAATATAATATCTAAGATCGATTTAAATAATAGTTTTCTATTTTGAATCAGTATAAAAGAAGTAGGTACTTAACTATATTTTTGTAAGGTAAATTCACGCCACCTTACGTAAGTTGAAAACATGTTTTTTTGTTTGTGTAGATAGTGTGTTGTTTTTAGTGTCTTTTGATAGGTTTAGGTCTAAAACGTATATGGTAATGGAAATTGTGTAACTAGGGTAATCCGTTTAGAAGTTATAAGGAATTTTCGATAATGAAAATTGACAAACGTAAAATTTTGTATGTTTCTGCTCTGTAAACTTTTTGTATTGTAATACCTAGTAGGTAGGTTTATTGATTTGTTTTGTAGGATAAGTTTTTTGCTATTACGGGCTATATAGGTAGGTACTGCGGATTTGGATTAGCCCCTCCAGTCACCCCCTCCACTTTAATATTAATTCGTCTGGTCGGTTATTTTTGAAGTTACCTACGGTATTTTTAGGGTTTCGTACCCAAAAGGGTTAAAACTGGACCCTATTGCTAAGACTCTGCTGTCCGTTTGTCCGTCTGTCTGTCACAAAGCATCTCACAACAATAAATCAAACGACTAGATACGAGTGCCACTACCGCGATAGTTTTTTGTGCATAAGCCATAGTTGACAACCCTAGAGCGACCGCCGAGCGTAGGTATGAAAAGTGAAGTACATACATGTGATTTACTTCTGTACTTATCTGTTCTGTGGCAAAGGAATCAATGAACTACCTATGAGATGGCGAAAGTGCATTGATAACATTTAATCAAAGTATGTACACTTTGATTAAATAAATATATAATTTCATAATGCTTTGTCGTTTTAACTTTTGCCATATAGTTAACTTCATACCAATCCAATCCAATTTCATACGTTAGGACCAGACAAGATATAATATAATATTGGTACCCTTTCATTTGGCTCGAAAACGTTCCCCAAACTGATTTATTTCCCAAACATATCATATAGTTTTTATAAAAGTCCTGAAATATTTACAGTTTCGGAAAAAAAGCGTTTACCCATACGATAAGTCTGGGAAATTAATCACTTAGGGAAACGTTTTTATGCCAAACAAGGGTAAACCATCAGTATTATTTACGCAAAATCTGTAAAGAAAAGCTCTAAAAAAGCTTAGAGAAACGCCAAAAACTATTTTTTAACACGGAGCTCTGCAGAGGCGCAGAGCAAATGATGTGAAATCAGAAATAATGAAGTCTAATAGAATTTGATTTCAAATCCAACAGACTAACACGTAAGTGTTTTTTCAAATGCCCCCAAAAGTATTTTTTACAGTATGATGGGTCTGTTTTACAGTGCCTTTATTCTCTATTCCATTTTGTCTTTGTTTTTTCTCCACACTTAAATCTCCATTTTAGATGGACTTCTACTTCTACCAGTTACTAAGCAACGAGTACAAGCGCAGTTTCGTGGAGATGCACTTCAAGTTGTGCAACCTGGTCCAAAAGGACCCGTTCTTCGGAGCGGCCATGCGGCAGGGCAAGCTGCGGCGGCCCTGTCCCTACCGCCTATATGTACTATTACTCTATTAATAATGGGTCTATGACACTACGCGATACCCAGGGACCCTTTCTTAAAATCGGGATGGAGGATGAGAGAAAGGCAGGAAACGCGCCTTGTAACTGGCCAGACCTCTATCTAATCTTGATGGGCCCTTTCGGATACACTTCCACCCCCTTTAGGATCTTTTGTGCAATTACCCCCTTATAGGATGACGATCACGTCGGGGTCACCAATGTAGGAAGAGAGGACAATAGAGAGATCTCTCTCCAGGCGAGTGTTATGCCTGGGGACCGAAGTCCATTGGGATGAAGTTGGAAGTGGTATATATGCATAGCTGGGCACCGTTAATCAAATAGTTAACTTCGTTAATCGTTAATCCGCTACAAAAAAAGTTAGCTTCGTTAAACGTTAAAGCGTTACATTTCGGAAGAATTAACGCAAGTTAACGTTAATCGTTAATCCGTTAATACGTGTAAAATAAAAAAGCATTTTTATATCGTTGCGTTAGTGAACTTTTAAAACCTGTTGGTTTAGGTTCTGGACAACAAACAAAACACTCGTCACTCTAAGCACCGGTGCCACAGAATAATAACTAGTAACTAGCGTTACAGAAGCTTTACTTCACAACGGTTTTCAAAGAAATATGTACTCAATCTGATAGACAATATGATTTAATTTAGCTCGCGTTCCAGTCGAGCACGTGTTCATTTACATACCTTCTAATTTTTTTTGAGGAAATATGGGCCTTTATTCACTGTACTACGGTTCATAATAAGTTAGACGTGGTTATACGTGGTTATACGTGTGTCGTCTTTCGCTTGCGGCAGCCTACTAGATTGGCCCTTCCGCCGTGGCCGGCGCCTGGAGGTATGTTTTTAATACCTACACGCGGAGTGACACAGGCCTGCCGGTGCTAAGTAATGAAATGATCAAACGAAACTAATCTCTTCGCAGTTTTCTCACTCGCACGCGCCGGCAAAATATATCTAGTTTTGCTTTGGTTTCACTCGCTGCCACGCGCCGCCCGGTACTTGTCGTTTTAAACTTGTCTGAACCTGTTTTTCGCGCCGCGCCGCGGTGCCGTGCGGTAAATACTATTTAATAGTAGGCATTGGATTAACGATTAACGGATTTCTGCATATTAACGAAAGTTAACGTGTCCGTTAACATTTTTAAAAGTTAACTTAAAAGTTAATCCGTTAATCAAAATGTTAACTTCGTTAATTAACGATTAACGGATTAACGAGTTAATGCCCAGCTATGTATATATGTCAACCGACTAACGAAACTTCGTTAGCGCGTTGTCCGCTGTCTGACGCTGGTGGCGCTAGCGAGTTGGTTGACACAAGTTTACGTTAGATGTCGCTAGGTCGCCACACCCTCTTACAAACCCGCTGTTCGAATGTGCCAGCCAGGTTTCCCCACGATGTTTCTCCTTCACCATAATAGCACCGGGTATATGCTTAACTTAGAAAAACGGTTTATCCTTGCTTCACTGGCACTCAATTTGGTAAAATGTATCCCTTCGCGGAATTTTTGTTTAATTGAAACTATTTTCTACTGAATCCGTGTTGGTTTCAGGTTATCTTGTGTTAGTAGGTACCTATAAATCTAATCTAACCTAACCTACGAGAATCATTTTAAAATACAAGTAGAATAATCAAGTTACAAGCGGTTTAAATGTTTATACCTACTAAAACCTAATTTGCGGTGTAGGCCGTGTAGGTAAACTGACCGCAACCTTTGTCGATGTATGGGGATAACAGTTTTCCAACAGCAAAGTTAAGTTTGCCGCGATGTCAAATTTGTTTGTAGTAACGGCTAGCGGCTTCGGAACCCTACGCTGAGCATGATCCGACGTGCTTTTGTCCGGTTTTGTCTTTATTTCTAATGAAACACTGCAGCAGTACCTATTTGTGTCGCAGGACGACTACCACCTGTACAACATGACGGTCCCCAGCGAGGTCATCCCGCGCGCGTTCCCCTTCGTCAAAGGACGTATCTACACCAACATGACCTACCGAGACACCCTTGTAGCCTCCGGTTACATCGACATGGAGCTGAAGGAAACCAGAAGGCAGAAGTCGAAGAAAAAACTAACAAATTCCCTCTAATATTACTTACTACTTAGAGTTAGATTTAGGTTAGGTTAGGGTATGTAGAATAAGTTTTGTGTTGCTGTGCCCTAACAGGGTTTATGCTGGGACGTATTGTATGCTTTTTTATTATTAAGATCTTGTAAAACCCATAACTGCAATGAATAAATGAATTATGAACTATGAATTACACTCTTTTATATACCTACCTGCTTACGATCTTTGTAGATGTATTAAAATTAACAAGTGTAATGTGACGCGCGGACCCACGTAATTTGTTCGGTTGTTTACATCTATTTCACCGGTCGCGTGCGATAGAAAAGGCAATCGGCCGCGCTCGGCCGTCTTCGGTCTCGCTCGGCTCACGGTCGACTCGCGCTTCCCGCTCCCCCGCCCGCGATCCACACATAGCTTCCGTCCGCGGCACGCGCCATATTAGCTGAGCAACAATAATTATTAATATTATTATCCTCAGTGATCCACGCCGTCATTCAATTTGTGCCTTAATCTGTGTATCATTAATCCAATAAACGTTTTGTGAACAGTAAATGCGTTTTAAGCCATTACACAAGTTATTTATGTAAGAAGTAAGTGTAACAGTAAATATATGATTCGTTATTTGTTTTAGGTTTTCAGCAGTGCAAACCTTGCCAACGAAACTATCGGTCAAACTTAAGGTTGGAGCAGACATAACCGCTCGGCACTGGATCAGCTTAGGGTCTCCCCAGACCTATCGACGCCGAATCGACTTGAGCCGGTAAGAAAAAGTTTTACGTCCATGCAATAAGAGCGAAAACGACGTCGCTCGGCTCGGCTCGGCTGGATTCGGCGTTGCGAACGGAACGACGTCGTTTTCGCTCTTATTGCATGGACATAAAACTTTTTCTTACCGGCTCAAGCCGATTCGGCGTCGATAGGTCTGGGGAGACCCTTAAAGTGAGACATTGAAAAGTGATCTTTGAATTGTGTTAGTACGATGATTTTTTTAAGTTAAAGTGAAAACGATATCCGGGCGCGGATCTCGCGTCGTCCACTGAACAATTGTACTTACTAACACAAATCAAGGCTCACTTTTCATTGATCCGATGCCGAGAGGTTATCAGGGGGACAATCTTACACAAATTGACCTAGCCCCAAACTAAGCTCTAGCCTCCTAAGCCCAACGAACAATTCAGCATGTAGTCACTACGGCCCGTAGTCCTACCAGTAGTACTATTGTTTTATACTCATTCAGACCCAAGTACTTAAAAGATAAAATGGTGGATTTTCTATTAAGTCCTACTGGTAGGACCGTGGTACGCTATGACCATACCTGGGATAACTCGGGGCAAGTTCTAGGGATTCGATATCGATAAAAAAATGTCGATATAATTAAATTAATACATGTGCATATTGAACATTCTCGATTACTGTAAAGAGGTTCGATGTCATATCTGATATCGAGCCTCGTAAGATAATAAAAGTATGCGAATGTCATTTCAATCAAAATGACAATTTAATGCAGTGCCATTCATATCTTAGAGTAAGAATAATATACGAGGATAATAATATATATAAATATTCCGCTACGTTTGTTACAAAGTCCAAAATAATCAAGCCGCCCAAGAAACATCCACGCCCACGCGATAATAATATTAACTCGTGAATTAGTGAATATCCTGACATACTCGTACAAGTGAGTCAAAATTATTTTGCTCTAAATGTAATTACAGTTTTCTCCAGAAAAAATACAATGTCACGCGTCACGTTAAATATATAAATATTATATCGACATCTTTTTTATCGATATCAAATCCCTAGAACTTGCCCCGAGTGTACCCCCAGGTATGGCTATGACTACACAACTGTCGAAGGAGCTGGGTCTGAATCAAAAACTTAATAAGTACTATGGTTAGGACCTCGGGCCTTAGGAGGCTAGGCTTGTACTATGGGTACTAGGCAACGATAAACGTACATACATAGATAAATACATACTTAAATACATAGAAAACACCCAAGACTCTGGAACAAACATTCGCGCTCATCACACAAATATTTGTCCATACCGGGACCGCTAGCTTCGTAGGCAGGGTCACTACCGACTAGGCTACCGCGTCGTCAAGGTGTCTGCGTCTGCGCCAACCATTACTGGTAACGTCGTGTCCCTTTACACCGCAAACGCATGCGAGGCGGCGCGGTGCGGCGCGTTTCCATAATAAAAATAGTGCCAAAAGCGTGGCGGACAGGCGGTAATAGGTAGGTTTTTTTTTTTTTTATAGCATGGGAAGGCAAACGAGCACACAGGCCACCTGATGGTAAGTGGAAACTGTGACCCATAGACATTCGCATTCACAAGACTGCAAATGCGTTGCCAACCCTGAGGACTAAGATGGAATGCCTCTATGCTAGTCATTTCACCGGCTGTCTTATCCCCAAACCGGAACACATCGATGCGAACACTGCTGCTTGGCGGTAGGTTAATGGATAAGATGGTCAATGGTGGTTAATGGTGGATGGTGGTGATGGTGATTATCAAACCGCGATTAGAATACAATTGAGCACATATGTCGTTTCTGAATTAATACATGAAATGACATTGTCAATGGTAGAGTGTGCAGATAAATGAAAATACTTATTTCTGTACGAAGAAGTTATAAACCTTGGGAAAAAAACATAAATTAAATTACATAGGTACTTTAAAAAAATACAAATAATGTAATAATTAAATTTAGGAACACCATCAAAATAGATTAATTCATAACACCATCGTCTTCAGAGCTGTCCGTATCATCACCTGGTACAGAGAATTAGTGTGCTAAATAGTGTTAAATATGCATGTTCACATCTAACAGCATAGAAACAGTTTACTGCTGTACCTCGGTAGAGCTGAAGCATAGGTAGATTAGGTAGAGTTGTTTGTTATACGAACTGAATGATTATATGATTAAGCAATTCTTTGTAAAACTTTTATCTATAGGTAAGTATCTGCAGTTAAACTATGAAGATATCATAGATTGAGTTATAATTAATTATATTTATTTATTATATGTACTTTTGTGCTAACGGTACTTCCGAAGTGTATTCTAATCGCGGTTTGATAATACTACAGGCACTTGTAGTTGTATGCGTATAGACACATTAGACACGCACACTACGGTTACGCTTAGAGGCGACAGCTACGCACTCGGAGACAATGTGGACGAGCTACACACACAAGTATGACCCACACGCTTTCGTGGGATAGAACCATTATGTCGTTGGAACTATAGATACAAAACAAATATTGAATTAAGAACTGTGAACAAATGAAAGAGCGAGACAAACAATGTTGGAAAATAAAAAGCTTAGCCTTGTCCCCGTGAAAGGGAAGGGTAAGGTCAACGGCATACACTTTGGTATGGCCTATATAATAGTTTTCTCATAAATGACCGGGAAAGTTGACATTACTAACTCCATACTGAGACGCGAAGTACATAGTTTACAGACAGTTCCCACATTAAAAAAAAAACATTGCTTGCTCGCTACACAAGCCCGCAATGTTGCATACAAATTTCATTGTTGTCTAGTTTGTAACTTTTTAAAAAGTGAAAACGGCCATAATAAAATGAGGGCACAAGTTTTATACATCCATATTTTATTCGAAACGTAACTTTTTTATCTGTGTAATTCTAAAGCGTTTCTTCTTGTCATAAACATAAAGGCGGTAAAGAGTGATGTTTTTTTCACGTGAAGTTTCTGTTTATATGCGATTTGTATCTTTCGATTTTTGAGAAAAGCACTATATATGCCTCGGCAGGAACGGCAATTGCGGGCCTCGTATTTTTAAACGGACTCGCAAGCTCGTCCGTTTAAACCAATTCTCGGCCCGCAATTGCCTGCTTCACTGCCTAGGCAATAATGTACTATTACCTAAATAAAAAAGTAATCCGTCTCCGGCCGTTTAGGAATTTCTGATATTTATTGCGCGTTGCTCGCACACGACGCAGACAAATAAACCGCGGCCTGACTTAACCGGCTTGGTGCGTCCTCTTGAGTTTGCTTGTGGTAGCCCGCGGGTTTGTTTGAAGACGATCTACTGTCTAAGTCTATACTAACAAAATGTAGTGTTCGTTAGTGATTGTTATAGGTGACTACTCGAGGTCGAGGTCGATTAGAAAAGGACAATTCAGTTTAAAATAACAACATCTTGTTGTTGTTTGTTGTACTTGTGGGAGGACCTTGTGCAGGGTCCGTCCGGGTTGGTACCACCATCTTATCCATTAACCTACCGCCAAACAGCAGTATTCGCATTGTTGTGTTCCGGTTTGGGGATAAGACAGCCGGTGAAATTACTAGCATAGAGGCATTCCATCTTAGTCCTTAGGGTTGGCAGTGCATTTGCAGTCTTGTGAATGCGAATGGAGGTCACAGTTTCCACTTACCATCAGGTGGCCTGTGTGCTCAATTGCCTTCCTATGCCATAAAATAAATAAAATCTCTAATAATTTGTAACGGCCCTCAAACTCAAGGTCTTATTTAACTACCCAATGAATGAATCAGTACTTATTTGTGTAATGTTATAAGTACGTAATGTTTATAATAAAGTAAAATTGAAAATAAATGATGATTGCATATTAATAGCTTTAAAATTAGTATGTATATCTAAATCAACAGTATCAACACCATCAGCGCTGTTACGGCTAGTGCGATGGAAGAACAACAATTTCACACTCTTTCTCTCTTTTTTACTTATACACAATGTACGTTGACGTCACATTCGCACAAAATGCGGCAGCCGTTTTGTAATACCTATACCTACCTACTTATTATGTTACATACTTAATAAATTTTAAAGTGTCCGATTCCTTTGCAAAGGGATGTACTCGTATTACACCAGTTCTAGAATTAAACTCGATGTAAAGCAACAATTGATTTATTCCACTTATCAAATAGAACTTTATCAGATTACGCTATATAAACGTGCACAATATTCGTTAACTCTTTTATCAAACAATCTTTAGACTCAGCATTGTATCCTACATCATCGCGAACATTAAGATTCTTGCTCTTCAACATATCTATATTATTTCTGACCAAAGCTTTCGAAATCAAACTGACTTTCTCGTTCCCTTGAACCAAATTACAACATTCTTCCACTAAGGCCAGTATTTTTTCTTTACTCAACAACTTAATAGCCCTCTTCGATACTAAACTATACGCCTCCACATAGGAAATTAATTCGTCAATTTCCAAATTCTCCGTGAAATATAGTAGATCGTACAAAATCACTAACATTTCATTTTCAACTTCTTTGTTCACTTTAATTTCACCAAAATTATTTACTGGCTTCCCTTCAACACTCGCTTTAGGCGCATTACTTCTTGGGAGGGATATTATAGACATGCTATGAAGTATATTCTTTATAATGTTTAACACTCCCTTTATCAATGATTTCTCATCTTTGTGCAGCTGTCTGACAACAAAATGCAGCCATGACACCAGCCCGTAGCCTTCCACCAAAATCTCAAACGCCCTAGGAATAGCCACGACAGCCCCTATAGCACCAAGTATCTTCTCCTTCGTCTTTCTATCACTCAGCACGGAAGAATAAAAGTCCATAATCATCTTTAGACACATAGTTTTAAAAATTACACTTACGTCTGTCATAGTTTTAGTTCCGAATTTAATAATATCCAAGATCCAAAGACGTCTGTCTGAAGACTCTACGTCACAGTCGTGAAATAGACTTAAAAAATCTGGAACTACTGTTAAGTCGACAAATTGTTTGGCTATGAGGAAATTGTTCACTGGTTTGTATAGAGGATCAAATGGTGCTGTGCACACCATGAGAGCTTTGGCTAGGTAAATGGCGTCAACTGAGGGTAACCGAGGATTCTTCAGGTCACCACCGTCGTTTTGCGCGTTGTTGATAGCCGTGGACAGACTGTGACGCAGGGTTTCAATAAAATCTGTGAGTAGAAGCTTGTCGTTCTTGTGTCTCCTGAAAGCAAATGATTAAATACATTATGCAATTATTAATAATTATTTCTTATTTAAGTAGCGCTGATAAATATAATGGAACAAACAATCTTGAATTTAATATTTCTAATACAATTTAAAGCAGTAAACACAAAATTATTATGGAATATTTTAAATTATTAATTGACGATGTGCCTAAAGTTGCGTGAACATAACAGACGGATGCTAGCGGCGTAGGACCGGTCCTTGTGGCAATCCTTGGGACAGGCTTATGTCCAGCAGTGGATGTCTATCGGCTGATGATGGTAATGATGAATAATTGGGCAATAGAGTTGGACTTTAAATTTCGCCAATGTCGTCATGTTGATAACACGGGTCTTGCGTGAGCCAACTATTTTTATGTACAGTCAGCATTAATATCTATACAGCCATCGCGCCATACATAGGCCTTATTATCAAAGGCGTAGGGGTGTATAGATATTTTTGACGCGTTGGCAACTTATATAATATTTATTTCATAATTGAACGTAAGAGTAAGTGCTAAAGGCACATCAGGAATCGATTCCGAATAATGAAAAATCGTGATATTTTTTGTCTACGGTATGGTGTTGCGTTATCAACCCACAAAGTCGACGCAGTCGTGCCACGCTAATTAAGATGGCGGGGCGCACCCTCCTGGATTAAAAACACTATAGTAATTGTGGTTATGACTTACGTCTCAGTTTCCAGCAACATCGAGAATCGGTGCAGCACGTGGTATGCCGCCGCCCGCATCAAAGAGCAGTGCGAACTCAACGCCACTATGGGGAGCGAGAGCAGATTGCTGCGCAGGACCTTGAAGCAGGAGGCCATCGACCCTGGGGCCAGCAGGTGGCTCAGCAGCGGAAACAGGAAGCTAGGATCATAAACCCCCTCATCAGCGTCAAGATGCGACGTACCCACGAAATCAACGTCTTGCAGCTGAGACATCACACTCTCATACTGATGCTTTACAACCATACGACTAACATCCCCTTCGCTATCTTTTGAGTTTTTCAAAACATCTTTGGACATAAAACTAAGAAGCCCTTTGATGTTGTTAAAAGAGCTCAACCCCGATGGTAGCTCGTAATCATAACTCAACTTTTCCGTAACAGGGAAGTTTCTTACGGTTCTTTCGACGATGTCCCGTTCTAAAAGTTTCAACACCTGATTGGGAGTGGGATGGCTCCATAGTGAAGCCGATCTGTTCTTACGGACAGCGTAGAAATTAGCGGCAGAATCACCCCATAAATATGGTTTATACTCGTTGACGGGCTGTCCGTGCATCTCGTAGAAATTAAGGATTCTTAGCAGAAGACGATCGCTGGGGCTCCTAGTAGCACGGTACGCGCTCAAGTAAACAGGGATTTGTTGGGTTTTCATAACAGATTGCTTCCTTGATATCAAAACGAAGAGAAGTTCTACCAATCTTGCTTTGATGTCTAAACTGTGGTAACTTAGCATCACGTTTAGAAACTCCGAATGCGACGTTACCATGTCGAAGACAGTTTCAATATCCGCGTGATCAATTGGATAGAAGAGCTTAATGAATGTTGTTAATAACTCTAGCAGCAATGGCCCTGATTCGTTTCCTTCATCTACCGACCTCACTTTCAAACAATTTTTTAAGACGGATTTGCAAAAGGTCTGCCATATAGAACTCTCTGTTACTTTCACGAAACCTTCCTTCTGTCCCGTTTGAAATCCATTCACCGATTCACTTAGTTTTATTACACAGTAAACGTTATTAGTTATTACTTTCAGAACTTCAACATTGCCATTCTGTAGTGCTAAAGCTATTATATGCAGAGACGACGCGAAGTAATTATTCAAAAACTCCCTTTTTCGGTCCTTTTCAGACTGACACAACTTAAGGAAACAAGCCTGCAGTAGTTGCAAGTGGCTCAATTCCGCTGTTTCAAATTTATGAATCTTATTGAATATCTTTTCGCAATCTGATTGAGGCATGCATTCTAAAATCATTTTCCTTATAAACTTCCAGCAAGAGACGTATATCTGACCAGCTTTGTGCGGTTTTTCTAGCACTTTTAAAACATTCGATTTATATTCCTCATACAATTTAGGGAGAAAATCTTTGTTTGCGATCAGGAAAGACTCGTGGTGAATAATAGCATTTCCTAACGGCAGAGTAAGTTCCCGGTGACTTAAAATTTCAGGTTTATCCAGTTCATCCTTAAAAACTTTGCAGAACTTAGGATTGGCTTTCAGTAAAGTGGCTGCTAGGATGGACGTCGTTTTCCGCACAGTGTTGGCCTTGAAGAACTGTCTAAATTGTTCTTCGCTAACGTGTTTAACTTGATGCGGCTTGTTTTCAAAATATTCTATTAGAGATTTCTCAATATTAGTCAAATTAGGAATGACATCTTTATTTGTAAGAAGGTTAGTGTACACTTTCACAATGTTCTTTAGTACTTCCTTTGGTAGTTCAATAGAAATTGTTTTTGAGTATTTCTCTACAAGCACGCGAAGTATTTCAAGCATGAGACTAGGCTCTCTGTCATCTTTAACACAAGCATTAACATCTGCATTAAAAATATTCTTCAGTACTACCAGGTCATCAGATTCTGAAAGGCCAATAATTTCTAGAACCTTAATTGTGTGACCAGTATCGACATTCTTCCTTTTATTGATTTTGATAAAAGCTTTTACAATTTCAATGCAATTTTTTTGTTGACAAGGTTTCAATAACTTGTGATCTTTATTCAGAGAAGTCATAATGTCTGAATGTTTAGTCATTACTTCTAGGAGGAACTTGGTTGCCAAAGTGTTGCATGGACTCTTGCTTAAATCCAAAGACGTATAGACTTTAAGATAGTGTGGATTTTTGAAAAGCGTTATTATTATTGTTCGACACACATCCCTCATGTGGTATTTCTTACCAATCAAAATTATGCATTCAAAGTAATTGGTTATCCTCTTCTGCTGAGCTTCGGTCAGCGAGTTCATATTAGTCAATCTAACTGTGCAGAATATAAGATACTTCGCCCAAATAAGTAATTTAGAACCATCAACTATTTCAGCTGTGTTTACCTTGTAGGGTACATCATCAATAACAATGTCACTGTCCTCAGTAGGAACCTCTTCAAAGCAAGGGAAAATATCTTTCAGCAAAAGATTTTCATTGGCTATTACCGATTCGGAAATATTCTTAATGGTGGTGTCTCGTCCAAATATAGCTTCAGATAAGTTAACTGGTTCCCCGGTCCAACTTCCAACATAGGTTCGAGCATCTATTTTTGTATCTCCTATCAACACCTCTGTCAACTCTGGGGAATAATTATTATGGAGTAAGTTTGCAACATACACTGACAGGAAATGTTTTAAATTCTTCCTTGCTTCTTTGTTATCGTGAATATACTGCATGCAGCCTACGATAAACGGAGACGGAACTTTGGTTTCCAGGAAAGATGTGTTATCAGTGTTTCTATTTTTCATTAGATCATTGAATAACTTGTCTAAGCTAGCTTCAGTATTTTGATCAGATATTTCAAAATGAACCACCTGATTTCGAACGGTTTCTATTAGCTCCTTGCTGTTTTCCATCACGTATTGTACGACATCCCCTATGAGGCCGGTTGGGCAGGTGCTAGAGTTGCGAAGAGCGTAAAGCATTAAGTGAATTTCGTCTTCATCGCCTTCAAAGATGCCAGTGTTAATGAAAAATTTGCAAATTGTATCTTTAGCACCAATCCAAGTACTGTCTTCCGTGTTTGTGTAAACTTCCAACATGATATGGAATAAGTCTTTAAACATTGGGTTGCTCAGCGATATAGCTGAGCTATCTAAAGTCAGCCACAGGGAGACTACTTTGAACTTAAGCAGAGACACTCTACCGGTTGTAAGATTCATGGAGAAATCTAAAATTTTCCTCATATCCAAACAACCCTCTAGCAATTCGAAAAATGCAGGGTGGATGTCATGATATAGCAATAGTAAATCCGTTAAGTGTATCAAACTGTCTGTGGCTGATATTTTGGGTAGCCTATAATCTTTCGCGCTGGGTTCTTTCGCGTTGTTTGGCTTTGTGCCAATTACCTCCTGAATCAGTGAGACGATAATCGTAGGCACCGGCATATGCTTAGGGAAGAAATACTCCATTTTATTCTTCAGGTCAGATATATTAACATGAGTATCTTCCATCTCTAGAATTCTAATGTACCTTTTTAATGTCTCCAACATTTTTACCAATATCTTGACACAGTACAAAGATATATCACGGTCTTTACCTAAATGTGCCTGGATAAACTTTAGCAATGGAATAGGTAAGGTGACGAATCTGACAAAATTTGCCACTTGAATGGAAGAAAGATTTCCCATTCTGGGCACCATATCCTCAGGCTTGAGCTCATCTAAGAGTTTAATTGCAAACTGCACAGTCCTTTCCCAAATAGGTGAGTGTTGTGGCTCAAAACTCTGTTCCACCACATTGATTATAGCTCTATGCAAATCTGGACACTTGTGTACAATTTTTAGTATCACTTCACACTCCTCTTCAATTTCCCAAGGTCTTTTCAAAGTAAGTAGTGCTTTGTATAAGTTTTGGTTTTTATTGGCATCAACTGTCCCTAATGTATTATCAGTGAAGTATAATCCAAGCTTGTGGGATGTGAACAAAGTCAATATTATCTCAGACAGGAGACCAGTAATGTTGGGGCGTAACTCATTCCTTGCTTCTTGACTTAGATCCGGAGGACCTTTCCAAGAGTACAGTTTAAATATATTATGTATGACTTGATGACTGAATGTCTTCAGTTTTAAGCTCTTGGATATGAAGTTGTTCTCAATTACATTCTTTTTCAAAATGTTTAGGAACATCAGCACGGCTTCAGCTTCATCATGAATTAACCCTGGAATCACTAACGGCAGAAGTCCCTGCTTCTCAAGCAAAGCTTTTATCAGAGGTAGATGTCCATCAATGAGAAAAGAGGTCATAAAATGTACGAATGATGTTCTAACATTATCTCTTTCTTTGTAATTGGGCTTCTCCAATATATACTGCAAATGTTTAGGAGTCAGTGGTGCTTGGTTGATGACTTCTACACCCAATTCTGGATTCAAAGTGACTATAGACGTAAGGAGCTTTAGGATGATTTTCCTGTGGCGAGGCCCTGAGCTTTCACTTATCATAATCTCGACTGTTGACATGAATGTGTTTAGAAAGTAACGGGAAGCTTCTTCGGTGATTGTTAGCATTTGGGGATGCGATGATTGGACTTTCATGATAATTAGGTGGAAGAGGTGAAATGCTGGAGTGGCCATCGTAAGGTTTTTCTTGCTGTCCTGGTTAATCTGTCGTAGGATTTCGTGGGAGTTGCCACCTGCATTTAGGTACTCTGCCATATAGTCCACCTCATTGTCGGGATTTAAGCATACTTGCAGGAACTGTGTTAATGCTGAAACGGAATAAAGTTTTGGTTGAATTTAGGCAACTTGTACTCAATTGGGTCATTCATTATAAGAAATAGGAATAGTTAGTAGTGCAGTTATTTTTAACCTCTGATGCAGAAAGGGAGGTGTATGTCTGTGGCATCATAGTTCCCAAACTTTCACGTGATTCTGGAAATGTTAAATTGCACCCAGCAATAACAACCCCAGGTTCATTCAATTGAACAAAATTTGTAATTTTTTTCATTTATGTTAGTCCCTAAATATTGCACATGATTTAAATAGAAAATACCTAATTATAGTATTAAGAAAAAATAAACCATACTAACAGTTGCACGCCGCCGCATTTGTCAGTAGAATTATGCTGTACTCATTGTTATTATAATATCAATAGTAATGACACGAATGTAGGACCATATTCTTGCTCATAAATAATTATTCTATTCTATTCTAATAAACCAGCCATTTTCGATTCAGACCATTACATAAAGAGTTCCATACCACCACTTTTTTTTCGGATTTAGGGGAGGGCAACCAGGGCTGCAGCCCGGGGGCCTCCACAAAATAGGTGCCCCCACAATAGACATCAGAACAAAAAAAACAAATTCAGCCTAGTAAACAGTAGTAAACGACTTTTCCTTTGATGTATTTTTTTGCGTTTTAGCTTTATTCACTGTACTTTGTACAAACATTATATTGAATATTAACAGAAATATTTATATAATTATTATTATACAGGGTTACTGGTTAAGTCGACCTAGATCCTTTAAGGGGTTGTAGTTTCTATTATTTCTGACCACTTTGACTAAGAAACACCATATCCTAAACTTAACCATTTTCAAGATATTTAACTTTTAAGATAATTATTCTTAAATACCGATTTATTGTATATTGCAACTTTTTTTTTGGAATCCTTTCATTTAATTTGTTTGTTTATACAACAATTATGTAGCAGATAAATTGCTTCAACTTTATCGACACTTGAATTGCCATTAACTGAACAAACCGAGTAGTAGAATATGAATGATAGCTAAAGAAGGAAGGAAGGATTTATTAATTTGACACCTTATCCCTACTAAGGTTGTCTGGAAGAGATCGCTAATCAGCGATAAGACCGCCTGTTGTTTACCTGTATTATTTTTAATTGTGTTCCATCTCTGTTATGTTTTTGTTTGGTGTACAATAAAGTGTTTTGTATTGTATTGTATTGTAAAGAAGGAAATAAACTTTCACAAAATATTTTTTTCTTATACCAATATTTAAAAAAAAGTCTATGGCAGTAATACTGCAGACAATCTTAAAAATACCTAAGTTACGAGGTTAGGTTAGGGGTTAGATCCGGACTTCTAGCTGGCCATGGTATGGGCCCACCTCTCCCAATCCACTTATAACACATTAAAATTTTACTACTACCTGGGAGACTTTCAACTAAGATTTTTCAATTAGTTCTGATAATAACCAAAATTGCTATACCTCGTTGGATAGCTGAAGAAATGTAGATGTTTTTAAGATTGTCTGCAGTATTACTGCCATAGACTTTTTTTTAAATATTGGTATAAGAAAAAAATATTTTGTGAAAGTTTATTTCCTTCTTTAGCTATCATTCATATTCTACTACTCGGTTTGTTCAGTTAATGGCAATTCAAGTGTCGATAAAGTTGAAGCAACTTATCTGCTACATAATTGTTGTATAAACAAACAAATTAAATGAAAGGATTCCAAAAAAAATGTTGCAATATACAATAAATCGGTATTTAAGAATAATTATCTTAAAAGTTAAATATCTTGAAAACGGTTAAGTTTAGGATATGGTGTTTCTTAGTCAAAGTGGTCAGAAATAATAGAAACTACAACCCCTAAAAGGATCTAGGTCGACTTAACCAGTAACCCTGTATATTTGTTCACTCCAATCAGGCAATCAGTAAAATTGACCTTTTTATTCGGAAAATAATTAGGTGCCTGGGGGCCTCCACTTTTTTGTTGCCCTAGGGCCTCCACACATCTTAATCCGGCCCTGATGATAGCGTTAGTGTTTAACATTCTTAAATAGTACTTAACAGAAGGAAAATATTAGCAGGATGAATATATATTCTATGAATATCAGGTCACAGGCATCCTCTAGTACTTAATCAAGTTGATGGTGTGTCGTAAAAAAAAACAATATACTCTGGATCCCACATTTGTTTTTTTTTTTTATGGCATAGGTAAGACAACCGAGCACACAGGCCACCTGATGGTAAGTGGAAACTGTGACCCATAGACATTCCCATTCACAAGACTGCAATGCAATCCTAAGACTGCAAATGCGTTACCAACCCTGAGGACTAAGATGGAATGCCTCTATGCTAGTAATTTCACTGGCTGTCTTATCCCCAAACCGGAACACAACAATGCGAACACTGCTGTTTAGCAGTAGGTAAAATACCATTTACTTGATTTTAAAATCAGATTATTGCCTGTTCATAATTGTAATTCATATTGAATTTATTTGATATTTATCATAATTCAGGAAAAACCAATATTGAGCCACCTGGTGAGCTGTGGTGAAGTGTGCTCATAGTAGACTCATGCCTTAACGTAGAGGATACAGCAAAAAAGAAGTTATAATCTGATGTTTCTAATTTTAAATAAAAATATTATTGTACTGTGTAACTCATGGACACGATATGTTGGTCGCATTAATTCTGAAGCATTGTTATTTCATCACTATTATATATTACATTTCTGGTATCAGTATCTGTTTAAGTATGGATTTTGGTTTCTAATATTTACATGACATATTTCAAAAGCATCTTGAATTGCTTATAAAAAAAATGCACATGCTTGATAAGTGAGTATTTTTTATGAAGTAGGTACGTAAAACAAAAGTGCTTAGTTAACGGTTTAAAAAGATTTTGAAGCCTAAATTAAAGGATACCAATATCATTTACCACAAAGTAAATAACGAATAAATAAACAATCTTAATATAAATTGTGAACTCTGTAACTTGAGCTTTTTACTGATTACACGCTGGAATGAAGCTGATACCTGTAGCAAACTTGAACGTGACGCCACATTATTAAATAACAATGAGCGGGCGTCCTAAAGCATGCGGTTAATAACTTACCCATGGTCTGCCCAGTTTTGGACGCCAGCTCTTTGCGGAAGTGCTTGACATCAAACCCAAGGGTTTTATTCGAAGACTTGTTCCCCTCATCCCTTTCGAGTGGGTCATTTTGAGGTTGTATCGTGTCCGTGACATCGTTATTCTCTTCAGCAACTGTCTCAACAGTCCTGCTTTTCTTAGCAGACTCTTCGCTATCATTATTATATTTCCGTTTACCCATTTTTAGTTATAATATCTCTATTCTTAACATTATTTTGGCGAGAGAAACACGTGATGAGTAATGTTTTGAGTTTTTGACGTATGATCTGACGTTTAGGAGTTTTTTTATTTTCCCCGTGTTGCGTTTAGGAGTATGATTTACAGCGTTTTTGCCGTTCGACACATTTTAGGATGAGAAAAAAAAAAGAAAGAGAACCAGTAGTCGTCAACTCTAATACTCGCTGGCAGAATTAATAAGAATCTATGCACTCAATATATTGTATCTGTGCATGTGTCATTTATGTTTTTGTGTTGGACAAAACATTGGGTCTCAATATTATATAAAAAATTAACTATAAAACTATTTGAATATGTATATATTGGTTTCTAACTGCTATGCTTAATTGATTTACCTAATTTAAGACTGACTATTCCGGATGAAGTGTCATCATTTCTCCGCTAAAGAGTTACCGAGTAGGGTAGAGATTAGAGATGTAGACTAAACGAGCAGCTGCCAACTTTAACAAGGAAATGAACAACAAACAACTCACAACAAAAACAAACTATGGAACAATATCAACGCTCAAAAACATAACGCACCTTGATAATCAAAACGTCACTAAGCAAAAAAGACCATTTTTATCTAGGGAGGTTTGAAATTTGCAATCAGTAACAATGTTACAAACATATATTATTTTTATAAATTCGCATTCTTAACGACTGTTTTACAAACAACGTGGCCCAGTTCATTATGTCGAGTACCCAATTGTTGCATTTATTCATAAACGGCTTCATTATTAAGCTTTATGTTATTTTTTTGTGTCATTATTCCACAAATTATTACTTTGTGTCAGTTTTCCGTATTTTAATTGCCGCATTTTTAATATTTTGTAGGTAACAATGACATCATATTTTTAAAATGTTTTGAATTTGATCAAAAACACTGTAAAAACATTAAAAAACCGTATTATGAATAAAGAACATACACTACAGAATGTTTATTATACCTTTTCAATTTAAATAAAATCGAAATATGGACGGTTTTAGGTGTGATGAAAAATACAATATCATAGTATTATCTTTTTTTTATTTTTAATAAAAATCAACTTCAAAAGGTATCTTACGTCTAAAAAATAGTGAGACCAATGTCTTTTACATATTTGTGTCACACAAAATTAACTTTTCACTTCCAATATCTTTCCTAATAGCTAGTTACGTAAACAAATATACAAATATTTCGTACTCTTCGCACTCATACAAATTATAGGTAGAGGCCGACTATAGGTCTCTGGCTGACCACTGGTGACTTTACCCTACTAAAACTAAAATGGCTATTTACAACTTAATATTAAAGTCATGAATAGATATACTCAGGTAAAACTTGAACAAAGGACGTATTTACAAAAGTAAGGACAGAACTAAGGCTAACTGGGCAAGAGACAAAATATTTGGACGGTTAAAAATATATATGATCGGGAGTTTCTTCCTCGAGACCGGAATCAAACAGAGAATGAAACAGTTTTTGTTTCTTATGGCATAGGAAGGCATACAGGCCACCTGATGGTAAGTGGAAACTGTGACCCATAATAGACATTTGCATTCATAAGACTGCAAATGCACTGCCAACCCTGAGGACTAAGATGGAATGCCTCTATGCTAGTCATTTCACCGGCTGTCTTATGACAGCCGGTGAAATGACTAGCATAGAGGCATTCCATCTTAGTCATGAGGCATAACCCCAAACCGGAACACAACAAAGCGAACACTGCTGCTTTGCGGTAGTTTAATGGATAACATGGTGGTACCAACCCGGACGGACCCTGCACAAGGTCCTCCCACGAGTAAAGTAATTGTCCTTGTAGAATATGAAATCAATGTTATCAGATGTAAGATTCGCTTTTTTCTCTATGAATTTATAAACGCAAGTTCCGATCTCATAAGCACTTTTTTGTCCTTCGACTTCAGTCCAAAAATAACATTCCGTAACATTTGTTTTAAGTTCGTTCATTGTAAAGTTTAAGCAATTTAATATAGATTTATAATAAAATGTACTAACTTCTCCCCTAGGTATCGGTAGCTGAGCTTGTAGATCATATCACGCTACTATGTAATTTTCATTAACTAATGCCTTGTTTATTAAAATTCATTATGTGTTATTGCTAAACACACTATAGGTTAAATGACACTTAACAAAAAATTACGATAATATTTCCTCATTTAGTCCACCCATAAATAAAATATTGTCACTAATACTAAAATGACTCTTTTGATAAAAAAATATTCTGTGTTATGGTTATAGACACTGTGGGTTAAATGTCACTTTACAAAAAAATACGATAAGCTTTTCTCAATTTCGTCTACCCATAAAAAGAATACTGTCATTGAAACTATAGTGACGCTATTACTTGAAGTTATGATTGCTAAAAGTTACAAAAATGCATAAGCAAAAGTGTCATTTTGTGTAAAGAAACATTATTCCATTAAAAAAGGTCACACTTATCTAATAATTTTGAAACGTAACGTCATTAAACCAAAAATGACAAGCTTCTTCGTGGAGACACCTCTATTACTGTCGACTCGCGCGTCGCTAATGAGAACACGCCACTATTCCGATGAGCATGGGTGCTATCCCCACTTAACGACAAAACGACACTAGCGCCAGCTGACGCTTGTAACAGAATTAGAGGAACAGTGTCTTTGTATTCCATAGTTTACTATTAGACGAACTAGATGGCATTGTTAGTCTAAAAAGTGCATTTTTCGTATAGTGACGTTATGATTATCAAGGTGCGATAACATGAGACATATCACATAAGGGCATTGTGACGTTCAATCTGTCAAAAAATTCAATCTGTGGCGTTATTAATGATCAATTTAAAATTCACTAGGTTCGCTATATTTGACAGGTGACAGGATAGTATTTGATTTACTCGAGTTATATGCTTAGACGTTTCGTTATTTTGTTAACACAGGTTTGTAACCCCTGCTTCTTTAGGTCTTTTATAGACCACGTTTCTAATTGAAGTAAATTTAATCAACACAAATAAAAAACGCAATGTAAATATTAACGAATATGACTTAAAGTACTGCTGCAATAGATTATAACGTTCATTTAATATTTACTGTGAAATAGCAGCAGTCAAAAAAGACGTTTTAGAGCAATATTTTTGTATAATTATTATGTTGCGTGTAACGTGCCCAATAAAATACCTTTATTTCTTTCTGTATCATGCTAAAATAAATGAACTATAACTATCGTCAATATCTGTCTGTAAATGCACGGACTTTTTTTACCTCACTGGCCAAGTGATTTGTACCTCATACCTCATTCAAATAAAACATAACAAGAATTTTGCTTAAAACGTTTCAACACAGGATCGATTATTCTACACAGCGAAATTTACTACGCGCTGCTCAATCTTTGACGGGATGCGATAACGCGATACATAACAAATAGTATTACAAATACATACATACATTAAATCACGCCTGTTTCCCAGAGGGGTAGGCAGAGACCACTTCTTTCCACTTGCTACGATCTTGACAAATTTCTTTCGCTTCTTCAACATTCATACATCGAGTCATGGACGCACGTCGGTTTCGGGTACTTAAGATTCGGCCCTTTTCCAGTATTTCTCCGATTTGATTCGAAAAAGTACGCCTAGGGCGGCCCCTTCCGACCCTTCCACTCACTTTCGATCTGTATATCTCTTTCGTCAATCTTCTTTCATCCATCCTTTCCAAATGACCGAACCATCGAAGCATGCCCTTTTCAATCTTAGTCACTACATCTTCTTTCATTCCACATTTCTCTCTGATTTTTTCATTTCTAACTCTATCAATCAGTTTCACACCACACATACTACGCAAAGAACGCATTTCAACTGCATTTACACGACTAACATGCTTGTCCTGCCACACCCAACATTCACTACCATACATCAGGGTAGGGGCTAGCACTCCATTGTGAACAGCCAGCCGGGCTTTTTGTGAAACGCCCTGTCTGCTCACAAAGGAGTGCAGGGCCCCATTAATTTGATTCCCCGCATTCACCCTCCTCTCGATATCCTTCTCACACTTACCATCTCTTGTAAACATACTTCCCAGGTACACAAATTCGCTCACTTGTTCTACTAATTCACCATTTATATTTATCACGCACTCAGTCATCTCTTCATCCTTCTCTATCACCATGACCTTGGTCTTGGCAACATTTACTTTCATCCCCTTTTTCTTAAATCCCTCATTCATTACTGTCACCATCTCTTGCAACTCAAGTACCGATGGGGCAAGTATAACTTGATCATCGGCATATAAGAGGCATTTGATTAGCAACTCTTGCATACGCAAACCCTTATCATACTCTTTCAAATCCCACATACAACTGTCCATGAATAGATTGAACAGCCATGGTGAGGCAACACAGCCCTGTCTAACACCTTTAGAGATATTAAACCAGGCCGAGTATGCCCCATTGATCCTGACACAGGCTCTGGAGCCCTCATAAAGGGACCTCAAAGCCTGCACCAGGTTGCTGCTCACTCCATACATAGACAGCACCGTCCACAACTCCTTTCTATCTACCCTATCATAGGCCTTTTCCAGGTCCACAAAAGCACAGAAAACCTTTTGGTTCACAGCCAAGAACTTTTCTGTGATGGACCGTAGTGAAAAGACCTGATCCGTACATCCCATTCCCTTTCGATATCCCGCTTGTACATCCCAGATTTTGTCATTCGTAACATTCAATACCCTTTCTATTAAAATCTTCGCATATACTTTGCCGACAACACTAAGAAGGCTGATACCGCGGTAGTTTTTGCAGTCTTGCTGTGACCCCTTTCCTTTATACAGAGGGACGATAACGGCCTTGACCCAATCTTCTGGGACTCGGCCGCTACTCCAACATGCATTGAAAAGACGGTACAACAGACTACCCACCAGGCCATCTCCTCTCCTCAGCATTTCTATCGACACTCTATCACAACCTGCTGACTTTCCCGCTTTCATACTTTTTAAAGCTTTCATGATTTCACTCATACTAATCACCCTTTCATCTTTGCTACTTGCATCTTTACTCATGCTTTCTGGCTCACGACAAATATCTTCGCATTCAAACAAGCCTTCAAAATAAGTTTTCCATCTATCAAGCATTTTTTCTTCCTCACATATTAAGTCTCCAGACTCATCCCTCACCGCGCTTAATTTAGTTTTCTCTGATTTCCCCCGAGCCGATTTAATCAAGCTCCAAAAGAGTTTAATATTCGACCGGAAGTTGTCAGAGAAACTCCTATCATACTTTTCATTCAGTAAATCTTTCTTTCTAGCCACAACTTCTTTCACTCTTTTCTTTGATCTATTATACTCTTTTTTCTTTCTGTCGCTTAGATCTTGTCCTGGATCTACAGCTACAAAATCCAACCAACACTTTTTCTTCTCTTTCACTACATCATCTACCTCTCTATCCCACCATTCCGGACGTTCATTCTTACTTTTACTTCTTTTTACTACACCGCATACTTCAGTGGCCGATTTGACCATGCCATTCTTCATAATCTCCCATACATTATTTACATTATTTTCGACTTCACTGTCATTCATTTTATTAACACATTCAAAACAACTTTTCAGCTTTCTTACGTATTCATCTTGTATAACTTCGTCATTCAGTTTCTCTACTTTTATCCTCTCTAACGCAGTTGTCGGTACGGGAACACGATGGCGCCAACGTGTGAACAGACCCCTTACTCGTGTTACCACCAAGTAGTGATCTGAACCTACGCTAACTCCTCGAAATGCTCTGGTATCTACAACTTTGTTACGCAACCGTTCATCCACAATCATCAAGTCTATCATAGACTTCTCATTCTGACGTCTCCACGTATACTGATGAATCTCTTTGTGATCAAACAAAGTGTTTGTCACGCAGAGATTCTTAGCCAAACATACATTGAGAAGGCATTTGCCATTCTCGTTCACTCGCTCATCACCATACTTACCCAGTACCGATTCATAACCATCCCTTTGCACGCCTGTCCAACCATTAAAATCGCCTAGCAAAATAATCCTTTCATTCTCCTTGCATTTTGTTGAAACCTCATGCAAACTTTCCCAAAACTCCTCCCTTTCTTTTTTCGATTTATTCGTATGTGGGGCATAAGCCCCAATTACGAATAAACGGGTGAGACCTACCTTGAGTCTCACCCAGAGAAGTCTTGGGCTCACACATTCATGCTCTTGCATACATTCAGCCATTCGCTCTGTGAGTACGATACCGACTCCCTGACGACCGTGCTCGGATACCGGAACTCCGGACCACAATGCCGTCAAGGTTCCGTGTGTGGACGTACTCACCCCTTTTTTCTTCGTCTCAGTCACACATAGAACATCCAGCTTTCTCTCTTTCATCATCATACATACCTCATCTAATTTATGTTCCATCCCTCCACAAACATTCATCGTAGCAAGGCGGCTTTCAGCGGCCCGCTTTTTGCCAACCCCCCTGCGAACACAGCGTGACGCGTGGCAAACGGCATCGCCACCGTTCCGATCCCCGGAGGGATCCGAACATACGCGCACTATTTTGCCCCCCCCCAGAGTACGAAGGGCTGCCCAGGCTAGGCCTGGGGAGGGATTCTCTGGCATTGCCAGTACCCTCCTGGGGTATAAACTTTTTAAATGGTGCTCGCATGGTCCATTAAGCAGGATCGGGTTTTAATTTGGAGTTTTCCTTCTCCTAGATAGGTAGCAGCCCAATGCTAACGACGCCTATCCCGCCGGGTTTGACTTCGGAGTTTTCCTTCTCCTAGATAGGTAGCAGCCCAATGCTAACGACGCCTATCTCGCCCGGAGGAGATCTTTCCTATGTAAAAATCCCTTAATCGCCTTCTACGATACCCACGGGAGGATATGGGGTGGTGCTATTCTACTGTACCGGCACCAATTGTACACTTTAACGTTATGTTTAAACTGAAGCATCTGTCAAAGGCGTTAAAGCGACAAGATACCAAAGTGCTCACCTCAAGTACTTATAAGGGCGACTGTGCTGGCCAACGATACATACATTCTTAAATACATAGAAAATATACAATACTCAAGAATTAATACTCGTTCTCGTTACACAAATAGATAGCTACCTAAAGCTTGATTTGTGATTCAAACGCTGGGACGCTTCGTACCTTCGTAGCCAGGGTCTTAGGTTGGCATGTCGTCGTTCCTAAATATCATCGGGGCCTATATTTTGTAGGCGGTAAGAACCATATCGTCTTTGCCCTGTTATCGTACTATTTTTAATTCGACCCCCATTACTGTCAATTAAATAGGACCTAAAACGTTGACGATACGATAACAGATCAAATACGATATCGTCGGTGATCATGCAAAACCGCGTAACTAACAAATTTATGATAGAGCAAAATAAACCCTACCGATTTATTAAAAATGTTACTTACGCGGTTTTGCAGTTTCACCGACGATATGGTTTATACCGGCTAGAATCGCGATCCAGGGGCCGTAACATGGCTGCGTTTATCGCGCGACAAAGCTTAGAAAAGGCAACCGTCACCTTCTGACACGTAAATAAGTACGACAGTGACGGATGCTTCATCCACATTTGTCGCGCGATATAGACGCGGCCATACTAGGCCCACAGGTCACGCTGTAATACCCTTGAGAATAAGTCTGATGAACTGTTGAATCGGGTTAGGCTCGTAAAACACACTTCCCCGAAATGTGCACTTCCTCTAAAGGTGCACTTCTTTAGAAGGGTCATTTTCTCGGAAGGTACACTGTCTCTAGAAGTGCACTTCCCGTTATGTACACTTTGTCAATAGGTGCACTTTCCCAGAATATGCATTTTCGCAGAAGGTATATTTTCCCGGAAAGTACACTTTAGGGGTAAGGGTGTCTTAAACAAAAAAAAAATACAAATAGGTATGTTTATTATATTACTTTCAAAGTAAATAAAATATCTCTTACTTAATGTTATAATTTTTGAGCTTGTACAGTTATTTATTAGCTAATATGTCAAGCTGAAAAGAAAGTCGAGTGGCCAGTGATCTAAGATTAAAATAGTATGAAGTATAAATGTACCTATAAGTACGTATAGACTTTTCGATAAAAAGGAAAAAAATAGGAGCACATAGGGTCTAGAGGCCAGTTAAAGTGAACAGTGAACATTGCCATCAAAACTTGAGGTTCCGCTGCACAATCGATTTAAATGAGATTTAATTTAAGACAAAAATGCGTAGATTTAAAAAAAAAGTGTGAAGCGTGTGTGCGTGTTTGTGTGTGTGTGTGTGCGTGCGTGTGTGAAGAAAGTGACTAAATAATAAACGTGTTCCTTTTGAGAAAGTGCCCTATATGGGAAAGTGTACATTTCGGGAAAGCGTACGTTTTGGAAAAGTGCACTATTTGAAAAAGTGCACATTTCGGGAAAGTTTGCAAATTGGGAAAGTGTACATTTTGGGAGTGTACATTTTGCGGAAAGTGCACCTCTGCAGAAAGTGCAAAATTCGGTAAAGTGTGTTTTACGAGCCTAACCCGTTGAATATATTGATGATGACTGTATGACATTCTCAATTCGTGCATTGTCGGCAAGAAACTTTGGTATTATAAAATAAAACAAAAATATTGTAATCAAACTTATATTTATTCAAAAAATATTAAATGATACGCATTCATTTACAACCAACGTATCCTGTACTTTAAAAACGTCTATATTTGGAAGATTATTTATAAATTATAATAATAACTTTAACATAAAACAACAATATATTTAAATTTGGACGTTGTTCCTACAAATAAGGACAATAAACAAACAAAATATAACAATTGTTTGTTAATAATGAACTGTGACTACCTCTATTTTAAGTTCACATTCGATCGTTATAATGTGATGTCACTTATAGTTATGATTATGACTGATGACTGATGGATGACCTACCCATATTATATCTTTACAAAATGCAGTCTTTATAACTTTTCTAAATGGATTAGATCCTAGATAGCTAATCACAATCAGTCAAATAACGCCGATAAAATTATACCTTAAGTCTAGATAAAAATATACCTTAGTCTTACTAAAAGCAACAATGTCAGCTAAAAACGCAATAAAATACCGTTTAAAAACACCTTTTTTAAAAAATGGATTCAAATACAGAACGCTCGAGTTCATGTCCATCTAAGGCCCGCTTGCTCGTAAATGTTAACCCTAGGTTAACCCCAGGTTAACAGGTTAATTTGTTCAAATTGACAGTTTTTATATGAATCCGACTTTAATAATTTAACCTGAGATTAACGTAGGGTTAGCTTTACGGGCAAGCGGGCCTTAAAGCATGAATTAGACTGGCAATAAAAAATAGAAGGTGATTGCCGTCTTACTTTAACTTCAGTTCTAGAACGAGAAACACAATGTTGTTATCTTTTTCTATCTTAAGAGTTAGAGTAAGACAGCAGTCAACTTAAAGCGTCACGTGAAATGACCGCACTAGCCTGCGGAAGGCGCCTTCGATGGCCATGAACTCACGCGCGTACTCTAGCTTCGTATAACTTGGCAAAAGGGTCCGACGTGGCTACAGGTGGGTCTACACTATTGTGAAGTGGCAACCATCCCATTAAGGAGTTTTTGCTAGGTACAAATTGGATCATGTTGCCAATTTCAGTCTGAGCTAGCCCTTATTCATAGTTATAATAAGTGTTATAATTATAACTTACATGGTAACAGTCAAGTTAACCGTGTCGTAAAATGAAATTAAATTTCAAATTTAAATGCCATAATAGTATCTTTCTGGACGTGTTAACTTTAAATTATTACACGGGACTAAAGGTACGCCCATACCAATGCTTAAAAAACGGTGACGGTACGGAATCGCAGTGACGCGTCGTATGCGCACCGTTTTTGACGCACGCTCCCCACACCGCTGCTTAAAAAACGGTGTCGTTGCGTGAACAAAAGACGGGGTCATAGTAACAACATGGCGTCGTTTTTGACGTACCGTAATATACGCACCGTTAAGCATCAGTGTGGAGGGCATGCGTCAAAAACGGTACGGATACGACGCGTCACTGCGATTCCGTACCGTCACCGTTTTTTAAGCATTGGTATGGGCGTAACTTAATATATTTAATAGTTTAATATAAACCGAATGGCACATTAAAAATATTTGAACTTGGAGTTCTGCTTTTTTTTGGAAAAAAAATTTTTGGTTACTTTTAAAATCTCGTTGGGCACTTATAGGCCGGGGTAATTAGACCTTGCATGAATTAAAAACAGCATTTTATTCATTAAATGTGTACAGTACAGACAGGGGAGTGTATTAAGTTGTATCCTGCGAATAGTTCACCCCCGCGCATGCGTTCTTTTTCAAACAAATTATGGTTATTATTTTTACTTGGATTTATTTACAAAAACGCGTTTTTGTTATTTTTAGCTTGTCCCGGTTATGGAAAATGTTTATTTTTTTGTTATTATTTGGAGAGATAACTTGAAATACACGATTCTAGAAAAAAAGCGCTGTTTAAATTTTTTGCAAGGTTAAAAGCTAAAAGCCCCCACTATTAGAGAGAAACATTAGAGAGAGAAATTAAGTGCTCAGCACAGGCTTAAATCTAGACAAAAAAATCACTTAGCGAAATCTAAAATAATTACGAAATTTATAATTATAATTATTGTCATACTTACATCAAATTAAAATGTCAAAAAAAAAAAAAAGTTACGCATTGTTGAAAATATTTAAAAATAATGTAACTTTTATTGATAAAATATACCACCACAAAGACAAAAACATTAACTGACAGACTCATAACATAACATAAACTGCTTGCATCAATTTGTTTGAATGTTGTTCGTGGGTTCAAGCAATTTATGGGTTATTCCCACATATGTTACCACCAATTTGTTACCACTGGTAACAGCTGGGATTTTTACCACTTAAGTACTCGGTGGTAACAAATGGGAATATTTTTCCCATTTGTTACCACAAAAATATTTTATGATAACTACACTTAAAACATTTGGTGGTAATAGCTGTGAATTTTTATTCCCAGTAGTTACCAGTGGTAACAAATTGGTGGTAACAGGTGGGAATAACCCCAATTTATTACGTGGGTACTCTTACATGAGTGGCGCAATCAGTACTATTATTGTTTTATAATAAATTTAATTATTTTCATGAAATCGAAGAGTGGTTTTTGTTGTGCAAATACACAATTTATAGCGTTCATGACATGACATGTCAATTCAGCGGATAACGGTGGCTTCTTTTCTACGTTAAGTCGAGCGTCCAGTGGCACCCTTAATAATATTATTGTGTTTACTGATAAACTAAAGAATTTCCATGGAATTGGACGATGCTTTTTTGTAGCGCAAGTAAAAACACAATTTATGGGATACGTAACAAACTTTGATAACAGTTATCCTTTGAGAAGTCAGCTTAACGGGAAAAGGTGGCCACTTTTTTCATATATCCCATAAGTTGTGTTTTCATTTTTAGTACAAAAAAGCACCATCCGATTTCAAGAAAATACATTAGTTTATAAGAAAA
Source organism: Acleris emargana (assembly GCA_927399475.2). Classification (NCBI taxonomy): domain Eukaryota; kingdom Metazoa; phylum Arthropoda; class Insecta; order Lepidoptera; family Tortricidae; genus Acleris; species Acleris emargana. The sequence goes on from OV656851.1 coordinate 879,171, forward strand.
CTCAATAATAATAATGAGGGCGCCACTGTACGTACATCCGGCGTACGCTCGGCGCAGGCGCAGTCTTAAATTACACACTCATAGGTGAATTTGTTATTGAATTATGTCATATCGTTGGTTATACTGTAATACGTATCTACAAATTCTATAAGTTGCAAAATGTACTCACTGACTTGCTTGCTAAGGTGTATTTTGCATCTTATTTATTTTTTTATTTACAGGGTGTTGCAGGATCACCGACGGTGTACGACGACATGCGATTCGATATGTTGATTTCAAGATTTTAGATAAATAAGAAACACAAGAGTAACGAGGGCATCATCGACGCTCGGCGTTTGCTCGATGCATTCTGAACGCAAGCACATGTCATAATGTTACACGTAAATTCCTAATACATAACAAAGGGTACATAACTATACAAATAAAGAAATATATATAAAATAGTACCGGAGAATAAGAAAAAACGGAAAAACTGTTAATATTTCTCAAAACTAGTTTAAAATCCGTAGTATAATGATTATTCTTACATCTAAGAGCACTAATCATACTTTATTACCCACGGTTTAGTACTTCTCTCTCACTCGCTCTCATACGATCTTATTAAGAGCGAGTGAGAGAGAAGTACTAAACTGAACACAGTCGGTGATCCTGCAACACCCTGTAACTAAAAAAATAAATAAGATGCAAAATACACCTTAGCAAGCAAGTCAGTGAGTACATTTTGCAACTTATAGAATTTGTAGATACGTATTACAGTATAACCAACGATATGACATAATTCAATAACAAATTGACCTATGAGTGTGTAATTTAAGACGCGGTGGCGTGACGGTTTAGTACTTCTCTCTCACTCGCTCTCATACGATCTTATTAAGAGCGAGTGAGAGAGAAGTACTAAACCAAAGCCTCTTCTATGTGCTCACAGACTGTACTTAATTTCTTTTTTCTTAGCTGCGTGTATAAATATAAAAAACGTGGAAACTTACTTCCACTTCGAGGTCACCATATCATACCACCTCGCAAAATGGAATTAATATTATTCTCATAGAAAATAGAAATAGCGTTTGTATATGTAGCTATTAACGTTTTAAAACCGAATAAACTACGAAGATATTACTTTTTAGAAGAAAATCAAATACTTACCCCCGTTTTCTATGAATTATACTGGGTGTCCCAGAAACCAAAGTCAACCCGTCTAGGGCTGATAGAGCAGCTCATAAGCTATCGATTTAACCCCTATATATGTTCAGCAATTGTTATTAGTTTCCGAGATATTGATCATTTTAATCAGAATTTTTGCCATTTTTCCGATGCGACGAATCGACTGCCCGCCTGCTTCGGCTGGGCGTCCCCACTTATCATCATCATCATAGGTATGTCCGTGGTATGAAAAAACCCTAAATTCATGTATTAATTCATATTTATTTTAGTGTTTTCTTGCATGATTAGAATCACTGTGAAATAAGGAAGTTTTTAAAGCTACATGCCAATTTCTTTTTTATTACAAATGTTTGAGTAATCGCACAGAGTTACTTTCTCCATACTAAGAAAACCCCGCGTTTGTTTTTCACCAAGTATGGAAAAACAAACTTTGCGTGTTTTCTCAAAAAGTTTTAATGAAAAAAAAATTGGCATGTAGCTTCAAAAACTTCCTTATTTTACAGTGATTCTAATCATGCAAGAAAACACTGAAAAAAATGTTAATTAATACATGAATTTAGGGATTTTTCATAGCACGGACATAAGGAAAAATGACAAAAATTCTGATTAAAATGATAAATATCTCGGAAAGTAATAACAATTGCTGAACATACATAGGGGTTAAATCGATAGCTTATGAGCTGCTCTATCAGCCCTTGACGGGTTGACGTTAGTTTCTGGGACACCCTGTATATGGGTCAGCTGCAAAGGAATATGTTTCCTTACAAATAATCATTAATCAGTAATATAAGTTAGTTATCTATGAGGAACAAGTCCTATACGCTGACGTCCCTGGCCGACTACTCACAGATTCAAACGCAACTAACGCGGCATTCGAACATGTTAATGTAGTGCCTTCAACAAGTTACAATTCTACAAGATACAATTCTAATATATAAAGCATTTACTGCCGGCAACCTCCTTGCTTTCCTGGGCGCCTTAAACGCGTATGTGCGTTTTAACAATACGCGAGTTTAGTATAAAACAAGAGACTTTGGCAAAGGGACGGCAGCAAATGCGTTAACTTTAGCAAGTGAACTCCACTAAAATATCCGGGCTTAAAATTCTGGGTGTGTTTTATAATCATACACCGGATTGACGGGAGCAAAAATGTACCTGTGCTAGTTCATTAAATGTCGACTTAGTTTATCGACATCGATAAAAAACAATTTTTAATCTTTTTAATCATCCATCATTAATATCATTATCATAAGTAATGGCCAAGTTTGAATATTTTTTTATTATGTGCAAACCTCTTTTATTCATACTTATCGCAACTTTAAACACCTGGTATCTCATAGTGACCCTGTACTGAAGTCACTTTTGACAACCATTGAAATTACGTTGAATAACCAATTCATTCATTACAACAATATTCTTTAGCATTCCGACGACTTGAGAACCTTTTTGATTTTTAAGTCGGTTAAAAATGCCTCGAAAAAAAAGATTGCATATCTTCATGGAAAGCTGATCATTCTGATATAGAAGATAAAGTATGACTTACTTTTGCAAGAAATGTAAGATCCATATCGTCGATGAAACTGCAAAAACGCGTAAGTAACATTTGAAGAGGTCAGAGACATCAGAGGTCCAACTCACGATTGGTTCAAATCGTATCTAAAAAATCGCAAACAATATGTTGAAATTAAAAATACACACTTCGAGACTGGTAAAATACAGTATGTACGATCAGATAGAGTCGATATCGCTGGCTCCATTCCTCAGGGTAGCGTATTAGGCTGCATCCTCTTTCTGATATACATAAACGACCTCCCAAAAGTAGTAACTGCAATGACAACTGTGTGCTCTTCGCAGACGATATTTCCATCCTTTTCTCCTGTAAATCTGTTAGCGAAGCTGTAAATAAATTAAATACTAATCTAAACACAATTACTCACTGGTTAGAGTCACATAATTTAAAACTGAATCTCAATAAAACTAAAATAATCCAATTTAAACCTTACCAAAAGCAGGCACTACCCATTTCATATTGTCATAATAACATAAAAATAGAAATAGCTAGCTCTGCGACCTTATTAGGCATACACCTGGATACTCATTTATCGTGGAAAATTCGTATACAAAAACTATCAAAACAATTATCCTCCTTCATATACGCCCTCCAGCACCTTAAGCGCGTCACCGACTTCCAGACGGCCCTCTCGGCGTACTATGCGTACGCTTATTCCCGAATGCTGTATGGGCTTATATTGTGGGGAAATTGTTGTGAGGTAGATGCAGTATTTATCCTGCAAAAAAAGTGTGTCAGGATACTGGCAAATATTGATCATATGGACTCCTGCCGCCCCCACTTTAAAATGTTTAAAATACTGACACTTACATCCATGTATATTTTAGAATCTTGTAAATTCATCAGAAAGCATTCAGACTTATTCCAGACTCTCACAGAAACAAAGAGAAATAATAGAAATCTTAATAAACTTAAACTACCGTTTACCAAATTAAAATTAGTTGCGTCCAGTCCACACCATATGATGATTAAAATATACAACCATGTACCAAATTCCATCAAATGTGAAAAAAAAAACCCTTTATTTATAAGTAAGTTAAAAATATTTTTAACTGATAACTGCTTTTATAGTCTAAGTGAATTTTTAAATACCGAATTTAGAGTTAAATGAACACAAGTAGAATTCTTTATAATGTATAAGTAATATAATTACAAATAAATGGGAAATATATATATATATAAAACTATACATAATTAAAAATAAGTTATGTAAGAATTATTGATATGTGCAATATTCGTAGCTTTTATTTTATTGTAATAATTAGGTCCTAGCCCTACTGTCCTAAGTTGCTACGCCCTTGCAGGGTGTCATATGTATACCTTCCATGTAATTCCATCTATATACCTGTAATATGACTTGCAATAAACGAATTTGAATTTGAATTTGAATTTGAAGTAAGGAGCAAAATGCACCTTTTAATAAGGCAGTAAGGTTCATTTTGCTCTATCATAAATTAGTTAGTTACGCGTTTTTGCAGTATCACCGACGATATGTCACGACAAAATTTGTCGATAAACTTTGTCGATATTTAATGAATTACTAGCACTGGTACATTTTTGCCCCCGTCAATCCGGTGTAAGGTTATAATTCTGGGTGTGTTTTAACTGTCGGAGCTTAGCGAAGCGGAGCTGAGTGGCAGTTAACATCCACACATTGTTTGAAATGGACACCTAAACAATATTTTTGATCGTTTTTCAGTTTCGCTGTTGCTTCTCTTTGCTCCGCCAGAGTGAAATCACATCCTTAAGGTATAGTTACATTTGAAGACCACATAGAATAAGTGGTGTAATTGACTTTATCTACTCTCATATCGTAAAGTTGGAATTATAAACTTCAAAACGAATTTATATTGGCATACTTTATAAACACAATACCGAAATAAAAAAATAAAAAATCACTTTATAACATTATTTCTCTAACAAAATAATGTTATAAAGTAATTTTTTTTACCATTACGATACAAGTTGATCCAAAAAGTTAATGTCACCAACGAGGTACCATATCAATTATTTTTTTATAATGGAACGCACATTCGGTTCGCGTCATTTTTACAGCATTACAAAAAGTTTTCATTCCAATTTTTACTTGTCTGTGACAGCGCCCGCTTTAACGCATGCGCGGTGATGTGCTAGGTTTTGGCGCCATTCATTGAATACGTTTTGCTGTAGTTACTTTATTAACTTTGATCTTTTATTTAGTAGGTTGAATCGCAATGTATGAGAGTAGATAAAGTAGTGTATGAAACTGCACATAACTAGGTATTAAAACACTCGTGTGAAGCTATTAAAAACCTCGCCTAGCGGCTCGGTTCTTAAACACACACTCGTGTTTTAATACCCCTCTTTATGCAACAATTTCATAAACTACTATTATTTAATATTTAATAACCACGTAGTTTACACCGATACGTGTATAGGGGTGAATCAACTTTTAATGTTTTTTTTTTTTTGATGATTTTTCGACATGTTTCACCAATTATATGTTTTTAGAAAAACTATACTTATATTTGTTAATGACGTGGCTTACACGTGGCAGACTAACATTTGAAATTATTTGATTTTAAATTGTACAGTTTTAAATATTAATATAATTGGTAACGCAGGGGACAATGTTGTCCCTAGGTTTTGTATGGAAAATGTGCATTTTCCCTGAGTTACAAGGTTTTGTCGCGGATTAAAAAATATTTAAAATGTTTAACGTTTAAGGTCTGTAAATTTGGTGGTCTGATTTTAATATTCATATTTTTTTATTAACCATACGTCACCAGGAAAGTTTTAATACCGCAAAAGAAAAGCAGTACCCTGAAAGTTGATTCACCCATAGTGGTTCTCTATGGCTTGCTTTTAATTTGATAATATTAAAAAACAAACATTAAGAAAAGATAATATTAAAAAATTGTGAGTAACAATTTTGTTCGTGACATTTATACTTGTTTAAGCAGTGAATGTAAGTACAGTATTGCACTGTATTCTTACTAAAACCTCTGATATATGATATGACAGCCCAGATAATCTCGCGGGGAACTCACTTGCTCAAGCAAGAATTTAGCTCCTGGTAATATTTTCAAAGTTCGGCTCCAGTTCACGTACTTTAGCAATCAGAACTTCTGCTAAATTCTCATTTGGGTTTGTATCTGAAATGAGAAAATTGTAGTTATTGCTAGCGACCCAAGCCCAAGCCAAAACCAATATACATACATACATACATAAACTCACGCCTTCATTTCCAGAGTGGGGTAGGCAGAGCTAAAGAATTACCAACAAGTCTTAAAACTTCTTGATAATTCTGTAACCACATTTTGCACAAGTAGGTGGTTTTGCAAAACCAATATAGTCAGGTATAATGTAGTTTTCTAATAGTGAAAGCATTTTACAAATCGGTGGCGTAGTTCCAGAGATTAGGTACCCCCAACATAAAGACATACAAACACACAATTTTACATTTTAATATTACTAGCTTGCCCGAGATTTCGCCCGCGTAGATTTCGATTATCGTTGAAGGGTAGCCTATATGTTAATCCAATGTATAAGATATCTCCATTCCACATTCAAATCCATCGAGCCGTTACACCGTGAAGGAGTAACTAACTAACACACACACATTCGTTCATTGAATACAAAACGGACACATTCCAAAATCAGTCAGTGTTGCATTTTAAAATTAGAAGCTGGTCGTATTAGTACATTACTACAGACGCCGGGAAGTAGGTGGTTAATTTTAATATGGCCATGACAGCTGGTTTTATGAACAGGCTGAATAGCTGAAAATCGTTTTTTTTTTTGTATCTGTTGGTTCGGACCAAAAATATCCGCGTTAATGCCTATTACACAAATGTTTTTTGAGTGATGTTTTTTTTTTTTATTTCATTGCATATTTATTTATTTATTTATTTATTAGGCACAATTACAAATTACAAACTTAATTGTTAATATACATAAATCTTTCGTAGAATTAATTTACTAGTTCGTAACTCGATTACAACACGATGACGATGTCGATGTTTGAGAAAAGCACTATACATACCTCGCCGTGAAAAGGGGTTGCCAGCCTCGTAACTATCCGACCTCGCTTCGCTCGGCCGTCTATATGAACTCGGCCTGCAACCACCTACTTCCCGGCGTCTGTAGTAATGTACTATTAATCCAAGAGAAAATTATTTTGTAATGTGTCCGTTTTGTATTCATGTTACGTACTCAGCCACCTGGACTCAGCTCCAGCAACTGATGCACGTTGCGCTGATGCAGCCTAACGTGACCGCGACCACCGCCGCGGCCGAGATTTCGTGTATTCGTGTAATACGGACTGATTCACTCTTGGTTCACACATCGACCATTAGGCACCTGTCTTTAGAATTAACTCCTAATTAATCTTGTAATTTCCTAATTAATAGTACATTATTGCCTAGGCAGTGAAGCAGGCAATTGCGGGCCGAGTATTGGTTTAAACGAACGAGCTTGCGAGTCCGTTTAAAAATACGAAGCCCGCAATTGCCGTTCCTGCCGAGGCATATATAGTGCTTTTCTCAAAAATCGCAAGAAAAAAAATGTGTTTTTAATTGCAAACAAACAAAATCTTCACATGAAAAAACTATTACTCTTTACCGCCTTTATATTTATGACAAGGAGAAACGCAAGATTTTTTAGAAAAATAAACTCAAGCTATTCCTGACACGGTTTTTTTCACGGTTTACTGAATAATTTTTTTTTTTTTTTCCTGACACGGATAAAAAAGTTACGTTTCTAATAAAATATGGATGTATACGACTTGTGCCCTTATTTTATTATGGCCGTTTTCACTTTTTAAAAAGTTATTAACTAGATAACAATGAAATATTATGTCCGACACTATGCTAAGTGGCACCAAATTTGATGCATGCAAAATGCAAATTTCATGCAATTTGATACATTGACGGCTCGCTAGCCTAGTTGGGAGTGACCCTGCCTACGAAGCTAGCGGTCCTGGGTTCAAATCCCAGTAAGGACAGATATTTGTGTGATGGGCGCGAATAGTTGTTCCTGAGTCATGGATGATTTCTTTGTATTTAAGTGTATATTTCTCTATATAAGTATTTATATCGTTGTCTAGTACCCATAGTACAAGCCTAGGGCTTCGTTTGAGATTACGTCAATTGGTGTGACATTGTCCCCTGACATTTATTTATTTATTATAAAATAGTTTTAAGTTATTATTCTTAACTACCCGCCCCGACCCGACAGACGTTGTTCCGCTCCATCGCAGTACCACCTACCGGTTCCAATTGTGAATATTTACAAACCATCTTGGGACTCAAATTCACACAAATTCATCAAAATCAATCGAGCCATTGTCGAGTTTTACCGAGACTAACGAACAGCAATTAATTTTTATATAAAAGAGAAGAATAACAAAAACGAAAAATAATATTAATTTTCCCACTCTATTTCATTTTTATATTATTGTTTTGTATTTTGTTAAAAATAAACGATTTTTTTCTTTCTTCATATCCTCCAGAGGTTTCTTGTACTTACTAAAAAAAGCCATTACGCCATTGAAATAAAGAACCAGTGCAATGAAAGTAAAGTGGAATTTACTTTGTTTTTATAACTAATGAATCATTAAATTCATTAACAATGATCAAATTAGAAAATTGACTTAAATTCATTCACAATATTCATATTTCATTGACAAATTTCGATGTATGTATGACCTTTGGAGTAGGCCAGGGGTTGAAACTCACCGTCATAGTACACCAGGTCGCACTTGCCGCGCAGTTCAGGGCTGCTCTGAACGATGCGCGGCAGGGTTGCGCAGAACGCCGCCGTGATCTCGGCGCCGTCTGCCGTCGCCAACCCTGATAAGCGCATTTTGAACATAATATTAAAAAAATATAAGGGGAGCAGGGAATGCAAAAACATGTGCAACGGTAAACCAGGTTTAGGTAACGTTAGAAAAATAACGGTAGTAATTTTATAAATTTATTTTTAAAAAAAAGTTATAGCGGTAATGTATCTGTATAGTAGTTTTTTTAAAGGCGGAACCCAATTGACGGCTTATTTTCCAATGATTTATATTGTTATAATATAAGTTCAAGACGGATGGAGTGACGACCTTGTAAGGATCGCGGGAACGCGGTGGATGCGAAAACCACAAGACCGGTCTGAGTGGAGAGCCTTGGGGGAGGCCTATGTCCAGCAGTGGACGTCTTTCGATAATGATGATGATAAAGGATAGTGGACTCACTCTGGTAGACGGCGCGCTTCTGCAGCACCTTCCAGAGCGTGTGCAGGGGCGTGGCGCACTCGGCCACCACGTACACGGGCCGCGGGTCGGCGGGCCGGCGCTGGATCCTGTACGGGGTGTTCCGGTACACGCGCTGCTGCACGCCCGCCACGTTCAGCGTCAGGGCCTCCAGGCGCTACAGGCGCGTCATCAATTACGTCACTATCATAAAGCCACAGTGATTCGCCGTCTAATAGAGCATCTAATATCGGGGTTTTTTTCCAGTACCGGTATTTTTTCGATATTGATATTTTAAATACCGGTTTTCCGGTATTTCGATATTTTTTCAATATTCATACAAAAAGTTGAAAATGTTAAAAACCTAATGGATTTTTGAGCGAAGGTGGGCGAAGTTAAGCAAATAAATATACATATATTTGTTAAAAATCACAGCAGCAAATTGCCGGGAACTCGGGAATTATGCATCCTATAGCTCAGGGGTTCCCAAACTTTTTTTTCTCATAGACCACTTTCAAATGTGGACTAGTTCTGGTAGACCCCCTACACCACATTTCTACCATATTCCCAAAACTCGGCAAAAAATGTGAATATTGATCGCTTGTCGAACAGCTCGCTCGCGATTTGTGGCAGACTTGCAGTCGACCAGTTTTGGAGGCAAATGGTGTAATTTTTATAAAATGTCAGTTTAATTTTTCGAAATTTTAATCGAGGAGCAGCGTAATAAAGCTATCTTGTATTTATCAGTCATCCAGGCTATAAAAATAGCACAAAAAATAGTATCTGTTTTCGTTCTTTACTATCGAAACCAGTTACATTTTCGTGGACCCCCACTTACGAATTGTGAACCCCCATTTTTTTGTCACGCCAACGTACACCCCCGTCGAGTCTCCTGTGGACCCCTGGGGGTCCACCTGGACCACTTTGGGAACCCCTGCTATAGCTAGTTAAAAATGACATAAAAATAAAACGTTACTTTATTGGAAAAATTATAATTATATAAAACTAATCTAATATCGAAAAAATATTGAAATACCGGTTTTTTGCGAGCTCGAATATCGGTTTTATAATATCGGAATTTTAGTCCGATATTCCGGTTTTTCGATAGTATCGAATACCGGTATTCATGCTCTACCGTCTAAACATATCACAGTGACGATATAGGACTAGGTAGCAAATACGACTAGCTGGCCTATTGCCTGACGCGATCGCAATCGCAATTGACTTAACCTCCTAAGTCCCAAAAAAATACATAATACGGCCATTGCAATAAAATATCAATTGTAAAGAAGATAAAGTAGAATTTATCTTGTTTTTATGACTGGCAATTAAGTTAGAAAGTTAGACTTTATTGCAATCGCAATAAGTTTATTTTCCACTGGCACATTTCGTTGTAGGGTCTTAGGAGGTTAAAAGCGGAACGATTTTTTTCATATTGTATGCAGATTCGCCTTCGACTTTCAAAATGAAAACGATTGCGAATGCATTAGGCAATAGCCCCTCAGATCGCTTTGTTGCACCACTTTGTTTGTGTTAAGGCGAAGGGTAGGGCAAAATTACGAAATCGAGGTGTTTTTAGGAAAAATATAGGAAGTGGCAGTTTTAAATGATGATAATCTGAAGACATATATCCTCAAGTCTTGCTCTGACTCATTAATATAGTTATCTAACTGATAGTAAGCTCTATATACCACTTTAAATGAACCGTTTTTAAAAAGTTCGTATTCGTTTTATTCCGGCTGGGCGATTTAGTTTGCAGCCAAACTTTCCACACTTCTTTTTACGGATTTAATGTGTTGCGTGAACTTGAATATATTAGCTTTAATAAGAATTTACAGATTATAGACTCAAAACCTATGTGCTCCTAGTGACACGATGAACTAAATGTTTGCTCTTAAACTATGACTAGGCGTTTTGAAGCTTTTTGTTGAATGTGGCCAAAAAAATATACACAAACTAAAATAAGAATTTAAAATACTCAAAAAATAAACAAAACTATATAAAGAAAAAAAACAAATTGTTTCGAATAAAAGTTGTTTTTAGTGTTAGATAATGGATTTGAACTTGCATTCACGTTGGATCAGTAAAAAATCATAAAAGTTGTGTAGTTATAACTAGGTAGGTACTCAAAACTACAGAGCGATGAAAGCGACGTTGCGTGCTCGGTTTGGGTTTTGGCGTGTGGCGGCCGGCCGCGGCGTTGCCAGACCGTTGGGTTGGTTTGGTTGATAGTTCGAATGTTTCGAACTTTGTTTTGACTCCCACCCAACGGTCAGTCACTGTCATTTCAGTTGAATTGAATCAGTTGCGTTTCTACTATTCCGTGCGAATAAGTAACTACCTACTGCAGTTGTTTTATAATTCGGCCTTGGCGTTGTTGTTTTGTTTCTGTTGTGTTAATTATTTGTTTTGTTATTATAATATCCTGTTACCTATTGTTATTGACATTGAACTTCCTGTTTTATGCGGTGAGATACGGTTATACGGTTATACGAGTATAGCAAAGGGGGCGCAACTATATATAGGCATTTTGGGGGGGTGGGGGTGATAGGGGGGGGGGGGGGGGGGTTGATAGGGGGGGGGGTTCGAGAGGGTGAAAAAAAATTTTTTTTTCACTGGGACTTACAAAATTTTCGGTGTCGCGAAATTTAGGTCAATATAACACTAAGTACATTTTTATGAATGAATCCAGTAAATCATGCTAAAAGAAACATATTTTGCTCTCTCACTTTTTTTCCTACGATCCATATTTTCCGTATCTCCGGCTTTATAAAAACATTCTAGGGCGCGCAGTGTCGGCACGCGTCCTAACCAGCGAGAGCCCTAAATTCGGACTTGTGTGGAAATGTCCATTTAGGAGCCAATATCTCGGTAATGATCAATATTTTTGCGTCCTCTATACGATAGCATCATAAAAACTTCGTGTTATAATAAGACCACTTCACTCAAACCCCAATATCTTGGTAAATATTGGTCGGAGAAAAAAAGTTAATATAACAAAAAAAACATGCTTATTTTACCATGTTTTATAGGATTTATTAACAAAAATGAGGGGTTATATTGACATCAATTACACGACTCCAAAATTTTAGCCCTTCAAAATTACTGACCTTTGAACCCCAATATCTCGGTAAATATTGGTCGGAGAAAAAAAGTTTATATAACAAAACATGCTTATTTTACCATGTTTTATAGGATTTATTAACAAAAATGAGGGTTATATATTGACATCAATTTCACTACTCCAAAAATTTTCTAAGTCCCAGATCACTTCAAAATGACTGACATTTGAACCCCTAATATCTCGGTAAATATCAAGTTTAGAGAAAAGTTGCCTATACAAAACGCGCTTATTTAAGCGTCTTCTATACGATAGCATCATAAAAAATAGGTGTTATAATGACACCACTTCCATCAAAACAAAATTAAGTCTTGCGCCCCCTTTGCTACCTACCCCAACCCGATATTCTCGATTAATCGCCGCCTTGTCGTAGACCACGTCAAAATGTAATACATTTAAAATTTAAAGTAGTATTATTGAAACAATTTAATCCCTATGCTTTATTATTAATTAAATTTTTGGTTCGAAATATAAACTGTAACTGATAGCACTCACACAAACCTAGTAGACCAAAGTTTTCATTGATCTATTCGTGCCAGCTATTCATGAAAAAACCTTTACGTGTTAAATAATTAACTATTTATGTATTTACTTATTTGTTTAAAAGCTATTTTGGACATTCGTTACTGAATTTGAGATAGTATTTAGAAAAACACAAGTGTATCATATTGGTCGATCAAATCAAGCGCCATCTAACGGTAAATGCATGCCTGACTGTTTGACAAACAGCATTATGCGGTCGATCGCAGAGCTTACTTGTTAGATGGCGCGCGAATTAAAACTTTACTCGGCTGGCCGATTGAGCAAGGTCAATTGCCCGTCCCGTCGCCTTAATAGGTAGTTTAGTTTCGTCAGGTAACTTCAAATGCCCGAAGGACAATTCGCCTAGGAATAACTTTGCTAAGATAGACATAAAATGAAAAAAAAAGGTCTATTCCGACTAGTTACATTGTTAGTTCCATTGATGGAACTAGATGGACTTTTTTTTCCTAGTAGTTACATTCAACGAAGATGGATTCCGTAATGGAACTACATGGACTTTTTTTTCCAAGTAGTTACATTAATAATACTTATAATAAATATTATTACATCAAATGATCATTATTTAACTGCGTTTTTTTTAATTTCCCGCCATAAGGGACTCGACTCGCTTTAAAAAAGCATTTTTTTAATATAGGCAAAGAAATTGAAAATAAGTACCTTCTATAAGATTGCATTCGTTTTATATAAATTTTATATAAGTAAGTAGGTATTATTAATGTAACTACTTGGAAAAAAAAGTCCATGTAGTTCCATTACGGAATCCATCTTCGTTGAATGTAACTACTAGGAAAAAAAAGTCCATCTAGTTCCATCAATGGAACTAACAATGTAACTAGTCGGAATAGACCAAAAAAAGTGGTATTTATGAGACTCAGATTTTTTACAAGCGATGTAGTCATTTGGCAATTAAGTAATTTAGAGACCTAGTCGTTCTACTACTAAACCATCAGAATGTTTATTCAATTAAATAAATAATAAATATAAATATCAGGGGACAATGTCACACCAGTCGACCTAGTCACAAAATAAGCTCGAGGCTTGTACTATGGGTACTAGACAAAGATACAAATACTTATAGGTATAGAGAAATATATACTTATATACATAGAAAACATTCATAACTCAGGAACAAATATTCGCGCTCATCACACAAATATCTGCCCTTACCCGGATTTGAAGCCAGGACCGGTAGGTTCGTAGGCAGGATCACTACTCGACATGTAAAGAATTAATACATATTGAAAAACATGTGGTGCACCACAGACATAAGATATAATTATATCCATCAATACATTTTAAATCGCGTTATGAGCTATAATGAAAACTGATTTTACCCTAACTTTTAAAATGTAATCAAAACAAACAATAAAAGCAAGTAATAGTTATTTATGTAAATGGTACATAATGAAGCTTCTTAAGGTACGCGTGCTGAGGTCAGAGCGCGAGCTTGCGAGCGTTCTAGTTATAGGCACGAGTACCTTAAGAACTAATTATGTACCGTTGCATACATATTTCTTTCTACAAGCTCAAAATCATAATGACACTTTTTACTTTGTTTACTTTTCCTGTATACTTTTCCTGTATACTTTTCCCGAATACTTTTCCCGATTTTTCTGCTAACAAATTACTTACTTGGCAGCAAGGTATTTTTCATTATTCCGATTAGCGTTAATAGTTTGTGAATTTTATTACTAAAACGGTGTAGAAAATTTATCATAAAAGTTGGAATGCCAAACGAAACGCTTTATTGTTGACTAGCGACCCGCCCGCGGCTTCGCCCGCGTGGAATGTTTTATACATATAAACCTTCCTTAAGAATCACTCTATCTATTAAAAAAAACCGCATCAAAATCCGTTGCGTAGTTTTAAAGATTTAAGCATACATAGGGACAGACAGCGCAAGCGACTTTGTTTTATACTATGTAGTGATATCCATATTGAACGTAACCATGGTTAACTGGAAGAGATCCCTTATAGGGATAAGTTCGCCATTGTACATACCTTTTTTGTTTCTGTTTATTTATGATTTGTTATTTTCTGTTTGTACAATAAAGAGTTTACATACATACATACCATGATGATGATGATAAGTGGGGACGCCCAGCCGAAGCAGACGGGCAGTCGATTCGGTTGCCCGTTCATTCTGCCCTATTCCCCTCAGTCGTGCCTCAGGTTACTGGCCCGGCGGCGCTCCCATCCAGCATCGATCCCATCTTCCTGTCTTCCTACAGAACAACAATGCGTCCCGTAAGTTGATGCTTTTGAGATCTTCTGTGGACAAAACGTCCTTTCCGAATGTGTGGTATCTCAGTGACGAGTACATGACACACTCGGCTAGGACGTGTTGACTAGTTTCCTCTTTGCCACAGTGTGGGCATTGAGGGTTCTGTTTAATACCTATTACCGTCAGATGTCTGTTGAGCGGACAGTGTCCAGTCAGAATTCCTGTTAGTATGCTTAGGTTGTACTTACCCAGGTTTAGAAGGTACCTTGTTCTGTTTTTATTAACCCTTCCTATCATGAGTTTGGATTGTCTGCACCCTTGCGTCATCCCCCATGCCTCATTTGTTTTCTTTTCCATTCTTCTGGCGATAACTCCTTTGGTTACCATCTCCGATATTGGTAATACCGGTTCCGGGCCTAGGTACTGTTGGTCCGCACCTGCTCTGGCTAGTTCGTCTGCCTTCTCGTTTCCCACTGCTCCACTGTGTCCTGGCACCCACGCCAGTGTTACATGGGATGTGGTGCCTAGAGTGTTCAGTTCATTCCTACACTCTTGTACTAGAGATGATTTGATCACCGGATTGTCTAGTGCTTTGAGTGCCGCTTGGCTATCTGAGTATATTATAACGTGACTACCCGTTACATTGCTTTTTTCCTTGAGGCTCAGGGCACACTTCATGATGGCGAAGACTTCTGCCTGAAACACACTGGTGGAGCCCCCTAGTGGTATCGTCGTGTGCTCATCTGATTCTTGGCTATATATGCCCGCTCCCGCTCTTTTGGTTGAGGATTTCCATGAACCGTCTGTGAAGCATGTCACTTTGGGTTGTGGTATTTCTCTCTCCCAGCTGTCTCTCTCTCCTATGTGGATTCTGTATTTCTTGTCGAACCTCTTTCTTTTCTTGATTAGGTCATTGTTTACCATGAGCATATCCATGTTTGACATTGACTCTTTCTGTATGCTTGCGTGTCTCTTGTCCATCTCGGACCCGATCCACTCCCTGCTCGCTTTTATTCTATACCACTGTTCTGTGGCTCTCTTCTCCACCTCTATGTGTACCGGGTTCAATCCTAGCATGATCTCCAGGGCTTGTGTAGGTGCTGTTCTCATTGCCCCGGTTGTCATCAGACATGCTAGTCTTTGAACCTTTGTTAATTCTTTGTCTATATCTTTTATCTTTGCTCTGTGCCACCACACGATGGCTCCATAAAGGAGTCTGGGTAGGACCACCGCTCTGTATATCCATTGCGTTATCCTTGGTCTTAGTCCCCATCTCCTTCCTATGGCTTTCCTGCATTGCCACAGGGCTATAGTGGCTCTTCTGCATTGCTCCTTTACATGTGTCTTGTATAGCAGCTTGCTGTCTAGTACTACTCCAAGGTATTTTATTTCCTTGAGTGTTTCTATCTCTTCACCTTTTATTTTTATTGGTGTTAGGACGGGCAGCTTCCTTTTGTTGGTGAAGAGTACTATTTTCGTCTTGGTCGGGTTCAGGTCTAGTCCCCTGTTCTGACACCAATTTAGTACCTGTTTTATCCCTCTTGTCATGACTTCTCTCATTACACTGAGGACTTTTCCCCTCACTAAGAGTACCCCGTCATCCGAATACGCTTGCATGTGTATACCTCTTGTGTTAGTTTCTCTTATGAGCGAGTCTAGTAGGAGACACCATAGGAGTGGTGACAGACAGCCTCCTTGTGGGAATCCACGGCTCGTCTTTATCCTTATTGAGTCTCCCCCCAGTTGTGCTGTGATCGCTCTCTCTTCTAACATGGCCATTATCCATCTCCTGACTGCGGGGTCTATGTCATCCCTCCGTATACATTTCTTTATTGCACTAAAAGTAGCTCTGTCGAATGCTCCCTCTACGTCGAAGAAGCATCCCAGTGCCAACTCCTTGTCTTCTAATGCTCTTTCTATCCTTGTAGTCAGGTTGTGCAGAGCTGTCTCTGTTGATTTACCTTCCATGTAGGCGTGTTGATGCCCGTGTAAGGGCAGTCTACCGCCTTGCATGCTTGTCCTTATCTGTGTATCTATGATCTTCTCCAATGCCTTCAAAACAAATGATGAGAGGCTTATGCTTCTGAAGGATTTAGCGTCCTTGTAGTTTTTCTTGCCTGGTTTAGGTAAAAATATTACCTTTACCTCGCTCCAGATTTTCGGGATGTGGCCTAGCACCAGACTTCTTTCATAAATTTCTTTCAGATGGTTCCAGATGTATTTCCACCCCTTTTGTAGTAGTGCGGGTATCACTCCATCTGGTCCTGCCGCTTTGTAGGGGGCGAAGGAGTTTATAGCCCATTCCCCCACTTCATCACTTATCTTGAGGTTCATCGTTTCCCCTGCTTCCCTTATCTCGTTATTATTTTTTCCTACTGTAGCCTCATGTAAGTTGTCCTCCCTGCAATCGGGAAAGTGTGTTTTTACCATGTGCTGCAGTACTTCTTTGGGGTCCGTCAGTTCGGTCGATCCTACTATCAGGCTACCCAGTTGGCAGGTTCTCTCGTTCGACAGTACCCTTACTAATCTCGCTGCCTCTGTGTAGCGTTGTATCTCTCCCGTGAATGTTTTCCATCCCTGTGCTCTCAGTTTTTCTCTAGTATTAGTATATTTGTTCCTAATGCTTCTGTATTCGTGCCAGCACTGATCATTGTTCCTTTTCAGAGCTGATCTTAGCGCTTTACGAGATCTCTTCCTCAGTTTCTGTATCTCTTTATTCCACCACGGCTGTCCCTTGTCTCCGTTGCTCGTTTTTTCCGGACACGCCGATAGGTAGGCTTCTGATATGGCCTTGTTCAGATCTTCTGCAGCTCTGTCCAGCTCCTCACTCGTATCTGGTCTTCTATGGCTCGGTGTCCATTTACTCAGTATATCGTTATATTGCTCCCAATCCGTTTTTCTAGGGTTTCTTATTTTCGTTCTTTCCGTGTAGTAGTCCAGGCCGTACAGTAGTCTTCTGTGGTCCGACATACTGTCCTCCCTGTCCACCCTCCAGTCTCTTACATGTTTGCCTATCTCCCCTGAGGTAATTGTTATATCCAATACCTCCTCTCTAGCCCTGGTTACAAAGGTTGGGGTTGTCCCTGTGTTATGTATGTCCAGGTCATTACTTACAATAAATTCTAGTAGTGCTTCCCCCTTCTTGTTGGTGTCGGTGCTCCCCCACACCTCATGATGTGAGTTTGCATCGCAGCCTACAAGAATGGGTGTTTTCTTACCTTTATATCTTATAATCGTTTCCTCCAATTCTCTAGTTGGCGCGTTGCTTTCACCTGGGATGTAGCATGTTGCCATCGCTGCTTTGATTCTCTCTCCACTCCTTGTCACGAGGTTGATTTCTACCACGACTAGGTCTCTGAAACATATGGTCACAAGGCATCCCATATTTCTTAAGTCTCTACTAACATAAATGCATGCCCTAGGTGGTAACTCACCATTTCTTTCGAAGTGTAGGTCACCCCCCAGGCTTCCCAGGCCTGTGACCTGGTTTTTCCATACATACGGTTCTTGCATCAGGACTATATCAATCTTTTCCCTTACTATGTATTGACATAGTTCCGACATTGCGTCCTTACAATGCTGAAGGTTTACTTGACATATTCTTATTTTTTTGTAGTTTGTGTTGTGTGTGTTGTTGTGTAGTGCTGGTTGTTTGTCTGTGTTGTCCATTGCTGGTTGTGTTTATGTGTAGTGTTGCTGCCCCCCGTTTCCCTAGACTGAGGAGCCCCCTTCGGTTTCCATCCGTGGTGGATGGTCATCGATCGGGGCTGCCTCTGCCTGGTTTTCGGGTTGCAGCGCTGGGTTGCCACAACTGCACTTGCAGCTACAGCTCCCCCTCCCACCCGGGGTCTCTGCCTCCGCATCTTTCCTCCGGGGCTGAGCCCTGACCAATCGCGCCCTGATGCGTGTGGCTTGGAAAAATAGCCATTGGCTAGTCTCCGCACCCCACGCATCCTCTACGCTCTTGGGCACCGAGTAACACACCCGGATACCCGTGGCCAGGTTCTCCCGCCCCACCTGCGTCCACTCTTGGAGTTTCAGCTCCCCTTCCCTGTCCCAGTTTTGGGCTCTCAGGTAGAGGAGCGGATCCTCCAGGAGCTCCTCCGGCGGGCCTGGGATCCAGACATTGACCCGGGTGTTGCTCAACATCCGGGCCTGCAGCCTATGCCCCTGAGGCTCCCCCAGGTCCTTCTCAAGAAGCCACTCCCTCGCCTCTGCCGTGGATGGTGTCACAAGGAAAAATCCCTCTGACACCAATCCCGACATGGCGAACTGGAGTTGCCTCCCTCGAATTCCCTGCTCCTTAATCGCCTCCGTAATGAAACGGCTGACAATTCTCCGGACTTCGGTCCCTAGCGACTCATCCAGCGGTACACCGTCCTCGCGGCAGATCGCCACTGCGAGCTCCCGTGTTTCCCTTGCGGTCGCACGGGTGCTCGCGAGCGAGTCACCGCGGTTTGGTCTCTTCGCTGGAGGCCGTGTCGAGGGTCCTTCGTCCGGGTCAGTTGTCTGCCGTTTCAACTTCGGCGCCCTCCCTGGCGGCGGGGGCCTCCCCTTCGCCTGAATGTGGCGAGGGTTTTCTCCCGCCGCCATCGCTAACCTATGCTGGTTCCTCCTGGCCTGTCTAGCCCTCTTTTTCTCTGCCTTGGTCGGTAGTCTGCTGAACTCGCCTCCCTCCGTCGGGGTTGCCGCCGTGGCGGTTCCCTCCTCCGAAGTTGATGGTGGGTTCAGCAAACGCTCCTCGTCGTCCAAGGACAGATTCACCAGCTCACTCCACGGCATCTGCAGGGGTCCCCCTTGCACCTTCTTGTCGGTGCTTGGCATCCCTCCTGCTTCTGCCCCTTCCGCTCCCTTACACTCTGGCGTCTGCGGGGGTCCCCCTTGCACCATCTTGTTGGTGCTCGGCTTCCCTCCCACTTCTGCCTCTTTCGCTCCCTTTCTTTCATCTTTTTTTTTTGTTTGTTTGGCTTCCATACTTGTCCTTCTTAATATTCATCCGACTCGCTCCCCACCCTCCTCGGAGCCCTCCTACTGGGGATGGTTTGACCCATCAGGGATACGAGTCCGATATAGCGCTCCGGGGTGAGCTGTCAAGTGAGCCCGCACGATGTCAAGCCCTCCGTCACCACTACAGCGACTCGGGGCCGTACTCCGCCGGCTACTGACCTCATCACCCCAGAACGCTCGCCCGCGGCCAGAAGACTGTAGACGCGACAGCCGATT
The DNA here is from genome assembly GCA_927399475.2 of Acleris emargana. Taxonomy (NCBI): domain Eukaryota; kingdom Metazoa; phylum Arthropoda; class Insecta; order Lepidoptera; family Tortricidae; genus Acleris; species Acleris emargana. Next base: position 899,230 of record OV656851.1, read on the forward strand.
GATTCTGACTGGCTGGGCCAGAACCTCCCGTGTGAGATGAATCCCGAGCCAAAGTGGCGTGTTGTTATCCGAGGGTAACTACTCCGACCCTCTTCAAACTCAGCCTACCAGGATCTCGTTCTCCACCCGTACGGGTCCCCGCGCACGGCACAAACACGCGGGTGGCATTTTACCGCCCCCCATCCTTTCCTATTGGATAGGAGGCCCGCTGCGACATGCCACAACATCGCTTGCAGCTGATTGGATAGGAAATTTAGGAGGCGTGGATGGGTGAAAACAGGACGGTCAGGAGTGCGACTGTTGTTTCTGTTCTACTCGTTTAATCCGAGGGAAACCGAGTAGTTGACAGGCAGCAACCTCGGGAAGGAACACAACCAGTCTTGCCTGGGGTATCATAGCAACTGTGAGCTCCACCCTCGGCCGTTAGCCAAACCAACTACCGGACAAGTAGATTGACATAGGGACGGACCCATATCATCTGGCGACCGGTCGCAAACTAACGTTGATTTGGACCCACCCCCGCCCATACATACCATGGTAACCAAATAACAAATTGATGGATATTAATCATCTATTTTTAACTTAGTAAAAAAATAATTTTAAACACATGATAGGTCTCAAAAATAAATTTGTTTTTAATATACGTAATTTTGATTGGTGTTAATATATTTTTAATGGTTTATTATACAAATTAGAATGTCAAGTGTTCAATAAACGTGAAGAACGACATCCGGAATTACCGTAACCATGGTAATAACAATGCTATAATTATTATTATAGAACTGTTATTACCATGGCAACACTCATTATAGAATTGTTTTCACGCCTAGGTTACGCAATAGGGGGTATTCAGATACCATTAACGATACTAATATTAGCGGTTTATAGTACGCGGTTAAAAAAAATGTCTGTTGCCCCAGTAGAGTAGCCAATAATCCCACAGAGATAATTATCCTCACGTTCAAAACCCAGGATACATATCGCACCTTCATAACGTTAGTGACGTAATTCATACACACATAAACTCACGCCTTCATTCCCAGAGCGGGGTAGGCAGAGCTAAATAATTACCAACAAGTCTTAAAAAATCTTGATAATTCTGTAACCACATTTTGCACAAGTAGGCTAAGATGTTTCCCATTGTATTAGTGACAGGTTGCAAGCCCATCGCCTAACAGTACTACAAGCCTATATTCCCTTGGTCGCCTCTTACGACCTCCACGGGAAGACATGGAGTGGCACTATTCTAACCCGGCAACCACACGGCAACGACGTAATTCAGAAATTTTGAATTTCGAGTTAGGGCTCTATCATAATCAATTTATGACTTAAAGTTCGAAATCTGAAATTTTGAATTAGGTCACTATAGTTCTGAAACCAGGTGCGATATATTATACATCTAACTAAAGTCTTTATAGAGTCTAGATCAAAGTCGCTTCCCGTCATCTGTCCCTCTTTATGTACACTTACATCTTTAGAATAGAATAGAATGGAATAAGCGTCATTTCAGGCAACAAAGCCCATATTTACAAATACCTTACAGAGTGACATACATAACGAAACATAACTTTAAATTAAAATAACAAATAAAACGACGAAATATGACACCGCTCGGCTAAAATTCCTCCTTTAAAAGAGTTAACAAACTATGCAACGTAATTAATGCGTTTTCATCAATAGTGATTCTAGCTAGGGGAAGGTTTTTATGTGTAAAAAATCTGGATTATGCAACGGTATTACAGAAAAGTCACATAAACGAAACAGTAGCAAAGCTAAAGTCACTAGTGTTAAATAAAATACATAAGTAATACAAACCCCTGTCAAAGCTTCCACCCTGGGCAGTTCCTCATCATTTTTATTAAACGCCTCCAGGTTGGGCGGGCAGAACAGCGACTTGGTGATCACGATCAGCAGTCGCCGGACTGGGAACACCACCTGGTTCCTGCCTTCGGAATTCTGGATGAGTCCCTCGAGCCCTGGAAAGTTGGCTCCGTTTGACGGGATGACCAAGTACAGGTAGCCCTCAGCGTAACTGCACGCCATGCCTTCACCATAAGTTATTGTGGCCGATCGGCGTTTCTGAAATATTTAAAAGGAGGTATGGAAGGGAATTGTAGTTTATAAAACGCTTTTAGTTTAAGTAGGGAGGTATATAATAATAATAACAACATTTTCAAACATTTTCATGAATGTCGACGAGATCCAGAAGACAACGTCAAGTAGCGGTTACATCTAACGCACGCCCTCCACCCTTGCCCGCCTCGTCTAGCTGCTCGCCATCGTCGTCGGATGATGAGTTCGCCTGCGCCCGACACCAGCGAGTCGAGCGCCGCGCGGGCCGCCTCCGCCGCGACCACCGCTGCCGGCGCGCTCGGGGCCTGCGGGGCATCCTGCTCCGCGCCCGGCTCCCGCTACCGGTGGTTTAGTGCGTCGCATGCGATGGTCAACATCGAATAATGAAAATTGCATACGAGCATATTACGGGGCTCCAGAGGGACGAACTAACCTCACTGCGTACCGTGATCAAATGTTGCTTCTGTTTTAGACCCTTGAACCTTGAACCAGCCCTCCCCGTTACCGCCCAACGACTTTCGGATCGAGTGCTGGCCATTCAGCGGCTGGATCGGTCTGTACTTGATCGGCTCCGCCTGGAAGCGTTACCTATTCGCTGCCACCTCTGCCTCGTCACGGGATCCTGCTGCTGCGTTATCGGCTTCGATGCCAGTCGCCCGACACGCACTGATGCCAGTGCAGCATGATCCCGTTATCGATGTTGAGGATTGTGCAAATATAAGCGTAACTAGCCAGGTGAATGAGCAATTGAGGAGGGCTTTGGAAGACGCGATCGCGCAGTATCGGTCCACACCCAATTCTAGGCATCGTTTATCACGCTTGCCTGCCTGTAAACGAAATTTACCCGCTTATGGGAGAGTATTGATAACTCTCATAGTGAAGCTAATCTGCTTCAGGGGGGGCAATCAACGCCCCCGAGTCATGCGTTTCGTGAACCAAGCCTTTGCTGGGACCGGAATAAGACCCCAACATTATATGGCTTGTGCCACGGAACGTATCGACTTCCTGAAGCAGAAGGTTTACGCGTGGGCAAGCCGTATTCGTCGCTATAGAGAACGTGTGAATAGATACCTACCGGATCCTGCTGCTATGATTAATTTCTGGCGCAACATCTGGTCGGTGCCGGTCGTTGCACACGGAAGGAGATTGGATACGTGCTATTGAACATACGTGTGAGGCTATTGAACCACTGGGCCACTGGGGCCACTGGGGCGCCTATTACTTCCCGAACCTAGTATTCTATAATAACACTCACATGTTCCAAATAACGAACACCAGCACTGGCCATCAGCAGCATTATAAAATCTTCCCCCAAGAGCGTGCAGCTGCAGTACATCTGGTAGCCGACTGAGACCCCCAGGATATACAGTGAGGTCTTGAACTTCTCCTTCACCTCCAGTTTGGGGAATTGTCTTTTCTGCACACTGTCATACACGATGAAGCATATCAGCTCCAGGGCTTGACTGATCAGCAGGCAGATGGCATATCGAGCTGAAATTATATATTAGTAGAGACATAAATATATTTTAATTAGTTAACACTAAAAGCGGTTAATAAATATTGTTGTTAGTACCTACAGAAAAATGTTTTGTGCTTATCCTCATGTTTATACTATATATTTATGTAAGTATTTATATTAATTGAATATATTGGTATGTAGGTATATATTATTACGTATAAGTTATATATGTGTTAGACCCTATGTCACAACGCCACCACAATCAAATTCAAAAGTTTTATCTTGTCTAGTACTGTTAGGCGATGGGCTTGCTACCTGTCACTAATATACACTGTTAAACATCTTAGCCTAATTGTACAAATTGCGGTTACAGGGTTAACAACAAGTTTTTAGTTGTTGGTAATTCTGTAGCTCTGCTTACCCCACCCTGGGAATGAAGGCGTATGTATCTTGTCTAGGGGACACCGTTGATGTAGGAAAACTTATCAATCTTATGTGGTTGTCTTGCACCGTCTTATATACACATAAGCAGGTGTTCTTTTTTCCTTTTCTCTCTTTCTCTCTCTTAAGATTTTGGTGTGTTTTCCTGCGGAAACTACGCAGGATATTTGAAATATTTTTTAATTTGCTATTTTTAGATTTATATAAAGCTAGACTAAGTAGTACCATAGTAATATTAAATATATTTAAAAAAAAATTACTGGCTGCTGACTTTTTTCGCAGCAGTGGTCTCCTCTTGCGAAGCGCTGGTAGTTTCTTGACGTGTAAATAAATGTTTTTATGTTTATCTTATCTTTAACTCTGCTTTGCCCAAAGGTTAACTGGTAGAGAATGTGTATTCTTTTGCGCAATAAAGATTAAATAAATAAAAAGGGTTCAATAAACAGCACACAAACAATCGCCAAGGGGCCTGAGAGGACAACATGTATTTCCTTGATTTTCGCTCAGTGCATCCGAATGAAATAATGAATGAGTGATATAAGTTTATTTAGCAAATAAAAAAAAAACATACAAATCTTAATAATAACATAAGCAACAATTTATTAAAAAAGGTCGCAACTCAACGTAGTGCCACGACATATGGCAATGGATATGCTGATTTTCAGTGACGCCTGGCTACCAAGATGTTATGAAGTTATGATACTTATATAATATAAATGTATTTTTACAGTACCTACATCTATTAACAAAACCATAAAGTTAAAATAACATGTTACAAAAGTCCGTTGCACAAGTAAGATAGGTAAAATCTAACCTACTAAAATAAAATGTGATATTTATACCCTGTTATAGCGAGTGTGTGAGTGTCTTTAGTGTGTGTGAGTAGTCACAGACCAATTAGAAAGGGATATATAAACAAGACGTTTGACAACTTGTGCTAGCTCTCCCAGTCCTCAGTAAAAATGTCTTCTTAAGGCTGATACATATACACTCACCTTCATTCCCGAAGTGGGTTAGGCAGAGCTTACGGCTGAAATGGCAAATATTTCAGCTCAACCAGAAACAACAGTTAGTGACCTCTACAAAAGAAAAGGGAGAGACTATTCGCTAGAAAACCTCTCAAACATCTTAAAAGATCGAAGAATCTCACTATGGCTACATAGGGTGATAGCAAACTAAGAAAAAAAAAAATTAGGGCCTGATTCACAATCTCCAGATTAATATCATCTGCAAGTAAAAGTTGTCCTTTTCTTTGTCATTAATTACGAATTCAGAGCTCAATTTATCTGCTACAGTGTTAAATATCTGCAGATTGTGAAAAGATTAGATTAGAAAATGACTTTTCAGTTTTTTAGGTAGGATTTTAAAAGCTATTTACAATTTAAAAAAAAAGTTGTTTGTAATTTGTTTAGTTTTAAATAAAATTATTGTTTTATAATACTATTGTAATGTGACTATAGTTTTAAATACTTAAAGGAACACTTACCCACTGTAACAGTATATCTGTGTTTTGTATTAGGGTCCATTGTGCCAGAATCTGGAGCAAAAACTAAATAAGTTAAGAGATAGGTTAACAACTTGTAATACCATGGTTGCACGAAATAAATGAATATGAATATAAATGAATATGAATATGAACTTAAGTAGCATAAATGTACACTGATTAACTTTACATGACTGATTGGCTTACTCAAAGTTGCTTATGGTTAATGTTTTTAACTTTCCAAGATCAAACTGCACCAAAGGATTTAAATACCAAATCAAAGACTAATTAATGATTGATCCATTCAAACCAATCAACACAACATCAACATGTTAACAAATGGAGTCCATTATGAATAGGTATGTAAGAACACAATTAAGTTATTGATTTTTAGGGTTCCATACCCAAAGGGTAAAAACGGGACCCTATTACTAAGACTCCGCTGTCCGTCTGTCCATCTGTCTATCTGTCTGTCACCAGGCTGCATCTCATAAACTATGATAGCTAGATAGTTGAAATTTTCAAAGAAGATGTAGTTCAGTGGCCCCTTTAACAACAAATACTAGAAAACAGAATAAAATAAATATTTAACCGTGGCTCCCATACAACCAGCATGTTTTTTTGCCATTTATTGCTAATGTTGTATAAATAATGGTAATTGACTCGCACTTCACCTCAGTACACCACAGCAGACTTGATAGTTTCAATACACATTATACTCCTAAGTTAACTTGGTCTTGAATGATGTATAACCGATAACCCAAAAGTTTATGAAACAGTTATTATTAAACTGGCATAACTAGGGGCCAGAAGTGGAACAAGCCTGCTATTCATAACAAATGGTACAATGCCCTGTTTGTGAAAACAATGATCCTCATACATACATACATGCCTACACAACATCATACAATCTGGAGGCTCAAGTGCTCCCTATGAAACAATGAACAAAAGAAGCTTAACAACAACAAATTGCAAGCTTTCAAAATCTAAATTCACACTAGTACAGAATACTGGTGAAAAATATTGACAATCAGGTATATAGGTATATTATATTATGTTCACAAACTTGAAGTTTTAACATGCATTTGTAGTGCCCATGTGTAAGTTCATAGCAGAATAGTAAAAAAAAAGGTAGGTACTATTTAGTAGGTTGTTATCTTATCAGTAAACAATGTTGCATAATTGACTTCATTTTTTTATGCAATTCAGCCCTAGACCGGAGGCCGGTTAGACGTAATTAATTACGGAGAACTAAATGATTTATTTATGAATTAATATTAAAAGTTTATGGTATGGTACAATACCAACTTTAAAATTGTATTTTTACAAATTATCATGTAAGTGTTTCAGTCAAAAATGAGGACAGCAACTCGATAAAAGTAACTTACGATATCCTATTGTGATACCACCAAGAAATAAAGCTTGGATTACTAAAACGTGCCCGTGTTCCATTGTACGTTTCCTACAGATTACTAGATTATTTAAACGTTAATAGCAAATATTTTTTGTAGCTTGAATTTAAATTTATTTGTTTACTACAAATAACGCAGAAAATGTGAGATTTTAGTGGTACAACCAGTGTTGCCAACGAATTATTTAGCTCCCCACCAGGGCCCTATCTAATAAACGTTACAATCCGACAAATTTGTAAAATAGTGACATATTTGCAGAATTGTATGGTAAAAGCCTGTTTAATAAAACTACAAAATTGTAAAAGTAGCACTGCTAAATATTTGTAAATTGTTACGCGTTCATAGGCCGCCTTTACACCTGTAAGTTACTTACGTAATATTTACATAATTTACTTACGGTGGCATTTACACTTGATATAAACTTACAGTAAATAATGCTTATGTAAATTTTGTGAATTTAAACTTATAAGTATAAGTTATTACACGCCCATTTACATTGCTTACTAAATCAGTAAATAAAATGCCTTCTCAAAGTCGCCACGTTCAAGCAGCTGCTGCATATGTAATTTTATCCAAACTAAAGCAAAAGAAAAGACAATGCTGGGTAAAATCTTGGCTAGAAAAAAGAATAGCACGAGGTGCGTTTGAAAATCTTTTAAAGGAGTTGAGAATGGAAGACCGAGACGAATTTTTCAATTTTATAAGAATGAATTCGACAAGTTTTGAATATCTTTTGGAAAACTTTTTTACCGCTCTTCTTTTTCTTTAATTTTGTCACTTCTTGGCTAAATTGTCCTTTTAAATTATGGAATTTTCTAGCAATTTCCTCTGGAGTGGTACGAAATATTTCACTAAGTTCAACATGCAACAAATTTGTTTTTACGCGGTTTTTATACTCCTTATTTTTGTAGTCCCATAGTATGGGACGTGCCTCAAAAGCAGTAATTAAAGTTTCTACCTCGTCTTGAGACCAGGCTTTATTTTGTTTTTGTTTAGAGGAGGACATTTTTTTTTATAAGTTCTCAACTTATCAATTTAGTTCGATAAGTTGTAAGTCGCTTCCGTAAACAAACTCGAACGCGTTTAGACTTGCAATTTTCCAATTTACGTAAGTTGTAAGAACTTACAGTAAGTTACTTACAACGAGTGTTTACACTTGAAAATTTATCGTAAGTTGCTTACGTAAGTCATTTACGCAAAGATTAGTGTAATATTGCACTTACGTAAGTAAAACTTACAGGTGTAAAGGCAGCCATACTCTGTTTAATAAAACTTTAAAATTGTAAAAAATGCCTGTAGTTTTCGATTACAATTTTGTTTTACAAATAAGTCATGGTAAGATACAATTCACATATAAGTGTAATATTTTTATTGAAGAATAATGAAACTACGGTAGAACATAATTTAGCAGCTGTGTAATCTATTTTATTATCATTCAACGTTTTTTACAAAATGGACTAAACAACAAAATTAAAGTTTTAACGCTCATATATGAAAATAAACATGTTATTTTGTAAATTTAGGAAAGGAATAACGGAACAATTAAGAGCTTTGGACATTACCGAGATTCGGACCCAGGACCGCTGGTTTCGTTGGCAGTCACTACCAACTACAGTTTTTTTTATCAGGCGATATAAATTAACAGTTCATGAGTCGTTCTTTAGGTAAAAGTTACCAGAAAATGTAGTCATTATAAACCCACTGGAAACTATACAAATACTTAGGTATTGGTACGGCAATCAGATCAACAGCGTTAGATGGGCGGGCACTATGTCGGACTGCTACAGGCTGGAGTGCGGTGTGAGGCAAGGGGGGTTAACCTCACCTACACTTTTTAACCTCTACATTAATGGGCTTCTTGATTCACTCAGTAGCATGCATGTTGGCTGTCATATAGATGCAGAATGTTTTAATAACATTAGTTATGCAGACGACATGGTTCTGCTGAGTGCATCTGTCTGCGGCCTTCGTAAATTATTAAGGACTTGTGAGACTTATGCGGCCGCTCATGGCCTTAGATACAATGTGGTGAAAAGTGTAGGTATACATGGTCTTTGAGACCGGCCGCTATCACATGGCTGAAGTTCCCCCCATACTCCTTAATGGGAGTCCTTTGGAAAGAGTGAGGAACTTTAAGTATCTCGGTCACGTGGTGTCGGCCGACCTCAAGGACGACATGGACATTGAGCGGGAGCGGAGGGCTCTGTCGGTCAGGGCGAACACGATTGCCTGCAAGTTCGCGCGTTGTACGAGGGAGGTGAAGTTGACGGTATTTAGGGCCTACTGCACCTCCTTCTACACGTGTAGCTTGTGGTTAAAGTTTACGCAACGGGCCTATGGGGCCCTCCGGGTCCAATATAATAATGCGCTCCGGGTGTTAGTGGGGCTGCCCCGCTTCTGTAGTGCATCGGGGATGTTTGCAGAAGCGCACGTGGACTGTTTTTATGCAACTATGCGCAAAAGAGCAGCATCCCTGGTGCACTGTGTGCGGGCCAGCCCCAAGTGGCCCCAACCACTTGTTGCGGTCGATTGCGGAGAGGCCGGATTGTCCGTATTTGCGGCGTTGCGACGCACTACATGCCCCTTGCAGTGCTCACATTAGGAAATATTAAGTTAAATTATATTAAATTGTAAATTGTATGTACTAATTATAGCTTTTAAGTACTTATGTGTATACTAACAATAGTATGAGTCCTGTTACTTGAAATAAATGAATTATTATATTATTATATATATTATTATAAACTGCTATTATTGGAATGAACTACAAACGACCCACTATAAACTTATTGTCATCAACTCATCAGTTTACTTCACCGAATAAAAAGTAAGACTATAGACTAACCGTTTCGTAAAATTATTATTTCAATAAATGCGATGCTTACTTTATGTACAGTCCCCTTACATATACCGTGCGCATCTGCTATTATATGGTGTTGTGACCCACAGCCCATCCAATATAAAGCGCACAAAATTTGTTCAGTAAGTGGAAGAGATGCGTTTCTGTTGGTTTTGTGTTCAAGCTCGTTGCCTTTTATTTTACCAATTATTCAATGGTATTCTTGCTTACCCTAAACTAAACTTCTCATTAAATGTGTAGTCAGTCAAAATAAACGAGATTTTTTGTTTTTTTTAATATTCGCCTCCGTCGCACAATTATTGGCGAATATTGTTCGTCACTGCTCTCACTAGATGATGACGTTAACACCATTGCTCAAAAAGTAGGTATTATTTTAACAACAAGTAAAAATCACCAACGATGTGAACACAGAGTGCGCTCGCCTGTAAGAATTATATTACAATTTTATTCTCAATATTGTAAACTTGTAACTACAATACTGCGTTTAATAAACCACTTTTTCTGACAAATTTGTAAATTAATGCCTGTCAAGTAAAAACCTTTATTGAACAGGATTATGTAAAATTGTAGCTACAATTCTACAATTTTGTATTTTTTTTAATTTGTAATTTCTATCGAACAGAAATATGTAGAATTGTAAAAAGTGAATTGTAATTACAAATTGTAAATTGTAACTTTTATTAGATAGGGCCCAGAATCAACTCCTAAAACCACCAGAAAACCACTAACAGAAAGCGTGCCAACTTTCATAATCACTAAATTTTCCACTAACTTTATTTTTGGATAAAAGAAAATGTGTTTATTAAAACGAAAAATTTATTAAAAAATTACAATTTTTTTTTTAAATCAAGATAATGAAATTATTAATTTAGTAATAAAATGTCACCTTCTTCAGATGAACCGTTTTGGTCTGTATCATCCATCATTGTCGATTTCCGACTGATACGATGCCTTAGTGCCAATTTGTTTGACAACATTTGCTGGGATTTCATAGTTGTTGCAGCATTTTCCTGCTAACTTCATACCGCAGCGTACTGTTAACACGTTCGACGCCGGCAGCGTTTCACCGAGTCCTTAAGCTATGCCGGGCGAAATTATCGTAGTCACGTATTTGTGTCACTGGCATAGGAGTACGAATAACATGGTCACAAATACGTGTCAACTGGCATAGTTCATAGATAAATTAGTAAAATGCGTTTTTTTTTATTTTGCGGCGTCAGTCGTCTCTCTGACATGTAGTGGAATAGTGCTAGTGCTCGAAAAAATACTGCCAAATATTTGAAAACTCACAAAATGGAAGAAAATCGCAAGTTATTACTTTTTTACTCAGTGTTTCTCAAACTTTAGTGCTAATGAACTGAAAATAAATTATTATGTAGGTGACATAGGCCATTGGTAGCGGAGATCAAACCCATGACCACCAAATTTCGCAACTAGTTTATGGATGGTGAAAAAATACACCAAATTAAAAAAAAACCGGCACCTCGCAATAAAATTACAAAACAGTCTGATTGAATTTGAAAGATTGTACCCTTAAACATACTAAATACAACGTGTTAAAAAATACCCCGTAAACAATATAATAAATTATCAAAGCCAAAAATATTGTCAACCCTAGTAAGCTGTCATGTCACTGAACTGGAGTTAGCATAGATTATTTAACAGAGGCCTACCTACCAATTTTAATAATTGTCATAAAGTTCGTTGTAAAGGTTCAATACTATGATATAATTATGCTTAAAGTACTGGCTTCGAAAAACGTCAAGACGGGAAAAAAAAATATGTTGTCAATTTCAAATCTTCTTATCGATATTCTACAATTGCTCCGAATTTTTCCATATTTTTTTCCAAAATGACGATGTTTTCTAACTCAGAATATTACGATTTATGATGTTATGCGTAGGCCATGAAGATAGCAATTTAAATAGTGCTCGCGAACTGTATCGAAGGTTGTGCATTGAGCAAGGCGGAGCTCACTTTGAGCCGTTCCTATAAATTTGAGTGTTAGTTTAGGTTTCTTCGTTTAAAATCTTCCAAAACTCGACTTGTAATATGTTTCGCGAATTAGGTAAAAATGTACATAAATATTCTGCGTAATTTACTCTTTAATTTTACTGAAATAGGGTTTGCACATCAATGAAAAAAATAATGGTTTCATTTTTTTTGGCGGTAAGTCATACAGTGATAGTACGGTTCTCAAATATTGTAAATCGACTAGTTATAAGGCATCATTTAACCCCCTTTCGGCTTTACGGGTATTTTTGATACACCCTGTTTATAAAATATGCTATTTGGCGTCTTAGCTTTACAGGGTATAACAACGAATTAACTGTTAACTAATTTCCAATAAAGCAGTGAAATGTATAGTAAGTTCTAATGAAAACTTTGAAAACCGCTGAAATGTGTGGAAAAAATGACACAGATTTGTGTCATCGGCACTGTATAAGGGTAACTTTGAATAAATTTCAAAAACTCCGATTTTGGTACCAACGCATAATTCGATTTAATATTTAAATAACATAACAGTACATTCAATCTAAAAAATATTGGAAATTTATTGAGAAAAAGGCGTAATAATAAAATCACACATATGTGTCACTGGCATAGGAGTAAGAATTTTTTGATCACAGATATGTGTCACCGGCGCCGAACGTGTCTGTTAACTAATTTCCAATAAAGCAGTGAAATGTATAGTAAGTTCTAATGAAAACTTTGAGAACCGCTGAACTGTGTGGAAAAAATGACACAGATTTGTGTCATCGGCTCTGTATAAGGGTAACTTTTAATAAATTTCAAAAACTCAGATTTTGGTACCAACGCATTATTCGATTTAATATTTAAATAACATAACAGTACATTCAACCTAATTTTTTTTAATTGGAAATTTAATGAGAAAAAGGCGTAATAATAAAATCACACATGTGTCACTGGCATAGGAGTAAGAATTTTTTGATCACAGATATGTGTCACCGGCCGCGCCGAACGTGTTAATATGGCAGTTAAAAGATTATAGCCCATTCTGTTTCTCTGCTTGTTTTTAACTATGTTCATACTGCTAAACAGTCTTTCTACATCAGCGTTGGAGTGCGGCAATGCCGGCAATATTAAAAGGGTAATCGCAAATGTTGCTAGTTCATTGAATCTTGACACCCCTTGTGCATCTTTAAAATTCAAGACTTCATACCAAAACAATTTGGTGTTTTTGGTCTCCTGCCATTTTAATAAATGGATTTGTCGCCATTGATCGTCCACTTTCGCTATGAAATCTGAACTTTTACGTAATTGGGTCATAATGTCTATTAGATCTTCTTTGTTATGACTAAGGGTTTTTTCAACACTAATTCGCGATTTTTTTTTCATTAATTCCATATTTTCCGGGAGCCTGTTTTTTATTTCGCCAATTAGACTCACTATAAATTGCATGCATCGAGTCCGCATCATTTCTTCTTCTTCCCTTGGAAATCCTTTTTCTCTCATTTCAAGTATTTGTTTTTCGAATCGATATCCCAGATTTGACTAATAATATCAATTTTATGTGTAGGTAATGTAACCTTGCTGTTGCTGTTATCTATCAGATTGGTCAGCTCCCCACACAATAATGTGTGGTCTGTATCTTTTGATTCGAACATTTTATTAACTCTGTTTATTTCAATCAATATTGGATATAAAAAGGAAATATAAGCATAATTCAATTCATTCGCATACATAGATTGCAATAACTCTGCTGTATGACATCTTTCATGCAACTTAGCTATGGAAAAATGAGTTTTTAGCTCTAGCCATTGGGTGTATATTCTCGAAACAGCAGACTCTATTGATAGCCATCTGGTTTGGCATGCTTGAACGATTTTATGCGGCTTCTGTCTAGCGTTGATTGTTTTATATAATTCTTTATAGGAACATTGTCTAGAAGATGAGCGCGCAAACCAGTCATACGTCTCCCTAATTAAAAATTCTAAATTCTTAGGAAAAAATTGCTTTGCAGCAGCTGAAACGGCCAGTTGCAAAGTGGCATAAGCTCACCTCATCTTTCAATTTAGCAAAGACCCCATTATTTACGCCAACCATCACAGAAGCATTGTCTGTACCAATTCCCATTAAATTTTCAAGTTGCAGATCGAATCGTTTTAGTGTCTTCTTGATAGCAAAGATAATACCTTCAGCATTGCACTCATTCAGTTCAGTAAGATCTAGATAGGTAGATACTATTTTTTGATATGTGAAACTGTAATAAATTATAATCAAACCCAGGTATTTTTGTATTGCAATATCTGTAGATTCATCAATCAATATACTGTACGGTTGACCTTTTATTTCTTTTAGAATTTGGGTAAAATGTAACGCCAATACATTTTTAATTAGCGATGTGCACTTGGTTCGGTGTAGTTGCACTCTATCAATATCTTTTTCGTGACTGTGGTTAATTACCTCACCCAAGTGGTCAACTACACGGATGCTGGTATGCATGGCTGTGAATAATGCAATCCTGGCTTCTTCCTTTTTATTTTTTCCTGCTGGCTCTGATTTGAACGGTAGCTTAGGTTGCGTAGCGATAACCTGTAATTTTTTTATCAAAATATATAACACCACCTCTACAGTTTTGTTAGACTACAGAGCGCGCTAAGAATGTAGACTAGACACACCATACATTTAATACGGTCGGAAAACATTACTCTTCTTTTGGGACAGTCTTGTAAAATAAGTTCCATGACTAACTAAACGATTATAAAACATGCGCTTACCTTTGTATTTTGTTGATGTTTCTTCGACATCCCATGCGATTTTAAATCACCATAGTGAGACCTTAAAATCGTTCCACAAAACTTGCATTTTGGGACAGCACCAGTAGTACTTTCAATGACTTGAATCCAATTCTTTAAATGTGGATCTTGAAGCCAAGAATCCCGAAACTTTTGCGTATATTGTGGTTTCGGCATACCTAGTGATGAATGACGCCATTTGCCGACCTCGCAAGTCTTGTAAATCTTGTAATCTAAACAACACTGAACTGAACACACGACTCGTTTGACACGACTCGAGTCCGAAAAGTCAGAATTGAGAAACAACGCATATTTAACGGGGAATCCCCGCGAATAGTGTAGTATTTACTCAAGAGATGAAGTGTTGCGTATACGATAAAAGTATACTGCAAAAATAACGATAAGAAAATATGTTAAATAGTGTAATTCGACTTTATCGTCGTCGTTCCAGTAATAGCAAACATATTCTACGTAATCCTTAATTCCACTAGACAAATCCACTAAACACTAAAAGGAATTTTTGGCCACTAAAACTGAAGTCCAATCCACCAGTTTTAGTGGAAAATCCACTAAGTTGGCAACACTGGGTACAACTATATTGTCTTTAAATACGTCTATGCGTCTATGGCGTGTATATGGTCTTTAGATGATGCAGAGTGGGCAAAAGATCTATAGACCATACCGCCTAAAGACGCGTATTTATCATTTTTAATCGTTAATTTATTTTCTTAGTTATTTACTTTCAAATTAGTGTCTTTCTTTACCTTTACATACATACATAAACTCACGCCTTCATTCCCAGAGTGGGGTAGGCAGAGCTACAGAATTACCAACAACTCTAAAAACTTGTTGATAATTCTGTAACCACATTTTGCAAAATCAGGCTAAGATGTTTACCAGCGTATTAGTGACAGGTTACAAGCCCATCGCCTAACATTACTAGAGTCTGTCTAATGAAAGCTGAACCTGGGAAAAAGCGGCAAATTCAAAAAATCTTGATATGGTATTACCGATCAATGAAGGAATAAACGATATTGATACTTTTATTATTTTATTTATTTTGGTGGGCACAAAGGAAGAGGAAACGCGTACTATATTTTCATATATATTATTACGAGCGCTATATTTTGATGAAAAGCACTTTAGGTAAAATACGATGACAGTGACTGGAGCACATTTGGTTTTTCGAAATATATTTGACATGAAAATATAGTGATCTGCACGTGTAGCACAAGTTGTATTTTCTCGCTTGTCGCTCTGTGCGTCTCTATCGTAACAGACTAGATAGTAAGGGAGATCCGAGCGACAAACAAGTCACGAGCAACTTGTGCTAGTCGTGCTGTTGATAGATTTCATTGATACGAGAGGTTTTCGTCTGTGTCGCACACAGCATAATAAAACAATGATGATGAGGAATATTATATTCAACCTTTTTAATAAAGTAATTAGAGGTAACATTATTCTCATCACCCTTACACCTCTATCTAACGACAATTATATCTTGGAGAAGAAGCGCCGCAAGAAACTCCAGCAGATCATTTTTTCCAATCATAAAATACAATTATTCTTAAAAGTAACATTACAAGGTAGTAAAGTAATTAATAATTATTTCTAACAACACAAACTTAGTCGTTACAAATGTACGCTCAATAACATTGAGTAAATTAAAAATAGTGACTAGGAGAACAACATGACGAGGTCTCTACGTCAGGAACGATAACTAAAATAACTAACTGGAAAACAGGTTCTTGCAAGCGTGAACAGACAGGACCCCACTGACAACACCCGTTCACGAGTATGACGCTGATCTCAGCCATCGCCTCCTCAACCATGTGTTTGAAAAGAATAATTAATGAGGGCTAATAAAACAACGGAATCTTTAGCACTCCTGGTATGAAGCGACCTCATCCAGCCACGGTTTCTAACTTGGAAAAGGATGGAATTACTAATCAATTGGAAAGCTTCATAATAAGTGTATGTGATGGTGAACCTTCCAGTAGTTCCAGTTCAGATGATACCCTAAGACTCTAGGAACTGTAATTAAAATCAGATTCTAAATACTCTATTTCTAATGATTCATCTGAACTAGTGCTGTCATCATCACGGACACTTATAATGAATGATTCTAGTTCTTTAGTTATTCCATCCCTGGTTTTGTACTGAGCTTCAATATTAAGCACATGATTAGTCATTTTCTTCCAATGCTCCGGTGTTATGCTGTCAAAAGACTCTTTAATAATTTTTTCAATTTCAGCTGCTGATACGCCAACATTTCTACTCGCGACTTTTCTCTTCGCCGAACTCCAGATTAGCTCAATGGGGTTAAGGTCGCAATGGTAGGGCGGAAGTCTTAAAACCTCATGACCGTGCTCCCTTAGAATTTCATCGGCTTCATAGATTGGGTCTGCTTTGTGTTTATGTGCCAAGACAAGAAGTTCTGGTACAGTATAATATTCTTCAAAATCAATTTGTTTAGAACGCAGCCACTCTTTTATTTCGGCTTTGCGGGTGTTGGTATTTGGTACCTTATTAATTTGCACCGTGTGATAGCTAGCATTGTCCATGACAATGACACTTGGTTCACTCAAGTTGGGAATAAGCTTCTCACGTAACCACTTATTGAAATTTGTGGCGTTCATGTCATGGTGATAGTCTGCTTTGATTGATTTTGTGCTAAACGTTAATTAAAGCATTAGGCACAAAACCATCTTCTGATCCAGCGTGAACAATAATAAATCGTTTTCCAGCTGAGATATTGCCAACTACACCTTGGGTGGAAGGCCCCTGCCACGACTTTTTTGTTTTGTAGTTCTGGTGAACGTAAGTCTCATCCAGGTATATTATTTTTTTACCTTCAGCACGTTTTGATGCAATAGTCCTTAGGTAGCGGTGTCGCCAAGCTGCTATGTCAAAACGCTCAATAAGTATCGAACGTTGTTCAGTATTTTGTTTAAATTCGTATCCATTTGCCATTAGTATTCGGCGTAAAGTCTCAAGGCATCCGGTAAAACCGATGCTTTCTCTCAACTCTGCCAATAAGCATCTGAGTGTAGGCACTTGTTTTTTCACTACATAGTATAAAACAAAGTCGCTTGCGCTGTCTGTCCCTATGTATGCTTAAATCTTTAAAACTACGCAACGGATTTTGATGCGGTTTTTTTTAATAGATAGAGTGATTCTTAAGGAAGGTTTATATGTATAATACATTCCACGCGGGCGAAGCCGCGGGCGGGTCGCTAGTTACAATATAAAATTCATTTATTTTATTTCGGATAGCTTGGATGTCAAAGCTATCCAAATTAGACACCGTGGCCTTGTGAGGTCGCTTTTTTCCGGGAGTACTAAAGACACCGTTGTTTAATTTTCCCTCATTACTTATTCTTTTTAAAGATGAAACACTGATATCTGTAAGAAGAAAGAAAGTGTTAAATAAACAGAACACCATTTAGAAATACATTGTGTGGTTGCGCAGTACAGCCCCATTGTACAGTCCGACAGCCCTAAAAACATTTGGGTTTAGGTGAAATGAAATTGCATCGGTGAGGTTCTAATCGCAACGGTTTAAGAACAAGGAAGACTCATATAACCCGAACATCTTTTATATCTGGCCGATCAAAAATGACATTAAATAAATAGATAAGGTACTAAAGTGTACACATATTTATGAAATCGACTGTACAGTGTACATTTGGTTCATAAACAACAAAATGCTGTTTGCTCCGCACACAGAAAATACATATCAAATAATATGTTTATGATATCTTTTAACTAAACACCTCCTTATTGTTTTATTGAAACTATGAGTGTCAGTTACATTAATCATCTGTCTATTAAATTAATTTAATAAAATTGTGAATGCTAAGAGATTCAACATGATATAGGGACAGACAATAGGTACCTACACCTATTATATAGGGAAAGACAATGATAATTTTAGTAATTACCGGTCATTGAAGATACTTCTTCCAAATATTTCGTCTGAGTCTGGCAGGCTAAACTCAACCTCTTTCAGCTGCTTTACGTTTTCCAGCACACTTTTGTCAACGTGCACGTCCAGGTTTTCTGAAACGAATTTAATTTCGTTTAATTTCTTAATCTCATCGTATAATAGACAGAAAAAGGTAAATTAAACTTAGGATTGCACATAGAGAAATAAGAAGTATCAAAATGAACATGCCGTACTAAAGTCGTACTAACCTATAAATTTGGTCACCGTAACTAAACAATTAATTTTTTGCATCAATAATGCTTTTCTTTCTTCTTGTTTTTCTTTGTACTTCTGTATAATAGTATACAGAATCTCCCGGACACCGCCTCTTATCGTCGACGGCATGATTACTCCGTATTTTTATCAATTTAGATCTCGAATTGACAAGTTTCTAACAACAACAAAGTCCAAACGACATATTAAATAGTGTTGCCAGACTCGTCAGCCAAGAAAAATCCAGGTTCAGCTTTCATTAGACAGACTCTACAAGCCTATATTCCCTTACGGCCAAACCCTATATTCAATCCGCGGACAGATAGGCTTACTTCGGATTAAAATTTGACACATTTTGTATGGACAAATGTCAAATTTTAACCCGAAGTAAGCTTTATCTATCCTCGGCTTGAATATAGGGTTCGGCCGTTATTAGTCGCCTTACCTTTACCTTTACCTTTACCTTTTCTTCGATAAAATACCTATCTGTCATTTTAAACCCTGATTTTTAATTGCGTAGAATTCTGACAGCCATCTGACAGCTATCAAATTCTGACGTTTCAGGAGTAACAAACATTTTTTTTATTGTTGACGTTTTTGGCCTTCATTTAAATTTGTTGCTATTCCACATACATAAGGTAGAGTAAACAAATCGGTATCCCGACTTATGACCAAATCATCATTATTTTGACAAACTATATCGTTTTACAAACTTTCATTTCGCAAAAATGTATTTGTGCTTAAACCGTTACATATTACATTAGTTGCATAGGCTATTAAATAAGTTAGGTTAAGTTGGACTATTGACCACAAAAAAATATAAAATTATCCGGCGGGAAGTACCTGTTCGCGAAATGAAAGTTTGTAAAACGATATAGTTTGTCAAATGATTATATTTTGGTAAAACATTAGTGAACCAAACAAATCATTACCCTACGTGTCTAAGATAAGAATATTAAAAACTTTGAGAAGTAACTATGCAAAATTATATTGTTAAGATTTAAGACAATACGCCAAAAAAATTTGGGACTTCTAAATAAGTTGAAATCTTTACAAGTCACAGTGTTATTAGTTACTGGAGCAAATAAATAAAACATGACTTATGAAAACACTTTATTTTATTCAGTATCTTCAGAATCTTCTTCAGGCATACTGCTGTCGACAACTGTCATTTTAAAGTCTATTTTTTCCAAAATAAAAACACAAAACAAAAATGATTTAATATAATAATATAATTTAACTCCAAAGGTTTGTAATACATGACAATGATCTGAATGATACCAACAACTATTATCTTTTTCCTCTGAAATTTGTTTAACAAAATATTATGTATGGATTGTGCGATTTTAAAATAAAATTACTTTGTATTAATTAACTTTTTAATATTTCATTTTAAATTCTAATATGTAAATCATATAAGTAATATTCTAAAGATTTTTTTTTGACTTTTTTGCACCACACGTTCAAGGAATATTTTGTAGTCTGGCAAGACCAAGAAACGTCAGAATTCTACGCAATTAAAAATCAGGGTATAGGGTTAATTACATACATACATACATTAAATCACGCCTGTTACCCAGAGGGGTAGGCAGGGACCACCTAATTACTTTAAATAAACTGGTTTTTAATTGCTTTTGTTATTTTATGTTATGTTAATTTGTTATATTTATGAACACCGAATTAACCACTTTTATTTCAACTGAATCGATTACCAAAATATCGATTCAAATCGGGGTGGTATAAGGGCTATGAAAAACCAATAGAAGTAAATGATTTCGTTTTTTTTCAATTAATTTCATTGAAGCTCTGGCTAAGATTCTTACCCGTGAGTGGCTTGGTTGGAATACAATCTTCTGTGATGCCTCCAAGTTGTCCCCATCTGGATGCGTAGGGGTGGGAGTTTTCCATTCCCAGTATAATATAGTGCAGAAGATAAAAAGCCCTCCTGAAACTTCAGTTTTTACTGGAGAAGGTATTGGTATATTGGAGAGTGTGAAATATATTTTATTATTCAATCTGAGAAAATCTATAATTTGTTCTGATTCTCGTAGTTGTTTGGAAGCGCTTCCCTCTAACCCATTTTCCATTAGTTTCCATAACCCTATCATCTATCTTAAGGAGAATCTCATAAAATGTAGAAACCGAGGGTATGAAGTTGTGTTAGCCTAGGTCCCTGGTCATTCAGGGATTCCAGGTAACGAAAGGGCTGATCAAGTGGCGAAGGATGCGGTGGTTTGTGGTGACAAAACCCCATTTAGAAACTATTGTCATGATTTGGTCCCTTTGGCGGCTAGGTTTCTAATACAGGCTTGGTCTGCTGACTGGACAGCATCCAGCAAAAAACGGGCCCATTCTTATGCACTCGTTCAGCCCTTGGTATCGAGAAAACCGTGGTTCTCAAAGATTTTTCTTCCCAGATCTTTTTGTACCACTGTTATTCGAATGAGGCTGGGTCATTGTAAAATACACATCCAGGATTCTTCTTTGTGTGAATGCGGTCTAGATGATGGGGACCTTAATCATATATATTTTTCGCGTGTCCTCTTTATAATCATAATTGCTTGTATGACGAACTTACTACACATAAAGTCCCTCTCCCTACTCACATTTTGGTACCTACTTATTAATAACATAAATTTTAGTAAAGATATATAAATGACCTTGGGATATTTTTGCCAAATTAACAATATTAAATTATGAGTGTGTTTTTAATGTTTTAGTTCCTTCATGTTCGTGTTGTAGTGTGTCTAGTTTTTCAGAATTTATTTTCATAATCAGGAGTACTATTTTGTTTTTTAATTTTCTGTTCTCGTTTTTCTATTTTATTTTTATCTGTTAAATCGACATGACGTTAGCTAATCGATCGACAGAGCCATTAAAAAAAAAAGCTCCGGCTACCAGGCCTGGCCACTTAGATAGAACGATTTAGTTTTATTTTATAAAAAAAAGTTGTTTACCGTCCGTCATTACACTACTCTTTGCGTCCGTCCGTCACACAAATTCATTCAAATTTTAGGTTATATAGGTTTATTTTTTCACTTTTCTCACTTTTAGCTCTGTTACGATGGTTGTGTGCAAGTTTTTTCAAGAGGGAAATTGTCGATATGGCCAGAACTGCCGCTTTGAGCACATCTACGGGTCCAAATACAGCTATCATGGTATGTTTACTTGTAGTAATCGTATGTTGTGTTGTATATTTAAGGATTATTTAACAGTTAATTTAATTTGTGTTTACAGCAACCGCACCTGCTCAGGCCGCGCCGCAGGCACCAAGCGGAGTGACGGATGAGCAGCAGGTCAGACCATCACATTATCCTTTAAAATCTGTAGTACAATAAATCTTGGTTTACTGGTAAGGCAAGAGAAGTTAAAGTTAACACGTTCACGGACAGTAATAAAAAACCATTTTAATTTGACCCCCGTATTTATGACGCCCATGCTATAGCCGGTATGATACACGACTGCTATAGCATCCGCGTCCATGAACGTGTTAAGAGGCAAATTCAAATTCAAAATCGTTATTACATATCATATCACATTACAAATATAAGATGGAAAACGAAGTAGGCCTGTTACTAAAATTGCATTCTGTCCCAGCTTTAAAGCTTTGCTAAATAAGTATTGATAAATTATGACTTCAGATGCAGTTGCAGACAGATATTCAGTCTGCACTACGCGGGAATCAATGGCTGCTCTCTTGCTACGCTCCTCACAAAGAGAAACCTAATTTCCCTGGATTGTCAGACTTGTCTCCTGAAGAAGCCCGCCTGTTTATTTATGAAGCCAAGGCTAGCAACAATGTGGAACAAGCTGTAAGTATTATGCAGTCATGTTTTTGTACCATAGACATCAAATTGACAAAAAAAACTTTTGTAGGTGTTCTGAAAAAAAGCAGTTTTTTTTTTAAATTGTTATTTACTAAGAAAAAACATATTTTTTTAAATATTAGCAGTGTTTGCTACACCCGCTTTGGACTAGTCATCAAAATTACATCCACAAACCATGTGGCGTTTAAACTCATCAGAAATTTGTTTATAAATTTTCCCAGTAAATAATGTACAGCAGAAAAAGTATTGCTTTTGAGACCTCTATAAGCATGATTTTATTCCAAAACACCCTTTAAAAGTTCCGGTTGCCAATTAATAAACTAGTTTCACTTGAAAATTTTGAGCTGCTAACCACCTTATGCCTTTACCTTTTAATTGTCGCAATTTGTCGAACATCTAGCTCTTGCCATAGCCCAGCAAGCTTGATGCTTGGCTTAGGTATCTTACACTCTACATATGAACTGAACATATAAGTTCGTATCTAATATGCATAACAATAATTGGAAATACAGACTGATCTAACACTGTATAATGATACATGTGATTTGGTACATAATACAATATGTGTTATCAATTCTGACCTTGCCTATCATCAGAAGAGGTATAAGACATTAGGGTTTTTGATAATGGTCTACGAGGATCTGAAAAAGTCCACACTGGGAAACGGTTTAAATCAGCTATCCATAAAGTGTTGTTAATCTGATCATAATGTTTTTTTATTTCTGGATTAAGTAAGGAATTAAAGTATTTTAAGCTTTGATTGTTTAAAGACAAATGAATAGCAAATATTTACATATAAAACTCTCTTTTTTAGGTGAATTATATGAATAACCTGACCAAGGATACAAGGAGCAAATACGAACAGTTGTTGACACCGACACCAAACATCTCTAAGGTTCTCCGAAGTCTGTACAATGGTGAACATCCTCCGTCACCTTTCACAAGCGGACAGGCTCCTCAAAATGTCTTCATTAATGAAACACAAACAGACGCATCTTCTTTATTCCGCAGCGCAACCCAAGCCGTCCAAAGCACCTCACCATTTGCTCAACAACCTTTCGGAAATACTAATAACGCTCAGTCAATATTTGCCCAAGCTAATGCAAATTTAAATGCATTCAATCAGCCATCTGCCCAGAATCAGGCTCAGGCAATCTTCTCGCAAGCTACTCGAAATGTTTTTGGTGTTCAGCCTCAACAGAACCAAGGTTTCTTCAACACTACAGATACAGCTAAGTCTATCTTTGCGCAAGCCAATAAAAGCGAGTTTGAAACAGCGCCTCAGCCTGCCACGCAGCTTTTCAAAAGTCCATTCGAACAGCCGTCTCCATTTGCACAGAATAATGTGCCAAATCAGGGGAACATCTTTGGTGCAGCTTCGAACGTTTTCCAGCAAACGCCTTCCGATGACTCTGGGGTGTATAGCAACGCGAATGACGTACCAACTGAAGATATGGAGATGTTCAAAGCTGATAACTTCAAATTAGGTTTTATACCTGAAATACCGCCACCCCATTCTATGTGTGTTTGAGTTACGGGGACCTGGATTCCCAGTTCAAACTGACGCCGATGTTCATGTGTCGGGCTAGGTTCGTGAGGACTAGATTGCAAAACGACTTAGTTTTGTAAGGTATTGCTTGCAAAATATCTGATTATGTAAATCGTCTTAATAGTAGAATGCCTGGGATGAAGATTGGACTTAGCTCTATAACGTTTTGTTTGTATAACAAAATGTCGCAGTTGCAAAACGCCAACATGCAGAACTTACTTATAGTAAAACGACTTTTACTATTTTATTTTTGGTTAAGCTTTAGTTGCCAACTGTATTTTTTTTTGCACAATCTTTGTCTGCTTATCAAGATCAGTTTAACTACTGTGGTGAGTATCTGGCTACATTAAAATTACTCTAATATAACCTAGTCGTTATGCAATCACGACGTTTTGCTACCTAGACGATTAGAAACCAAATACTATCCAGAATTCCAGACACTGCGTAAGAGACCTAAATTTTCATGCAAAATTGCAAATTTCACATTTTCAATCACTCAAAAGTTATCTGAAATAAATCGCTCTTTAGCGATTATACCGCCTGTTGTTTCTTTCAATCTTCTTTAATATGTTGTGTTCTATAATGTATCGATAAAATATGTAAGTATATCGGAAGTCGATAAACGAGAAGTCCCTATGACAGCTCAAAAGTGCTACGAAAATGTCGGCCTCTTATGCAAAGAACCTTACCCCATGGGACGTAGAAATAGAAATCATGACTTCCGCCGTGTCCGTAGAACTTGAGTTGACGCGGGCTTGGATCCTTTTTCAATTTTTTTACGTTTAATTCAGTTGATAATTAAAGTTTTACCTTAAGTAGAAGCAAGAGTAGACATGTAAGAATTTTATTTTATTTATTGAACTGTGATAAATTATATTATATAGAGCTGTAAAAACATTGTGGTTGATAATTAATAATTTAGTTATTTTCGAAGATTTGTGTTTAATCTCTTTCCTTAGGAATGAGGAAAACAGGCTACTTGAAGAAGGCTACACCTTCATAAAAATAAAACAAAGATATAATGTACATAATATGTAGGCCGTAAGTTTAGTTTAGTTAGTGTGTGAATGTCTTATTTTTCTCTTACGCCCTGACTCTTTTAATTGTTAAATTTAAAATGTCTAGTTTAAGGTGAATGGACAATATTTATAGGTTGCACAAATTGACCTCTTCAATTCATTACGGCTTCGGAGAATAACATACATACATACAGATGTAGCGAATAATCCTTTCCCATCGTTTTTTGTCGGATTAGTTCGTATTTATCTTGCTTTCTCAGTTGGCTTATTGATGGATACTAAAGCGAATTGAGAAAGCAAGCTAAATACGAACTTATCCGACAAAAAACGATGGGAAAGGATTATTCACCACATCTGTACATTAAATCACGCCTGTTTCCCAGAGGGGTAGGCAGAGACCTCTTCTTTCCAGTTGCTACGATCTTGACAAGTTTCTTTCGCTTCTTCCTCATTCATCCATCATCACATCGAGTCATGCACGCACGTTTTCCAGTATTTCTCCGATTTGATTCGAAAACAACATAACCATGAAAATTGATTTAAAAAGTTGTCAAAGTGTGCAACTCTTAAATACCAACTAATTGTATTATCATTTTGAAATCTGGCCTCTTAGGACCAAGAATTGGATCGAATTCATTTAAAATTGCAATGTGCCAAAAATGAAACACCTGAGCAGGGTGATGGCACCAATGTTGGGACACTTAGGTGAAAGCTCCAATGATGGACACTCTTAATTCAAAGATCATATGGTTATAAATTGATGCAAAATAAAAATAAACATTCTTACATACATACATACCTTCACGCCTTCATTCCCAGACTGCGATAGGCAGAGCTACAGAATTACCAACAACTCTAAAAACTTGTTGATAACTCTGTAACCACAATTTGCACAATTAGGGTAAGATGTAGAAACATGTGAAAGAATATTCTTATTATGTAAAATAAGAATCAAGTGTCCATTATTGGTTCTTATACATTACTGGTTCCCACGCTATGTATGACAGAACACAAAAAAAAAATATTAACTATAGCAGAGGCGAATTTATTCACCCCCCTTACCTATCCTTTAACCTTTTGACCGTCACCGACGGCTCTGGCTGTCAGCTGAAAGTCGTGTCACTGAAAGTACAGCCGATACAAGTTAAATATTAAAGTTTCTGTGAAAAATTACATTTTTGGGACAAGTTTTTGTTGCAGACTGTAATTTTTTTGCAGTCATTATCTTATCAAGTCCAAACAAATAAGTCTCAACCCAACACGGTGGGTTTACGTTAAAGCGGAGATTCTGTCGACACCTGATACTCCATCATCAGATCGGCTCCATGTCATAATAGTAGTTGTAGTTGCATTGCCATTCAATTTACACTTGTATGAAAATTTTAAGCTTTTTCGGTAATCGGGAAGTGGGTCAAATTTAACTTGCAAGATTTGACCCGTAGAATACATTGAAAATTAAAAAAAACTTGTAAAAGACTTTGTTTCGTATGAATTAAGTTGTAATTAGCATAGTATAGCATGTTTAGCGTGTGAAGTTTGGTATTTGACGAAGGCTTCCAGCTACCCTATGAGGAATTGGCCTAGTCTCAGTTGTCCGCACCCTTATGTTCGCACTGCAGACAACTGGTGTTTTCCCCCCAGTTAATAGGTACTCGCATGTATGCATGTATTTTCCTGAACCTAGGTATAATATTATAAATACGAATATATCTACTTATGTAAGTAGAGTAGGAGTGCGGACAACTGGGACATTTGTCCGCAGTGTGAACAAAGGGGTGCGGATAACTGGGCATAGCCGGAGGAATTGAGTAAAAAAGGTTTTTTTTGCGTAAAATTAATTTATTCCTTAAAGTATGATTCAGTGTACGGTTCAGGGTTCGATCTCGCCCAGGTAGAGCAGCTTGTCGCTGGAGCAGGAGAGCAGCACGGGCTCGCGCGGGTGGAAGCGCGCGTCGGTGACGGCGCCGCGGTGGCCCGGCAGCTTGTACAGCACGCGCCGCGACGTCGTGTCCCACACGAACACCGCGCGGTCCGCCGACCCCGCCGTCACCTGCCGGCAGAACCGACATTACAGCTAATCCCAGGGCGGATGTGTATGTATTTATGTAAACTCTCTATTGCACAAACAGAAAATAACAAAGAAGAAACAGAAACACAAAAGGAGTACTTATGCCTTTAAAAGTTTGGGAACACCTGGATGTATAAAGTATAGATAGCGCTCTTCGTTAAGCAGAACATGTAAGCTAGAATAGCATTGCGTCGCAGGTGCTGATGATGATGAACATGGTAACTTGGAGCCGTCGAGCGCCTAGGCGCAACGCAGCAGGTTCTGCTCGAAGTTGTTGTGGTAGGCGGCGAGCAGCTTGACGCAGCGCTCCGGCGCTCGTCCCAGGTGCTGATGATGATGATGAACATGGCACCTTGGAGCCGTCGGGCGCCCAGGCGCAACGCAGCAGGTTCTGCTCGAAGTTGTTGTGGTGGCCGGCGAGCAGCTTGACGCAGCACTCGGGCGCTCGTCCCAGGTGCTGATGATGATGATGAACATGGTACCTTGGAGACGTCGGGCGCCCAGGCGCAACGCAGCAGGTTCTGCTCGAAGTTGTTGTGGTGGCCGGCGAGCAGCTTGACGCAGCGCTCGGGCGCTCGTCCCAGGTGCTGATGATGATGAACATGGTACCTTGGAGCCGTCGGGCGCCCAGGCGCAGCGCAGCAGATTCCGCTCGAAGTTGTGGTGGTGGCCGGCGAGCAGCTTGACGCAGCGCTCGGGCGGCGCGAACGGCCGCACGTCCCAGATGCGCAGCGAGCTGTCCATCGAGTTGGAGAGGAGGTACGAGCCGTCGTAGGATAGTGCGAGCCCTGTGAAGACGAGCAAGTGACAGGTTAAGACGCATTTTTGAAAAGTGAGGCGGTTAAAGCTCTGAAACCCGCCGCCCCTGCTCTCTTTTTAGTAAAGAAATTATTTTAATAGCATAAAGACTGCATACAAGCACATAACTCATAACTTTCTCATCCCATATCATCCCTCACCTGTAATAGTATCTGTATGGCCTTTAATTTTGTACGCAATCTTGTTGTTCCGTATGTCCCAGACCTTCACCACATTATCCACTCCTCCAGAGATCACCTTCTCCGCTGTATCGTTAAACAGCACTGCGGTGACAGGATACTCGCTGTCAAAGGAGGCTATGGGGTTTCTCTTCCTGGCATCCCATAGCTTGATGGTGTTGTCGTCTGATGCTGACACAAGGAGCTCTGGACCACGTCGTGCTCCTGTTATTAGATATTAAGTGATGTTAGTGTAACAAGTTTTAATAAGCCCAACACCAGCATCAAATTAGGTCCTGAGGTGTTATTATTTTTATCCTCTTGACTTGATTTGTCAATTAGTTTATTGGCAAGATAGACAGGGTGATACTGTTTTCTTTTTTAATAGGCAATCAGCCTGTTTGTGACTTCTTGGTTGACTTTTGTCATTTTTATATCACAACGCAGTGGTTAGTTTATGGTATACCATGATGTCTCTGCTATTATAAGTAGCATATTAGACTAAACCACAGATAATATAAAAGTTATATGAACAAAGAAGTGAAACTCTAACATTACCTCCTACAGAGTTAACAAAGTTAGCATGTCCTTTGAGCTTTTTGATCCTGGTTCCAGTTGGTACGTCCCACACTGCCACGGTGTTATCTGTTGCGCAGGAGTATAGGTGAGCACCATCCGTGGAAAAGTTTAGCTCCATTATGGCACCAGTGTGCCCTTTCATCACCATCACATTCTCACATTGGCCGTAGACATTCCATACAACTGGAAAATACAATACAATTATGCTGTGAGGATGTTTGGATACTTTGGATGTTCAGCCTAGAATATAAAAAGATGTGAACCATTTTTATTTTTGAAACTTCAATAGGTCCAGTACCATTACCAGAACTCAGAATATGGGGGGGAAAAAGAAATGGCAGCTAGGGATTAGGTACAATGTATTTATTTTCAGTGACAAATTAAACTTAACAAAACATAGTTTAACATAATATAATAAAATAAAATAGGTAATTCTTTTGTTTTTAACGTCAGTAGGGGATAGTACTACGGCGTCTAAAGAGCAACTCGTCTATTTTGAAAAAGTTAGCATTTTGGGAAGTGGTAATATAGGAAAGTAGCCATTTTGAAAAAGTTAACATTTTGGGAAGTGGTAATTTAGGAAAGTAGCCATTTTGAAAAAGTTAACATTTCGGGAAGTGGTCTAAATAGCCCGCAGACGTCGTGGGAACCAGACGTCAAACGTTGTCTACATGGATAAACTCAACTATCGATCCTTTTCCTATATACTAGTGATTGCTCCAAGTTTTGGATAGCACAAAATATGGTGTCTTATGATACAAATACAAAATACAAAATATTTATTCAGTAAATTGGCCACATGAGGGCTCTTTTACACGTCGGTAACATGGAGTGAATCTACTAGTAATGAGACACCATCTCTGTATCATCTTATTTAAATGAATATATAAATATATATGCACTTGTTTTCAACTTGTCCCTATTAAAAGTGTTGCACCAGAGTAATTTAGTTCAACTTACATATCTGTCTGTCAAAACCACCTGAGGCCAAGTGTTTCCCTTCAGGGTGGAATCTGGCTGAAAATACTTCTCCCAGGTGGCCCTCTAGCAGCATGATAGGAGCATATAGGTTGGACGTGCGTGGTACCTGTAAAATGAATACGCGATTTTTTTAGATTTAAGTACTAGGCTTGAGCCGGTCAGGAAGTAAGAATTAAAAGGAATAAATTCCCGCTACAGACCGAAAAGAATTAGTTCTTTGTAAGGGAGCTTAATCGGTCTTCGGTCCTTTAAGTCAGTAGCAATTGTTGAATGTGTGAGTGAAACAGAGCGAGCGAGTAAAACAGCACACGGCACAGCGCTCAATGTGAACACGACAAATATTACCTATTTCAAAGTGTGTCCTGCTCAGATCTCAAAATTTACTCCGGAGCTAGAAAGAGAAACTTAATAAAGACCAAACTAGTTCCTTTGACCGATTGACCGAGCGGGCGCAACTCTATTAAGTACGAGAAAAAACAAAGCTTAGGCACTTAAGTAAAGAATAAACCTATGAACGAGAAACACAAATCAATTTTAAAGGGTTATTAAATAATCTAGAAGAGGAGAAATGAAGGCCTAAGGCACCATAAGTCTTGTTATTTTTAATTAAATTTAAATTTATAAATAAATTGCTGTCTTACCGTTGAGGTTACCACTGCTTTTTCCCTACTTCCAACCACTGATATTTCATGGCGAGTTTTCTTAGTAGGGACGACTGATAAGTCGTCCGCTTTTCTTTTCTCCAATTCAGGCATAATTACCGCTAAACAAATTCAAAATAGTTTCTAATTTCTGTCCTCGCATAACCTAACGCGTCTTGTTTTGTTATGTTATGACAGATGGACAGCTTGACAATATTACAGATAATCACAGATTTAGCTATAAGCTGTGGCTGTTAGTCTATGCCATAGATTTACTGAAATTGTTGTATTTTCATATTTTTTCTGCGTTATTATTTATTTTGCTACAGATTGACAATAAGTGAGAATGACGTTGGTAATTCCGAAGCACAATATTCTTTTCATTGTATACCCTACCCAACCTATTCGCTAGTCATTCGAGACAAAATTTAAAAGAAGATTTGGTGGAATGTCAATCATCGACTTTTTTCTGGATCGCATTCGATACACCAATTTTCAAAAAACTCTTAATGTGGCAATCATAGTTTTGACATTCAGTGTCAAAATTTAAAATTTCTTGATTTCAAAATCATATTACAGAAAAATGACCAAAATGAAACCCAGATAGCACCCCACCATGCAGAAACTACAACTGACTCTGGCCATAATAAAGCCACACGCTGTGAAGAACCCAGTGGCTTTGTCATTCATCAGGAACGTACTAAAACACAGGTTCATAGTTGTTAAAACGAAGCGGGTCTGCTTGGACAGAGAACTCGCAGCTAAGTTTTACTACGAACACGTTGGAAAGTTCTTCTTTAACCGTCTGGTGACGTTCATGACCAGGTAATAAACGCTTTCTATCCTAGGTTATAATATAACTCAAAAATCATCATAACCTAAAAAAATTGGCACTGCTGTAAACTTTACTCTAATGCCTACTCTTGTACTTGGGTAGGTGCCAGTAGAATTATCTTTGGCCTTAAAGGGCAAAGTTTTCGTTACAATTTTTTTTTGTTTACTAGTTATATAATCTTGATAGCATACTGTCACATCCAACTGTAGCCATTTAGTTAAGATAAGTTCTATTTTTGAAATGCACTACAATACCCGAATAATATGTAGTTTTAGTGTTGCAGATGATTTGTATGTCTATTGTAACAATTAAAAAATCAGAGTAAAACACTCTTTGAATGTAACAAGTTTGAATGTCTTTTGGGATATGGGTATTAATGCTTTCACTATTGTATAGTTATATTTATTTGTGTTTGTTTTAAAAATAATTATTTATTACTTTATTACCTTGTAATGTAATTTAGATACTTTTAAGTATTATTGTATTTAATCATTGAAAAAAATGACCTTCTGCTGGAGTTTCTTGTGGCGCTTCTTCTCCGCAATGATGGTCTTGTCTGAAGCGCTAGTAGATTCACTCCATGTTACCGACGTGTAAAAGAGCCCTCATGTGGCCAATTTACTGAATAAATATTTTGAATTTTGAATTTATAAACTGCTGCTGTTGCTGACTTAATTGAACTCATTACTGTAGGTAATTTACTTATTGCATTACATTTTTAATAAGGTTCATTAACCTCTCTTAAGAATCCTCAAGATGCTGTGATTTAGGCCCATATTAATAAACTGATCTCGACTGTAATGCCAGTCTCAAGATGCATCATAAATGACAGTTTTCTATGGCTTGACATTAACTTTGACATATCTTGTAACAAGCATCTCAGTCAAGATGAGTTTATTAATATGGCCCTAAGATTACTAACTAACAGGCCCCAATCTAAAATGAATACCATACATAAATAGTAAAATAAAGGCATGATTTTGTACAAAGACGTTCAATGCTGGTGTACCTTAACTATTTACACTTTCTGGCCATTAATAAAAAGTGTTCATTTTATATTCAGTGGCAGTGTGGACCTGCACATAATCGGACACACAGATGCAATATCCCTGTGGCGACGCATGCTGGGACCCACCAGTGTCTACCGGGGACAGTATCAGGAACCCTACTGCCTTCGTTCAATGTTTGGCATTTCTGACACTAGAAATGTAGCACATGGTTCAGGTAGGTTATACAAGTACCACTGTTGAGTTCTTAATTGTCTGTGATTTGGGTTAAAAGGAAAATAGACAACTATAAAATGTATGTCAAACCTGAAAAACGACAATTGGAAGTACATTGACAATATAAATTTACCAACCTAAACAATATTTACATACGTACATACATACCTTCACGCCTGTAATCCCAGAGTGGGGTAGGCAGAGCTACAGACTTACCTACAACTTTAAAAACTTGTTGTTAATTCTGTAACCACATTTGTGATGGAATAATGCCCTGTGGTAAAATTGTATAAAGGTGCTACTGCCTCCCTCTGCTTAACCTTTTGGTACCCGCCGGCTCCTAAAGGAGCCAGTGACAAAAAGTAATTGAATTCTAATTTAAGACATTAAATTTAATGACTGTTTTGTTTTTTCGCTATATGTATCGGGTTTCGAATGGTTAATGGTGCATATAACATGCTGCGTCAAAAATGGCGCCATGTTGCTACTATGACCCCGTCTTTTGTTTACGCAACGACACATGTATTTTACTCAGCGGTTGGGGTCGTCGAATAAGTATAAGTATAGTGTCCATTTGTATTTACCTACATTTAGAATATGACCAATTTTAAAAACTGCACTATGAAGCTGCATACATTTCTATTGCTGCATTCATAATAGACTAAATTCACTTTGTGTTTATTTAACCTTTTGAATGCCGTACGTCAAATGCGTCACTCACACGCCAAACACGTTTGCTATGCTAAGCAAATTACAACTTAATCCATACAAAACAAAGTCTCTTTTAATCTCTAACTTGTGTCGGCTGTGGCCGTCGGTGGCGTCAGTTGCACGACTTTCAGTTGTCGGCCAGAGCCGACTGTGGCGTTCAAAAGGTATTTGTACCTAATTTATAATGGACAAAATTCCATTTGGCCCTAATTAATATATAACAAAAATAAACTTGGCTATAAATGTTTTTAAGCACAATTACAATTTGTATAAATTCACTTTGGATACTATTACTTTTTATCCTAGTTCAGAATGGTCAATTCAAGTGGATGATTTTCCTTTTAACCTAAATGACAGTAAATCGTGTTTTTCACTCATTCCCAAAATACCAAATTACAATTTTTATCTGTTTCTCAACCAGATTCGAAATATGGGATGAGTATAGTTAACAATACACTAACTTGAATGTTTAGGTTTGGGATTCCAAAATATTGAGAAACTGGTATTTTAAAATTATGGTATTTCCATATGGATTTGGACCAACAGGTGAAAGTGGCTACGTCAAAACATAGCTTGCATGGGGTTTCATATTTTTATATTTTGACATGTTGGCCTAGTCGGTAGTAACCCTGCATAAGAAGCTAGCGGTCCTGGGTTCAAATCCCGGTAAGGGCAGATATTTGTCTGATTAGTGCGAATATTTGTTTCCGAGTCATGGATATATTTCTCTATATAAGTATTTATATCGTTGTCTAGCCTTCTGACGGTTGGTGACCACTTCTCGTTTCGTCCACTTCTGGTTATGACCACCTCGCAGTTTGACCACTTCTGGTTCTGGCCACTTCTGAAAATGACCACTTCTTGTTTCAACCTATTCTGGTTTTGAACACTTCTGGATTGGACCAGTTCTTGATTTGACTACTTCTTGATTTGACCACTTCTTTTTTAGACTAATTCTTGTTTTGACCACATCTGCATTTGACCACTTCTTGGTTTTACCAGTCTTTGTACAGTAAGTAAACAAAAAAAATGGGTAAGTAATACGAGATATAAGAACTTATCATGTAACAGTTAAAATATATATGCTCACTTTGTATAAACCTGTTTAGTATAACTTTGACTGGAAATAATAAACGAAAGATATAATTTCGAAATTACTATTTCCATAAAGTATAACGTTATTAACATAATATAATATCAATCAATATAACTATTAAAGCGTATAATGTACGTGACACCTAAGATTATGTTAATTGTCCGTTATTTCATATAAAAATACTGTTTTTTTATTATAGCTAACGTTAATTATATCTTGTAAACGTTATTATCATGAAAATATTTATAATATAATATAATCGTGAGACGCACCCTTAAAAAACATCGTCTGTGTTAGGGTTGACTAATTTTATTTGCCGATACTTATAGTATTCCTGATTAGACATATTCTTGTTTAGAAAAAATATATACACTACGGGAGCAAAAAAAACGGGTCAAAGTGCGTTTTTCATACAATCGAGGCTATTTCGGAAGCCTTGGTTCCTTGCCAGGGGTTGTTTTGAGTGAGGTTTAATGGTGGATACTCCGAGGTTGAATAGAGGAGGTCAAAAGTTCTTAAGATACCTCACTGATTGCACAATCAGTTAACACCGCAGCAAGAGAGTTTGGGTCAGCATTTGGATTTCCTTACATTTTATTGCCATTTTAGATGTATTTCTGAACATGCACAATTCCGGCGTTATCCGCAGATTCAATCAGTTGGGTATCCTAGGCATTCTTGAAGTCCTGTATCGATGCTCGGGGTATTCATCATCAGATTTCACTAAAAGCATCCCCTGGTAAGGAACCAACACTTCGAAATAGCTTCTTTAGTATGCAAAACGCACTCTGACCCGTTTTTTTTGCTCCCGTAGTGTATATATTTTTTCTAAACAAGAATATGTCTAATCAGGAATACTATAAGTAACGGCAAATAAAATTAGTCAACCCTAACACAGACGATGTTTTTTAAGGGTGCGTCTCACGATTATATTATAATTATAAATATTTTCATGTTAATAACGTTTACAAGATATAATAAACGTTAGCTATAATAAAAAAACAGTATTTTTATATGAAATAACGGACAATTAACATAATCTTAGGTGTCACGTACATTATACGCTTTAATAGTTATATTGATTGCCTACCCCTCTCCGGGAACGAAGGCGTGAGTTTATGTATGTATGTATGTATGTATTTGTATGAAGTTCTTACATTATGATGTCATAACTGCATAACTGTGGTTATCAATTATACCATACTCTTAATTAAAATAGCCGCAAATGCACTGGAAGCCCTTTATTCCCAGGTCTTCACTTTCCCAATTTTGCACATGCCCCATTTTTCACATTCCCAGATCTTCACTTTCCCAATTTTTCACATTCCCAGATCATCACTTTCCCAATATTTCACATTTCCAGATCATCACATTGCCAAATTTTCAAATGTTCAGTTCTCCACATGCCCAATTCGTCACATGCTCAGTTCTCCACATGCCCAATTCTTCACATGCTCAGTTATTCACATGCCCAATTCTTCACATTTTCAATTCTTCACATTTTCAGTTTTTCACAGTCCCAATTTATCAAATGCCCAGTTCCTCAATTTCCCAATTCTTCAACACCCCAACAAATGACAAGTACAGTCTCGACAAATGGCAAAATGATAACGTTCATTTTAACTAACGTGTATATTGTGATTTTTATGGTATCAATATTTTGTGTCACCAAAGTTTAGATAAAATGGATATTAACTGCAATTGTACCTATGGCAAAATGGGTACATGATTACCAAATTATGTTGTGTGTTGGCTCACTTGCCCCCTCATTTAATACCCGAGGCATATTTGTCAGTTCAAGAAAAAATGCTAAATGAAGAAAATTTTCAAAATTTTCATGGTTACTTTTTGAGCTTTAGGTTACAAAAAATAACTGGTGACATATTCACATGTTTTAATGAAAATGTCCGGACGACAAACTCAATAGAAGGTTGGCATAACAGGATGAATACCAAAATACCAAAACGCCCGGCAATTTTGCTCTTTGTCAGTCTACTAAGAAAAGAAAGCAAATATCAGGATTTTCGTATTCGGCAAAGTCAATTGCATTGCTCGGGGAAAAAACGTAAAAAAAGCATTGTGAACATAAATAACCAAATTAAAAATATTGTAAATGACTGCAGAATTGGAAAAATAGAAGTTTTCGACTGTTTAGATCGCTTAATTAAATTACCTACTCAATAGGTGTAAGTAATAATGATATAACTAAGAACAATATTTTACTGATTTAAGTTTTAGATAAAAAGACAATGATTTTTATTTAAGTTATCATTGAGTAAGGAGTTGGTTACTTCAATGTTCTATGAAAAAACTATTTTTTTACTGATAATAAATTCGTCGAACTTAAAATGACTTTGTTTTATTATTTTTAGGTCAGTAGTATACTTCTCTGACTTTACTTTGCGTGACATATTGTCATTGTGAAGAATTGGGCTTGTGAAAAACAAAGAGTGTGAAGAACTGGGACTGTGAAAAACTGAGCATGTGAAGAATTGGGCATGTGGAGAACTGAGCATGTGAAGAATTGGGCATGTGGAGAACTGAGCATGTGAAGAATTGGGCATGTGGAGAACTGGGTGTCCTGCCGTTTGACCAAAAGTCGTTTGGCAAAATTACACTTGACAAACAACGTTTTGCAAAAAAATGTTAAGTCAATTGATCATTTTACTACTAGTCATTTTACAAATGACTTACTTTTCCAAATGATCAACACTTAAATTTACATTTTACGAGGAAGACGAATCAGGGCATAACCGACTCGGATAGGTTAGGTTAGAAGGCAAAGGCGGGAGCTTGGCTCCCGCCTTGGCCTTCGAGGTTGTTTTTTTTTCTGCCCAAAAATAGGTAAACTAATTGCTAAATGATCAATTGCTAAGTGAGTTTTTGTAAGATGATACTTTTGTTAAATGTCTCGTTTGCCAAATGATCATTTAGTGAAACGTTGTTTGTCAAATGACCATTTGTCAATATTTTTTTGGTCAAACATTAGTGAACCGGAGAACTGAGCATGTGAAAATTTGGCAATGTGATTATCTGGAAATGTGATAAATTGGGAAAGTGATGATCTGGGAATGTGAAAAATTGGGAAAGTGAAGATCTGGGAATGTGAAAAATGGGGCATGTGCAAAATTGGGAAAGTGAAGACCTGGGAATAAAGGCTGGAAGCGCGGGCGACGCGGTGCGTTCCTATACTAAAAAGCTTTCCCAAGAGTAGTGGAGCCGTTTTTTGTACGGCATATCGTAGTTGACCTGTTATGGTTTTGATTTGACGTTAGTCGCCATTACTGTCTAGTAAATAAGGGCTATCAAAATGGTGGCAATACCATAACAGCTCAAACACGGTATTGTTTTTATCATGTTGAATGGAAGCCCTGTTATCGTTTTGTCAACATTTTGATAGCTGTTATTTACTTGACAGTAACCCTGCCCTCCTAATCAAATAAGGAGTATCCCAAAATCAATAACCAAAGCAGTTTTAGTTCTCTTCTCTTAGTAATAAGGTTGATATTGCTACAGGAGTTTTATCTGACTTACTGCATATTAACTTAGGAGGGCAGAACCGCAACAGAGTTAAAAACCACCATAACAGATGGGTGAATCAACTTTTAAGGTACTCCCCATTTTTCGACATGTTTTACCAATTATATGTTTTTAGAAAAACTGTATTTTTGTTAATGACGTGGCTTACACGCTTATTAAATCAGACAAATAGGCTCACATTTGACGTTATTTGATTTGAAATAATACAGTTTTAAATAATAATATAGTTGGTAACGCAGGGGACAATGTTGTCCCTAGGTTTTGTATGGAAAATGTGCATTTTCCCCTGAGTTACCAGGTTTTTTCGCGGATTAAAAA
The DNA here is from genome assembly GCA_927399475.2 of Acleris emargana. Lineage (NCBI taxonomy): Eukaryota > Metazoa > Arthropoda > Insecta > Lepidoptera > Tortricidae > Acleris > Acleris emargana. The sequence goes on from OV656851.1 coordinate 937,283, forward strand.
ATATTTGAGCTGTTTAACGTGTAAGGTCTGTAAATTTGGTGGTCTGATTTTAATATTCATAGATCATTATTAACCATAAGTCACCAGGTAAGTTTTAAAACCGCAAAAGAAAAGGAGTACCTTAAAAGTTGATTCACCCAGATATGATTTTTACCGTCTAGATTAGAGACGCTGGAAATATGTAACCAACTTCTGTTTTAAGGATTTTCATTAATCTCTTTATAATTAATGCAAAAGACATGTCTAAAGAAGAAACATTACTGTTTCCAGATTCACCACCATCAGCTGAGAGAGAAATAAAGTTCTTCTTCCCGGAGTTCTCCTTCTATAACTGGCACACCAATCAGGAAGTGTTGTACAGAAAAGGCCCAATCATCTTCAACGACCATCTTTTCGAACACGTTAGGAAACTGTAGGCCCACATACACACACATTAAAATGTTATAGGCACTTCAGCGTTGATTCAGTTGTCTTTAAATTTGTGGGTAGGTTGTTGCCGACTTATTTTGAAGTTGGAGTGAAATTTCAGTTGTAAAAAGAACAGTTTAGTTATACATTTTGATCCGATGCAGTAACTGATCCTTTTATCCATATCTCTGTTTGAGTCACAAATACTTAGGTTCCTGTTAAATGATGAATAGCGCCAGTAGGCAGGCCAGGGGTACAAATTTCAAGGTTCAACTAGCTTTTACGAACATTTTGTTAGCAAAATACCTCATAAGTAGATATTGGAAATTATATTTAATTAAACCTTCATCTAGTTGTAGTGAACATTAAGTTTCAATAAATTATGTTGTTAAGATAATAGTTTTTGTCATCTAAACTATCCCACTGTTTATTATAATTTATAAACGCTGGAATGAATTTCAGTTTAAATCCGTGTTGCTTTTTTCTTTTTAAACATCTAACGGCGAAACGGCGTCTTTCACTCCGATCAACTAAACTGACCAACCAGTTGTACAGAATGGAACTCCGAGGAGCCATTTATTCTTATCGAACCAACCAAATAGATCGCTTTTCCAGTCTCATAGCATAAATATGAGGTAGGTTTAGGTTATGTTAGTTCTTCAGCAGTCCCGAAGGACCAAACTACCCAGAAATAACTAACTAACAAACTATCCGTCGATTCTGTTCAATTTGATATAGTTGACCCGTTGGGAAAGAAAAAAGGTTGACCTGTTTTAGTTGGTCAGTTTAGTTGATCGGAGTGGAAGAACAGAAAGAAACGCGTGGTCGCACTTGTTAAAGCTATTACGCATTGTCGAATTAGTCGCTGGCTCAGCTCAGTCGACAAATCGCGTCGGAAGTCGCACGCCATTACAGTCAAGTAAATAAGGGCTATCAAAACGTTGAGGATCCTCTATTCCATTAAGTTCAACTAGAAGTTCAACCAGTTGAACTAATTGGATGACTTTTCTCCAATTTTTTCAACTTCAAAATGTAGTTGAAATCATTGGACTGAAAATTATAATAAGTTCAATCCCACACACTCTTATTTCAATAAGACCGTGTCGACGGAGCTCCGCTAACGGGGAGCTCCTATTTCTAGGTGGATTGGCCCTCCGGGCCTGCTGCAAAACTAACATAACCTTAACTAAACCTACCTAGGTTTTGATTAATAAAAATATTATGATTGAACTTGTTGTAATTTTCAGTCCAAGTAGTTCAACTAATATTTAAAGTTGAAAAAAATGGAGAAAAGTCATCCAATTAGTTCAACTGGTTGAACTTCTAGTTGAACTTAATGGAATACCGGAAAGACGATATGGTTTTTACCCAGTTTCTTCCTCTGTTGTATAGACAATTACGCAAGTTATATTTGTTTTTTATCTATTAAAATAGTAACTGGAGTTTCTACTCGATAAAACCATATTGCTTTTGACGTGTTATCGTAATATTTAAAAATTCCGCCATTATTTCCAAGTAAATAAAGAGAAGAGCTATCGCGTTGACAATACCTGTTCTTCCACTCTTGATCTACTAAAGTGATCAAGTGAATCAGGCCAACTATTTTTCTTTCACACCGGCTCAAGTTTATAGTCTACACAGAGCGGTCTAGTCTCATATTGACAAATATAAATCACTTTGCATAATGCCAACACAAGCGTGGTCGCAAAATTACTTAAGTAAAATGACCAAGCGAAAATATGAGGTTGGTACCCAGAAAAAGGAGCTCCGCTGTCGCTCCGTCGACTCCGTTAAATTAGAAATAGAAATCATTGGTCAGTATCATTGGGCAATGGTCATAAAACGTATTGGTCAATTGACGTATGTCATTCTGCGTAAGTAATAAGCAGACCTAGGATTCCGTGGGGCAAATCTTCTTGACAGCTAGGGACTTCCTATATTGATAAACTCATTTATCGATACTGGTTCTATATACTAGTGACCGCCCCCAACATTGTGTGTTTTTTGTAACTTTAATTTTCTTCTGAAGACAAGTATGAAATTCACACGTAGCATCTTGAAAATAATCGGAAGGTTACATATAGATAAGGCGTAATACCGATTGCACTATAAAATAGTTGAAACCTATTATCTTAACCTCTTCAGATAATTAAATAGACGTAACTTACCTACTAAGACACTAATATGAAACAATACTTGTCAATGACACTGTCATTTGTAAAGACGTGCTATTTAATACATATTTTATATTTGTGCATTAAAAATAAATAATGCCTCTTCAAAAAATAGAAGACTTGCTTAAAAAGCATCCCGAAATAATTAAACGCGGGTCTAAGCTACACTGTAGCAAATGTCAAGTGACCTTTCATCACAGTATTTTTAAAGTGTCCCCGGAGAATCAATGTATTTAAAAACATGTTACCAAATGTACCTCTACCGCCACAACCAACCATTATAAGATGGGGCACATGGTTGCAAGCCGCAAACTATTACGCTAAATATTTTGAAGATATAAGAAGAGTTCTGAATACATTTTCTGCATCAGATGGGAAAGCAATTAAAAAACCAAGGCTGCACTAAATAAATCTTCTCTTCAGGGTGAACTTAAATTTATTGCCGAAAATCTAAATATCATTCAAGAGTCTATAAAGAAATTACAATCAACAAATCTGACACTAGAATTTTGAGTGCGAATAGTAAAGAAGGTACAGTCTGCATTATCTAAAATATATTTGGACAAAAAGGGGAAAATTATATACGATAATGGAAAAACGTTTTTTACAAAAAGTCCGGGTACGAAACAATGAAAAAAATCAATTTCTTACAAAAAGGTGAAGAAGTCACATTACAACCGTAAAATAAACGAAATACGGTTGATCACTTTATGAAATTTTGTTATGCTCCCATAACCTCCACAGAAGTTGAAAAGTCTTTTAGCCACCTAAAATGGATTTTTCAGCCAAGACGGAGAAGCTTAACGCCTGAAAATATGGAAAAAAATCTGGTGGTGTATTTTAACAATAATAGATGGGACCGTCACATGAAGAAATAAATTGAGAAAAGTAAAAATTTAAAAACGTTTTCAAAAATGAAGGATAAATTTGAGTAGTTAATTTATTACATTATATTCTTTTAATAAAAAAACATTTAATAAGCAAACCTTTGTGTGATCACTAGTATTTAGAACTAGTATCGATAAATGAGTTTATCGATATAGGAAGTCCCTAGTAGTGGAGCGCCTGGGGGTTTTCACCTCGGATTAGAGTTATAGTGAATGAATTAATATGATTGATATGGGATATTGTTTTTTAAACTATAAATTGCAATGTTTACCCAAAAATTTTTTGTGCACTTTATTTTTTCATTGTTTAAACAAATTATTATAAAAAATTAATGTTTGACCATATATTTTCACTTTAAACAGTAGTTTTTTTTTATTTATATGTTAAATCTTACCTGAGTAGACATCTAGGAACATTTTTCCAAGATACCTGTGTATAAAAATAGCAGTAGGGATCTCGAAGCGGTAGAAAAACATGGAGGGGAGAGCGGAGCGACAGAGAGCTGCTATGTACAATGGAATTTCTCGGCTAGGTTAGTTGCAAGTAACACGTGTTCTGTGAATATTGTGCTTCTATAACAGTGAAAATTTGGTTTTTTAGTGAAAAATTCGTGTATATTTTTGTACTGGAAAGTGTATTGGAGACGACGTTTTTATATTGAACTAAGTATTACAAATTCTTTTGTATTGCTTAATTTGCTAAGTGATTACATTGAAAACTACAGTTCATTATTGAATTAATTAAATAATAAATAAATCAAAAATTAAAGATCAGTTTCAATAAAAAAAAAAAAGATAATAATGAATCAAATGCAATTAATTAATTATTAATTGTTTTTTATTAGATTTCGAACAATGGATAAACCAACGGCTAGCAGCATGGCTGATGAAAATAGCTGCATAATATGTACGCACCTGGGTTCATCTTCCGAAACAAATTCAAATTTAGGTGAAGTGATAAAAATTAGTAGAGGAGTAACCTCTTTACAAGCTGCTTCAACCGAACGACAAGATGGATTGTTACCTCATCTACAAACTGAATTTGTTTATGCTCATTCAAGTTGTCGACAAAAATATATATTATTGCAAATGTTATTTTGTAATTGCAAAAAGGGATGTGGAGCTGCGTGTGGATGCAGAAAAAGTGGTTTATACTGCAGTGTAGCATGTTTACAGTGCAGTGGAAATAGTTGTTCCAATACTTCACCTATTATACAGATAGATGAAGTAGAAGAAAATATTTAATGTAGACAACAATGTAATATATTTAAATAAACAGATTTTGTACTAATAATTTTTTTTTTCTTTTCATTAGTCGTAATAAATTACCTTATTTTTTTAAATGTACACAATAGAGTACGTTTCATTTATAATTAAACTGGCCGAGAAATTCCATTGTACATAGCAGCTGTCGCTCCGCTCTCCCCTCCATGTTTTTCTACCTGTTCGAGATTCCTACTGCTATTTTTATACACAGGTATCTTCGAAAAATGTTCCTAGATGTCTACTCAGGTAAGATTTAACATATAAATAATAAAAAAATACTGTTTAAAGTGAAAATATATGGTCAAAAATTAATTTTTTATAATAATTTGTTTAAATAATGAAAAAATGAAGTGCACAAAAAATTTTTGGGTAAACATTGCAATTTATAGTTTAAAAAACAATATCCTACGTCGATCATATCAATTCATTCACTATAACTCTAATCCGAGGTTTTACGGTTTTGAATGCTCCAGGCGCTCCACTATAGCTGTCAAGAAGATTTGCCCCACGGAATCCTAGGTCTGGTAATAACACTAATAACTTAAATTTGAAATGATGGTAATGCGTAATGCGTAGAGAGGGACGGAGCGCCGCAATAGCGCTATTTCTGAGTGCTTTGACCCTTCTGGCCAGTTGAGGAACTAACATAACCTAAACCCACCTCATATTTATGATATGATTTTTCATTCTGCAATTTTAGTCCGTGTAGTTGATCAGAGTGGAAGACCCCGAAAATACTGTTACGAGTATGGAGATATTTTAGGTAGCAATCTTTCCGTTCGCAAAATGTACCAGTCTAATTTTTTTTCAGTAGCTTATTAGTAGATTTTTAACCCAGCAGAAATAATTATCATAATTTCCCAATTTGTATTTACTGCATAGTTATATCGTTTCCACAGTGTCGACGGGGGTCCGCTGGCTCGAAACTCCTACTCCTGGGTAGGCTGGGTGGGCTGGGTGAGCTCTCTTCGGGCCAGCTGCAAAACTAACATAACCTAAACCTACCTACCTACCTACCTATTTTAGCCTAATTACAATGGGGAATAGGGATGTGTCCTGGGTAAAAAAAAATATTCTAATTAGTCCGTTAGAAAGATTGTCAAAAGATATAGAACACGTATTTTTTGCTTTATCAATTCAATCAACTTTGACAAATAAAACGCGCATCAAAGTTCGGGAGTGGGGATCGTGACGTCACAACGCGGTACCACGCATGACGTCACGCGAAACTTCAACACACTTTATCTTCGTTTTTTTCTTATTGACAAAAGAAAAAATATGTACTTATTTAATATTTTTTGATAATGTAAATGACCGACTGATTAGTTTGTCTAGGACACTAGCCTATTACAACTGGGAAAAATCCAGAGTGGAAAATATGCGAACATGAAAAATTAAGAATGGGGAAAATCAAGAATGGGAAAAATTTCTACGTGGAATAATCGAGTTTGGGGAACAGATTGATACACCCACTGTAACATGTCAAGAGAAACATGGGTACAGTAGAGTTCATATGTGTACACTTCAGTACCTTGTCACTTTAATCGCTGTGACAATTGATGTATGACAGTTAAATAGACAAGGTACTAAAGTGTACACATATTTATGAACTCGACTGTACAATAGAGCCCCTGTAGCTGTAGTGCAGCACCCGATCCGTTATCGGTCAGAAAAAAGTTCCTTTGTTCTTTCAATCGACTACAATATGTGCGTACAGATGCGACGTGAGTTACTTTTTTTCTTTACTGTTTATAATTATACGTATCGTCTTGGGTCGTGTCATTCGTTATCTGTCAAGTTCTTAATTCGCCTCATTCTGCTTTCGTCACCGATTCTTAATTCGTCACTTTCGTTGGTAGTCTTTGCCATCTTTATGGTCATGCTTGTAGTTTGTCTTTATCTTATTCAGGCTCTTTCGGTATTCGTCATCATCTTTGGATATACTCGATGTTATTCTCTTTATTTTTTAGTCTTCGTCAATTTTTTTTCGTCACTTTCGTTTTAAGCTCGATTCACTATGCGTCTTGTTCGTTTGTCGTCTCAATTGCCATTTTACTTTATCCTTATTAGATCATCATTTTAGGTTTTTTTTTAGGATTTTCAAGTCAAATAATAAAAACGGCGGGATTGTTTACTAAAATAATTTGAATTATATATTCACCGATAAGATACTTAAAGGCCAAAAATACGAAGCATCTAAAATTATTTCGTTCGTATGTTTGGTTAGTTAACCTACAATTGAATAAGTATAAAAAACCAAGACTAATAGCGAATGAGACGAATATCGAACGGGATAAATAGGGAATGTGTCCAATAAAAAATGACATAAATTTCAAGAGTTCAAATAAGAAAAAAACGAACTAAGAATAAGACGAAAGAATAACGAATGAGACTAAAAAACCTGCCAAGTGCGAGTCGGACTCACGCACGAAGGGTGCCGTACCATTATCTGTATAACATTAGACACTATTGCAGTTGCCGTTATTAACATCGAGCAAAAACGGCAAAAAAATCACGTTTGTTGTGGGGCTCCACTTAAATATTTATTTTTGGGTAGAAGTACCGGTTTTGGCCACCTTAAAACCGTTTTTGGCCACATTAAATTTTAACTAATATCTAAAGCATTTTGAAAATTATAAAACGATTTTTACATTTTATCTTAATATTACTTAGTCGGTCCTAAAGTTCTGTCACTGGCACATTATTTTTTAATTTAGAACATAATTTTAAGAAAATGTTTTTGTATTCCATTTTTGAATGTTTAACAATTTTGTTAAAACAAAAAACAGTCATTTGCTGCGATTTCTCACGATGGAGTGGACATTGAAAGAAAACCGAATAGCTGTTTTAGCGTTGCAACGCTGTGGGCACTCGCCAAGTACCGTTTTCAAGTTGCTCAAAAAATTAAATATAACGCTTAGGTTTGTGTACCGTACTATTGATAGGTACAATGAAGTCTCTAGTGTTCAGGACAAAAAAAGAACTGGCCGTCCACGCTCCGTAAGAACACCAGCAGTGATCAAAGCGATCAAGGCCCGTATATAGCAAGAAATCCTGTCCGAAAACAGAAGTTGATGGCTTTGCAGATGGGTGTCAGTAGGAATACCGTCAAAAAGATTTTAAACGAAGATCTTAGTCTACGAGCATACAAAAAAAAGTGTGGACACATGCTTAATGCCCGTCTAAAAACAATCAGGCTTAAACGATCCCGAAAGTTGTTAAGACAGTACGCGAAAAATCGACACCGCGATATCCTATCTACAGACAAACAAAATTTCGATATTGAAGAAAAGTATAATAAACAGAATGATAGAGTGTACGCTAAGAGCTCTGAAGAAGCAAAAAAAACCGCTCTGCGGGTGCAACATAGGCATCATCCATCATCAGTGATGGTTTGGTTGGGAGTATCTTATTACGGGCCAACTGAGGTTCATTTTTGCGAAAAAGGGGTCAAAATCAGTGCAAAAGTGTACCAAGAGACGGTTTTGGATCAGGTTGTCAAAGATCTGCCCAACACGCTTTTTTCAGGACATCATTTTGTGTTCCAGCAGGATTCTGCACCTGCACACAAAGCCAAGACCACTCAAGCCTGGTTTGAGCGTCAAAAAATCGACTTTATAAGACACGAAGATTGGCCTTCCTCCAGTCCGGACCTTAATCCTTTAGACTACAAAATTTGGCAGGTCTTAGAGGAGAAGGTCTGTGCTAAACCACATACAAATTTGGAGAGCCTGAAGTCATCTATTAGAAAAGCAGTCGCTGAAATAGACATGAATATGGTGCGTGCTGCGATAGACGACTGGCCGCGGCGTTTATTGGCCCGTATTAAAAACAAGGGAAGTCATTTTGAATAATTTTAAGTTATATTAATTCTCTATTAAATGTACTTTAAATTGGTATATAAATTATTAAAAACTGATTGGTACTTTTGTTTTTATCATTATTCTTATTTGTGACAGAACTTTAGGACCGACTAGGTAATCATCAGTGTTAACCATTTATGAATATTATTTTTAAATATACAGTATTTTTGATACTCATTTCAACCTTAAGTGGCCAAAAAGGGTACAGTGGCCACAAACGGCACTTCTAACCTATTATTACTACCCTTCTACCCTTACTGAATAAATGTCTTTATCTTTTATCTTTATCTTTAGGTTTTAAGTATTTTTTGATAAAGCGGCAACAGAAATACATCATCCGTGAAAATTTCAACGGTGCAGCCATCACGGCTCATGAGATAAATACAGCCTGGCGACAGGGAGACCGACGGAGTGGAGTCTTAGTAATAGGGTCCCGCTTTGACCTTTTGGGTACGGAACCCTAAAAATAAAGAGATTAACACCGAACATGTACAATTGTACAAATACCGGAATGAGCCGGATTAAGAAAAAAACAAACAACATATGACCATAGAAGACAAAGAATAACAACGAAAGCGACGAATGAAGAATGGATGACGGAAGCAGAATGAGACGAGTTAAGAACTTGACAAAAAACGAATGGGACGACCCAAGACGATAACGATTATAGCCCCGATATATTGGCATTGGTGTATTCACTGCATAAGAAAAGGAGATTTACAGTAGTAAAATAGTTTTCAAGTTCTGTTGAAACCATGAGCAGAGGAATCTCTGCTCCGATAATGGAGACGAAAGTGAGAAGCCGCCAATACTTTCGTTTACCAAAGAAATTCAACAGATAGATAAAATATAATTGTATTCAATTCACCAAAACTGTTATAGAAACACTGTAAACCGTACAAACAAATCACATTTATACTAATTACAACAAACAAATACATAACAATTATACTAATACAATACATCAATTATTTTTAGTATGGACATCACTGGAATTTAGCGCCTGCTCCAATAAAGTTTTAATACACAAACATTTTGGATTTTACATTATGACGGTAGTCTGGGGATCACAGCACATAATAAAAAGATATTTCTTGACTGCTAAATTTGTTTTTTCAGGCAGAAGCTCTCTAAACAATCCTGCCAAAATTAAGCGCTGACATCTCTCCCGAGCACTGCTTATGTCTATATCAGAATATGGAGGTGAAATCGATTACTAGGGTAAGGTGATTCCCCAGGGCTAGCTAACTTACTCTCCAATCTTCACGAACACCTTGGGCCGGGAGAACACTTTGATGCCTTCTTCGAGCTTGGATAGCTGTTTCTCAAGCTCTATTTTCCTATTACGCATCCGTAGCGTATCAGTCTTTACTGGCATTTTGTTCAGTTCACTTACTAACTCTGCAAAACCTGAAGGTAATTTTTTGGAAGTTTATTAATATATTAATGCTGTGTGGGTTATTATACCACATTCATGCTTAAATGGCTGGACACATCAGAATAAAAGTTGGCACACGGCTAAAATCGGATAGTTCATCGCTGATTGACACAAAGGGTTACTTTTCATGCCTTTTTCCGTTCCCTTGCAATATCGCAGGCTCTTATAAATTGAAAACAGACAGAAGATGCTGATCAGCTGAAAGGAACAGTATCTACTAGTGTACGGAGCACATATTTATTGTCATTGAGTACAAATGGAAATTACGTCAAATCAGAAAAATACCAATTTGAAATACACCAACTAGGAAAATTGTCCATCCTGAATATCATCGAAAATGGAATCATGTCCCAATCCGAAAGAAATAAATGACCACTAAATGACGTACTCAGTTTTTTTTTTGTAAATAAGTACGTCCCACCTGAAATATTACGTACATTACTTTTTTGGTCTTAATTCATATTAGACCTTGTCTACTCATTCACCTTGTGCGTATTTAATTTTCCACTTCATTTATAATGGACAAAATGCAATTCGGGGTTAATTAGTTACTTTACAACTTTATAAATATTCTCTAGCACTGACAAAATTCACTTTGGAAATTATTTTTTTGGTCCAAATTCAAAATGGTCAATACAAGTGGACGATTTTCCATTTGTACTTAATTTGCAGGTTAAGGTGCAGGTTTCTTCACGATGTTTTTCCTTCACCATAAGAGCATCGGCTAATGTAGCGACCACTGGGGCTCGAACTCGGTACCTTGGAGATTACAAGTCGACACACTACGCCACAAGTTTCTAATCTAATTTTAAGTTTTTAGTCATGGTATAGATTTTCAATCCACAAACACGGTACTACAATGCCAAATTGACATTGAATACAGCACGGTTGCATAAATGTATGAAAAAAAGTAAAATGTACGTTATTCGTGTGTACGTGTTTGTTGGAAAAAATATTGTAGTACTTCGGATCCCCTTGAATCACTTTACGACGACACTCATTTGATCGAATGTTACATTTATTTTTATCGAATTTCACATCATCAATGCTTATTTCTGCTGTGGAAAATACTGGAAAAGGGCCGAATCTTAAGTACCCGAAACCGACGTGCGTGCATGACTCGATGTATGAATGTTGAAGAAGCGAAATAAAGGGTCTAGCAGGCTAAGCTAAGAAGAATGGCCCCCACGAGGGATTGTGTTCTACTTTTAGGTGGAGTAGTGGCAGGATCTAAGAACACTGTATGCCTGATATCAGCCTCCGATCTTCTTTTGTTTCAGATTTATTCACGAAAATGTTAAAAAGTCAAGGTAATTTTTAAACTGTAATTATAGCTAAACCTAGCCAGCGAGGGTAACCAAATAAAATCAGAATTGTGGAGGATATAATGGGGTTACTAATACATATTTTTACAGACCTTCATGTCCTTAAACTTAGATGAAAAAAAAATATATTTTTGTTGTCATGTCGCACCATGATATTTGAAAATGTTTTTGAATGTATACGTAGTTGACAATTGTGGCTTGTCACGTAATTTTTTTGGTAGTTGTGTCTCCGCGAGAAGTGGCAAAAAAATTAATCGAAAAAAAAACAATATTTTTTTTCATCTAAATTTAAGGACATGAAGGTCTGTAAAAATATGTATTAGTAACCCCATTATATCCTCCACAATTCTGATTTTATTTGGTTACCCTCGCTGGCTAGGTTTAGCTATAATTACAGTTTAAAAATTACCTTGACTTTTTAACATTTTCGTGAATAAATCTGAAACAAAAGAAGATCGGAGGCTGATATCAGGCATACAGTGTTCTTAGATCCTGCCACTACTCCACCTAAAAGTAGAACACAATCCCTCGTGGGGGCCATTCTTCTTAGCTTAGCCTGCTAGACCCTTTGTCAAGATCGTAGCAATTGGAAAGAAGTGGTCTCTGCCTACCCCTCTGGGAAACAGGCGTGATTTAATGTATGTATTTCTTCTGAAACCTTATTGTCTTTACGTGGGTTAACTAGGTTAGACCTGTGACCACAAAAAATATATTTGGAATATATTTTGATGAGATTATCAGAAAAAAAGAGCTCTAGGAAAATTATAACTTCTGCTCGTGTAAATGCATGTCGATGAAATGAAAATGCGGCAAAGTAAAACATTTCATGAAATGAGTATCGTTGATTCAAGGGAAAACCGCACTTAGTTGATCGGAAATGCTATGAAGTGGATACATACTATTCCTAAGCATCCGGAGCGTCTCTTTCCGCTCAGTGTCGGGCAGTGTGACGTGTCCAGGTGGGCAGGCGCCCTCGTCCTTGGCCGCCTCGGGTAGCTCGCGGCGCTCGCGCAAGTACTTCGGCACCACGCCCTTTTGGTACCCTGATACTCGAAAAATGTTACTATTTACACTGGCTAGGCTCTGAAGCTCGAAAACCTTGGCAAGCTCAAGACAGGGAATGCGTTACGAACCTTCAAGTGAGGACTAAGATATCACACAAATATCTGCTCTTACCGGGATTTGAACCCAGGACCACTAGCTTTGTAGGCAGGGTCACTACCAACTATCCCAGCGCATCCACAATGTCTATGGGTCACAGATCCCACTTACCATCAGAAGCTGTGTGCTTGTTTGCCTTCTCAATGCCATAAAAAAGGTACTGAAAGAATGTACAGTCAAGTGCATAAATATGTATACATTTTTGTCTATTTAATGCCATGTTTAAACTGTCCTATATGAATTGTCACAACAATTTAAAGTGACAAGGTACTAAAATGTGTACATATTTATGCAACCGACTGTACCTGACCAAACCTGCAATCTGGTTTAAAGTATATAGTACAAGAGGTAAAATTAAGGATGGGCATATACATACATACATACATACCATCACGCCTGTTATCCCAGAGTGGGGTAGGCAGAGCTACAGAATTACCTACAACTTTAAAAACTTGTTGATAATTCTGTAACCACACTGCACATTTAGGCTAACATGTTTACCAGCGTATTAGTGACGGTTGCAACTAGGGAATGCAAATAACCGGTTATAACCGGTTTTAACCGATTATAACCGGTTTTAACCGGTTATTTTCATACAAAAACGGTTAATAACCCGTTAAATTGCATTCCCTAGTTGCAAGCCCATCGCCTAACAGTACTACAAGCCTTCATTCATTCCCCTAGTCGCCTCTTACAACATCTAAACTTTAATTAAAGTACATATACACAGTGACATGTAATTCAGAACTATCCAGGAGCCTATTATACTTTCACAGCAATCAATGGCAATAATAACTTAAGTTTTAGCTACATGAAACAACCAATTTAAAATTTATGATTCAGCCAAAATTATTATTGTCACTACACCTGGTTAATCCATCTAGTTCAGCAATAGGACCTCTTTGAAAAAATATATTCCCAAAATAAATCACGAAAACAATATTATAATTTCAGGAATTAATTACTATGAGGAAAATAAAATTGATAGCCTCTTGGGAAACACTGGTACGCTCTGACTTGTTGCCTCTTCAGCCTACTTACAAAATAAAGTTCAAATCATATTGCTTCATAGTTTTATAAGGCTTTGTTTACAGCATCTTAAAAACACGACTGTAGATTTAACTATTTCAAAATAACCAAGAACACTTTACTATTTACTCATTTTTCATCATCAGCCTATAATAGAGGCCAATTCTCAGCCTACCTCATCCAGCATCCATATTATGCACGATCTTGCCAGTAAGTCCTACACTGCACAACAAACCCTTATTTCATTCCCTTGGTCTCATTGTATGACAAATCTAAGAGTTTCTTGTTTAGAGAACTCTTTTACCAGGTTGTGTATGTATGTACTTGTTGTTTTTAGATCACAATAACATTTTTTTATTGGTTTTTCAATGTTTTTTATCTTATAAAGAGAAAAAAAAATTGTATTTTTGTTTTTCTTCTTGTTTGTAATGAATAAACTCAAACACGAATAATGCTTAATCCCTGACTGAGTACTATAGGCAATGTTTTATTTTTCTACATGGACGGAGTCGCAGGCGACAACTATATTATAATATAAGCAAAGAATGATAGCAAACATACATACATACATACATACATACATACCTTCAAGCCTGTAATCCCAGAGTGGGGTAGGCAGAGCTGCAGAATTACCTACAACTTTATAAACTTGTTGATAATAGCAAACATACCTGATGGTAAGTAAGGATCCTTGTGGTCCTTGCGCTCCAAGATAGCATTAAGGCGGCTGTGATTTCTCTCAGAATCAATAGCTTCATCGCCAGCCCTGCGAGGAGGAAGCTTTCTCGGAGACACTCCACTGAGGTAGTTACTCGAGTCCCCACTAGCTTTTAATTTAGCTTCATCCTCATCTTTTTTGGGATACAGCATTGTAAGCTTAGTGCTCTCGGCTAGTTTCTGAGCCAAGTTAGACTCGATAGTCTGACAGGCAATATCTCGCAAGCGTCCCGAGGATGAGGACGACTTGACATCATCTTCATCCTCTGTTTCCTCATCTTTAACTTCCTTGGCATGCATAAGCTCTTTTCGTCTCAAGAACTCTGCCATGTCACCTTTTTTAAACCTAACATCTGCAAGTTTCTTGCGCGATGTGGTTGAGCTGATCTTGCCCACAGGGAGCGAGACTTTTGTGCTTTTGTTAGAAGGCGAGGACTTCACTTTGCCGAGGGCTCCCCCAGAGGCCATCGGGTTAGTCAGCCGCGGCGGATGCACGGCCTTTAGCGCATATTTTGGCTCTTTAGGCGACGCCTTGCCTTGAATAAACTTAAGCTGTTTCATATTTTCCCTGATGAAGTTTTTTTTCTGCTCCTTCTCTGAAACATTTTAGAAACGTCAGTCATTTAGCGAGCTGCACTCTTGCAGTAGATTCCTTTAAAAACCGAGTCATTACACATTACTGACGTTTAAAATCAAAATGATGCTGACTGAATGAGGCTGACAGCAAATTTGATTATTCTTCACATATAGCATTTTCAATACTTTTTCGTTAAACTGAGAATTAATCAAGTGAATACAAAGACTACTTACTATACTTACTTGGCTCTGGGAATATTCCTTTTAAAGTATACATTTTTATGCACTTAGGCAGCGATAATGAAAGCTGGGAATACAAAATACACACTCATTATTTAACGTCCATTGTACACCGTACACTTTCTAATATGTAGAAATGTTCATATTTTACACTGTTTGATATTACTGGGATTACAATTTCAGGGGATTTTGAGAAAATTTACGCTCGGTTTTTGTCACCCGTAAAGTTTTTCAAACAGCTGTCAGCCGTTAGTTTATGGTCAGTAATTATTTCTGGCCACTTGTGTTGTTTGTTAACAAATTTAGTTTATGGTCACTAAGGAATACATCACACGGGCTTTTGAGCAAAAATAAATTATACATTCAGATTTATGGATTTATCAGATAAAGAGCGTAGGCCGCTATTGTGAGGAAATGATCACCAAGGTGAATAATCCTATTTAAGTTGGTATATTTTTAGATAACGCAATTAAAATTAGTTTGTTTATTCATTGGATTGTGTTCGACTGGTCGACATTGCTGCTGAAAGGATTCTGTCATTTAATTTTTTTAACGTTTAGTAAAGAGTTTGCATTGCGTGACAATGAAAAAGTATTTTATTCATCAAGGCCATTAAGGTCACATGTACACTTTAATGTCAAGGGTTAAAAGCCATCACAATGAGGCTCCGTGTTTCATGATTTTGTATGAGCTTTAGCCTAATAATGCTAATTAAGATTTTACATCAATGTAAGAAAAAGTGTATGTACACAAATAATTATGCAAAATTTTAATAAAACCTATTCTACACGGTCGGAATAATAACGCAACTCGGGTTGCCAGGCCCTAGAATACAAATGCCGGACATAGATCCATACATATTGCCCTGGATGCCGGCCACACGCTTCTGTCCGCTTGCTGACCGTGAATAAACTGGGAGCCTGCCGTTTGACAAAAATATGTTTGCCAAATGTATCATTTCCCAACTTTTTCATTTGCCAACCCAATGTTATTTATACACATTTTTCAGAATTTATTTTAGTACCATCGTGTTGAAAATAGGTTAGGTTAGGTCAGTTTATATGAAGTCCTGAAATATTTATGGTCACAGAAAACAAAGTGGGTTGGCAAATGAAGAGTTGGGAAACGATAACTTTGGCGAACATATTTCGCCGAAACCAAGGCAGCCCGAATAAACTACTATATAAGCTACGAAAAATGCTAAGTGACAAGTTGTACCTTTAATAAATACCTTTTTACTAGTATAAAAGGTAACTTCTCACTTGTAACTATGCAGGTAAGCTTTAAGCGATTAGTACTAATGACCAACACCAAAGGCACAACTTTGAAAATCGAGTTCGAAGTTACGTTATCCCCATCCCATTCTCTTGATTTAGTCTCGAATGACGAGTGACAGAGATGGAGCTGACGTAACTTTGGACTTGGATTTTCAAAGCAGGGCCTCAGATAGACGTGAGGTGCGAGTAAGTACACCGTACTTATGGCCCTGCTTTGAAAATCCAAGATCAAAGTTACGTTAGCTCCATCTCTGTCACTCGTCATTAGCCATACATAAGTTATGGCTCGGCGACCTTTCTCGCCAGTACACAAACTTCTAAAGGTAAACACCGACCGTCCGATAAGAGATGTACAGATGTCGGAAACGTTCGTATCTGTCATGCTTCTTCAGTCAACCTCAGTATTTTTGTACTGTGACCAACTGAAATAGCAAGACACGTTCGTACGTTTCCGTGAAAATACGAAGGAAAACAATTATGCACTACATCTGTACATCTCTTATCGGACGGTCGGTGTTTACCTTTAGAAGTTTGTGTACTGGCGAGAAAGGTCGCCGAGCCATAACTTATGTATGGCTAATGACGAGTGACAGAGATGGAGCTAACGTAACTTTGAACTTGGATTTTCAAAGTAGGGCCTTTACAGACTGCCGAAACAAAATCGTGGGTCGCCAGTCAAATCAATTTAATAAAATAAAATACCATTTATTGAATGATTTTAAAGGTAATAGAGTAATTTAAATCGTGCCCTACTATAATCTACCATATTTGCGGTGTACAATAATGTATGTATAACTTAACCTAATAGTCGCGGCGATGACAGACGTACTACGAGCCAAGACGGTCCACGAGCAAAACTCAAACATGTTGGATCGCCGTCGACGATTTACTCGTTGGATGTTAAGTAGGCGTATCTACTTACATTCGTGTATAAGTGAATATTTTTACCATAGTTGTAGTTTTTATGATCGATTTTGCGCAACCCTGGTGACTTTCTACGGAACCTTTAAGCGAGGTTTACACTAGCAATGAAAATTGCAGAAGTTGACGCATGTCTTGCTCTTAAAGTTAGAAAAAGATCGCTAAATTGTGCTTCTCGGTCTAGAACTGGTAAAAGTAAGGCAGCAATCCACTTCACCAATTATTGGAGCGAAGCTCCATTCTTTCCCGATTCGGATTTTCGCTTGTCCGCTTACTCCTTCCAAACTATTAGAGATATCAGGATCTTTACCCCGTTATACGACATCTAGTCATAGATGGATTAGAAAAAATAAAATTGAAAATTGGACGTACAGTAGGCTGCAAAAGTGCATGGACAGTTTGGAAAGAGTTTGCTCTGAGGCAAACTGACGCCATCTATCTGCTCGTAGTAGTTCAACAAGATCTTACTAGATGGCGTTGTTGCAGATAATGATCTAAAAATATGAAGAAAAAAAAAGCGCACACATCAACCAAACATTTTTTCTTTATTTCTTAGATTTTATATTTTAGTATAATAGATGATTTTTAAGTAGTTTCAAACTATTAGTCAATTTCAAACTAAGAGGTTAAATTTATCAAAAACACTTTTCATCCACGATGTGGAATCGAACCCGGGACACTCGGGGTTCTGAACGTTAGCGGCCTTAAAGCCATCGGGCCATCGAACCATTTATTGTTGGGTCGAAATTAATTACCAGTTTATTATGATTTGCTTATTTTCGCATGACATAGAAACACGTTAAGTATTAATACTAAAGCTTGAACACAGTAAAATGTGGGCACAAGTAAATGATTATATATTTTTATTTATACAATATGGAAACTTCTTAGTATTATAAATAAAAACTATTTGATATCATGAATAAAAACTTTTATGACAGCGTTCCACTTTGATCATTTGTTTTCACGATGGCGAGTTATGAACACAAGAAACGTGAAATTATTTTGCGCAAACATACTGAAAATCCCCATTTAAGTTATAGGGCATTAGCAAAACTTTTAAAATTACCGCAATCTTCCGTATGTTTAGTTTTAAAAAGGTTCCGAAAACGATTGACAGTAGATCGCAAGCCGGGAAGTGCAGGTAAGCAAGGCGCAAAGGATAAAAAAAAAGAAGCCCATGTCTTGCGGCTTTTTACAGCGAATCCGAAGTTATCGTCCCGTGATGTCGCAAAAAAGGTCAAAATGTCGCAGTCATATGTACAGAAAACTAAGTCTAGAGCTGGATTAAAGTCGTTCAAAGCACAAGCTGCACCCAATCGCGACGCTAAGCAAAATCTGTCTGCAAAACAGAGATCACGAAAGTTGTACGACAATTACTTGACAAAATTTGGATGCGTTGTATTGGATGATGAAACATACATCAAAGCAGACTTCCAGCAGATACCGGGGCAAGAATTTTATACTTCTAAGAATCGTAAGGATGCCCCAGAAGATTGCAAGATAAAAAAGAGATCGAAGTTTCCAAAAAAATATCTTTTATGGCAAGCTATTTGTAGTTGTGGTAAAAGAAGTCGTTCATTGGTAACAACAGGCACAGTAAACGGTGAAATCTACAAAAAAGAATGTTTGCAAAAGCGTCTACTGCCCTTTTTACGCAAACATAGCTCACAGCCATTATTTTGGCCAGACCTTGCGAGCTGTCACTACTCTAAAGCAGTAGTTGAGTGGTATAAACATAACGATGTCGCAGTGGTACCTAAAGAGTGCAATCCTCCAAATTGTCCTGAACTGAGGCCGATTGAAGAATATTGGGCAATTATGAAAGGGATTCTAAAAAAAGGAGGCGGAGAAGTTAAATCGGCAGCTGAATTGCAAAACAAATGGAAATGGGCTTGCAAAAGATATCCTGACAGTGCTGTGCAAGACTTAATGAGCCGGATTCGACGCAAAGCACGCAGTATGGCATATAGAAAGCAAATTAAATAATTGTATATATTTGTAAAAATGGTTATTAGTCTAGTAAATAAATGCAATAAAAAATTCCTTGAAATATGTTCCATAACATTTTTATTTTTGTTACTTTATGTGCCCATGTTTTACTGTGTTCAAGCTTTAGGAGGGTAGACTAAAGATTTATAAATACCAGACTGATTATTACAAAGACTTACGCTCGTTCGTTCGTTAGCTGCTCAATCAATTGCCTTTGTTGTGTAGATTTACTTTCGTTGAAATTTACTTAAAAAATGACTTCTCGTTGCAATATTGACCTAGTCAAAAGATCGCAAATAATTGCTTTGCACAGTGAAGGCAGAAATTTGTCAGAAATCGCTAGAGAAACCGGAGTTAACGTAAGTAGTAATTTTTTTGGTCAACTTTTTATAAAATAATTTCGATTTAGTCTTTATTCATTTTATTTTATATCTTTAATTGTTATTATAAATGTCTGTTTTTTTTTAGAGGAAAACTATTGTTTTATGGGTACGGCGGTTTGAAGAGGAGGGATCTTTGCTACCCCGGCAAAGAACGGGTAGACCACGACTCATAAGCACACCCCAGCGTCAAGCCATGGTGAGGGAGTATGAGGAAGATGGATTTAAACATTTTAAACCAACAACCCACTACGCTGGTTTATTCAATACGAGTGCGGATACTATTGGTCGTGTTCTTCACAGTGAGGGTCTGCATCATCGTATCGTAGGCGTGCTGTCAAACCCTTGCTAACAGAAAGCCATAAAAGAGCAAGGTTCGCTTTGGAGTATTTAAATTTTGACTGGAGTAATGTCATCTTTACAGATGAAAATACTTTTAAATCGAGCCAACACGGACGACTAAGCTTGTGGCGCCGAAATAATACTCGGTATAATGACAATCATGTAGTGCCCAACATGGAATCTCGTCGTATAACCGTAAATATGTGGGGATGGATGAGTGCGGCTGACCCAGGAGAACTGGTTAGACTTCCCAGTCGAGCGAACAGTGTTCATTATGTAGAAATGCTGGAGGACACCATGTTGCCCACCGTTCGCAATGTGTATCCAGAGGAGGAGTTACCGGTGATAACGTTTGTGCAAGATAACTGTCCCATACACCGTTCACGAAGTGTGAGGGAGTGGTTTGGTCAGCATAATAATATTAGGGTTATTCCCTGGCCTTCAAGGTCACCGGATTTAAATCCAATCGAAAATTTATGGGATATTATTGTCCAACGTTGGGACCACCAGAATGAGCGAACTCCGAAAGCCTTAGAAGACCACTGTTTAAACATTTGGGATAGTATTCGTGGTTCCAATCTGTGTCAGAATATTATCGGTTCAATGCGTGCTCGAATGCAAACTGTAATCGAACAGAGTGGGAGATACAGGGCGAACGATATGAAGTGTTACCAAATTCACAAATTCGAGCCTGGTGTCAAAGTAAATGCGACTTACTAGCGGGAAAATGTTTTGGAAGCTGCGTTGGAGCCTTGGGCACGCAAACATTTCGGTAGTAGACCGTGGACATTACAACAAGACTCGGCCCCGGCTCATAAAGCTCGTGTGACCCAAAAATGGCTGAACAACGCGTTCCACATTTTATTTCGTCCACACAATGTCTTTCGAATTCCCCAATCGCGAACCCGATGGACTTTTCTATCTGGTCCATTGTGGAGAGCAAGGTGAGGAGAAGAAAACATGCTAGTGTGGATGCACTGAAGAAAGCGATCGTACGTAATTGCCATTGCATACCGCAGGATCACATTCGTGCAGCGTGCAACTCATTTTTCTACCGTCTGAAGGCCATAGACAGCAAAAGGTGGTCATATCGAGTTAAAATAAAGTAATATTAGAAAGGATCCCGGACCTAAAGTATGGAAAATGTGGTTTCAGTTAAATATCCTGAGATTTTGATATGTTATAGATTTGAAAGTCCTGAACAAAAGTCTCTAGGGGTGCTACCACTGTTTCCGAGTCCTTTTCAGAGTTTCGACAGATTTTGTACCAGATAACAAAAACTATAAACAATGGATGAAATGAAAGAAAAATAGCGTTACAGGTTAAATCTTATCAATCTATATTTACATATTTATAGAATACACATGTACCGAATCACATATTTTACAAATGTACACTTTTAACTTAGTTTAGGTAATACATTTAACTTGCATTTCTATTCGCACAGTCCAGTATGTAATTTAATAATGCTGTACTCGGGTATTTCACGTCTTGTTGATGTCGTGCATAACCAAGGTACCATACGACACCGGCAACGTGAGCACAACAAACAACCTATAGTTCTGGCCCCAGTTTTGCACATACAATAATAGGCCAGGATTGGCTCTTCTTCCGGAGTTTCGTTTTGGAACCGGAATTCGACAAAATGACTGCAATGTCAACTTCACACGTACGTCATGTGCATTTCTAGATTATCAATAACTGTTATTTCAGGAGGGAAAGGGCGGAGAAAGTAATACACGGTTGTCTATAACAGAGCTATAATCCCGACTGGTTTACGCGGGTAGCACCACACGGTGATATCCCGACGTCTGAAACCTACCCTCTAAGTTAAATGTATTACCTAAACTAAGTTAAAAGTGTACATTTGTAAAATATGTGATTCGGTACATGTGTATTCTATAAATATGTAAATATAGATTGATAAGATTTAACCTGTAACGCTATTTTTCTTTCATTTCATCCATTGTTTATAGTTTTTGTTATCTGGTACAAAATCTGTCGAAACTCTGAAAAGGACTCGGAAACAGTGGTAGCACCCGTAGAGACTTGACTTTGTTCAGGACTTTCAAATCTATAACATATCAAAATCTCAGGATATTTAACTGAAACCACATTTTCCATACTTTAGGTCCGGGGTCCTTTGATATCTTTTCCTCATTTTTTTCTTAATAATGAATAATTTGTGACAACAAAAAAAAATCGTAGCCTTTTGAATTTGGTAACACTTCATATCGTTCGCCCTGTATACTCGTTATTAAAGTTTAGTATATAAGTAACTCGAGTGGACGACTGGAGATCGGGTTAACGATTCAGATTCAGATTCAGATTTTCGTACGTAATTACTACGTACGTAATTATTACAAAATTGAATATTATTTTCGCTCTTTTTGCGTGTCTATACTATTTTGTGACCATACATAATTGTCTTATTTTAAATATTTACGGTCAAACAAATTACACCATTTATACACGAATTTTAATTTTTTATCTATATGTAAATATAACCGCCTGTTTCACAATCGGCAAGTAAAGCATATTAGACACATAAATTTAGCCCTTTCTCTTTCTTGCACTTTAAATAGACAAGGAGAGACAACTTTTAATGGCGGATAAATTTACTTGTCGATTGTTTAACAGGCCCTAAGAGATCAAAACTGTATAACATAGTTAACATAATGCGTTTGACTGTTAAGGTAACCCGATCTCTAGTTTAATTTTTGTTTGTTAATAATTACTTTGTTATTGTGGTGAAACTTCAATCTCTTTCCGATTTCGGAAACGAATACTTAAGTTATTACCTCAATAATATGTTAGGTAGACTAAATTAAAATGTTATTATGAGAAATAAAGTTTTTTCATTTCAAATAACAAAAGTTGTTTCATTTCTTGAAAATGATAATTATTTAAAAAGATAATACATTAATATATTACGTGAAACAAAATTAATTAAAAAAAGAAACAGGTGGCAATAGGCAGACCCGATCTCCCGACCTACGGAGAAGCCCCGTTTCTAAGCAAGCTGTCAACTAACTCGGCCAACGATCCTTTTAATTAACTGGCGAAATTATCGATTGTAATACTGAAACGTCATAAAGTTGTAGCAAACAACAATTGAACTAGCTCAGATAACAACGCCATCTAGGTGGTTTCTTACGAACGTCACCTCACGTGTTCACAGGATTATAGACATTAAGGTGTCCATGCAATTTTGCAGCTGACCGTACCACGGAGGAATAATTACCCTAAATCCGTTCCCATAGACTTTCATTGGGACAAATGGGAAACAGCCGAATCTTCGATTATAAGCGGCGCTCTTCGCTCGTAACCTTTTTGAAGCTTCATCTTTAGCTTTAGTTACAGACATGATGAGGAATCTGTAGCAGCCACTTCGTTCGCACCATTTAGACTTGCCTGGGGACGTCAAGTGCACCTAGTTATTGTTCTAATTTGCGGTTCTGTGGAATACGGTGTCCTTCCGTTTGACCAAACGTCATTTGGCAAAATTACACTTGACAAACAACGTTTTGCAAAAAAATGTTAAGTCAATTGATCATTTTACTACTAGTCATTTCACAAATGACTTACTTTTCCAAATGATCAACAGTTAAAATTACATTTTACGAGGAAGACGAATCAGGGCAAAACCGACTCGGATAGGTTAGGTTAAAAGGCAAAGGCGGGAGCTTGGCTCCCGCCTTGGCCTTCGGGGTTGTTTTTTTTTCTGCCCAGAAATAGGTAAACTAATTGCTAATTGATCAATTGCTAATTGAGTTTTTGTAAGATGATACTTTTGTTAAATGTCTCGTTTGCCAAATGATCATTTGGTGAAACGTTGTTTGTCAAATGACCATTTGTCAATAGTTTTGTGGTCAAACATTAGTGAACCGTGGAATACACTAGGAATCGCTGGGGTTGACGTCAATTGAACAACCCAATTTAATGAATAGGGAATAATTGTATGCCTTTTTTTCACAGCTGCACTAAAAGCTGATTTATTTAACTAACGGCTGAGAAAAATATTTTTTTTAATAGCTATAAAAATATACCAATATATAAACCAACAAAGATTTGCTCCTACCTTTTTCTAGCAAAAGAATTTAACATCGAGTTCATTTATGGTTGACCTGTTACATGAGTCATGACGTCACAGTGCATTATCGGATCTTTTTGTCTAATCAATATCTGATTAGCAGTTAAAAATGCTTGCATCGTCCGTATTTCTTGGCCGATTTTAATTTTAATCATGTTAAGAAATGTAATTTAAAAAATCTATGCAAATTTCCTAATGAAGTTGAGAAGACGACTTGATGATTCGCATGGACTTGACAGAAGGGCGTGGAGCTAACCTCATGTGCTTCATTGTGCTCTTCAGGACCAACCGATCAAATTGTCCTCTCGCGTGTGATATATGGACTTGTCTCTCTCATAATTCCATGGAGATTGTCTAAAGCGATTAGCAAAACCTTGTTAAAACAAGAAGAGAAAGCCATTACTTTAGAAAGAAATAAATACTTGACCTTGGTTGAGTTGCGTTGCGTGGGGCCATCCAACCGTGTAGACAGACAGGCAGACATACTTATAATCTGTAGTGTAGACGTCTGACCACGGTATAACAAAATAATGTTTAAGCCTACCTGTTTAGAGATTGAGTGTGACGGTTAAAAATATAAATATTTTAATGTCGCTGTCATTTACTCCTGTTGTTATTTTCGTATGACTATTTAACTAAAAGAATAATAATATTTTCGAGTTTACCAATGAAATTTTTATAAATCACTAAAGCGGGGTTTGGCATAAGTAAACCGCGGAATTGCGATATAAGTAAATTGTGACATCTAATTTCTTATGTAACAAGGACGCGCTACAAGAGTCGCTAGCTTTACATACAGATAAACGTCGCCTAGCTAAGCTAATTATTCAGGCTGCGCTTGGCTCTGCTGCCATTGGCTGAGCTACGCTAGCTCCATTACGATTGGCTACGCTTCGATCGGCTACGCTTCGATTGGCTACATACGATTTATTGCGTTACACTTACACTGCGCTAACACCAGTCAATATGGATGGTGGGCCAAGCGCGGATCTTAATAAGTACAGACTTACGAGGCGGGGTCGAAAGCTACAGATTTCTGACGACCAGCGGACGTTGTTGGCAATGCCGAAGGATCTTCCAGAGCGAACTTGGTAAATACCGATTAGAAATATACATCACTAGCTGTTCCCACTTCGCTGTTCAATAAACATTTCGCAAATGCTCACACACATCGTGTAGAATGGTATAATAATTTTCAAAATCGGTTTATTACTTTTCAAAGACATTTCTTGAAATTATCGTTTAAAAAACATGGAAATCTGAAATCTTCAGATTTTGTAAATTCTATTAATTTATGTAACTATATGCATACTGCTACTGTTGCCCGCGATTTCGTTCGCATAGAAAAATATAATATAGTTATTCAGTGGTCAGTCATATGCATTCATAGTATAGTACTTAACATCATTTTTTTTTTACTGGTTAGACAATTTGCAAAATCAGTTCAGTCGTATTTGCGTTTATCCATTACAAACAAAAATACAAAATCTTTTCTCTTTATATTTATTTTAGCTAGGTGTAGACCAAGTGGAATTAATGAGCTTCTCTTAATTTATTCTCAATAAGAGGTCGTTTTTCAAAGTAAAATAACTTCAAAGCCAAGTTAAACATGTCGCTTAGTAGTTAGTTACGTTTACTTAGCGACATACCAAGGAGTAAGTCGAAAACCATCTGTTTTGGCCGCGATAAGGTTATCGCACACTAAAACGCCCCGGCACCAGATCAGCAGCGCCTCAGCTCAAAGTGAAACATTGGAAATGGGACTTTGGTCTTTGTTAATACAATAAATTTTTCATTGGACAACACGAGACCAGAACCCCGGCAGTTGCTTTTACTTTAACTTGAAAAATATATCGTACTGACACAAGTTAAAGCTCAATTCTCAATGTTAAAGTTTAAACTGAGGCGGTGCTGATCTGCCGGGGCGTTGTAGTATGCGATGACCTAGAGCTTCGCGAGACTGCTATCTTGTCTTCAGGGCTGAGATTTTGCAAAAGGAGGAGAACGAGCTGGTCGTGCTGGAAGTCCGCGAAGAACTCCTGGATGAGGTGTTAAGGATCGTCTACGACGAGTACATGCATCGGCAGAACTCGCTGTTCACTGTTTTCTGCGCTGCGCAGGCCTGGCTCAAGCTGATCGACTGGTGGGTAGCACATGAGTTACCTATAGAGTACGCAATCGAGCACAAAGGCCACCTGAGGCTTCTCAACAGTGGTGTGGGCCCCCGGGGATGTTCCCCCTCCCCCATAGCGTCTTATGGTTCGCAGTTCCATTCCACTATTCTACCTTTCATTCTTCGTGCAATGTGGGCTGTAGGAATCTAAGGCTATCTTGGTATCAGAGTAACATCACTTTTTATACGATCACGCCGATAATCTACATGCTTAGCCTTAGGAAAGAGTGTCATTGAGCCTTCTTATATTCGTAACATCATTTGACAACTTTGACTTGTTTTTACCGGTTTCACCAAAAACTAGTCTGCTCTGTAGGTCCTTCTATCGGCACGACCCTGGTGAGGACCCAAGCGCGTACCCCCGTTGCCACATCCCAAAACGGCTGGAGTCCTGGATTCCGGATCAGCTTCCTGACCCTTCCCCCAAGGACACCTGGGGTCAGCAGAACCTGCACGTGGTCGAGGACATCATCGATAAGAGGCCTATGAAGTTGCCCAGTAGCTCCTCTTTAGACATGCCAGTTATTGAACCAATACCATCGGAATACTGGTTAGTTCTTTATTTTTGGCATGAGGGTGGCTCGTTTGGCTGACAAACTACGTTATGGTAAGCTAAATGCTCTGCTCTGCTTAGGATTTATAACTTTGATCTTGAGTAAAATGTTGGTCTTAACACGTACCTACAAATGTGAAGAACGTGAAGTCACAGGAAATTGTCATCTTAGACGCATCTTGATAGGTTTTTTTTTTAACTTTCCCATTGTTATACTTGTTTATTGTGAATTAGGTCATTTTGCATTAGGTAGATATGTATCTGTTATATCTTTCTTTTATTTAATTGTGTATTGTTTGTAGGTTCCCTGGTAAACTTAACTTACCTCTTGATATTTCTGGTGGGACATATTCAACCGATTCCTTCACTCGGCGCGTAAGTGAATTATCTACCTATATTTTTTATAACACGGAGCGGAGAAGGCAAACGGACGCGCAGGCCAGCTACCTAAGTGGGCTCTGAGACAAAAAAATCACTCTCTATACCAAAATTAATGAACTCGTAAACTGGTTTAACGATTTAACGAATTAATTCCTTTTGAAATAAGTACTACTTATTGTGACAAAATCAGGTATGTTTATAATCAGACCTAGGAATATACGGGGCAAAATTAAATGACAGCTAGGGATTGCCTTTATCGATAAACTTAATTATCGATGCTTTTCCCGCGTACTAGTGATCGGTCCAAGTTTTGTTTGTATTATTTTTATTGTAACTATGCAAATAAAACAAAATAGCAACATAATTCTTGTTATTCCTTATTTTAAAAGATGTTTTTAACCTTTAGTCATCATCATCATATTTTTTTCCTTACCATGTATTTCAGAATGACAGTCCCATTTTGTTAAAATAAACAATCGGAATTTGTCAAGAGTAAAAAAAAACGGTTATGATTAGTGAAGGTTAAAATATCATTTTAAAATAAAGAATAACCAGAATTATGTTTATATTTTGTTTTATTTGCATAGTTTCAATAAAATTTTATTTTTACAAACAAATCTTGAAGCGATCACTAGTATGTGGGAAAAGCATCAAAGCATAGTTTATCGATATAGGCAATCCTTAGCTGTCATTTAATTTTGCCCCGTATATTCCTAGGTCTGGTTATAATAATCGGGAAATAGCGACTCCATGGATTCTAGAACCATGGTATGCTACCAAAAGTCCTAACCTAAGCCTACTTATGACTGCAAATGCGACCCCAGACCTAGGGCGAAGATGCCCGGGATACTGCAACTTCATGCAACTAAATTGGGAGCTGGGGTAGGCATGAGGTGTGGGGGTGAGCACGGCATCCTGAGTGGATCACCTAGGTGATCAAATGGACGCTATGTATAGGAGGATCCCCTATGTGATTTTAGTGGACAGTTATATATCTAGTAGGATACCCCAGCAAATAATATGACCTCGCAAGTGATTCTAGTTGACAAACATGTCCAATAAGATCATCTAGGTGATTCAATTGGATTAAGTTGTACGTTACGATCACCCAGGTGATTTAAATGGACTACTTACTACATCCAGAATGATCACTCGGTGTTTCAATTCACGCTCCCTTGGGTGATTTTTGTGGACTACTACGTTCAGAAAGATCAACCAGGTGATCACAGTGTACAAATTCATCCAATAGAATCACCTGGGTGATCCACTCAGGTGATCTTAGTGGATGCCGCGGGGGGTGAGACGCTAAAGCTCATTAGGCACCGTCGCCCTCTCCCCGCACCTCATGCATACGCCGGCTGTCGATAAAGTTGTGCCTATAGTCGTTTCACCGGTTTTCTATATTTTTCCTTGACTGGAGCCATGGAGCAGCTAAGTAACCTTATTTAGAGTCAGTTAAAAGTAGTTTATTGTAAATAAATTGATAGTGCATGTACAGAAATTCCAATCCGTAAAAAGAAACTGTAAATAAATCGTACTTTTTGTTTCCAGTATCGGAACTGGTTCGTGCCTAGCAGATAAATTAACAAAGAAAATATTACCTTTGTTTTGTTGTAGCAACGGGCTTACACGCGCCAACGATTTGACCCGATGGTCGACACGGATGGAATTTTTAAAATCGATATTGATAGCCAAGGTACTCCACTCTCCGCTGACCTGGCGGCCGACAGCGAGATGCTGCAGAAGGTGACAGACTACAGCGCCGAGGAGATGTCAGTCAAGGTACGCACGCCCGGAGAAACCCTGAATAATAACCACAAATACAAAAAAAATGACAAATATGAATTGGGCTCGCGCTGATTCAACGTCTACAACGGTACGGAACCCTCAGTTCGCGAGTAGACAATCGTAGTATGTGGGTCCTATCCTATATGATTCGCGGGTTCTTACCCGCAAGTGCTTGCCAGCAATATTAACGCGTGCGAAGGATGACATATTATTTTCACTTGTCATGCTCTTAAAATATTGCTTTAGTCTTTGCACACCGGGACTAAAGCTCCTTATTAATCACTAGGGATTAAAGCTTTTTTTAAATTACTTTGGAAACCCCTAAATAACCAATCACGTTGCTTGTGAATGGATGATTATCGCCATTATCAGTGATTGTGTATAGACAAAGGGGCGTGGAAATAACCTCAATATGACAAATTGTGCAAAAGTATTTAAAAATCCGAGTTAATTTCGTGAAACACGATTAATGATTACGAATAGGAATCTATTTAATTATATTAAGGATCCAATTAGTGTTAAAATAGTTTTCAAGTTTGAACCAGTCTGCTAAACATTTAAAGCTTCACTTTACAAAAAAAAGGGAAGAAAAGACCGCGGAACAAATTCGTTAAATACTTTGTTATAATCATATTGTAATTTTCTATAGAACGTCGTTTTTTTTCCTCGCATTCAAAGTGAGAAGTAGAGTGTTAAACGCGAGACTAAACAAACAACCATAATGACACTCGAACAGCCACGCGCGCCCCGCTTGGGTGGGTTAACGTATCGTGTCATTATGGCTTGTTTTAGTCACTTGTTAAACAATCTACTATTCTTAATAACATTAACTCTTAAACGTACATTTTCTCTAAGAATAAATCGAAAACTTTGGTACGACCAGTATAAATCTTCTTTAGTGATTTTTGAGGAAAATAAAACTTTTTTTCCTTTTACGAGTTATAAGATGGTACCTAGTAATATCTGCCGTTGTCCGTCTCCGTCTAGGCGCCTACGACACATCTAGTACATAATACTACGCTAATACTACCCTCCTACGCTAATACGCAGTAAGTCAGATAAAACTTCTACACCGTGTCCAATAAGTTCGAATACACTTCTTTTTGCACTAACCCTAAAGACATACAGACTACAGGCCATCGAATTTTAATTTTAATTTATAAAGTATGGTGTCGTTAATAAAATACAATCGTTTCAAACGTCAAGCATTTGTAGTTTAATTTTAATTATCAGAAAGTTTTGCAATGGCGACAGCCCAGGTGCTACCTAACCTAACCTAACCTAACCTATCTTTAAGGCCTTAAAACCCCTTGGAATTAAACGCAATCTAGTTTACACCACAATCAAAAGGTATAAGGATACCTCCTCAGTAGAAGACAGGAAAAGATCCGGTCGGCCACGTTCAGCTAGAACCGATAGAGTAGTAAAGATTGTGAGAGAGCGACTTTGGCGGAAAAAACACCGTTCTATCCGAAAATTGGCTGCTGAGCTGAAAATTTCAAGGATCGGTACACAATATTTTGAGGGTGCATCTTGGATGCCACGCCTACAAAAAACGAAAAGTTCGTGGCATTTCCGAAGCGACCAAGAAAAAGAGAGTACAAAGATCCAACATAATACTTTCTTGGCACGCAGGGGATGAGTTTGTATTTTCTGACGAGAAACTGTTCGTGTTAGAACAGCCTCATAACGCCCAAAATGATCGATTTAGGCACCAATGATAGAAGACCTTCCGGACAACCAGAAAAATGTTCCTAGGTTGCAGTTTGTAAGCGGGGTAAACTACCTCTAGTATTTATCGATAAACGCGTTAAAATCAATGCTCAATACTATAAATCCGAGGTTTTGGAGAAAATTGTTGCTCCAAATTTAAAAAGGATGTTTGAAAACGAATATTATGTTTTCCAACAAGACGGAGCTCCTTCACACACGGCAAACGCTGTTCAAGCTTGGTGTCAGGCTAATTTGACCGATTTTCTGCCGCAACATGATTGGCCACCCAGTTCTCCGGACTTGAATGTATTAGATTATTTCGTGTGGTCGTACATGCTCTCGAAACTACATGATTATAAAATCGCAAACCTGGATCATTTCAAAAAGGTTATCGAGCATATTCGGGACCAAATACCAATGGAAGCGGTGCGTGCCGCGTGTGATTCATTTGAGAAACGTTTGAAGCTAGTAAAAAAAGTTAAAGGTGGAGTTATTCCGAAACATTTGGTGTAAATATTATACATAAGTGTGCCATTAATAAAATATACTTTTAATTGTATTAACTGTTTCAAGTACATTTATTTTATTGAGAATCTAAACTGTATGCAAACTTATTGGACACGGTGTATAGCAATATCAACCTTATTACTAATAGATAAAAATGAATCGCTAGATGTGTTGGTAAGCGCAAAACTCGAGAACGGCTGAACCGATTTGGCTGATTTCTTTTTTGTTGTGTTTGTCAATGTCAGGACAAGGTTTTAATGAAAGAAAATAATGGAAAAATCCACCGGGGAAGTCAGGAATTTGCAGCGGGGCGAAGCCGCTGGCGGGCCGCTAGTTACTAATAGAAGATAAGTAAAACTGCTTTTGTTATTGATTATGAGATACTGCTGATTTGCTTAGGAGGGCAGGGAAGCGCCTCTAGTCTCGGCGGTAAAATCCAAATCGTATGTGCCCTGTTAAGGTATTGTTTTAAAGCCCGTTGCAGACGATGCGCAAGTACTATCACTATCACTGTGCATATTATTTCGTCGTGTGAACCAGTGGCGGATTTACAAATTTTCAAGGTATAGGCTGTATAGTTTTTGCCGCCCTTTCCTCTGCAATTGTCATAGCATACATTATTTTTACAATTCAACAATTTCGTTAAAATTGCAAACGCAATCATCTGCCGCCCTAGGCTCGAGCCTACTCAGCCTGCTGGTAAATCCGCCACTGGTGTGAACATTGTTTGCTTAGAAAAAGTTGCTTAGTTGTACTGGCTGTGGTCCTGGCAAGAGTGCGACTACTTTGCCCCCGCGACTACTGCTTCACCCCCGGGCTACTTGTACTGCGTGTCGTCCGATCACGACGCGGTTGGTACTGGAGCCAGTTCACGCTTGTCCATGGCTGTCTACTATACACTGGTACTGCACATCGTCTGAAACGGGCTTAACTCGGCCGCAACTTTTTTTTTTTTTTAACATAAACCATGCAAGTTTTTTCTGTACACCTGGATCGTCGAATACATCATAAGTATTAAAGTATTTTCTGCAAGCTATTTAAATACGCACTACCAGATCAAAAGTGCAGCAACCCAAAATACAACTGTATTTCAAAATAAACTTTAATACAACGTCTATGAGCTTGAAACAAAACTAACAATGATTTTGAGTTGATACTGTCTTGACCTATCAGACATAACAAGAATGATAGTGCCACCCCAATGTGCACCTTCTCACCTTCTGTTAGGTAATGAAAATAAGAACTATAGTCACGCGGCCGCCGCGCGAATTAATATTCGAGGGTTTGCCGCACGTGATGTGGACCCAGCTTAACAGATCTGAGAGAGGCTCGCGCTATTGTCACTCGGCCAAACATTATACTCCCATAGTTCCTTATCCTTTCCATTTTGTAGTAGTAAAAATATTCCGTGTCAGTTTGGGATTAGGGATTAGCAATTAGGGATTTTTGTTAATAATTAAAAAAAAAACTAAAAAAAAAAGCGCCAGAAAATACTTGACTAATGGCTAAGCATTCGTGCGGGTCAAGAAAAAAATAAAAAAACTTGTTTAAATTAATGTTCCCTTGTGCCTTGGCCAGGATTCCGTCGTGAGCGCCCTGAAGACAACCACGCCGGTTGAGGGCTCTCTGCACGGCGCCGGGGACTCCAAGCTCACGCGCAAGAAGCAGTTCTCCGTGACCCGCAATAAGGTCTCCTCCGGGAGCAGGTGCGTGTGTGCGTGCGCGTGCGCATGCTCGTGTATTAGTGCGTGCATGCGTGGGTGCGTTTGTGAAAGGGACACGCATTTGTTGCCGACTGTACTACATTACATACCTTCACGCTTTCATTCTAAAAACTTGTTGATAACTCTGTAACCACAATTTGCACAATTAGGCTAAGATGTTTAACAGTGTATATTAGTGACAGGTA
This sequence comes from Acleris emargana, assembly GCA_927399475.2. Taxonomy (NCBI): domain Eukaryota; kingdom Metazoa; phylum Arthropoda; class Insecta; order Lepidoptera; family Tortricidae; genus Acleris; species Acleris emargana. Next base: position 970,396 of record OV656851.1, read on the forward strand.
GCAAGCCCATCGCCTAACAGTACTACAAGCCTTTATTCCCTTAGTCGCCACATTTATGTATTATTAAATAATCCCGGAAATCCCGCATTCAATAAAAATAAATCATTATTTTTGGTGGTTGTAACCACTCTTAGTTACGTCCTCCCGCGAAGTTTAGGCAAATAGGCACTGCCTATTCCGACCTCCGCTAATATGACAGCGATTAGACAGAGAGATCCGATATGCACTGTGACGTCTTGTAACAGGTCGGCCATATTGTTATACACTTCATATTAAATTCTGTTTTGCTAGAAACATATAGGGACAAATCTTTGTTATCCTATGTCTTCGTTATTGATATACCAATAAAAAAAAAACTTAACTATTTGTCACATGAATCAGCTTTTGCTGGGAAACATCTTAGCCTACTTGTGCAAAATGTGGTTACCGAATTATCAAGAATTCTTAAGACTTAAGACTTAGGTAGGCAGCACTCTGGGAATGAAGGCGTGAGTTTATGTATTTTTTTTTTTTTTTTTATCGCATAGGAAGGCAAACAATCACTCAGGCCACCTGATGGTAAGTGGAAACTGAGACGCATAGACATTCGCATTCACAAGACCGCAATCCTAAGACTGCAAATGCGTTGCCAACCCTGAGGACTAAGATGGAATGCCTCTATGCTAGTCATTTCCCCGGCTGTCTTATCCCCAAACCGGAACACAACAATGCGACCACTGCTGCTTGGCGGTAGGTTAATGGATAAGATGGTGGTACCAACCCGGACGGACCCTACACAAGGTCCTCCCACAAGTAAAATCATCAATATGTATGTATTAATCAGCTTTTATTGTATCTGTAATTTTTTCTTAGAACATATTCCCTCAACGCTCCTGTGGCATCTCTTTTACGAAATTTCCTCTTGCAGCACGACCAGGTCCCGGTTGGTACTGGCTCCGCTGAAGATGGCCGAGTCTCGCTCGCGCATCAGCAACATCTCCGACTGTCGGCTGAGGAATCTGAGGTATGCCATCAGCAGTTAGGCTAGGTCAAAAGGGAAACTCTCGTGAGATAGTGGACGGGAGGAGAGAGTCCGTCATACGGGTCATACCGCCCCTATAGCATGGCCAACCCTAGGCCGGAAGATGACGCGTAACGCATTTCCACTCCGGGGAAAAAACAAAAGGTCTAAAGGTAAACCTGCGCTCTCTCCAATGGACCATTTGACTGAGGACGCATTCAAAAGCCGATAACACCATCTGGAGCACGATTTATAAAGCTATGAAGTAAAAATTTTACAGGTATAAACTGGTAACAATGGCTGGTCGTCATTGGTCGAGGTTATGTCAAATGAAACTTGTACCTAACCTGTAAATTGTAATTTGTAGCTTTATAAATCAGGCCCCAGGGCGCCAGCGTCGAGTGCTGCAAAGTGAGACTCTACACAGCGACGAGCAATTTGAATTGTCGGCGATCCCAATATTACGGAAAGGTTGGAGCCTTTGGAGCTGCGAAGGGACTTTGAATCTCTTTGCGTATTCTATAAGTTGTATCACGGGGAGTGCTTTGAGGAATTGTTTAGCTTAGTACCTACAGCACTATTATATTATAGAACTACTCGCCATGGGAGTAAAGTTCATCCATATTACTACCTGGAACCATCCAAAGATCCTTTCTTCCTCGCTCGGCTCGCACCTTAAAACTATGGAATGAACTTCCCTCCATGGTGTTTCCTCAGCTCTATGACATGTAAACGAAGCTTAAAAAGAGTATTCACTGAAAGGCAACTACTTCGCTGTGCCTCTGGCATTGCTGATGTTTATGTGGCCAGTTGGCTCGTTTGCCTTATACGACTATAAAAAAAGACGCCCAGTCGTTAGTTTCATGACTACTAGGTGGACATAATCATACTGTCAAGCCTCACCAACAAATGAAAAAGAAGAAGTAGAAATACATTTATTCACTACACAGAAGTAACGAATAGACAAATGAACATAACAAACAATGTGACAAAATCAGCACAGAGTGTGTCTTCGCGGCAGCGAATCGAGATCTGGCTCAGCATTATGCTGAGGTGTCAGACACCTGCAGCGCTGATTGTCAGCCAGTACCATTTTGGTGAATCACGGAACGTTGTAAAAACATACTATACTATACTATATGCTATATAAATGAGTTCACCGACTATTATGGTGCGTTTACACTACACAATCGGAGACCAAAATCAGGCTGCAGTCGAAATCGGCCAAACCGAATAATGTAAACGTGCCATTAAGCTGCATACAGATGTCGCGAGTAGGGAGCGCATACTGATTGAACGGTGAATCGGTTTACCGGTTAAACCAGCTTAGATAGATACCTACTAAAACTTGTGCATAAATGAAAATGCAATGTCGCACTCTAATTTAACAATACCTAATCCTTAAGTTGGGATTAGGTAATTTTCAATCGGTTACCAATATCGAAATATTTATATCCATTTTTTTAGTAACGCGACGGTTTCACTGAATAGTATGAATCAAGATAATTAAACTAACGTTACCCTAGATCATATCATAAGACATGTCGACGCATTTGAAAGGACTTTTAGATTAAAAAAGTCTAAATTGACTTTTATCAGCTCTACGGTTTGCACGTGGTCCTCCTGTTTCGGGATCCTTTGGGCCCCGGGTCCTGCTGCAAAACTGACAGAACCTAAACCCTTATCCATTTCGATTTGAGGTCACAGCTCATTAGGCCCATCTGCTTATATCATTGCTCCATCTTGTCCCAGGAATACTCGATAAAATGTTATTATTATCACATCAAAATAAATAAATAAATAAATATCAGGAAACAATCTCACACAAATTGACCTAGTCCCAAACTAAGCTCTAGGCTTGTACTAGTTGAGTCCACTTTCACAACTAAGATTTCATAACTGGGTTATGAATAAGGAGTTTTATTCACTGTTTCATAACCAGTTATTAAACAAGACTTTATTTTCCATTTTCATAATCAGAAACTAGGTAGGTTTAGGTTATGTTAGCTTTGCAGCAGGCCCGGAGGGCCAAGCCACCCAGAAATAGGAGCTCCCCGGGACAAGTAGATCCCCTTGGCGGGAGCCAATGAGCGGTTTGTGAGCGGCAAATTTGAATTATTGACAAGAATAAGGCCACCATACGATTTTACCCCGGTATACGGTTTTGTACTGGTCTCCCCTACTTAAATACACAGAAAACACCCATGACTCGGGAGCAAATATTCGCGGTCATCACACAAATATCTGCCCTTACCTGGGTTTGAACCCAGGACTGCTAGCTTCATAGGCAGGGTCACTACCAAGTAGGCTAACGCGTCGTCCTTTGTTTTTGGGAAATTATATTCCCTCCGCGTTATAAAGTGTACACTCTCTCAGAGGGTGATACTGCCGTGTTCCAACTGGTCTCAATAGAATCTTATTATGTCTGTAATCCGGGTGCCGTGACCCCTCCGTTTACCTCTGCATGAGGTCGTTCCCCGCGGATTTTACCACACGTGCAAACAAAAGAAATTATAAATAAAAGCTGTCTTTTATACATGAGCGGCGGCATTCTGGGGCCGATTTGAATACCATAAAGCGCTTTTTTCCCCAATGCTTTATGCACGTGTCCACCACGTGCATTAAGCATTCTTGTAGGGTTGGGAATCAAATGCAGGTTCATTAATTTAAGTATTACTAGCGTTCTGCTACGGTTTTGCTTAGGTGGTTGTTGTCACCATCTAAGCGACTATCCTGGCACCAAGCATATACTGTTCAGGATGGTAAACATGAACTACTTAATTCGAAACTGATGCCCCATTCTTTTTACTCATTATTCATGGCTAAATCGAGAGAAGGGCATTTCTTTAAAAGTTTGTACCTAGTTAAGGACTAAAATTAAGAAATGTTAACTTTTCCGCTGAGTTATGAAAATTAGTCGTACATTTTTTTTATGGCATTGGAAAGCAAACGAGCACACAGGCCACCTGATGGTAAGTGGAAACTGTGACCCATAGACATTCGCATTCACAAGACCGTAATCCTCAGACTGCAAATGCGTTGCCAACCCTGAGGACTAAGATGGCATGCCTCTATGCTAGTCATTTCACCGGCTGTCTTATCCCCAAACCGGAACACAACAATGCGAACACTGCTGCTTGACGGTAGGTTAATGGATAAGATGTTGGTACCCGGACCATGCACAAGGTCCTCCCACAAGAAGACCCTGTCCTCCATACGACCTCTGAACGCCAATTAGCAGTATCTCAAATTCAATAAATGATGTAGATTCAATCCTCACCCGTTAGTAATATGCTTGCACTTGCTACAGGTGTTTTGGCTGAGATACCACCATTTGTCTTTATAGCTAATTTTCGTAAGTCAGTGGAAAAGTTAACGTTTCTTGATTTAGTCCTTCACTAGGTACAGTCAACGTCAAAAGTAAGTGATCAAAATTAACATTTCAAAACATGTTCAAGCATGCATGACGCCCCAGATAAAACAGATTATAACAAAGTGTCATTTTCAACTGAATATTTAATGAGTCAAAAGAAAATGATCATAAACGATGCCATAAATGTCTCTTTATAGAAAATTTCGATAAAGTTTTTTTTTTTTTACCTAAGTGTCAAGTGTCCAACAAGATAAAGTCAAAATGACTAAATCTCCAAATGAAAACTAGGGTAATCACGGCAGTTAAAAAGGATTTATTTTAAATGTTGCAAAAAAAAAACAAAGTGAAGTAGTAGGAAATTATTTCAACCCTTGACGGAAATGAGAGGTGTTATAGTTGTTTCGCGTGTTTTTCTTACGAGTATAATCGACATCAACCGAACGTCTGACTTGTATTCCGAGGTGGTCTTGAGAAGACATGAAGGCTCAAACATTCATATTCACTTACATGTGATAGTTTGGTAGTATTACTGACTATTTTAGAAAATCAGTTTAATTTGAAACACTCAGTAATGACTTTAACTGTTTGAATGGCATGTCACCTACTCATGACACATTACGAGTTAATTTACTAATGCTAAACTACAATAATCAGATACATCTGTCTTAATTTATTGTATATACTATTTTGAGACCCTATTTCACCAGTTTCTTTTGCTGTTGACTGTACAAACTTTTAACCAAATGCCCAGAAAGGAATCGAGATGACGTTAGCTAGTTTGCTATGAGTTTTTGCTTTTTTAACCCCCGACGCAAAAAGAGGGTCGTTATAAATTGGACCACTGTGTGTCTGTCTGTGGCATCGTAGTTCTTAAACGGGTGCACCGAATTGGATGCGTTGATTTCATTTGAAAGCAGGTTTTCTAGCGGTGTTTGTTGGCCGGCGAGCCGTTTATGAGTAGACCCCGCTATCGGAGGTGCAAAATGGTAGCTGTCAAGTTCTTAGGGATGGGTAAAAATATTCATGATGTCGATATCGATATTCTTACTTTTTCTGTACAATTACTTTTATATATGTACCTATACCATTTTTTAGACTACAATTAAACAAGTTTTTTTTAGAATCCATGATAATCAGTCATCAGAAATGTAAATTATAAAAATAAATAGGGCTCAGATATATTGGGTTTATTTTTGAATAAATTCATCGTGACTGCACTAGATTATTGCAGAGAAACTGAAAAAAAAAACTGATCGTTCATTAACAATACGATATCCCTTTAAGAGACATTTATTAATTATTTAATTAATTTATTAATGGTTCGTGCTATGAAGAATTATATTTATAGAAATGAAAAATGTTTAACACATTAATTTTGTAATTTTATAGACCTGTTTTATAAAATAAACACGTTTAATTAAAATCCTAGTCTCATTATGGCAAAGAAAAATTATCGACATATAGCTATAATTATCGACATATCCTAGCTAGTATTTCAAAATATTTTTTACCCATCCCTAAGAACTTGACAGCTACCATTTTGCACCTCCGATAACGGGGTCTATTTATGAGATATCAGCTCTCAAAGAAGGGGTCAGTATTATTTATTTAATAGTTATGACTAGGCATCGGAGTTTTTGTCGCACGGTAAGACTAATGGCAAGCTATGGAGTCGTCAGTTGCCATAAATATAAACTGTTATTCATATTCATACTCATTTATTTAATTATCTTAGTCAACTATATAAAAAAAAAAAAACTATTAGATTATAAATTCATAACTTGAACTAATTTAACATACAATTCGCCAATAGTGTGGACTAAAACATTCCCTTCTGCCGTGTTTTAATATATCTTTTGTTTGTTTATAAATTTTCGTAATTAAATCAGTATAAAAACGGTAATAATTTTTTATTGTAATATTTATTTTCTAAATATAAAATTAAATAATCGTTTCTAAACTCGTCAATGTTGTTATCCTTGATTATAAAAAAAACCTGAATAATTAAATAATTAAATGAGTATGAATATGAATAAGAGTTTAGATTTATGACAAATGACGACTCCATAGCTTGCTATTAGTCTTACCGTGCGACAAAAACTCCGATGCCTAGTTATGTCTAAATGTTGTCACCCCTGGTGCGTCGGCCAGGTCGTCGCCCGCGCTGACGTCACGGTGCAGGCTCCTGACCGTCCCCAACTCTGATCGACCGGGATTATGCTAACAGAGTTTATTCCGGACCATTGAACTGTGATCTCGGTTTCAAGAAAATTTACCTGAAGCTCGGCTTTAGCCTTGTTTAAGCCGTCTCTTTCCCTGACGCAAACGTAAGAGGTTTAGGTGTATTGTGTGTATCTGTGGCCGTGTGTTTGTCTGTGGTATTAGCTTGTAACCGGGTGAAACCGGCTTGTGTTCGGTGAAAATTGGATTGGTTCTGAAAGTAGGGTTTTGTAATTATGCTGTAACTTAGGAAATAGGAAATATGCATGGATTATTTAAATCGCATTTCTCACCAAAATATGAAAATACCGTAATAGAATCACCATTAGTGAAATTGGGTGGATCAACTTTTTGTTGTTTTTTTTTTTTTTTTTTTTAAATTTATTTCTTAGGAAAAAGATAGGTACACTTTTTAAACTGTAAATTCGCCAAACATAATGTTTATTGGCGAGTAATGCACTCACTTACATATCTTATATGTACCTACCCGAATCTACCCGTTCTCTACAAACAGACATGCCAACATCACATCTCAGTCATATCTAATCATAGAAAACACATAAATTCAATAAATACCTTAAACTATACGAGCATTGTGTTTTACCCTTGCTAACCTTACTACCCACTAAACTAAGATGATTTTAAGGAATCTAAAAGCAACTTTTTAAATCTAGCCTTAAATCTGTTTTTACTACTACATTCATCTTCCGAAAAATTATATTAAATATTCTTGGTGTTAAGTAACTACGCATTCTTTTGCCGCAATAGTTGTTGGCTGCAGGCTCCACGTACTTCCGCTGCGTCGCGGCCCTCAGTGCGCGGTTATGTGTTCTGGGGGTTTTAAATTCGAGACTTTTGAACTGATCTGTTGCTATTAGGTACCTCACTTTATCATGCACTGGCAGAATTTTAAGCTTTTTAAACAAGGTAAGGTAATTTTTGTTACAACTTTCTTTAACTTTAACATCCACTATATGTTTTAAATTTTGTTCTGTCCCGTAAGCCAGGAGACAACAGTGATAGAGTTTCTTAGAAAAAATGTTATAATATATACTTCCAGCACACTCAGGAGAAAGGCCATAAAAGAATAGGTGTGTAATTGCCAATAAAACAGTTTTTTAGTGGACTTATATCCTTTGAAATCATAGTTTTAAAGAGTGACCCAGGAGACGTCACCATGGCAACGAGCTACAAAGAAAAGTTGATTGACCCAATTAAAATTAAAATTGGTGAAGAAATTCGGATGATTCAAACATTTTAAATTGCGAATTAGACAGCGATTAGACAAAGAAATCCGATATGCACTGTGACGTCATATAAATCCCATGTTAAATTATGTTTTGTTAGAAAGAGATAGGAGCAATTTGTTGGCTTATATCTTGGTTATTTTTGTAACGACACATAACGTCAGGGTTGTAAAATGACAAAGTAGCATCCAAATTGTACATGGCTTTAGTTGTCATATGACTCATAATCAGGGATCGGAAATTCGGATAGATATTTACCTAAAGTTGGCAAAATCCCGGCAAAAGATAGGCGATAATGGCGTCGGCTTCTAAAAAATATTATTTAAATAATATAGGTTCCGGGATTCCGGGATTATAAAAAACGCGAATAATCATTATTTTGCAAGTAGTATAAAACGTTCCGTCAATTTGCTCCTCAAAATTCGTTAGGCCAATGAGTTACAGATAAATTAATCAACATTTGGTAAATCTATACGAGGGAAATAACTTTAAATATATAATATAAATACTTAATTATGAATTTGTGCTGGTGTAATTTATTTATTTAAAATCCCCGGAATTGTATTAATAAATTAAAACTAGAATCCGCCTCCATACAACTGAACAACAACGCCGCCGCCAAAGTTTAGGTAAATATCGATCCGAATTTCCGATCCCTGCTCATAATGCAAAGTGTCTGGATAGTATAAGATCTTGGTTTTAAATCGTCTTGTGTACAATTTGGATCTAATGCTACTTTGTCATTTTACAACCATAACGTTATGCCTAATTAGCAGCGATCGTAGACATTTCAGCAAAACCGGTGCATTGACGTCACATTGACATACGACAGTGACCTAGGGTTGTCGAGGTGTTTATATGATTGACGTCTAAAATAATAAAATATCACGTTGTCGCTAAAATGAAACAGTACACTTTTTACTTAATCAGTTATTATAATTTTATATAATATTTATTACTGTTAAGTAGGTATGCAAAATTCCTTAAAAAAATTGTAGTAATTTTCTGTATTCTCGATTTGTTTTAAGTATTTAATACAATCTTCACTGCACATCTCAAAAAAGATACAAACAATACAGAGCGTAAAACTTAAAAGTAGAGTTAAGTAACGGGCGGTCTTCGAGACGAGACTTGAATCGGATTTTTTTATGAAATTGTTAATGAAATTAAATACCAACCATATCTTCATTAGTTTTACCTAAACATTTTGCTTACCAGGGCATTGTACCAAAAAGGTGTTTGGTTTAGTTAGTCGTTATGCAACAACGACGTTTTGCTTACATGGTCGTTTTGCAATCTAGTCCTTTCGAACCTAACCAGTTCTTTTTGTCCACATTTTTTTATTCCTTACTCTATCCACCAGGCTCACTCCACATAAGTACCTACTACGATAAGAGCGCGTTTCAACTGCATTTAACTAGTTAACTTAATAAAAACCCTTTAATAAAATCAAAATATCTCACCTTCAGAACAATAGTGACGTAATTCGGAAATTTTAAATGGGTAAGTAATACGAGATATAAGAACTGATAATATAACACTCATAATATATACGCTCACTTTGTATAAACACGTTTAGTATAACGTTCACTGGATATAATGAACGGAAGATATAATTTCAAAATATCTATTTCCATACAGTATAACGTTATTAATATATAATATCAATTTATATAACTATTATAAAACGTATAACGTTCATAACACCTAAGATTTAAAAGATATATTAATCAAATTATCTAACATAATAAAAAAAACATAATCCACGTATAATATAAATACATGCATATGTTATTTGAAATTAAATTCTATTTTCAGTATTAAGTGGCCTTCTTTATTAACAATCAACCTTACCTTACTAACTTTACTGGCAGCAGTCTGAATTTTCTGGGCAAAAAAAAATAACCTCGAAGGCCTACCTGCCTTCTAACCTAACCTAACCGAGTCGGTTCTGCCCAGAGAAGTCTTGCTCGCTCGCTTCGCTCGCTCACATTTATATCATACGATATTATATCTTGTAACACTTATACTAAAAGATAATAATGTATTATGATCGCTATATGTCATGTATGTTATACGAACTGAAATTATTCATTGTGAGTGTTATATTAAAAAATATTATATAAAATGAATATTATATGACTTGACCGATATTCCTTATAAAAATATTGATTTTGTTATTACAGCTAACGTTCATTATATCTCGTAAACGTTAGTAACATGAAAATAGTTATTATGTAGTTATATCTCGTGGGACGCACTCATTTTAAATTTCGAGTTAAGTCTCTATAATAATAACTTTAAGACTTGAAGTTTGAAAGCTGAAACATTGAATTATATCACTATCGTTCTAAAGGTGCGAATGTTGACAGTTAATTCTACGCTCTTCCGTACTTCGAACCGCCTGTATTCCCTTAACAGCGTCGCTTCTGACTTATTCCATTGTGTGCCATTGTTATGAACGCCATTTTTTCGGCGTCAATTCATCTTAGCTGCTGTCAGCGGTAACGCTGGCTGCGGCGTCAGCGAAAATAATTTATTAGCACCTGCGGATGAGAGTACCCCCCGGTGGAAAGTTATTTATGCTTCAGCGGAAGCCGCTTGTGTGTTTTTAGCAATGCATCAAGAGTATAATGTCTCTTTCTTATTATATTCGGATTGGATGTAGGTAGGAAGAAATAAAAGTAATGCCACTTCAGTTCAATCGTGGACAGAGAAGGTGCGAAATGACACCGTCTTGCAGAGGCTGAATAAGGATCTTGAGATTGTGAAGACCATAAAGAAGCGAAAACTACAGTATCTTGGTCACATAATGAGAAATGACAAGTATCGACTGCTGCAACTGATAATTCAGGGAAAAGTTCAAGGACGCCGATCACCAGGCAGACGAAAGATATCTTGGCTCAAAAACCTCAGACAGTGGTTCGGAATGAGCACGAGGTCTTTGTTTAGAGCGGCAGTAGACAAGGTGAAGATAGCCATTATGATCGCCGACCTCCGGTAGGAGATGGCACTAACAGAAGAAGAAGGAAGAAATAAATTCGGGAAAGGCTTCTTTTCCTAAAATAGTTTTGGTAAAGCTAAATCTCTACCCAACTTCTTCACTGTGAGAATATTGATGTGTGCTAACAGGTGTCCTGCCGTTTGACCAAAAGTCATTTGGCAAAATTACACTTGACAAACAACGTTTTGCAAAAAAATGTTAAGTCAATTGATCATTTTACTACTAGTCATTTTACAAATGACTTGCTTTTCCAAATGATCAACAGTTAAATTTACATTTTAGGAGAAAGACGAATCAGGGCATAACCGACTCGGATAGGTTAGGTTAGAGCCGAGCTCCCGCCTTGGCCTTCGAGGTTGTTTTTTTTTCTGCCCAGAAATAAGTAAACTAATTGCTAAATGATCAATTGCTAAGTGAGTTTTGTAAGATGATACTTTTGTCAAATGTCTCGTTTGCCAAATGATCATTTGGTGAAACGTTGTTTGTCAAATGACCATTTGGCAATAATTTTTTGCTCAAACATTAGTGAACCGTGCTAACATGGTACCCTTGACTGTTTGAGATGTATTACTTTTGGATTAAAGGCTTGTTGTACGGTTAGGCGATGGGCTTGCCACCTGTCACTAATACACTGGGAAACATCTTAGCCTACTTGTGCAAAATGTGGTTACAGAATTATCAACAAGTTTTGGGAGTTGTTGGTAATTCTTTAGCTCTGCCTACCCCACTCTGGGAATGAAGGCGTGAGTTTATGTATGTAAGTACTTTTCGATCTTATTGAAGTGGATACATCTCTTTCTAGTTGACTGTACCAGGGGTTCTATTTTACTCTGTAAAACTATGTTGCTTTGGTCATGTTATAGTATTGTCAACGTTATGATATAGCTTATTTTCCTGACGGTAATGGCGGCGAAGTTAAGAACAACACGACAACATTTAAAAAAGCATTATGCTTATCTGCCCTCTTAAGTTAATACGCAGTATGTCAGATAAAACTCCTGTAGCAATATCAATCTTATTACTTAGTCCGCTTTTGTAAAACACCTTGGAGAAGCTATTGCCGATCGCTGGGATAGATCCCTTAGCTCAGTTATGGGGTGGCTAAGATCTCGTATCATTATTTCAATTTTCCGGGCCACCAGCAAACCAGCTTGTGTATTCGAGGTACGCGACATAAATTTAAACCACTTGCTAAATTATTTTTGGTTTTGATGATGGCGCGGCCTTGCCACGCTGAGCTTGTGTGTCTTATATTATTTTTCTTTTCTGTGTTTTAATTTATTTATTTCAAATTGTAGTAGTACATAATTTAATAAATAAAGGTTAATAAAATATTAGTACCTACAGAGAACTAAGACTGCTTTGGTTATTGGTTTTGGGGTAAGTGTTTATTTGCTTAGGAGGGCAGATATGGCTTTACTGAGTAGAATAGAGTGTAAGCATTATAAGATAATCGAAATTAACCTATAAGCACGTATTTTTTTTAAGAAATCAGTTTTTAATGACAAATATTTCACTCTAACAAAAATTACCACTTTAAAGTTTTATATTATGCAAACGGAGCCGTAAATTATTTTTATTTTCAAGATTCAAAAATTCAAAGAATTTATTTGCTCAGAATACAGTTGTGTAGATGTTACATTACTTTTTAAATTATGTCCAGTGTATTCAGCCTGCATGCAGGCGTGCAAAACATTTGTCGGAGCGATACAATTAAACTAATATTAAATTAAAGATAAAGGACAATCATTACAAAATATAAAGAATAGAGTAACAATCAATAATCATTCTTCACATACCCCCACTATTTTTGAAAATATTCATTTTTAATGCATTTGTTTGTCTCGACCCTCGAGATCGAGGAAGTCGGTATCTATTCCAAGTAACATACCTACTTACCTACAACAAAAAAAAACAATGCCAAAGGTGGGTTATTTCGTACGTAGAGATCGACATTCAAATAAATACCTACTACGTATAATAATAACCGAGCTGATCCCAGCGCCGTCTATTACCAATCACTTCGCATCCTCCGGACTCTATAAAGCTCGTCAACTGAATAGCGTTCCAATTTCCTGGTGCTTTGTCCGCAACCCCTCGTCCCGCGATTCCACGTTCCCGCAAACGTGTATCCCACTTTCAGGTGACGTTGGAAAATAACCTTTAAGGTTCGCGAATTGGGTTTAAAGGACACCGCACGGAAAGTATGAAAAAAAAAACATCGGTGAATTTTGATTAAAAAAATATATGTTACGCGCCTTGATCAATATATAAAAATACTTGGAGGGCAATAAAATCCTATGACTAGTTTTTGACAAAAAAAATATTTAGTGAAAAATCAAGGGGATTTGGATCCATAGAAAAATGTATGAAGGAAAAAAAAAGTGTTCTGTTTTGGACGAAAAAAATATATGTTTTAGAAACCATTAAATTGATCAACTTCATCAAAAAACTTATTTAAAAAAGAGTTTGGTTTTTAAGTTATAGCGTTTCATAAAAATAATTAAAAAAGGTCTTTAATTTTTTGTTTTTTTTTAATTCGTTAATATTTCCGTTTATGGCGATAGTAAGAATAACTAGAAAGATACTGTGTGCATCTTTTTTACTTACATAAGTTTTGTATCACATTCACCTATTCTTCAGTATTTAGATTTGAAATGAATTTTAAGGAAAAAAACTTGGTTTTTCGTGTTTTTTTTTTAAACCGATCGGTGAAAAATTGTGCATTTTGAATATTTTATAAGTTGTGTTATTGTTAACATAAATCATTAAAATTCAAACATATACTATGAACGGATTAAAAAAAAAACATTTTTTAAGTCTTATTATTATTAACTTTACACTCACTAGCCCCAGCTTATCTATATGGGCGTTTTCACTAAAAAGTGTACCCAATTAAGGACTGAAATTAAGGAACTTTAACTTTGTCAGTTTTGTGACGAAAATTAGCTATATATTGACGGCCGCAATGTATGGCTAATTATCGTCACAAAACTGACAAAGTTAAAGCTCCTTAATTTCAGTCCTTAATTGGGTACACTTTTTAGTGAAAACGCCCATATACAGTATTTTTATTCTATAATACACTCTACTCATGTTCGTTCGGATCTCGTCGACGAAGTGGTCGTTGCCCAGCGTCAATAACATTTTCGAGAAATGCGGTATCGGGGTACCAAACATTTTCGACGTGTCTTGCGTAGCCCAAAAACCACAGAACGCTTGCTACATGAGAGCAACATCCAAGAGTACGTGCTCCAGATATTATTAAGTGTATATGAGAGTTTTGGGTACCGTTTCACACTCTTCCGTACCTAGCACGTACTCTTGGGCTACGCAAGACACGTCGAAAATGTTTGGTACCCCGATACCGCATTTCTCGAAAATGTTATATTGACGATGGGCAACGACCAATTCGTCGAAGAGATCCGAACGAACATGAGTAGAGTGTATTATAGAATAAAAATACTGTATATAGATAAGCTGGGACTATAGTGAGTGTAAAGTTAATAATAATAAGACTTAAAAAATGTTTTTTTTTTAATCCGTTCATAGAATATGTTTGAATTTTAATGATTTATGTTAACAATAACACAACTTATAAAATATTCAAAATGCACAATTTTTCACCGATCGGTTTAAAAAAAAAACACGAAAAACCAAGTTTTTTCCTTAAAATTCATTTCAAATCTAAATACTGAAGAATAGGTGAATGTGATACAAAACTTATGTAAGTAAAAAAGATGCACACAGTATCTTTCTAGTTATTTTTACTATCGCCATAAACGGAAATATTAACGAATTAAAAAAAAACAAAAAATTAAATACCTTTTTTACTTATTTTTATGAAACGCTATAACTTAAAAACCAAACTCTTTTTTAAATAAGTTTTCTGATGAAGTTGATCAATTTAATGGTTTCTAAAACATATATTTTTTTCGTCCAAAACAGAACACTTTTTTTTTTCCTTCATACATTTTTCTATGGAACCAAATCCCCTTGATTTTTCACTAAATATTTTTTTTGTCAAAAACTAGTCATAGGATTGTATTGCCCTCCAAGTATTTTTATATATTGATCAAGGCGCGTAACATATATTTTTTTTATCAAAATTCACCGATGTTTTTTTTTCCATACTTTCCGTGCGGTGTCCTTTCAACCTAAAGAATGAGTGATCTAGGGTGTGGAATATTTGGCGACCCTATGCCCTTTCAAGTGTGGTTCTTCATCGGAATTATCTCTGCGTATTGTTGGCTTCAGTCGAATCGGATTGCGTCACTCGATATAGTATTCGACGATGTGGTTAGATCAGTTGGGATGGTTTTCAATCCACGATTACACGCAGAACCACAGCAGTATTAACCCTTAAATGCATAATTTAATTATTATAGGTAAATATATTTTGTTAGTGTTGTAGATTATGCCTAATCTCACCTGTGTAGACTTGGCTTAGACATGTTCCTTTTTTAGTTTTCTTTATGTGACATGAAATCTTTATTTTTTATTTAAAAAAAAATTTGTTTACCTTGGTTACCACTTCATTACAAATCTTACACCTAATAACATCTTTTTCTTAAATACCTAAATTTAACACGTATCCTGCGTATTTTTCCAACACGTTATCAGCACGAAGAAAAGGAGTAAACCATAAAATACGTGTATAAATATTAAAATTGTGTATTTTTTTTTTTAGTTGTTACCTAAAAATAATACTAGAACAGTAACTGTATTAATATGTCACACGATAATGGTAATGCTACTGGTGTAGTAATGAAGTCAAGCTCATCGTCATTGCCAACTTTTTGCCTTCGAGGTAAAGTGGATTATCCAACGTGGAAGTTCAAAATGAGGAACTACCTCCTCCACGAGGATCTCTGGTTGACTGTTACTGGATATCCAGAAGGTGACACGACTCCTCAAACTGTAAAGGTAAAAAATGATACGAAAGCTCTTGCTAAGATTTGCCTAACTGTAGATGGTGCAGCCATAACTCACGTTAGAAGTGCAAAGACTGCATCGGAAGCGTGGAAATCGTTACAGAAAGCCTTCGAGGATAATGGTATAGGACGTAGAATAGCTCTCGAGCGTAAGTTATACCGATTAAGTTTGTCAGATTTTGAAGACATTGAGAAGTACATCAATGCAGTTACGTCAACCGCACAGGATCTAGCAGATATCGGGAAAAATATAGAAGATACATCAATTGTAGCTATACTTCTAGGAGGTCTCACTCCAAAATACGAGCCTCTCATAATGGCACTTGAAAATTGCAATGTGAATGTAACTACAGACCTGGTAACAACAAGACTCCTTAATGAGATGTCTAAAGGCGACGTATTATCTATAGACTCGGTTTTTCAAACAAAGATGAAACCTAAGTCGGTAAAGAAGAAATAAATTATATGTTACGATTGTAAAGTTCCCGGACATAAGAGACCAGACTGTCCATTGAAACAGAATAAGGAGAAAGCAAATGTGACAAGTGTAGATGATACCTCGTTTACTGCTTTAAATACTTCCGGCTGCACAAACAAGGATTTGTGGTATGTAGATTCTGGTGCTACAAAACATATGACTTCAAGACGTGATTGGTTTAGTGATATAAATTTGAATGATAAAGGTACCGTAACCGTCGCAAATGGTGAAAAGATCAAATGTTTAGGACTAGGAAATATTTCGATCAGTACACCTAAAAATAAAGTAAATAATATTATTGATGTTGCCTACGTACCAGACTTAAATGCAAATTTGCTATCTGTACAAAAAGCTATTGATAAGGGTTTTATATGTGTTTTCGATAAAAATGGATGCAATTTTTATAAAAATGATACCTTTTATTTTACAGGTGATTCTCTTCTTCATGCTTCGCCCTGTGGTGGATTGTATGTGCTTGATGGCACTACAAATGTTTCAAACAATGTGGCGATAAATTATTTGACACAAGGCGAGGACTCTGACTGTCAGAATAGGTATAAAATTTGGCATAAGAGACTTGGACACTTATGCCGAATAGGCATGAATCGACTGAAAAATCACCAGGTAGGGGTAGAATTTAACGTAGTAGACAAAACAAGTTGCATCGCGTGTATAGAAGGCAAACAAGCTAGAAAACCTTTTAAGAAAATAGCTTCAAATAGAGCAACTTCACCTTTAGAATTGATCCATTGTGATCTGTGTGGACCTATGTCTACAACCTCTTTTCAAGGTAACAAATATATGTTAACCTTAGTTGATGACTGTACGCGAAAAGTCTTTGTTTACTTTATATGTTCAAAGACTGAAGTAAAAGAAAAGATTCGCCTGTTTCAAACTTTAGTTGAAAAACAATTAAATATGCAAATAAAGTCTATTAGGACTGACGGCGGTAAAGAGTTTATTAATAAAGAATTTTGTGATTATATTTCTTCAAAAGGTATCAAGCATCAAACAACGACGAAATCAAAATATCGATATCAAAATTTAATCGGATGCCTCATGTATTTGGCAGTAAACACACGACCAGATATCGCGTATACGACGAGCTATCTTAGTCAATTTAATACTTGTTATACTAAGGAGCATTGGAATGCCGCAAAAAGAGTTTTGCAATATTTAAAGGCACTTTAAACTACTCTTTAGTTTACAAAAAGAATGGAGAACCTTTAAAAGGATTCTGCGATGCTGACTGGGCGAACTGTTTGATAGACAGAAGGTCATACACTGGTTTTGCTTTTGTACTAGGTGGGGGACCAATATCATGGGAATCTAAGAAACAACCGACAGTGGCTCTTTCATCTGCGGAGTCTGAATATATGGCTCTTGCATCTGCTACAAAAGAAGCTTGTTATCTACGCCGTTTTATCTTCGAAATAACAGGTAAACTTTTGCCAGTCAAGTTATTTTCCGACAGTCAGAGTGCCATAAACCTCGTTCACAATCCTGTACACCACAACAGGACGAAGCATATAGAAACTAAGCATCATTTTATTCGAGAAAAAGTCTCTTCTAATGTTGTAATCTTAGAATATCTTCAAAGTTGTGACATGCCTACAGATGTTCTTACAAAGACACTCGGGCCTTTAGTACACAAAAGATGTGTAGATGGTTTAGGTTTAATTATTACTTAAGTTTTTTTTTGTCTACTATAGCTTCGATTAAGGGCGGCTGTTGTAGATTATGCCTAATCTCACCTGTGTAGACTTGGCTTAGACATGTTCCTTTTTTAGTTTTCTTTATGTGACATGAAATCTTTATTTATTATTTAAAAAAAAAATTGTTTACCTTGGTTACCACTTCATTACAAATCTTACACCTAATAACATCTTTTTCTTAAATACCTAAATTAAACACGTATCCTGCGTATTTTTCCAACAGTTAGGATGCATCCGACATCATGCATAACTTGTGGGAGGACCTTGTGCAGGGTCCGTCCGGGTTGGTACCACCATCTTATCCATTAACCTACCGCCAAGCAGCAGTGTTTGCATTGTTGTGTTCCGGTTTGGGGATAATACAGCCGGTGAAATGACTAGCAGAGGCATTCCATTTTAGTCCTCAGGGTTGGCAGTGCATTTGCAGTCTTGTGAATGCGAATGTCTATGGGTCACAGTTTCCACTTACCATCAGGTGGTCTGTGTGCTCGTTGCCTTCCTATGCCATAAAAAAAATGCATTTAACGGTTAAAGACTCAACATCCTAACTGTTTGGGTTTTAACCAAAAAATATTGAAGAATCTCGAAGATTCTTCCCTTGTAGATGGCTCGATCGTTCCCTCCCGTATAATGCCCTGATTATGCGCAGACTGGGGCATAAAATTAATAATCGATTCCCGCGATCACATACATAATGTAAAATTGTAAACCGGATTTATCTGGTGCCGTATATTTTTTTAAACAACAAGTCTTTAAAGTTGTAGGTAATTCTGGGATTACAGGCGTGAAAGTATGTACATGTATGTATGTATGTATATTTTTTTTTATCTAGGGGTATTTATCGGCCGGGTAACACTTTATCTATGCAATTTTCCGTGTCTTCTTCTAGTGCGATCTAGAATTAGATCTGTGCCTCTATTCTTAGGCGGTAAAAAACTATATTATCTTTGACCGGTTATCGTATTGTTTTAAACTTAGCCGCCATTACAGTCTCGTAAATAAGAGCTATTGTAGGGCCATTACCAACTGACCGTCGGGGCAATCAATCATTTTTATCGGACTCTCTCGCTCTTACTCGTGGGGCTTATGGCGAGCGTAAGGGATACAAGATAACGTTGATACTAAAGTCGAGTCCGGAATTAGGCGAACTAACTTGACAGCCGAAAATGTTGCCAGACATAGGAAAAAATAAATAGTGATAGGTTTATGTCGACACAAATATGTCGATATAACCTTGTGCCTTCTATAAATCTGATTATATTTATATTTTATCAAGTAATTGTCGTAGAAACTTTCACACTCATACATACTTGCCAAATAGCCTCGTCCTGCCCAAGTATTTTTAAGCTGTTTCCGATATCTGCCCAATGTCCTCTATGAAGGACATTATTGTATTGATAATTTAAATTCCAGGGCAGAACGTACTAAATCTATTTGTTCTTAATAAAGGACATTGGGCAGGACGAGGATAGGGAAAAACTACAGCAATTTTTACGATATAATATGATCTGAAGGATGTACGGCTTAAAGCGGATATTTACGATACTTAGGTACCTACTCCTCAAATTAGGAATAAAATACAAAAATAATACTGACATTTCAACAGGCCATTGTGATTCTTTTAGGTGGCTTCCGTCGGGCTAGTACGGTACATTTCATGTACCATACATATAGCATTCATTCCTTTCTTGCTGGCAAATATGAAAGTGCGATAGAGACAAACGCTATATATCGTCGATGATAATTCCAAATCCGTTATATTGTGTTCGATTTTAATTAATTTTATACGCTAATAAGTATTGTTGCTAGGTTACAATCTGACCAAAAAAATCAAACACATCGATATTAACAGCACTAGCCAAACT
Source organism: Acleris emargana (assembly GCA_927399475.2). NCBI lineage: Eukaryota > Metazoa > Arthropoda > Insecta > Lepidoptera > Tortricidae > Acleris > Acleris emargana. Next base: position 990,232 of record OV656851.1, read on the forward strand.
GTGGCAACATTAGTGTACAATGAACTGTCAAGTTAGTTCGCCTAATTCCGGACTCGACTTTACACGCATCCCTTACGCTCGCTGTAAGCTCCACGAGTACGAGCGAGAGACTCCGATAAAATGATTCATTGCCCTGATGCTTAGTTGGTAATGGCCCTACAATAGCAAAATGTTGGCAATATGATAACAGGTCAAAGACGATATGGTTTTTACCGCCTAGCCTAGCCCGCCTAGAGACTCTAGTCTCGGCCCTGTTTGTAGAAACATACAATCGATCGTTATAGTTAGCATTATGGATATTGTTAATTCGACGTTACGTTAGATCCATCCCTTTCTCTCGATTTAGTCTCGAATGACGAGTAACAAGGATGGAGCTAGCGTAACTTGGAACTTCGATTTTCAAAACAGGGCCTCTGGTATCATTGACTCTATACACCTGTGTCAACAACTTGAGGGCCGCTTGATTGATGTGAGAAGTCACTTCACTCGCTTCGCATCGCAATTCGTGCCCCCGTCGTAATCGCTTTCCAGTGACTCATTCACGGTTCGAGCGAAATGATAACTTAATATTAAATTTCTTGCTGGCCCATACTTTGAGATCCCCTGAAATATCACGTTGACAGTAACGTCATTTAACAAAAACTTTGGGAATAATTATCTGACAATTGGAGCGGCCGTATACCTATACAGATGTATTGAATAATCCTTTCCCATCGATTTTTATCGGATAAGTTTGTATTTATCTTGCTGTCTCAATTAGCTTCAGTACCCATCAATAAGCAAAATGAGAAAGCAAGATAAATACGAACTTATCCGACAAAAAACGATGGGAAAGGATTATTCACTACATCTGTACTTACTTTATACTTAAATCGATACAACGAAATTTTATAAAGTTGGATATGTGAGCCACACGCAGAGCCAATAAAGGCATGTTAACAAAAAACGATTGGTCCGTGTCAGAGCATCATTAATGTGGCAACATCGTCCGTAAATGAGCGACGTCTGTTTAATGTGCGGGCAACACTGCCGGAGTGTTATGGCCTCTAACACGGAATTAAGATAAATGACAAGTGTTTTTTTACGAAGGGAGTGGAAGGAGACGTATTCTGGATTGTGTGCCATTGTTTTTTGATAAATGCGAATTTTATTGTAGTTTTCCTTACTCAACTGTGTGTTAGTGGTAAAGACCCGCTGATCGTAGAGATCTGAAACTAGGAGGCTTTGTTCTCTGTATGACGTAGGCATCCGAAAAGATAGGATATTTCAAAATTCTACCCCTAAGGGAGTGAGAATGTGGGGCTAAGTTTGTATGGGATAACGTGATTCCTTGGTCCAATCTACTTCAAATTTTGTAAAACATTCTTTTACATAATTGATGGAAGACGTGTTTCATATTTTTTTGAAATTTAGCTCCTAACGGGGTTAAAGTGGGGTATAAAGTTATTTTAGGGGTAATATCGAAGTCGATATCAATACACCTCAGTGCATATAAGTATTTTAATAAAAAAAAATTGACAACATGTTTAAAAACTCAATCCGATTTTATTCAAAAAGGTTGAACTTACATAAAAGCTTGGTGCAATGCAAATACCTACCGCATTTAACGATTTCTAAAACTTTAGAGAGGTCATGCACTTTTAGGACACGGTCTCATAGGGACGTAGAGTCTGTAATTTGGAATAGTAAGCACTAAATATACAAAGGAAGTTAGTTTTTATGGCATAGGAAGGCAAACGAGCACACAGGCCACGTGATGGTGAGTGGAAACTGTGACCCATAGACATTCGCAGTCACAAGACTGCAAATGCATTGCCAACCGCTCAGGGTTGCATGCCTCTATGCTAGCCATTTCACCGGCAAATTGACTGACATATCAACGCACAGCCCAAACCGCTGGGTGTAGAGATTCCAAATTTGGCTTGAAGGTTCCTTGTGAGGTCTAGGGGTGCCTTTCCTTCCTTGTATATCCTAGGGGTGCACTAAGAAGGGTTTTTTAGAAAATCTTGTGGGAGGACCTTGTGCAGGGTCCGTCCGGGTTGGCACCACCGTCTTATCCATTAACCTAACGCCAAGCAGCAGTGTTTGCATTGTTCTGTTCCGGTTTGGGTATAAGACAGCCGGTGAAATGACTAGCATAGAGGCATTCCATGTTAGTCCTCAGGGTTGGCAGTGCATTTGCAGTCTTGTGAATGCGAATGTCTATGAGTCACAGTTTCCATTTACCATCAGGTGGCCTGTGTGCTCGTTTGCCTTCCTATGCTATAAAAAAACAACCCCTAAGAGGTTAAAATAGGGGGAGTAGCGGAATACTAATTCTACGCGGTTGAAGTGTCCTCTAGTTACGATATAGTTTTCATATCTCTTGAGTTGTGTTCGGAATAGTCTCCCTTGTTATTGGATTAACTAGCCATTAACCTGCTTCTTTCGTTTTCCCGAAATGTGCGTGTGTGTGTGTGAGTGGGGCGTAGTCACTGTCATAACATAACAACTCGAGAAGGTGAAAAAACTTGTTACGAAAACACATCAATTCATTAGTGAGTCATTTGTTTTTACACCATTATAGGGTGGAGCTAGGACTCGGGTTATTTTTTTGTTAACCTACTATCCCAAAAGGAGAGTCGTATTTTTCCGGTGCATGTGCCTATGTATTCAATGTGCTCTATGACGTCACGCTACATAGAGTATGATTTCAAATGGTTTTATTGTAATTAGTAACCATTAGTCGTCAATGAACAAATGAGTCAAGTAATCTATTGAAGCGTAGAAAAATAAATACCTACTACATACGTAAAACGTAAATGAAACTATTGGATTGTGGAGGACTGTGGCAAAAATCATCGAGTAACATTATCAATTAAAAAAATGTGTTTTTAAGTTGTAATAAAAATTAATATGATTATATAGTGATAAATATAATTTCGACTGATTAGACATTGAGTGATGAAAAAAAAATGTGATGCTGCCGTGATCCGTATTTTGATAGCTATTAAGCTGTATTTAAGTATTTAAGTAAAATCATTTTTACGCTTCTTATTTATTTTATTTTATTTGTACTAGTTAATACATACCTCCTGCCGAATTAAAGCAGAGCACCCTGTGTGTAAAATTTCGTCATTTTGACGTGTGATCAGCATCAAAAGTACGACCCTGCTCATTAGCCAATCAAGTGCAACTCCACTTTTCCAGTACTAGGTCTTTAAAGTAAATGGAGTATAGGAAAAATGAACTAGCCTTTTGATGAATATTTTGTCGCCTGATGGAATTTCTGCTTTCGATTTCCATATTTTCCACGTAACCTTCATCAGGTCAGTACACCTCATTATGTGGGACCTTGGTTTTGTTGAGGAATAGAGAAATACATACTCGGTAAAACTGGCCAAGCGTGAGTCGGATTACGTATCTGTAGTTCTTAAGTTTTATTATAACCAGACCTAGGAATATACGGGGCAAAATTAAATGACAGCCAGGGATTGCCTATATCGATAAAATCAATTATCGATGCCTTTCCCATATACTAGTGATCGCTCCAAGTTTTGTTTGTAAAAATAACTTTTTATTGAAAGTATGACGAGTGAAGGTTAAAAAATCCTTTTAAAATAAAGAATAACGAATATTATGTTGCTATTTTGTTTCATTTGCAAACTTTCAATAAAAAAGTATTTTTTCAAACAAAACTTGGAGCGATCACTAGTTTATGGGAAAAGCATCGATAACTGAGTTTATCGATATAAGCAATCCCTAGCTGTCATTTAATTTTGCCCCGTATATTCCTAGGTCTGATTATAATACTATTGACACGACCTCGTTTTGCATCGGTATATAAAATAAAAACCTTTCTTGGAGAATTATCTACCTGACGGTGAAGGCCGCATCAAGATCTATTGCGTGGTTTAGGAGTTAACGGATATAAAGAGAGTCAGAAAGGCATAAAGACGGACTGATTTAACATTGTTATCATAGCCTAGTTGGTTGTGACCCTGCTTACGAAGCTAGCGGTCATGGGTTCAAAACCCGGTAAGTGCAGATATTTGTGTGATGAGCGTGAATATTTGTTGCTGAGTAATGGATGTTTTCTTTGTATTTAAATATATATTTCTCTATATAAATATTTATATCGTTGTCTAGTACCCATAGCACAAGCCTAGAGCTTAGTTTGGGACTAGGTGAATTGGTGTGACATTGTCCCCTGATATTTATTTATTGCTATGCCCTTACGCGGTTTGTTTGATTGCTTTCATTATAAATTAAAAAAAAATGCCTTTAAAAATGTATCCAACATTTCCATTCCTAAACTAGGTGTTATCAAAGGAACCCTGAAGACATAAGCGAGCTGTAACAGCAAATATCATTCATATCTCAAGTCCTTACAGACTACAATCCCCTAGCCAGCAGAGCAACATTGTTGACAATGTTCCAAGCATATTTACAAGTTAAAACGCGTCCAAGGATAAGCCTGGTGTCGATCCCCGCTAAAGTGTATGGAACATTTAAATGTATTCGGGAACTTAATATTGGTTATTCCACAGTGTTACTGGGCGACCAGTTTTATTAGCCGACAACGGCGAGGCAAAAAAGGACGGTTATGACTAGGGTTAGGTCTTCTAGTGGCATATCGTGGTCTTAGAATAGATACATGGAGTCGCTACTTCCTAATTATTATAAACATAACACTTTGACTTTGAAACATAACATCTTTACCAAAACTCATTTAAACTCGTTTAGCGATTCAACGAATAAATGCAATTTGAAATATGTATTATTATGGCAACACTGGAGGTCAAAATCCGTGGCCTGATTATAATGATTAGAAAATAGCGAGTCCATGGATTCTAGAACCATGATTATATCCGTAACCGTAGTTATGACTTTTGCAGTGTTTGTATTTTAATTAGAATGTTTGTAATTATGTTCTTAAATATGTCCCTCGCAGCAATATATCCAATCGTATTAATTTAATAACACAACGGAGTGTACAATAGTGTTTATCTATATTACATACACACATATTTTGACAAGTGGTCTGTCATTAGTTAGATACTCTACAGGTCTTTTTGTCCCGCAGGTGCTATGTAATTTATAAAATCCATCATGGCGGAATTCATAAAAAGAGGGAGGGTTGTTATAAGTTTGAACGCTATGTACAATCACTAGTAATAATGTATTATCCAACATAGAACGCAAATATATCTGACACGCAAAGACGTGTCAGATTGCGCCCAATGTTGGATAATATATATATATTTATTATTTCTAGAATTTATGTATATATATATTTTATAGTTGTATAATAATATGTATTTAGCGTGTATTTAGTATGTATTTATTAACTCATTTACTTTGTGTATGTGTATATTTATATGTAGTTTATATATGTGAAAGTAGTTTTTACAATAACAGAAGTGTTTCATGTAGTTTAGTTTGAGTTCTGAAGAATTTAGTTTACACCGCCTGCCATGTATTTTTGTCATTATTATTTATCTGTCCAAGGTTGTCTGGAAGAGATCGCTATTTAGCGGTAAGACCGCCTGTTGTATACCTATAGTTAAAATGTACTGTTCCGTGTTTTGTTTCTTTTGGTGTTCAATAAAGAGTATTTGTATTGTATTGTATTGTATTGTATTGTATTGTATATTATTGCTGGCGACTGTACGTGTGTCTGTCTGTGGTACCGTAGCCCTTGAACTGGTGAACCGATTTAAAGAAAGCATGATTTCTAGCGGTGGTTCTTAGATATAATCAAATTAATGGGGCCCTGTACTCCTTTGTGAGCAGACAGGGCGTTTCACAAAAAGCCCGACTGGGTGTTCACAATGGAGTGCTGGCTCCTACCCTGATGTATGGTGGTGAATGTTGGGTGTGGCATGAAAGTCGTGTAAATGCAGTTGAAATGCACTCTTTGCGTGGTATGTGTGGTGTGAAACTGATTGATAGAGTAAGAATTGTAATAGTCAGAGAGAAATGTGGAATAAAAGAAGATGTAGTGACTACCTATTTGATTGAATAGGGCATGCTTCGATGATTCGGTCATTTGGAAAGGATGGATGAAAGAAGATTGACGAAAGAGATGTACAGATAGAAAGTCACTCACTTTCGATCTGTACGTCGGAAGGGGCCGCCCTAGGCGTACTTTGTCGAATCAAATCGGAGAAATACTGGAAAAGGGCCGAATATTAAGTACCCGAAACCGACGTGCGTGCATGACTCGATGTATGAATGCGGAAGAATCGAAAGAAATTTGTCAAGATCGTAGCAAGTGGAAAGAAATGGTCTCTGCCTACCCTTCTGGGAACCAGGCGTTATTTAATGTATGTATGTATGTATTTTTCTTACATATATTTTATTAAAGCCGGTTGGGCCGTTTCAGAGATATCAGCTCCGAAAGAATAGGGTTCTAACTTGAAATTGCGTAATTTTCAGTATTATACGTCAAAATGTGTCGCTATATTTATAAAAAAATATTTTTCTGCATATAATTCTTAAAATAACTTTGAGCGTTATATACCATTTTAAAGCTCACTATATGATTTATTAGATGAAATTAAGAGACTACACATATTCTTAAAGAAATTGCGACTTATAACCCTATTTTACAAGGAATTTTCATTAATTTTAATTAACAAAACTGCTGTTGAGATAAAACAATCTTTATTTTAATCATATACTGTAACATTTTGGTGTATTTCTATATTAATGTACACGGATAATGTAAATATCACTGTCAACTATCCAAAATAGTGTAACATTTCGAAATAAAACTGTATTGGAGATAACTTTTGGAGGCAAAAAATTAGTGTTATAACATCAAACATAAGTTACATTTAAACTTAGGACGTTGTTTTACATAAAAAAACAAGTTAAAAGATACTTACTTGTTAAAAGAAACATCACTATTTCGTGTTATCACATTATTTTGCACGGGCTTGGCGTCCGCCCGTCACAACTTCAAATGACACACTAAAAGAGAACACCCGCGAAGAGGCCCCATACAACAGATTGCCAATGTTAAACTGATACAAATGCTATCTCTCGCAAACTAGCCGCACTACAGTTATGACTCTTTTTGAGATAATAAAATGAAATATTGGCTATCTTTCTGCATATTTAGCTCAAAATCTCATTTTTTCAAGTTAGAACGCTATTTTATCGGAGGTGCGATATATCGGGGGTTTTCTACCCACCTTATAGTTATTATTGTACATAGACGCAATGATGCAGCGACAAAGGGCGCTGCGTGGACTGGAAATAATATAAAAAAGCGTCACATAAAAATGAATCGCGTTATTTCTTACAATAAGCGGTGATTTCTCACTGCCGAACGACTTACTCCATCAAATTTCCGGTCCAACCATGCTCTTTTCACGGCCAACTTGATTTTTCCTATCAAAAGTTTTCCTTAACAAAATGGATGTTTACGATTTTGTTGTTTGATTTTTCCCGGACGGAAACGGAAGTTTGAGCAAGTTCACCTTTATTACGGATGTGATATGAAAGAAAAGTTTACAGATTTTATTTGAGTTTGGATATTGCTATATTTAGTGTATTATTGTTTTTCATTTTCTCTCTCTATCTCTCTCTTAAGATTTTGGTGTGTTTTCCTGCAGAAACTACGCAGGTTATTTAATATATTTTTTTATTTACCATTGTATATTAAATATATTTAAAAAAGGACGGCCTGCTTAGTTTCTTGCGGCGTTTCTTGTCAGCAGTGGTCTCCTCTTGTGAAGCGCTGGTAGATACTTGACGTGTAAAAGTGCCCGTGCGGCCTACTTACTGAATAAATGTCTTTATCTTTATCTTATCTTTATGAAGGAACTTGGAGTTACGAGTAGGGTCAACGATTCTAGCAAATAACTAGAAGGACGATGGATTATCAGCGAGTTTTTCATCATATTTTATTCCTTAATCATTGTAGGTGCGACGACAAGCGTACAATCGTTTTCTATTTTGATATAATGCGTTTAGACATGCGTAAAATGTGTCATTAGAAATAGGTGATTGTTTACCTTGCTGTAAAGTATATTAAAACTATAAGTGTTTTAGTAAAATATATCTATTCGGGCAATTAGGGAGTCGTGAAGCCAAAAAAAACTACTGAACTAAAGATGAAACGGTAACATAAAAGACTATTTTATTATAAATTTTAATTGCCATATGAAATTAATCATTTTTTTTAATACTTGATTTTGCAGTACAATTTCTTTTTATGTCGAGTTGAATGGTAACAAAATTAATCACGAATAATATAATCGTGAATAAATATAGCTTAGATAGAGGCATTCCACTTAGTCGTCGGGTTTGCAACGCTTTTGCAGTTTTGATAACAGCCTTATCATTGTAATCCCGAGAATGCAAATGAATATGCGTCACAGATCCCCCTTATCATCAGGTGGCCCCCTTAAAACCTTGAGGCTGATTTCTCAATGTCCAACATAGAAAGAACACAGAAAGTGAAATAAACTTAAGGAGCGACCCCACCGCTGTACATAATACGCTGACGGTACGGAATCGCATTGACGTGCCGTAAACGTCACGCCTTTACCTTGACATTTATGGTACGTCACTGCGATTTCGTACCGCCTTCATATTTGACCAGCGATGTGGAGGGGGATCCCCTTGAAATATCGAGAAACAATTCATCGAATGTGACATTTCACTGAATTTCATTTCATCGAAAACAAATTTCTGCTGAAACCTTATAGTTTTCAGGTTATCTTAACCATGTGGGCTAGGTTAGGTTAGACTTGTGACCACAATAAAAATAAAGATCCTGCACGTGGAAATGCCTGTCGATGGAATGGAAATTCGGCGGAGTGAATCGTTCTATGAAATGAGTTTCGATATTCCAAGAGTAAACCATGTGGAAGGGCATGCGTTAAAACCGGTACGGATATGATACGTCACTGCATCTCCAAACCGTCTCCATATTTTAAGGAGCGGTGAGTCGCATCTATATGCTCTGTCCTTTTCTTAATACGGAAAAGCGAAAACTTTAACTGGTAAATATTTTTGGGGACTGCAAAAATGCCTCCCTAAAAGCATTTTACACATCAAAATAATCCAAGGGTCAAAACCATTGGACATATTTGATGTGTGACAATTGAATTACCTATAAAGCATGAAATTTGAGAAGACTTGTATCATGCTCGTATTCAAAGTAATTTAATTCGAGTTTCCTTTCCAGGTTGGACACGCAATACGAGATCACTTCAGAAAGGTTGGACACGCCCCCTGGAGAAACGACGAAGAGAAAAACTTAGCCGTTATGTGTCTATAGACCAGCCAAATTACAAAAAGAATATCATTATCATTATTATATATATATATATATCATATGTATTCATAAATTTTATATTACAAATGTCAGCTTATTTGTTTAAACGAAAATAATTTACAAGAGACATAATCATAAATTCATAATATAATAAGACTGTTTCAAATAGCATAGAGGCATTCCATCTTCGGCCTCAGGGTTGGCAACGCATTTGCAGTCTTAGGATTGCGGTCTTGTGAATGCGAATGTCTATGGGTGACAGTTTCCACTTACCATCAGGTGGCCTGTGTGCTCGTTTGCCTTCCTATGATATAAAAAAAAAAAAAAAAAAAAAAAAAAATTATGACCGTACTGGGGAGTGCTCACTATTTTGTAAAAAAAAAGTTTCGCGTTTTTAGGGTTCCGTAGGCAAACTAGGAACCCTTATAGGTTCGCCATGTCGGTCCGTCCGTCCGTCCGTCCGTCCGCAGCCTAGCCGCAGCCTAGTACTAGAAAGCTGTAATTTGTCATAAATATACATATTAGTCACGCCAACAAAGTGGTTAAAAAACGAAATCTTGTATGAAAAAAAAAAATTTTTTTTGTCTCTGTCGCACCCCTGGGTGCAACATACGATGATGATGATAGAATAGAATAGAATAATTATTTATTTGCAAGAATATGGTAATTACAGGTGGTGTTAACATAACAATGAGTACAGCATAATTCTACCGACAATACGGCGCGCAAATGTTAGTGACATTTTAGCTTAATAATAATGTAAACTATTGTTAGGTATTTTCTATTTAAATCATGTTTGACATTATAGGGACTAACATAAAATTCCAGTTAAATATTTTATGTAGGTATATATATTCAACCTTTTTAACAAACTAATTAGATGTAACATTATTCTCATCACTATTTCATCCTCTACATTCAGGTATACTTGTTATTGTCATTGGCAGTTTGAATAGGAACAGACTTTACACAGGTTAGGTCCTGCAAGGTTGGCCACAAGGCCCTGTCCTGCGTCGTTTGCAACCATCGGATTCCCTCAACCTTAGCCACGAGGCTAAGGTAATGTGGCCACGGGCGTCGGTCTACCTTGTGTGTGTTAAATTAATACACATATATACGTGTAGAGTTAAAATAATACCCCTTTTTCGCATAAGGGGGTAATAATTTTTTAACATGCTGTATCGCATTTCGCGCGATTCGAATCTTTTGCTAAGGTCGGATTTTTATTCCCGCAAAAAAAATGTAAACAAAGATACGTCACTGTCAAAGTGACATTGCAGGGGATCTCAAAGTTTGGACAAGCAAGAAATAAATATTAAGTTATCATTTCACTCGAACCGTGATATAAAAATATATTTCGAGAAATAATTGTAATTAAAATCGCACAAATGAGTCACTGGAAAGCGATTACGACACGGAAGCACGAATTGTGAAGCGAAGCGAGTGAAGTGACGACTCAGTTTCACATTGAATCAATCAAGGGGCACTCAACTTGTTGACACTGGTGTCCCGAATCAATGATACCAGTTCAATAAATTAATTACACATAAAAAACAGTTTTCTTGTTTTATATTAATACAAGAAACACTTTATATCAAAATAAAGTTTGCCATCAACAAATTAAATTCTTCAATCTTGATTACAATATATAGTTTTTTTTGCAGTCTATTTTTCTCTTAAATATGGAAAGTATAAATATTTTGAATGCTCCAAATGTTTTTCATTAACGGCAACACCTTTGTTTACATTATTTCTGTGGGAATAAAAATCCGACTTTAGCTTATTTTATTACCAGAGGTCTACTTAACAAGTTGTCGTCGTTACTCGCTATAAACTCAAAGTTAAAGTTCTTTATTCTTCAATTTAGGCATTACTATAATGCACATATGAATCTCAAAAAGCATTACCAGCGATTCGAAAAATAAAACCTTTGCCCCGAGTTAAACCGAGGTAAGAAGCTCGTCATCAGTCTCAACACCGTAGGTTGGCGTCATAACTTGTAATAATATGGACATGACTCTTATTACTTCTCCTATTTAATACTTCTTGCAATTCATTTATATCTAATTATTACAGACGAATAAAGCACAAAGTGGCAACAAACCGTCGAATCCAGGTATTTTTGAGCACTGTTTCACGATCGGATTATATTTAATTTTAATGACAACTGAAGATGCGGTAAAACAATATTAATTTTAATGTTATGGTATTGTTTTTGAACGCAGCCTCCATTACCGTCAAGTAAATAAGGGCTATCGTAAGAATAGCAATATGACAACATCGGTACCCGTGTGTTGATGTGTTTGTTGAATAAACGTTTTTCTATTCTATTCTATTCTATAAAATAAACATGATATTACTCTAGAGTAGAGGTCCTGTGCGGTGAAATTATTAGTACCGCCTGTTTCACAAATAACAAGTAAAGCATATTTGGCAGATAAATTTAGCCCTTTCTCTTTCTTACACTTGAAAATAGACAAGGACAGAAACAACTTTAAATGGCAGATTTTACTCGTCAATTGTGAAACAGGCCCTAAGTGTCTCATATTTTTGTTAATTTAAGATCAATATGGTATTTTTTATTTTTTTGCAACTATTGTTTACTTACCTAAATCTACCATTCTTTAATGTTCGTATGATAATCAATTAGAGCATAGTTTAAAATAAAATATTTTGACTTTTGATACTTTTCATTTTTATCGTTTTAGACCTAAGCATCAACAATCAATATGTACCTATAGTTCGTCGATGGCACCAACAAGGCCTTACGTAGATTTTGGTTTAATAGACGTTACAAAAAAAATAGATTTACTTTTAAAGTATGTATGTAAGCATGTAGGGTAAACTGACCTATTGTTGGCCGCCTACCGATTATTAGCCACGTAAACTTTAACATAAAGTAATAGAGACGATAATTCAACAATCACTACGTGCCAGTAACGGGTATTTTAGAGGCCAGTTACTAGGGGTTTTACCCTATGTAAACAATTTATTGCAAAAACAAAAATTATACTGCTTATGAACATACCTGTGCTAACTTGGGGCACCAATACTAAAGAGATGTGGTAAAAAAATATCGCTGTTAATGTCAACATCTAAATGTTATTCAACATACTTAAATGTTTTTTTTTTCGTTTTGAAATAAAAACAAAAAACCAATTAAAACATGTATTTATTTGTTTATTTTCAAATAGTTTTGATAACAAACAAATAATATTTTTTCCATATTCGTCGGTATTAAGGATAGCCGTCTAGGTGAAAATATCCACTTTAAATTGAATTAATGACTCAAAGTTAATTTCTCATTCATGTTGCTTATTGAAATTTCCTCGCCTTTTATGAGACGTGTCGTAACCAGTATTTTTTTCTAAAGCATCCTCAACTTTTTGTAAATACTTTTGATTGAAATAACATCCGCATAATTTTACTATCTTAGGCTCGGTATCAGATAAGATATCGAGAATTTTCAATGAGCACATGTGTATCGACATGTTTTTTATCGATATCAAATCCCTAAAACGTGCCCCGAGTTAGCACAGGTATATTTATGAAATAGGTAAAACATTTGCAGGGATTTACTTTCACTAACTTTAATTAAGGACCCATTTCAAATGTGCTTGAAGTCGTCCATGTTATTAGAGATGCCAAAAGTAATCTGAAAACTCAACCTTATTGCTGTAGTGCCAGATTGACTTTGGACCTAAGTTGGGTAGCAAATTTAACCCTTTAACCCTTTTTTTATAAGGCAGAGGGAATATATTTCCCACCATAATAAATGTAATATGAATCTTAAGAATTGACAGTTTGGTTCTATTTGCAAATACTATGCTATGACAGTTGTCAATAACCGGTAAAGGGGTAAGTCTTTGACTGTACAAAGGCGAGCTTATCCAATAAAGAGATCTCTTCCAGTTAACCTTTGGTTAGTAAGTATGGATGGTGACTGTACGGTTTCCAAACAAAAATGTTAGCTAATGCCTAATTATGTTTTGTTTTTTTTTTTAGGTCATCATAAAATGATGCTCAGCAAACATAGTGACAATGTTCTATATTATTGCTGTCCGACTGTACGTCGGGACGAAGGTGCCCCTGGTTGCCATCCATCATGGAAGACAAACACCATCCGTCTTGTGTGATAGCTCTGTCTTGGCAAACGGGGCGATCTGAAAGGGTTCTCATACAGCAAGGGTCAAACTAAGCATTGTTATTACGTGCGTGTTATTATGGGTCACAGTTTCTACTTACCATCAGGTGGTCTGTGTGCTCAATTGCCTTCCTATGCCATAAAATAAATAAATAAATAATAAATAAACACACATAAAATGCGTCATAAATACACGCTAAACGCTTAAAAAAATAAGTATTTTATGAAATTCTAAACAAGTTTCGACGCTCGAACAAGACGGTTCAGTTTGTGGAATTTTAGGGTTCCGTGAAAAAAAAACTAAAAAACGGAGCTCTCGTAAGATGACTTTGTCTGTCTGTACGTCTGTCTATCTGTCCGTCTGGCATTACCATCATCATCATCATCATTTCAGCCAAACGACGTCCACTGCAGGACATAGGCCTCCAAGGATCGCCACAAACCGTTCACGTGCTGTCTGCATCGGGTCCCTGCAACCTTCACGAGGTCGTCGGACCATCTCGTGGGAAGTCTACCCACGCTGCCATTACCGTTTTTCTCTAAAACCTCTAAAGTCACCGCAGCTTATTGTTTTTTTTAGAAAAAATATAAAACTGTCACTGTTACTTTAAAGAGATATGTCCCACATATTGGGGCTTCTAAATACAATTCAATACAAATACTCTTTAATTAACACCAAAAAAACTAAACACGGAACAATACATTTTAACTATAGGCTACAACAGGAGGTCTTACCGCAAAATAGCGATCTCTTTCAGACAACGACAGGAGAAAGTATGAAGACAGCGAACAACAGCGGGGCTTTATTGGATTTCTAATATTTTATACAAATACTACGTAGACGCACCCTTTAAGCTCCAATCACTCGAAATTGACCCTTGTTTTTTCCTTCTGAAAATTTCAACTGCCTACCACGTTCTATGAGATATAGCCCGCTAACAGACAGACAGACGGGCAGCGGAAGTCTAGATCCTCAGAGGGCCTCATTGACACCCTCTGGGTACGGCTCTAAAAGGCCCGGTGTACTGCCTTTTTGCCGAATTATGTTTCGTCAAATTTCATTTGGCAATCAACTTTTCGCCGAAGTTTTATTTGGCAAATCAATCCTTGGCATTATTTTACTTCGTAATTTTTTTATTTCGCTACATTTTTATATTGCAAAATTTTATTAGGTCAAATTTTTATGTGATAAATAATTGTGTAGCAAAATGATTTGCTTAGGCAAATAACATATTGTCAAATTTTATATGGTAAATAATTGTGTAGCAAATGATTTGCTAAGGCAAATAACATATTGTCAAATAATTATGTCAGCCTCTGGCAAATAACTGAGTGCTAGTAAGCATTTTACTTGTTTATTGAAAGTCATATCAGCTGCGTACTTTTTTGCGTTACCTTGAGCTTGAACTTGTCTGAAACAAATATAAATTGGATTAAAAACGAAACTGCTCCCAGAGATAGGTAGGTTAGGGTTATTTTTTTTATGACTCTAAAACCGAAACTGCTCCCAGAGATAGGTAGGTTAAGGTTATTTTTTTTATGACCCGTAAAACGAAACTGCTCCCAGAGATACTCAATACTCAATACTCAATACATTAACTATCAACGATAACTCAAGAATGAATTGCTATTTTGAGCCATAAAGTATGTAAACAAAAGTACCCTCTTAATTTAGCTGAACGGTGCATTACCCTACCCGCTTAATGCAATAAAATCATACTGCAAATTGAACCTTGCTTTCTAACAAACTAGGTTAGATTTCATAATGCCATTCAATATGTTGCTAAATCAAAGTATGCCAATCAATACATTTGACGAAAACATAATTGACATCTTAAAAAAATCCCACGTAATAATTTGTCTAACAATAATTTATCAAATCATTAGTTGGGAATTGATATCAGTGCGAAACGTTGAGTTGGGAAATAAAAATTTGACCAAATAAAAATATGGGATACGTAGTTTGGCGAGTTAAGAATTTACTAAATAATTTTCGGCGAAAAAAGGGTAAACCAAAAGGCCCAACTATACCCCAACATAATCAAAAGCCTAATTTTTCCGACGAAATTTTCTGTCAGCGTACAAAGAACACGTCGCAGTTTATTAAAATCATTTTCGACGTCTCATCCTACTTATAAAGGTTCGTCTTTCCCCGAACGTATTAGCTTCTTTCCGACTTTCTATCAATTCGTTAAACCGTACCTTCCTCACAAAGGCCCATTGATTCCCCATGAAATTCGGTTTTACATCAGCGAAGGATGTCAAAACCTCCTTGGCAATGGATTCATAATAAATAGTCGCCCTTTGTGTTTGTGACCCGTGGGGGTCCCGCACAAATTATTGCCCCACACAATGGGGAAAAAATATTAGACCCAAATCCAGCATTCACTTTGATGGGGCCTTTAAAAAGGCACGATTTCTATTCATTGCCCTTTGAAATTGAAAGAAAATATGGAATTATTTTTCCGCTCTTTGATGTACGTGTTTGAGATTGAAATGTATCCTGCTTGAGATTAGCTTGGCTGCGGGAAATCAAGCTGGGGAAGAGATATTCAATATGAGGACTGGAATGATTGTTTACTAATCGTTGAAAAAACGTTAATGCTATATGTAAAGAGGGACGTATAGAAACGTTTAACGTCGATTGAAAACTAACGGCCCCGCCGCACTCATCGGTTAATGTCGTACGGTCTGTGAGCACTTAGAAGAGGCCGGTTTAGTTCTTCTCTCTCACTCGCTCTCATACGATCTTATTAAGAGTGAGTCAGAGAGAAGTACGGTCACGAGCGTTAATTTGGGACCCATTTCAAGAAAAACATGCTTGAAGTCGTCAATGTCATTAGAGATGTCAAGTCATTTGTAACTTTAAGGAAACTCAACCTTATTGCTGTAGAATGTCAGATTGACTTCGGACCTAAGGTGGGTACCAAATTTAATCTCGTGACTGTACTACACCGAAGCCTCTTCTAAGTACGTCAGCTGATCAGGACACTTACCATGATGAGTTACAATTATTAACGTACTCGCTAGCGGGTCAAATGCCCTGTCCCTCGCAGTTCTCGCATTATTCTTATAGAGTGCAAGGGACAGAGCATTCGACTCACAAAAAGACATTATTATATTCCGATTTGAACTCCATTTCGAATCGAATCAACGCAAGCCCAGTTCACACTTGCCTTTTTTTTTGTATTTGTGGTTTTTCTTCAAAGTTTTTGACAATTTGCGTTTTGGACCATTTTTACGATACAAAAAATTCAAAATACGTTAAAAAAATTAACGTTTCTTGTATGGGAACCCCCTCCTTTTTAGTAAATCCGTTAATATACATATTCTAAAAAAATAACTCTCTAACTCTATCTATTTGTTCCAAAGATACGGCACTTTAAAGTTACTAGGGACGGACAGAGTAGGCATTAGAGCTGGGCGTTTTTTTCAATAACAGTTTTCAGAGACAGTTTTCTACTAAAAAACGAACGAACGCTTTCTTGCCAAGAGAAAAAACTGTTTGGATAAAAACTGTTTCAAATAGCTCTACTCACATCACTCACTATTCAAAACAACATTCAAAGTGCGACCAATATAGGTACTAACATGATGAAAGAGCAGGATAGATTAATGGACATGTTCGTTCTCGCTCGTTGCGTTACAAATAACGCTTTTATTAAATATGCTGAATTGTTATGTACTCTAACAGAAAGGACTTAAAATTGAAATTCTAACAAAAACTGTAGTGAAAGAGGCATCGACGTTGGCGGCAACGGAATGGAAGCAGTTCTAAAAAACAGTTTTTAAAATATTGTCTTTTTGTAAAATGAATCTTACCGCAAAGAATATTAAACTTAAAACCTATTGGTGGCTTTGCCAAGTCAGCCAATAACTAGTTTTTTTAAGATGCGACGCCTTGTTTTATTTTGAAATATGCCTTAACATTAAGGTTTAAGACATATTATGGCGTTTTAAATATCAGGTGAGAGAAACCGGTTTATAACCAGTCCGCGGGATCGCGTCGGCGATCGGGAAAGGAAATCCGCGCCATTTTACGCGGGTGGCCGGCCTTGGCCGGGCCACCTGCACCTGTTGCTATGCAGATAATAAAGAGTATTTTGGCATGATTTTTTCATTTGAAAATGGCGCTTTATTTGAAATAACACTTTACGATACGGTTTAGTTTTTATTTCAATCATTTCTTAATAATACTCGAATATTCGAAATTTTGATTATAATTTATCTTCTTCCCTGTGTGATTACGTATAAGGTTGTTACTTCTTGCTTTGAATGTGAAAAATGCGTTTTGGCTCTAGGGTGTTTTGTTTTCAAATTTCTCCGGATTTGTTAACTTTCTTACAAGGTCAAGGGTTGTTGGTCAAGTAGGTACGAAGGGAAGTTGTTTTTAAAATTATTTACCATAGGTACCTACATAACTTATACAACACTTCTAGGTACTACTGTAGCTTGAATGTTTAATTAACTCAAGGAAATGTTTACTCAAAAAACTTAAGTATTATTATTTTGAAGTTCTAAGCAGATTGAGCACGGAATACTTTGTTTACATTAAGTCTCCTTCTCCTCACATTAACCCGTTTACACACCGATACGCCGCGTATCGTGGCAACAAGGCAGTAGCAAAGAAAAACTGCTAACGCAAAGAGTAAAGTTCGTTAAATATCGCGTATTCGCGGTTCGCAGCGTGTCGGTGTAAAAACAGCCTAAGTGTGCGCACAGCATCGGCCCCTCAATGAGCTATATAGAGTAAACTGAAAGACACGTGTAACAAAAAAAGCGTTTTTTAAAAAAACTGTTTTTTGAAACTGTTTCTGGCGAACTAAAAACCGTTTCGTTTCGTTGTCGTCAAAACGCGCGACGACCCAGCTCTAGTAGGCATATTATTAGGGTCTCTTCGGAGCCCTAAAAAGGAACGAGTTAAATGTCTATTCATATTAGGTTAAGTAAAGCATGTACCTTCCTACCTATGTTTAAAAGGCCCTGAATAAAACACAGGCTTCAAATCCAATAGCAGTATAATTGTTCACAGATTTCAAATTTGTACATGGAAGGTCATGATCTCAGGGGAAATCTTAATAGCGCGATGTAGGATTCACGGCGCTCCGTACAGCGACATCTAGCGCGTCTTGGCAAACTAAATATGTGAATGAATATTGATCTTACAACTATTGGTTTTTTAAACGTTACAAACATACTTTAATTAAATAGTAATCAGATATAATGTGACATTATCGTCGTGATGAACGGAAAATCGACTTGTCCTACAATGCGGTTGGACAGGCCCATTGCAATTGCATCAAAAAGATAAATCTAGCTTCAGTCTTAAAACTGGATCACTATTATTTTATCGAATCTCATTTCAACGGACGTGATATTACGCAAAAAAAAAAACATCTCAAGCATTTCTCGCCGCATGATTTAATTTTGTTTGGTAGCACAAGTCAAACTTAACCTACGTAATTGGGTCATACTACTTTTCGATACCTAAAATAGAAATGATAATTTAACATCCATTATAAAAATTCGTAGATATCTTGAGATAATTTCACAGCAGTCCCACATTAATTTTGAACCAGATCTCACGTTATATTGTAAATTTACCCACTATTTTTGTCATTTTTGTATATAAAACACGAATTTGCTGCTCAAATTACCACTTCGTTACCAGTCTCAGCATCCCTTTACGAATAACGACCACTGCGTTACTATTATTGCCTTTTTTTACACAGCCCAACCCAATTTAGAAATAAAAAATATTCAAGTATGTCGATCAGAATCCGAATATTGTGTGCATTTTTAAGATTATCTAGTTTTGTTGAAAATTATGGCTCCACGTTCACATTAAGGGACGTTTTATTAGGCATCGAAAAGTAGAATGGCCGAATTAATGTACAGGATATCTTTAAAACAGCATGGTTTCAGTAGAAAATAGCCTTCAATCAAATGATACTATCTTTGAAGTGATATTCGATAAAATAATGAGGTAGGTATCCTTAGAACTAGATTAAACGAAGTACATTTTGGCATAACTAAACTGGATTATGGCCGTTACAAAACCATGTGACTTCAAACTCTTCACTTGACTCTGCTATTATTAAAACATTGCCATTTTCTCGCATATCGCCAAAATACACACGATGCTATCGTAGCCCGCCATTTTTAAAACACGACTCAGTTATTATAACCTAAAAACGTTAAAAATACATTTTTTCGATTCTTTGCAATAATATTTGATTAGGGTGTTTGTCTATTCGTATTTCGTGATCTCTCGGGTCCTGGGAACCGTCAAGTGCGCCTCGTTAGACCCCCGATTGATAAGGACCCCTAAAAGGCAACGGTAAAGACCCCGGTGGATATAGAATTTCTAAGGATAAAAATATTTTTTTGCCCCAAATCAGACAGCATTTCGTCGGTGATAATGCACAACCGCGTAACTAACAAATTTATGATAGAGCAAAATAAACCTTACCCTATTATTAAAAAGGTACATTTTGCTACTTATTTAAAATTTTACTTACGAGGTTTTGCAGTTTCACCGACGATTTACCCTCTTTCATTATATTGTTACGTGAGTAGTGGTAGGTAACTGATAGAAATGCACGAATACATCGATAATCAAAGGTAGACTTTAATAAGGCACTCACTTAAACCGTTACAAACAAATATCGCACAATAAAAACTCCTGAAGGCGCGTAATATACGACGCGGAAAATAGGTACCTACCTAGTCGGTACTTACATTCTGCCACAAAGGTTTATTACAATTTATAAATTAATTTTTCCCGTGTGGTTGCCGGGTTAGAATAGTGCCACTCCATGTCATCCTGTGGATGTCGTAAGAGGCGACTAAGGGAATAAAGGCTTGTAGTACTATTAGGCGATAGGCTTGCAACCTATCACTAATACGCTGGTAAACATCTTAGCCTTTTTGTGCAAAATGTGGTTACAGAATTATCAACAAATTTTTAAAGTTGTAGGTAATTCTGTAGCTCTGCCTACCCCACAATGGGATTACAGGCGTGAAGGTATGTATGTATGTATGTATAAATTAATTAATACATTTTCGTAAATCTGTAGTCCATCATTATAATAGTAAAGAACCGAAATTAGTTTTGTTTTATAGAGAATAAAAAAAAACTAATTTCGGTTTTTTACTATTATAATAACTCAATGTACGAGCTTTAAGTATTCCCATGAAGCATGAGTTAAAACACGCACGACCCACTGATATCGGGTACCACTTTTGTAAGAGTTCTCGTATTGAGTAGAAATTTGCGTGACATATTGACCAGACTTTTATCTTTAAATTCTGATACTAATTGATTCCAAGCAACTAAAGATCCGCTTACACCAGTCAATCTTTATGTCTCATTAAATTGACCTTACGATGTCACATCAATTAGCTGAAATACGAAAACACAACAAATGTCGTGCTTCATAAGGTTTTTGAGTGTCGTTAAGAAAATAATGCTGGTCTGTGAACATACCCAGAGCTGAGAGGCTTCACAATATTAAATAAAAAAGTTTCCAGGTTAACAAAGACTAACCTTTAAGACGTTTTCAAAAAGTGAAATTTTCAGAAAACTCGAGCGTATTTTAATTGCTGCCGGCCGTGAATGTTAAAAGATCGTATCGGAAATTGCGAAGAATATGTGGAATGATGATTAGTTCCTAGAAATGTCCATTAATGAAGTTTTTAATTTTTGTGTCTATATTTTTAAATTAAAAAAATAACAGAAGTTTTATTTCACTAAGCCTTTGTGACAGAACTTAAAGACCCACTAGGTACCGTAAAAGAGATCACCAAAAGTGAAATTTAAATTATAATGGATCACGAAATACTGATAATACAAGCATTTAAAACTGTTAATTAGAGAGCGATTAGACAGGAGATCTAATATTTAGGCACTGTGACGTCATGTAACTGGTCGGCCATATAACAAATCTTTGTTAGCTTATAATTTGGCTATTTTTATAACTATTCAAAAAATGAATTTTCTTAACTGATTCTTACATTAGTCTGCTTTTATTGAAGCTGGGATAAAAGTCATTAACTTCGCGAACGATACGAGCCGGTGTAATCTTGTCTTTGATTTACGTATTGTAAGATGGAATAAGTGAAACTCGGATGAAAGGCTAAAATCGTCGGTGATAATACAAAACCGCGTAACTAACAAATTTATGATAGAGCAAAATAAACCGTACCGTCTTATGAAAAAGGTGCATTTTGGTCCTTATTAAAAATTTTACTTACGCGGTTCTGCAGTTTCACCGACGATTTTTTTTTTTTATTGTTCTTTACAGAATAGTAGGTACTGTAGGCACTCATGCCTAGTAGCACAACTGTTCATTTATTTTAATGTCATCATAATTCACGTGTCACTTTCTAATTCTACCTTAACGAATAAGAAAGGAACAGGAGTCCTGATAGGACTTTAGTGCTAATGAACGTTAGGCCGGCCTTACACTCGTAAGTTTTACTTACGTAAGTAGGGACGCATCTATTTGTTAGAATTAGATAAAAACCGTAACCTCGGGTTACTTTAACCCTAGCCTTTCCTACCCTTAAAAGTATAACTATTTCAGTGGTTATCATCTTAAATTGTTAAAATTATTTTAGAACTATGTAGGTAGCTTGGTTCTGATGTACATTTAATAGAATAATTAATTTTTAACAATGGTTTTTGGGGTGGGCAATGTTACCCCCTAGGGCTAAAGTAACCCGAGGTTACGGAATATTTTTTCTCATTCTAACAGATAGCCGTGTTGTACTTACGTAAGTAAAACTTTAAAGTGTAAGGCCAGCCTTAATATAATAAGTTGTAAGTCACATTTAAAAAGTTAGTCTCTAATGAAATGTAGAACAACAAAGCTCATAATTAATTTCCTCTCGGTCTCTAAGGTGCCCGTATAACTAAATTCCTCGCGTAAAATTATAATACTAGTCCATAAGCGAGTTCCAGCGAAATAATTACTGTGCCCTAATGGTGGTATTAACTCGGGAATTCCATTCATAAATAGAAATATGAGCTCGTCCCAAGGGTGGGGTAATGCCCACCATGTAATACTACCACAGTGAGTCGGTAGTTCAGTGGTACAGTCGACTACAAATGTATCCACTTCTTTACCTTATTAAATGAGATAAAAACAGGGGACTATGTCACAAACTAAGCTCTAGGCTTGTACTATGGGTACAGTCAACAGCATAAATAAATTATCATTTATGTACCTTGTCGCTTTCAATCGTTTCACAATTTTGTATAACATTTCAAACACAACGTTAAAGTGACAGGGTACATAAATGATGACTTATTTATGCTGTTGACTGTACTAGACAAACGATAAACTTACTACTTATACAGGGTTATTGGTAAGTCGACCTATTCCCCTCTAGGGGTTATGGGGAGATCATTTGCAATCATTTTGGTCCCGTAATACCCTACGCAAAAGTTAGTAAATTTTGCTGTTTTTATGTCATTTATGTTGGATAAACTGATAAAAAAACGTTTTTTATTTTTACTTTTTGGTCTCGCATTCTTAAACGTGTACAGATAATTATACTTTTAATATTGCATAAGAACAGCAATTTTACCTTATACAAAAGCTATTTTTTTATTTTATTAAAAGTGCTGTTTTTTTGGAAATTTTTGAAGATGCGTTCCTGACTTTTTTAGCAAAAAACGAAATTTAAATTATCTCAGAAATGGTTCACTTTTGCGTAGGTTATTTTGGGACCACAATGATTGCAAATGACCTCCCCCATAACCCCTAGAGGGGAATAGGTCGACTTACCAATAACCCTGTATACAGAATTACAAAATATCCACGACGCAGGAGCAAGATATTTGCGCTCATTACACAAATATCTGCCGTTACTGGGATTTGAACCCAGGACAGCTAGCTTCGTAGGCAGGGTCACTACCAACTAGGCCAACAACGCGGCGTTGTTACTGCATTGTAATAAGGTCAGTGGATACATCTCTTTGTAGACTGTAAGTACATTATACTGCCCTCCTCGGGGAAAAATCGCATGTATTATATGATTTGTATTGCATATCAAACCTTATTATAACCTTTGAGAGTTTAATATGCTTCTATGAATTAATTGCACATGCACCTTTTCTCAGTAGGAGGGCAGTGTGGCACTCTCTAGAAGTTAAGAATTGACGTTGTCTCAATATTGTTGTCGATCGTTTTCTTCTTTTGTTTTGATAATACAATACCAAATGTAAAAGACACCCTATAGTTAATTCGACAAGGTTGCATTTACGGTGTGATTAAAATAAGTGTTATATTTGTAGGTCATAGTAGCTCAAATGATACGATACCATGACGTCAACAATGTGATTATAATAAAGAAGTAAAATGGGCTGAAACAAATTGGAAGGCCCGGGGTTCTATTCTGATCGGTAAAACGATATTGCGGAAAGCCCTTTTTGTTTGTTTGATATCTATTGAGAAAATCGCTTTTTATCCACAAGTGAGGGAAGAGTTTTGACATTTGAAGGCAGCTTAAGTGATATTTGACAGCTAACCAAACGTAAAACCTTACAAGTGCTGAATTTTTAACATCACAATTAATGAATTGCATCGAGTAAAAAACACTAAATACAGTCTTACTACTTTATTTTAATTCATAAATATCAGCATTCAAAATTAACCTTCATTCTTGTTTTAAAAACGGATAAAATGTTCTGACAGTCCAAATAAGTCGATGTGCAAACAAAACGCATCCGAAATAATAAAAAAAAAACTTACGGTAAAACTTTTCTATTAAGCCGTCAACGTTAAAATATTCGCATGTTATTCTAGTTTGTTTTGTTATTAAAAATGAGTGAATCGAGTGATAAAGACGTATTAACACCCGTGGAATTACAGAAAACCGTGCAAAATTCGGAATTGAGCTTACAGTACAAACCATTTTCTTAGTTTCCTCGCTGAAGTCAACGTTAAATATTCGCATATTTTTCTAGTTTGTTTTGTTATTCGAGTGATAAAGACGTATTAACACATGTGGAATTACAGAAAACCGTGCAAAATGCGGAACTGAGCTTACAGTACAAACCCTTTTCTTAGTTTCCTCGCTGTAGTGAGGTGAAAAGTTTTGTGTTATACACGGGTGAAAAGTTATTTTACGTCTCGTGTCTTGAAACACTTGCTACGCTCAGGATTCTATTATTGAGTCAATCATAGAATCCTTTCGCTAGCTCGTGTTTCAAATGAACACTCGCAGGTAAAATACAACTTTCCCCACTTGTATAACAAATAACTATTGACGCTTTATCGTATTGTGAACGTAGCGATAGCTCTTATTCAATTAACAGTGATGGCGGCTGAGTTGAAAACAATACAATAATATGCCAAAAACAATAATGGTTTGTCTTAAGCGTTGCATATTTATTTATATTTTGATGTATTTAGCTACGAGACGAGGCTCTACGGCGTAGAAGCCTCTACGGAGTGAAGCACTGTACGCTATGCTACGCTATGCGTCGGCCATTTTGTAAATAAGTAATTTCGCGGCAAACTGCAGTTTGTACTCGCACAGGGTTGACATTTCGTGACCCAGATGTGGGGCAACCCTGCATGGTTTGTTTATTGTGTTAACCTAAGAGGAGTGTTATATTATAATATTTTAGTATGTGTACAGTTTGACGTACCTACGTCAATTTGCCTGGTTATATATTTTGCACATGTCATTAGTTGTGTCACGCGGGGAAATGTATATCGCGTATTATGTCAAGCTACTAAACAATCAATTTCCTTGACTATACGGATGCGAGACTTAACCATTAAGGAAGATCTAAGAAAGCGTGTGGAGGCTTCTGAAATCTGTACGGGCGCATGCTATCTATTACCTGGACCTGGACCCAGAGTCTCCAACATCGAGGTCCTGAGACGAGTTGACCACGACGACCGCACGATCATGAAAACCTTCAAGCAAAGAAAGGTTGCATACCTCGGGCACGTTTTCCGACATGAGAGGTACAATCGACCACACAGCTGAGTGACCAATGAAGATAAACAGAGAAAAACTGTCTCTGTCGTCCACATAAGATTCTTATGTAAAATCTATATTTATCTTCCTACATTTTCTCACTTCTGTCTTTAATGGACAGTTAAGTGTGTGGCTGTTTGTACAAATTACTTAATAAATTTATTTTATTATTTATTTATTTAAATATCCG
Source organism: Acleris emargana (assembly GCA_927399475.2). NCBI lineage: Eukaryota > Metazoa > Arthropoda > Insecta > Lepidoptera > Tortricidae > Acleris > Acleris emargana. The sequence continues at coordinate 1,015,840 of OV656851.1, forward strand.
CAAATGGACCGGAGTCACAAGTGCTGCAGAGCTGTTTCGTCTCGAAAAAGACAAGGATAAATATTCAGAGTTGATGGCCAATCTGAAGACGCTAAATGTATTTGATATTAGCTCTTGCGCAAATAATAAAATTCAATAAGTTGACTATCGTTTAACATATAAGTGACAAAAGTTCCCTATTAAACGGTATATCATCGGTGAAACTGCATAACCGCGTAAGTAACATTTTAAATAAGGAGAAAAAATTACCTTTTTAATAAGACCGTAAGGTGTATTTTGCTCCATCATAAATTAATTACGCGGTTTTGCAGTGTCAACAACGATATTAGTTTTTTGACTTATTAAAATTTGTATCGCTCAAGACTTTTTTTACTAAAATCGAGGGAAATACTAGTTGTGTGCCGTCTCAACACCTATTCCCTCTCCTTTTTAATACCGGTGGCATGTCTTGATCGCACGACGAACACACAGAGTTATTCCCCTCACGGCAGACGCTCAAGTCGCCGTAAAACCATGCAATATGCGCCCTACGCATTCCACTAGATGGTGTGCACTATAGATGCGTTGCATTACTTTTATAAGGGATGTTACCTGACGGTGCTCTTACACAGGCAATTATACATACATACATAATACACGCCTATTTCCCAGAGGGGTCGGCAGAGACCACTTCTTTCCACTTGCTACGATCTTGACAAATTTCTTTCGCTTCTTCAACATTCCTACATCGAGTCATGCATGCACGTCGGTTTCGGGTACTTAAGATTCGGCCCTTTTCCAGTATTTCTCCGATTTGATTCCAAAAAGTACGCCTAGGGCGCCCCCCTCCGACCCTTCCACGCACTTTCGATCTGCATATCTCTTTCGCCAATCTTCTTTCATCCAATTTTTCACGCAATTAGTTGAACAAATAATGGCCTATCAATAGTACGGATGTCTATTATACCAGATTGACGACACGTTAGGCTACTTGTCCACTGGAGCGAGGAAAAAACCATCAATAGGAGGGCTGAGCTGAGTAAGGCTGGGAAAAGAAATTATTCCTATTGGTGGATCTTCTCCTGGCTCACCGCTTCACTTCAGTGGACAGGCAGCCTTAGCCTAGTTAATGACCCTGCCTACGAAGCTGGCGGTCCCGGGTTCAAATCGAGTGCGAGTATTTGCTCCTGAGTCTTGGGTGTTTTCTATGTATTTAAGTAAGTAATTTTATCGCTGTCTAGTATTCATAGTACAAGCCTTGAGCTGAGTTTGGGGACCAGGTCAATTTGTGTGAGATCGTATCCTGACACAATTTTCCATGTTTTTTTTTTTTGCATTGGAAGGCAAACGAGCACACAGGCCACCTGATGGTAAGTGGAAACTGAGACCCATAGACATTCGCATTCACAAGACCGCAATCCTAAGATTGCAAATGCGTTGCCAACCCTGAGGACTAAAATGGAATGCCTCTATGCTAGTCATTTCTCCGGCTGTCTTATCCCCAAACCGGAACACAACAATGCGAACACTGCTGCTTGGCGGTAGGTTAATGGATGTACGCATTGTATTTTACCCCCAAGAATAGGCGCTGATTGGACGTACCTAACGTATTGTTTATTAAAGTTATAAGTAATTGTTTTAGATCGTATCTATGTTTGGTCTTTTTAGCAGGACGTAAAATATCGAAAAATAAATGGAAGAATTATCCCCCAGTGCCGTATCTACGCCTGTCGAGTTTCTGTACATTTGTCAGATATGAGACAGTTGAGGGACGCGGCGCAATATCCTGCCGCCATTTTGTTTCCGGCGCCAGTAATGTATTGTTACGAATTATTGAGCAAACTTATAATTTCATGTGTTTTAGTTATTTAGTTGGATTGTGGTTAGATATTAACCGCTAGACACGTAAAGGCGTCACCAGCCGTGAAAGAGTGAAGACAAACGGGAACACAGACCACCTATGTAGCAAGAGGTGAGATTTGCATTCACAAAACTAACGTAAGTCATCATTATCATCATCATGTCAGCCGAAAGACGTCCACTACTGGACATATAGGCCTCCCCCAAGGCTCTCCACTCAGACCGGTCTTGTGCTTTTCGCATCCACCGCGTTCCCGCGATCCTTACAAGGTCGTCACTCCATCTTGTTGGAGGCCTACCTACAGCTCGTCTCCCGGTCCGCGGACGCCACTCAAGAACCTTTTGGCCCCATCGGCCATGAGTCCAGCGAGCGATGTGCCCCGCCCACTGCCACTTCAGTTTAGCTATTCTTCGGGCTATGCGTAAGTAGTCTTTACAATAACAGAAGTGCTTCTTGTCCTTTAGTTTGAGTTCTGAATTTAGTTTACACCGCCTGCCATGTATTTTTGTCTTTTATTATATCGCTTAGCGATAAGACCGCCTGTGGTATAGGTACCTATGGTTAAAATGTACTGTTCCGTGTTTTGTTTTTTTGGTGTTCAATAAAGAGTATTTGGATTGTATTTGCCGTGTGGTTGCCGGCTTAGAATTGTGCCACTCCATGTCTTCCCGTGGAAGTCGTAAGACGCGTAGTCGCGACTAAGGGAATAAAGGCTTGTATTACTGTTAGGCGATGGGCTTGCTACCTGTCACTAATATACACTGTTAAACATCTTAGCCTAATTGTGCAAATTGTGGTTACAGAGTTATCAACAAGTTTTTAGAGTTGTTGGTAATTCTGTAGCTCTGCCTACCCCACTCTGGGAATGAAGGCGTGAAGGTATGTATGGATTTGTATTGTGTATTGTAAAACTGACGACTAACAAGGAACCAAAATAATCCAACCCGATTATTTTGGTTTTATGTTAGAGAATAGTCTAAAACAACAGACACTTTTTTTATAGCTGCCCAATCCCAAGCTTTTTGGAGAAATCGTCCTCCAAATTACTGAAAGTTGATTAAGCCCTCTAACTTCTGTAGAGAGTTTTGTTCAAGGAAATTGCTAGTTAGTTACTGGGTTGATCCTATGTTTGAAAACATTTTAAATAAAATGGACAGTATGCGTTGAAAACGTGACACTTTACTCACGTTACTGCGTTTAGGTACTTACAGCGTATTTTGAGCACCGGTGGGGTAGATTTTTTATTCATTTTCCACGTGTTACAGTCGTCACATGTCGGAGAAAGTAGGTAACACATTCAAGTTACTTGTTGGCATACCCCCTTATTGAGATGGGCAAAATCTGAAACAATGCACAACTTTCCTTACGCCTTTGTACTTGTAAATTTTACTTACGTAAGTAGGGACACGGCTATCTGTTAGAATGAGAAAAAAAAAATCTATCTAATCCTTACAAATAGCTTAATTATTATATAAGCAATATTTGAAAAACGACTGACTTTTGAGTTTCTTGCGGCGTTTCTTCTCAGCAGAGGTCTCTTGGGAAGCGCTGGTAGATTTTTGACGTGTAAAAGTGCCCGTGCGGCCTACTGACTGAATAAACATCTTTTATCTTTTTTTATCTTTAGCTGCGTCCTTACCTACGTAAGTAACGACACTAACTGTGAAAATGGCAGCTTCTGAAAGTTGCGTAATTATATATGGGAATTATTCTGACACAAGTTTTTTTTTCATTTCATGAAAAGTTTCCGTTACTTATGTTACATGTCAAAACTATGTAATTTTCAGATATTAAACGATTTCACTTTTGTAACTTTCAGGATGGAATTTTAGGTGACAGTTTCACTTTTGAAACTTTCAGAATATTGCAGTTTTTTTTATGAAACTTACGGGCCGCCAATCACAACTCATACATAGATAAGTCAGGTAAACATGATAGGAACATAGAATAGGGTTGTAGGAACAGCTATTATTCAGGAAACATTATCTTCCACGTGTATTCCCCTATTATATCCGCATAATGAAGCATAAATCCCTATTACGCTACAAAATCTCCGGAAAGTTTTTAGCAGATTATGTTCGCTTTGGTCTCGAGTCGCGAAGTTAATTTGCGTGTATCTAGCGACGTTCCACGCCGGCACGGAAGACATCTTGGCGACAGTAGATAATCATGAAACAGTAGAATAAATATACGGAAAATGTGTCACTAAAAGAAAATGTGCGATCGCCACGTTTCGAATACCTACCTATAGATACAATTGTTTGATGTATAAGTAATGCATTTAATTTACTTTGTCTCAACTGAGGGGTTGTTATGATATAGTTATATCATAATAACCCCTCAGTTGAGACCGAGAATAAAATGCATTGTTTTCACATACTTTATTTTATTTTAGTAGGTGTTCGAAGTGACCACCGTTATAATATTCAACAAGTTCAGGCATATAATATTGTCTCTATGGTTGTTTGTACCTCTTTGCTGGGTATAAATAAGTTAAGGTATTTGAAAACAATGCATTTTATTCATTTAAGACATCATGTTTCAACGAGCCATTTACTGCTTAAGACCTACACAATCGATATCTAAATAGAAATAGTGTAAGTTTTTTTTTAAAAACAACCGGGTTTGATTCCCGGGCTGAGTACAGGTTTTTTAAAATGTATGAATGCATCTTTTCTTCTTATTAAAATCGATGACATTGTTCCTAAGAACAGATCTTCGTATGTCTTATAGTTTCAGACTTTCCCATACTGACCGATTTAAATGAGACACCCTGTATATCTCTATAAATAAAAATAAATCGAAATGTACGAGCATAACTTCTAAATGACTGCACTGAATTGGAAAAATAATTTTGTTGTGTTCGTTAGTGCCAGGACAAGGTTTCTATGAAGAAAAATAAATAAAAATCCAGCTAGAAAAAATATCCATGACTCAAAAATCAAATAAGCAAGAAAGTGACCAGGGTCACTTCCAACAAAACTAAGCGCGTCGTCAATGTATATAGCGGACCTTCCGTACTGTTGTCGATCTGTATGCTGCGCAAGAGTTGCAGGCATTAGGCGCCGTGCGGTTGGCAACATCGTAAAAGTTAACGGCGCCGGCGCCGCTTCCGGCCGTAATTACGGCTCGAGCCGTTGCATGAACGTTATTAGCAAAGATATTGGATGTTCTGGCTAAGGAGACATCTTAACACGTTCATGGACGCGGATGCTATAGCAGTCGTGTATCATACCGGCTATAGCATGGGCGTCATAAATACGGGGGTCAAATTAAAATGGTTTTTTATTACTGTCCGTGAACGTGTTAATTTAGTCTGAACTTCTATTTAAAACAGCAGACAGTTGCTAAACAGACGAAAGTACTACAAAGCCATCTTGAAGGGTCCCGTTTTTAGGGCTCCGTACCCAAAGGGTTCTAATATCTATTATTTTATCGAAAAACCTTTCAGCGAACGCAGCATTTTGCATCTCATCAAAAGGCATTTCTCGCTACATGAGTTTTGTTTTTGTAATCACATGTCTAACCTAACCTATATAAATCATGTTAAAAATCCTGATTTTTTTTTTATTTCAGTAGAAAATAGCCTCAGTTACAATTACCGTACTCGCTAGCGAGTCGAATGCTCTGTCCTTTGCATACCTCGTAGTATTCTTATAGAGCGCAAGGGAAAGAGCATTCGACTCGCTAGCGAGTACGGTAGTTGTAACTCGTGGTAAGGGTACTGTTTTTATGTCAACGGTCGAGTTAAAAACCGTGTCATAAGTAGGCATCGGAGTTTTTGTCGCACGGTAAGACTAATGGCAAGCTATGGAGTCGTCATTTGACATAAATCTAAACTCTTATTCATATTCATACTCATTTATTCAGTTTTTTTTTTATAATCAAGCACAACAACGTTGACGAGTTAAGAAACGATTATTTAATGTTATATTTGGAAAATAAATATTACAATAAATAATTATCGTTTTTATACTGATTTAATTACGAAATTTTATAAACAAACAAAAGATACATTAAAACACGACAGAGGGGAATGTTTTAGTCCAAACTAGTGGCGAATTGTATGTTAAAATAGTTCAAGTTATGAATTTATAATCTAATAGTTTTTTTTATTTATATAACTTGGCCTAGATAAATTATACACGACCGACCGCTATAGAGGAATTTTAAGATAAATTAAATAAATGAGTATGAATATGAATAAGAGTTTAGATTTATGGCAAATGACGACTCCATAGCTTGCTATTAGTCTTACCGTGCGACAAAAACTCCGATGCCTAGTCATAAGCCAGAAATGTTCTAGAAACCCGACGCGTAATCGAGCACAGTGACAAGAATAACGAGTTTCTTTTAAAATTGATACTTCACATTCACATGCTTTATTTATTGGGCTGATACATATTTCAGCGGAGCCCTAGCAGTGGCACAGCATGGAGAACTCTTCGAGAATAGCGGTCCTAGAAAGTATAAGAAACATTTGCATCTTATGTAGTCGTCTTGCACCGTCTTATATACACATAAGTAGGTGTTCTTTTTTCCTTTTCTCTCTCTATCTCTCTCTTAAGATTTTGGTGTGTTTTCCTGCAGAAACTACGCAGGTTATTTGTTTTTTGTAATTTACTATTTATAGATTTATATAATGCTATAAATAGTACCATTGTAATATTACAATATATTAAAAAAAATACTGACTGCTGAGTTTCTTGCGGCGTTTCTTCTCAGCAGTGGTCTCCTCTTGTGAAGCACTGGTAGATTCTTGACGTGTAAAAGTGCCCGTGCGGCTGACTTACTGAATAAATGTCAGTATCATTTTTATCTTTTCTATTGGCCTAACGAACCCCCCTTTCTCATAAAGAACCGATTACCATACAAGTCAGGGCTGTCACAATGGCCTATCCCTCATTGTTCGCCTAAAACTGCGCCTGACGTGACACGTACCCAATACGATACGTGCCAACCATAACATAACCAACTTACGCATTCAGTTGCAGAACACACTGCCATTCGATATGCGACCTAAAGTGGCGACGATACGAATCATATGTTATCTTCTGGCTGGTGTGTGATTTGCAGTTATTTATGGAAAAGCTGAAGAAAACTCATGGAAGATGGCCGACGCTGATAAGTGTTTTGGAGTGACAGCGTTGAATAGGAATCGGTATTTATTGATACGAGCACAAGCACGGGTATGTTACTTATGCTTTTTTATACCCCCGATCTTAGAATAACTTTTTGTGGAAAATTTCATCGTTGGAATAAGATTGGTTGACGACTGTACTTTTTTTTTAAACTGAATTTCTGCGTATTAAAACCGAACAAATACCACTTGGCTGCCATGCGATGGACATCGCAGCAGAGGTAGACCCAGAAGGAGATGGAGAGATGACCTAGATTCGTTTGCGAGGGATTGGCAGGAATGCGCTCTGGATAGGGACGAGTGGCGAAAGAGAGGGGAGGCCTTTGTCCAGCAGTAAGATACCAAAACAGGCTAGTAAAAAAAAAGTGCCATCGCCCTTCATCCCCATCACGGCAGGTCTGCGTGAAGTTTATCGGAATTCCTGTCGCTACCTTCCGACTCCATCATCAGGTCATCATACTCAGAACCTAAGTATTTAACAAGCTAAAGATAACGTTAAAATGGCGCTATAATCTTCCCCATGTGTCAATATATTCAGATTCAGATTTTATTACTCAATATTACACAGTATAAATTACACGGCATGCCAAATTATATGCAGTTACATTGAGATCGTCAGAAATAGAATTTAATGAAAATTGTAAAAGTCAACACAAATACAGAGTACATAAAAAATTTAAAAGTCAATCTTATTTATAAGTCAAGTTCCATAATAATATATTATACTCATTCACCGAATAGACTGGGTTATCCAACAAAAGATTCCTAAGCCGGCGCCTAAACATTTCGTCAGATGGTTCGCGTTTGACTTCGGCGGGTAGACGCTCGTAGTAGGTGGGACCGATGATACCAGGAACAGTTCTCAAACGCCCTGGGTGGCGGAGTTTATCTACATTACTGACTATTTATCTACATTTCCAGAAAAAAAAACTCATACTAATTTCAGATCAGTATATGGTTTCTTCAGTTTCGCCATACGGCCAGCCGTCTCCTACACCCTGCTACGCAATTAAGATAAAATACATACATTCATAAACTCACGCCTTCATTCCCAGATTGGGGTAGGCAGAGCTAAAGAATTACCTACAAGTCTTAAAACTTCTTGATAATTCTGTAACCACATTTTGCACAAGTAGGCTAAGATGTTTCCCAGTGTAATGTGTATTAATGACAGGTGGCAAGCCCATTGCCTAACAGTACTACAAGCCTTTATTCCCTTAGTCGCCTCTTACGACATCCACGGGAAGACATGGAGTGGGCACTATTCTAACCCGGCAACCACACGGGGGGGATAGATAAGATAAAATAAATAAAATTAAGTCTTGTATAAGTCTTATACGCGGTCTCGAGTAATTACCAAACAGCAGGGACAACACGTATTTATTTCCAAAGCGTCTTTAGCGGAGTTCTTGTGACGGCAAGTTTAATTAATCCTCCCCGCACAACGGGAGGATCACTCATTCTTCTGTTTAATCCGAGGCGTTGGAGTATTCTGTATCGACACCGTTATATTTACAGAGCATAGACAGATCGATCGAAGTGCGACGTGAGATAGAAGTGCGAGTCGGACGGTATTTAAGATAATATCGACGATGGAAAACGATAAGGGCGTATCTCGTAAAAGGTCGTAACTCAACTGAGTTAAATGTATACTCAGCTTTTTTTTCTGCGTCGATTGGTCCGGGTCTCGTTGCTCTACGATGACATGAAATCCAAAAATCGGACAGTATTTTCAAAAGCGTCTTTAATTTTTTTGGTCGTAACTGCCCAAAAAACGACGAATTTAAACATTTTAGAGCAGTTACAACCTTTTTGAGGTCAGGTAATTCGTTATAATCTTCTGATTCAGTACAAACACCATGACTGTCGAGATACGTCATTTTTGCGGTCTATAATTTCTGTAGACAATGGACGTAACTCGAATAACTCCATTTCTGGCAATAGGAAATCAATTGTTCGTAGACAATTTAATAGAGATTTGTATTTTATAGTTATGGTTCAAAAATTACGTTCATACGACATACCATTACAAGATTATGATTTAATTTCTGTTTTATTTTCGGTTTTTTGGCTCTGGTGTAAAGTTGGGTTTTCAGAGATACGCCCTTATCGTTTTTTGCCGTCGATATGTCTGGAAATCTAAGGGAATAAAGACTTGTAGTACTGTTAGGCGATGGGCTTGCAACCTGTCACTAATGCAATGTGTTTACAGAATTATCAGCAAGTTTTTAGAGTTCTTGGTAATTCTATAGCTCTGCCTATCGCACTCTGGGAATGAAGGTGTGAGTTTATGTTAGTATGTGTAGTGAATGTTGGGAGTGGCAGGACAAGCATGAAAGTCGCGTAAATTCAGTTGAAATACGCTCTTTGTGTAGTATGTGTGGTGTGAAACTGATTGATTGAGCAAGGAATGAAAAAGTGAGAGAGAAATAGTGGACTAAAAGAAGTAGTGACTAAGATTGAAAAGGGCATGCTTCGATGGTTCGGTCATTTGGAAAAGATAGATGAAAGAAGATTGACGATAGAGATATACATAGAGAGAGAATCAAATCGGAGAAATACTGGAAATAATAATATCTTAAGTATAGTCTTTATTATTTCTAGCGAGCCGATCTTCTACACAAAGGCCATTGTTTGTAAACAATACCATTGTCTTTCTTTGTGTCCGTAACACCAAGCCGATTACATACAAAAAAGTTAGAACTACATTGAATGTAGGTACATTGAATTATCAACCCTACCCTCTTAGTCAGTAGGTTTAAAATGTAAAGTGTCAGGATACAGATATAAGTTTTGTGTAGATGATAGTATTGTGTAAAGAATAAGCACAGTTCAAATAATAAATACTTATATCTGTATCCTGACACTTTACATTTTAAACCTACTGACTAAGAGAGTAGGGTTGATAATTCAATGTACATTCAATGTAGTTCTAACTTTTTTTTATGTAATCGGCTTGGTGTTACGGACACAAAGAAAGACAATGGTATTGTTTACAAACAATGGCCTTTGTGTAGAAGATCGGCTCGCTAGAAATAATAAAGACTATACCCGAAACCGACGTGCGTGCATGATTTGATGTATGAATGTGGAAGAAGTGAGAGATTTGTCAGGATCGTAGCAGGTGAAAAAAGTGGTCTCTGCCTACCCCTCTGGGAAACAGGCGTGATTTAATGTATGTACGAGTATATGTGTATGCATTTTACATATAATTTGTAACTGCATATAATTTGACCTGTGTGGTTGCCGGGTTAGAATAGTGCCACTCCATGTCTTCTCGTGGATGTCGTAAGAGGCGACTAAGGGAATAATAAAGGCTTCTAGTACTCTTAGGCGATGGGCTTGCAACCTGTCACTAAATACACTGGTAAACATCTTAGCCCGATTCGTGCAAAACGTGGTTACAGAATTATCAACAACTTATTTAAGAGTGCTTGGTAATTCTGTAGCTCTGCCTACCCCACTCTGGGAATAAAGGCGTGAGTTTATGTATGTATGTATATAATTTGACATGCCATGTAAGCGTGTACCACCTTTGACCTCGTCGTCACTTAACATCAGGTGAGACTGAGGTCAAACGCAAACCCATTATGGATAAAATAATAATAATTATAATTATTATACTGTGTTATATTGAGTCATAAATCTGAAATCTGAAATCGTACGTTCTAAAAAATTGCTTTACAATTTTTATAATTGTTTCATCATTCGAAATATCCTTGATTATTGTCCTTGACTTTATACCTCATTTGACAGTTATACCTCAAGTCAGAAATATTTGAAAAATAATGCTTTTCGAACGTAACATTTTTACTGCGCATGACTTACAAAAACCGTTGATTTACCAACCACTCTGTGTAAGGGTTTGCTCGGAGCGCGTCAAGAATAAACCCTGCTCTGAAAACCATTAAAACATCTCAGCACTCGTTAATAATTCAAAGGCGGATAAGGCGAGGGAGATGGCAGAATGGCGACAAAGGGTATTAAGTAAACTTACCGTTCAGGTGCAACGCTGAAAAAGGCATTACACAGGGGGCTCTATTTGTTGTAGGTAGCTCTTGTTGTTTTTAGGGTTCCGTGCCCAAAGGGTAAAAAAGGGACCCTATTACTAAGACTCTGCTGTCCGTCTGTCTGTCACCAGGCTGTATCTCACGAACCGTGATAGCTAGACAGTTGAAATTTTCGCAGATAATATATTTCTGTTGGCGCTAGGCTATAACAAAAAACACTTTCGTGCTTTTTCTTAATTTCTATCATACTGTAAACATTGTGGTAGAATTTACTATCAAGTTACATACATACATACACTAAATCGCGCCTGTTTCCCAGGCAGAGACCACTTCTTTCCACTTGCTACGATCTTGACAAAATTTCGCTTCTTCAAGTTAATAAGAGCAATAATGACGTCAGCAATATCGTAATAACGATATACAATCGAGATTGGATTTAACAAATTAGAATAGAGCCAAGTGTGATGGTTAGTCGCAATTTCAAAACAAAAGGATAAAACCCTGAATATTCTTGTGAACTCTACTTTTAACCGGCTAAACCTATTTTCATTAAACCTAGCTAACTAGGACTCAGTTAAACTAGCTGTCTATCTAAACTGCTGCCCTAATAAGTGCTCATACGCACAATTAAACGCACTAACATCTAAACACATCGCATCAAATATACTTACAAAACCTATCAGTGCCATAGAAGCGTCTAGATCAGGGGTTCCCAAACTTTTTTTTCTCATAGACCACTTTCAAAAGTGGACTAGTTCTGGTAGACCCCCCTACACCACATTTCTACCATATTCCCAAAACTCGGCAAAAAATGTGAATATTGATCGCTTGTCGAACAGCTCGCTCGCGATTTGTTGCAGACTTGCAGTCGACAAGTTTTGGAGGCAAATGGTGTAATTTTTATAAAATGTCAGTTTAATTTTTCTAAATTTTAATCGAGGAGCAGCGTAATAAAGCTATCTTGTATTTATCAGTCATCCAGGCTATAAATATAGCACTAAAAATAGTATCTGTTTTCGTTCTTTACTATCGAAACCAGATACATTTTCGTGGACCCTCACTTACGAATTGTGAACCCCCATTTTTTTGTCACGCCAACGTAGACCCCCGTCGAGTCTCCTGTGGACCCCTGGGGGTCCACCTGGACCACTTTGGGAACCCCTGGTCTAGATTATCGTCGATGATACTGCAAAAACGCGTAACTAACAAATTTATGATAGAGCAAAGTAAACCTTACTGTCTTATTAAAAAGGTGCATTATGCTCATTATTTTAAATGTTACTTACGCGGTTTTGCAATTTTACCGACGTTATGTCATTTTGGGAAATTAATTTATGACTTTGATTGTACCTACCACTTATGGCACATGTAGCTGCGTAAAAAAAACAGGCGACCAAATTAAAAATACACACGCACACACGCACACGATACACACACAGGAGGTTGTCCAAGAGATATTTAATAAGCTTTGCTACACGAAAATAACTACAGTCTGTGAGCACTTAGGAGAGGCATCGGTTTAGTACTCCTCTCTCACTCGCTCTTAATAAGATCGTATGAGAGCGAGTGAGAGAGAAGTACTAAACCGAAGTCTCTTCTAAGTGCTTACAGACTGTACCGACGTTTTCGAGCTTAAAACACAACGTTCACCCTCGTCTCTCCAGAAAGCCATTCATAAACAAATGGGGAAACTTCGCTCTAGTTTTAATTCATCGGCCAAGTTTCACCTTAATCGCCCGCTAGTTAAGCGCCGGTGGCACGAGTTCGGTTAACGAAGGTTTAATTTCTTGTTCGCTACTTGGGTATTGTTGGGAGATTTAATTTATTTATGGATTTCGGGGATAAAGAGAAGATTGGCGGAAGCAGCGTGAAGATTTTTCCGTGTAAAATTGACTCTTTTGTTTTTTATCGGTCAGATTTTTATTTAATAAAACATTATGAAATATATAACACTATCCCCCTTACTTATAAACGTGGAATAAGCTTGGAATAGTTTATGACATGCTTTGTCACTTTCTGTCAGATGCAAATGTCACAATTACAGATAAGGACAAAGCATGGCGTAAACTAATTCCACGTTTATAAGTAAGGGGGTAAGAGTCTATGACACAACAGGTAAACTCTAAAACCGGATTTGGGTGTTTTTTTAATATTTGAAAGCAGGTTTTTTAGCGGTAGTTCTTAGCTAAGGTTACTTTACTATATTTTCTATCTAAGTTACAATACATACACGACAGGTGTAGGTAATTTCCAAAGGCTCCAACTTTATTATGTCTTTATATTTACCTTGATTATTTTCTTACTCATAAATAAACACCGTCACTAATGTTGTGGCTTTCTAGGTTAGGTTGAAAGATAAAACATTCTTTATAAGAATTAATAATTTACTTGCAACAGAACTTTAAAAAATTATAAAGCAAAAAATTTAATGAACTTAGGTGCATACAAAAACAGGTTATACAGCACTTTAAACTTAACATTATGTAACTAAAGCTTCCTTTAACCAAACAATAAACAACCAGCCCTATTAAATACTACAAAGGAACATTACACAACTTAGAATAGGGCCCTGGGGTACTCTTAGGGGATCGACAATGGACCTATTAATAGAACAAAAGGTACGATTCCAGGATAACGACAGGTGCTGGACAAATAGGTATTGAAACGGGGTATTCATTGTAAAGTTTTGATTAACAATTACTGGCAAATTATTCAATACGCACTTTTGTGTTCATTTTAAACAATATAAAAATATTCAGGGATGTAGCTGAAAACTGAACCAAATTTTAAATCGTTACAATAGTCTCAGAGATTTACCACAATATACAAACAAACAAACACAATTTCATCTCTCGATAATAAAATAATATAGTATAAGGACATGCCCTTATTTATGCCTAGTATTTTTTTTTATGCCGTAGGAAGGCAAACGAGCACACAGGCCACCTGATGGTAAGTGGAAACTGTGGCCCATAGACATTCGCATTCACAAGACTGCAAATGCACTACCAACCTTGAGGACAAAGATGGAATGCCTCTATGCTAGTCATTTCACCGGCTGTCTTATCCCCAAACCGGAACACAACAGTGCGAACACTGCTGCTTGGCGGTAGGTTAATGGATAAGATGGTGGTACCAACCCGGACGGACCCTGCACAGGGTCCTCCCACAAGTAATAGAGAAGTGTCCGAGATTTTTGGGCTAATTATGGAAATGCGATTTTAAAACTCCATGTATATCCCTATTGCTGGTTAATATGACATGATTATCATCACAATGAGCTATTGAAAAAGAAAAATGTTACGATGCTAAGCTAATGTTATTCTGTTTTTTGTGAGGATCAAGTAGAACTGAAACAACAACATAAACAAAATGTTAAAAGCGCCTTCTGATTTAATTAATCTGACTAATTAAGTCGTTGCCATTCAAATTTATGCAGGCGCAGTTTGTAATCCCGTAGCTACAGATTAAGCCCCGATTGCACTTAACATCACCATAATCAGCCTGTATATCCGACCCTCTACTGGGCCTAGGTTATACTACAAGTCTTTAAACTAAACAGGGTCCAACACATTCTAAGTACAGAACAGTGAACGGTACAGTACCTACCCACCATGAGACACAATTTTTGATAGACTAAAAAATAATAACTCACGATTTTTACATTCTAATTCGAAAGAATAGTTAATTTTAAGAGGCCAATTTCATTAATCTTGTATTTGATCCAATAGTTTTGTTTTAATAACTTTATCTATTTAGCAGACAATTTCTAATAAATTACAACAATTCAATGACATTTAATGATAAAACATACAATTTCAAGCGGTTTTCGCCTAACCCGTAAGATGCACCTAGAAGGGCTTGAAGCTGAAAGTTAAAGTCAATTTGCTTGGTCAAATATACTTTTGTCGGAATATCCGAAATAGATGAATATTTTAAAAACTTCATAATGCAGTACGACTTTTAAACCCAATTCTTCGAAATGGTTTTCGAGTCAGAGTAATTTTAAAAATATGAACAATCCCAATTACCGTACTCGCTAGCGAGTCGAATGCTCTGTCTCTCGCTCTCTATAATGCCCCCCTACACGTCGGCGGATCATGGACGTGCGTAAGGGATGCATTTACACCTTAGAGTGAGCAACATATTCTTGCATACCACTCTTATGTATTGCTCCGTTCCTTACGCACGTCCATGATCAGCCGACGTGTAGAGGGGGCATAAGAATACTTGCGACGTCTGCGAGGGATAGAGCTTCCACTCGCCAGCGAGTACGGTAATTGTAACTCATGGTAACGGTACTGAGCCCTTACTCTAGTTTGGTTTAACCCATCTTGCATAGTCATCGTAATCAGACTTTTGATGTGCAGACAGTCCTAACCGAAAAAAGTCTAAGTTAAAACTGTCATGAGAACCTATGAGAACAACACTCAGAGGGGTTATTATGACGTAGCAATGCTGTTCAGTTTACGCTGAGAGAAAGGGACAAAGCTATATAACTGCTATAGCTCTGTCCCTTTCTCTCAGCGTAAACTGTAGCTATGTCATAATAACCCCTCAGGTTACAAAAAGGCCTTGCTGTATTCCCAGTTGCTTTCTCGTGTAACCAAGCTCGCAAACCTTTTCACTACGACAGGTAAATACTGGGTAAGTGAACGTAAACACAGGTGTCCGTAACACAGATGTTTACCGTGTCACCCAGTCCATTGTGCCCGGGAGCAGGTCTGGCGCACACCGCACTTAAAGGTGCTTTTCCACGCGAAGCTAGGCGAGCCGAGATGAGAATAGGGATACGCATTGATTTTTAAATCGTATTTCTCAACTAAATATGAAAATACTGTAAATGAGATCAACAATAGTGAAATAAAATTTTTAAATCGGTATAGCGTAGGAAGGCAAACGAGCACACAGGCCACCTGATGGTAAGTGGAAACTGTGACCCATGGACAGTCGCATTCACAAGACTGCAAATGCACTGCCAACCTAGGACTAAGATGGAATGGAATTGCTAGAAAGAGATAGGAACAAATCTTTGCTGGCTTATATCTTGGTTATTTTTAAAGATATTCATAAAATGATTTTTCTCGGCTGTTTGTTTCATGAATCATCTTTTATTGAAGCTGTGATAAAAAGTCTTGATTATTCCCTATTGGCTCGCGCATCTTTCTTAGAAATGTTGTTTTTTTTTTGATACTTTGAATCTCCGTGGTGCTAGGGCCTTGTTCTTGGATCGCTAGATCGCTACCAGCATCTTATCCTTTAACCATCCGTTAAGCAGCAGTGTTCACATTGTTGTTCCGCTGTGGGGATAACACAGTCAGTGAAATTTAGCATAGAGGCATTCCATTTTAGTCCTTAGGGTTAGCAGTACATTTGCAGTCTCAGGGTTGCAGTGTCAGCAAATACAAATTTTAATGTTACAGATCCCACTAACCATCAGGTGGCCTGTGTGCTCGTACCACATACCACAAGAAAAACTCTTCTCGCTTCGTTTCGCCTCGCCTCACCGATGGAAAAGTACCTTTAGGCGCGCGACAAGTATATCGCCTTGTATCTCTGGTGTCACTTTTGAATGGGCTGGCTTGTGTACGAACGAATACAAACAAACGTGGAAACGTGCGAATGTTTATGCTATAGAAAGGGAAGAGGTGTTATTCTGTTAAAAACCGGCCAAGTGCCAGTCCGTGCGCCGACTGCATTTTTTTTGCAGTCATTATCTGCTTATCAAGACCAAACTAATAATGAGCCCCGACACGGTGGGACAACGTTAAGAATAGAGGAGATCCAGTCAAATCAGCTCTTAGATACCATAATATTGCATTGTCATCGGGTTTACATAATGTGTTCTAATATTCAGCCTATTCCATTAACGGAAACTGGTTGCTGGTTGGAAATTTGCTTGCAAGATTGACCTAAACTGTAATTTTATTATTTATTTATTTATTTTATGCCGTGTGGTTGCCGGCTTAGAATTGTGCCACTCCATGTCATCCCGTCGAAGTCGTAAGAGGCGACTAAGGGAATAATATAATAATAGGCTTGTAGTATTGTTAGGCGATGGGGCAAGCCTGTCACTAATATACACTGTTAAACATCTTAGCCTGATTGAGCAAATTGTGGTTACAGAGTTATCAACAAGTTTTTAGAGTTGTTGGTAATTCTGTAGCTGCCTACTCCACTCTGGGAATGAAGGCGTGAAGGTATGTATGTATGTATGTTATTTAATGCTAGAGGGGGCAAACGAGCTACCGGGTCACTCGATGTAAAGTGATCACCGCTGCCCATGGACAGCAGGAGAGGTATTGCAGTTGCATTGCCGGCCTTTGAGACAAGAGTACAGTCAACAGGAAAAATAAGTGAGCATTTATGTACCTTGTCACTTTAGCGTTGTGTTTGAAATGTTCAAATTGTATAATTGTGATAAATTTAAATCTGTAATTCATAACTGGCTATTAAGTAAACTTTTCTACACTGTACAAGACTTTTTAGAAAATGCCGGAAAAATTTAATACTTTAATATTCATTTGAAAAAGTAACGTACCTAGTAGTTTTTAATTTTTTAATTTGTTATTTATTTTTAGTTTTGTTGGTATAAGTAATTAAAAGTGCTATACTATTTTAAATATGTACTTATGACAAATATTGTACACCATTTTATGGTAGACTGTAGCGGAATTAACTCGCATAATATTTTTTACCATCTCTCATATGTACCTACATACATACCTTCACGCCTTTATTCCCAGCTAGAGCTAGAGAATTACCAACAACTCCAAAAACTTGTTGATAACTCTGTAACCACAATTTGCACAATTAGGCTAAGATGTTTAACAGCGCATTAGTGACCGGTTGCAAGCCCATCGCCTAACAGTACTACAAGCCTTTATTCCCTTAGTCGCCTCGTACGACATCCACGGGAAGACATGGAGTGGCACTATTCTACCCCGGCAACCATACGGGGAACGACACTTTACTTAAATTATACCGAGTCGACGTTTAATAGATACTAGAATTAACCCCCTGTTTGAAATGTGTTGGTTTTGGAAGATGTTCCAAATTTGAACAACATTACTTTATCAAAGGTTGTATCGTAATTTTAACTTTTCATTACAGTTACAGATAAGAAAAAATATCATAGTAAAATTGTATCTTGTAATGATGGTCATTGTCTACGGATTTTGAATGCATTATAGAGGACTTATGATATGAGTGTAGATAAAGTTATATTAAAGTGGGGGAGACTTTTGAGGGTGAAATTAATTACTACTATGAGCAGCTATTGACACTTGCCAAGTTTCTTTCAGTAAAAGGGATCCACCAACAATAAATTTAAAAAAATGGCCAAGTTCTCATGTGCCATTTGTTTTAATAAAATATCTACTGTTTGTGATCAAGTATTTATTGTCCGACCGCCATCTACACCCGTCCACTCCTGCCTGGCCCCCCACGTCTGTCACGTTCCAATCCACATAACACCATTATGATAACGTTATTAAAAAAATATAGTTATATTGAAACGTTTGTGCCGTTGTACATCGATATTTTTCATAACGTTATGAAGGTCTGCTTTTAACTCTGGTAGAACTCGGGTCGAGTTCTCGACCAACAGGTTACAACTGTTACAAGTTTCTTTTCACTAATATTTCCATTCTGCGCCGGATCATAAATCTGCGCCGGCGCCTTTCTAATGACGCGCCGGCGCCGGCGCCGCGAAGAAAGTCGCGGGGCGTAACGCGGTTGCGTTGTCGGGCTATCCGGCTCAAAGGACCAATAATTTATTTCAAATGATTGATTTTATTTATTTTATCATTATTATGTAATAAGAAATAAATGTTAGGCTTTGTAACAATGTGATGAGAAATGTAGAATTGAATATTAAGTAGTGTGCTAATAATACGTTTGTCCCTCAGTCACTATAAATACATACATACATAACCTCACGCCTTTATTCCCAGAGTGGGGTAGGCAGAGCTTCAGAATTACCAACAACTCTAAGGACTTGTTGATAATTCTGTAACCATATTTTGCATAGTCAGGCTAAGATGTACACCATAGTGTATTTAGTGACAGGTGGCAAGCCCATGCATCGCCTAATAGTAACTACCAGCCTTTATTCACTTAGTCGCCTCTTACGACATCCACGGGAAGACATGGAGTGACACTATTCTAACCCGGCAACCACACTATAAATAAATTCTGATAAAACTCACAGGTATTCCATACTACATAGTCCAATAAGAACAAGTAGGTAGAGGTACACTTTGTTATAGTAAATTGAAAAGTAATAAAATAAAGGAATAAAGGCTTGTAGTACTGTTAGGCGATGGGCTTGCAACCTGTCACTAATACACTGGGAAACATCTTAGCCTACTTGTGCAAAATGTGGTTACAGAATTATCAAGAAGTTTTAAGACTTGTTGGTAAGATGAAGGCGTGAGTTTATGTATGTACTCGTATGTATGTATGTAATAAAATAAAATAACGATACCGTTTGATAACTAGGAATACTACTCAATGGTACAATGGACGGTGATATTCACGTTATGGTGTGGTGCGACCTTTCCCCGGCGCCGGCGCCGCTGCCGACCGGCCGCGCTTCGGTAAGGGCGTCTGCGCACGAGAGCGACGCTACAGCGCTTAGCAAATTATACGATACAATACAATTCAAAAACATACAAATATTATTTATTGAATCATTTTAATATTATAAAAGCGATAGTTTGTGTGTGTGTTACTCCTCTCTGAGCTAGGCTGCGGACGGACGGACGGACGGACGGACGGACGGACACGGCGAAATTATAAGGGTTCCTAGTTTGAATACACACACACACGCACACACGTCACATACACACCACATAGTGCTAAGTTTTTCTCACCTCATGTTATGCAAGTTGTTAAAATTGTTGCTTATGTTTCCCCTAGCTGTATTTTTGTGGACATCTTTTATTGGCTTACTGTTTTGTATCATGTTGAACTTGTTTTTATAAAATGTATTGCTGTTGATGCCCCAAATAAATAAAATAAATAAATAACTAAATAAATACGGAACCCTAACAACGGAAACGTAATCCAGATTTTCATAATAATATTTACAACAGTTTTTTTTTCTTTTTTTATGATATAGAAAGGCAATCGAGCACACAGGCCACCTGATGGTAAGTGGAAACTATGACCCATAGACATTCGCATTCACAAGTCTGCAAATGCACTGCCAACCCTGAGGACTTAGATGGACTGCCTCTATGCTAGTTATTTCACCGGCATAGGTATAGGTATTTTAAGGCGAGAGAAACGGCTACACCTTTTGTATAAACCTTTTTAGCTTCGCAATACTCTTAAGCACTGCTGTTTTCTTGTTAAAAGTTTTACAGTTGCCAAGTGTACCGTTGCCCTATGCGCAAGATCAAGCAATAGATCAGGTGCGCCCGCGGCGCTGCCCTTTGCCCGATCCCGATCAGCGCGATTGTGTGGAAACAAAATGGCGGCCTTTGTTACTTACAGAGCTTTGTTGCTCATTAATTCATCACTTGTTACTGGTAGGATTTTGTGAGCGTTACCCGTTTGTGTTCGATATGACATATGAGTATGTTTGAATGTTTTTGGTTCAAAAGTACAAGTTACACAGTGGGGTAGGCAGAGCTACAGAATTACCAACAACTCCAAGAACTTGTTGATAACTCTGTAACCACAATTTGCACAATTAGGCCAAGATGTTTAACAGTGTAGGTATATTAGTGACAGGTAGCAAGCCCATCGCCTAACAGTACTACAAGCCTTTATTCCCTCAGTCGCCTCTTACGACTTCCACGGGAAGACGTGGAGTGGCACAATTCTAAGCCGGCAACCACACGGCAAGTACAAGTTAACTTTGTATTATGTTAAGACCATGTTTACACATCAGCTCTGTCATGATTAACTTTCATATTATCGTTGCAATTCTATAAAAATATATAAATTACAAAAAATATTTTCTCAAAACCTCCCTATAAAATCGTTGGATAATTATGTTCTTACAACGTGTAACTAATATTTAAAAAAAGCAATTATAAAAAAGTTTCCGTCAAAAATTTCATTTTTGGGACAAGCTTTTGCTGCCGACTGTACTTTAGTTGGCACGGTGGTCATCTACTCGTCAAGACGATTCTAACGAGCCCTAACATGACGAGTTTATCATGTGTAATTTAGGAGTTCCTATGACACCCTAAGTCTCCATCATCAGACCAGGTAGATGGTACTATATTATTGTATTGTCATCAGAACTCCACGTGTGTGCAAATTTTCAGCTTCATCGGAAACCGGGAAGTGAGTCAAATTTAACTTGCATGATTTGAGCCTTACATACATTGCAAGCTTGTAAAATAATGTCAACCCTAGTAAGCTGTGATACGTGTTTCTACATCCATTTTAGACTCGTTACATAGATATCTGTGAAAACAATGTAGAGGTAGATAGAAACAGAGATGGGCATTATTTGAAATAATTATTCGAATAAAAATATATTCGTAATATTTTTATTCGCTAATAATTTATTCGTCGAATATTTTTTTTGCGAATGATTTATTCGCGAATAAATAATCATTAGACTACTTTTCGAATAACGAATAATTTATTCGTTATTTTATTCGGATAAATTCACGAAAAATATTTGACTTTTTTTCAAATGACTAACACGATTTAGAAATAAAGTGATTCGTTTATAAGTAGGTACTGCATATTTCAAAACCTTAAAGATTGGCAATATGGTTGGATATAAACCTAGGTACCTAGTAAATTAAACAAAGAAATTCTTGGCAATTCATTCAACAATTTAATTCGTAATTTTTTTTCGAGAATTGAATTCGATATTCGCGAATAATTTGGTTATTATTGGTCATTCGTATAAATTTTGCCCATCTCTGGATAGAAAACACTAATTCAAGTTTAGATTCCTTAATTTTAGCTTACTTTGATTGTAAGTACGTTGACCCAACCGTGCAGCGTCCATTCGACAGACGTGGTGCGCCGACGTACATTGAGATTGCTATAACTAATATATTATGCATTTTTTTAGAGTGCCGGACCTCAAATGGAAAAAAAGGATCGCTTATAGCATCAATTGTTGTCCGTCAGTCCATCTGTCAAGACCCTTTTCTCAAGAACGCGTAGAGGTATCGAGGTGAAATTCATATCAAATACTCAGGTTTACGATCACTTGGAGCTGTGAATTTTAAACTCCTGAGTAAAGTGGGACCAAGAAGAACTTACCTAGACCAATTAAAAGAACAAGTATTCTTATAATAAAGCATGAGGTTTGTGTTTGTATATTTCGTTCCTACGGCATTGCCATTACTTTAATTATTGTACAAGTCTCAGTGGGAATTGCCCCAGGATATAGGCTAATTTTATTTAATTCTATGTTCTATTTTGTATATTCTCTTTCAAATGTCTGTTTTTTTCCTCAATAAAGAAAAAAAAAAGTAGGCATCGTGCCCTATCAGTGTGTTAAAGAGAAGGCTTGGAACGGGGAATAATGGAAATTACTCCTCTGACAAGAGCATAGCTTTTAAGAAAATTATGATGAATTAAACGCCATCTAAAGATACGGCAGATTTCGCCGCATATCCCACATATTTTGACACTGAATTAAAATTCATAAGGTACTTCCTGCTGACCCTAGGCTCATGAAATGGAGGGAGGATTGCAATGAAGCGGAACTCTACGTAAAAAGTAATTAATATTTTATTTGTTGACTCCATGTTTACGGTTCAAAATCCCAACAAATCGATGAAAAACTTGGAACAGGACTCGTTCAGTTTTCGATGCAGGAATTTTTGTTGCGGACAATCGAATAGCTCCAGAGGAAATGGCGAATTTAAAATTCTGAGAGGACGGAATCTCAGGCAAAAGCTAGTAACTCATAAAACTCATTGTTTTGTACTTATTACTTACGTAAAGTACTCGTAATCTGCCAGTTAACATCATCTTTTTGTTTCTACGCAAATCTTAACGCGTATCTTGCTTTCTTTTACCCATAAAGATAAGTGTGTCTAAGTAAATTGCCGGGATCCGAACCCACTATTGTCTGCTAAGTGCGCCGAGATAACAGTTACCGAGGTAAGGCTAATGGATAAACGGACTGATAGATTAAATGTGCTATTATATTAGTAGTTTTTTCCCACAACTCTAATGCTTGAAGGTTGGTAAGAAGAGATCGAGCTTATTGATAAAGATGCATGTTACTATGCTGGGTAGACTCGTCGCGTCGGCTAAATGGAGCCTTAACCTACAATGATTACCATAAAACTGAGTTTTTTTTTTATGTCGCGAATAAGTGGACTCTAAAACACATAGAAAATTGTAATCTCAAGATTGCAATCTTGCGATGACAATCTCAAGACTGCAATCTTAAGATGACAATCTCAAGATTTCATTTTGAAAATCGAAGGCTTGTCTGCATACAAAATGAAAACAATTGCTCCACTTTGAAGCCAATTGTGATTGCGAGTGCGTTAGGCAATAAGCCCTCAAAGGGGTTATAGCTATGCAGTTAATTTTACGTTGAGCGTAAAGGACAGAGCTGTTGTATAGTTGTACCTGCAGAATATTTTTAATTTTAAAAAGAAACTCAAAACTTTCCTTTTTAACCATCAAGTCAGCCAAGGGACGCTTGCGCATGACACGAGTGCAATATGACGGGAGAAGAGGAAATAGTTTTTGATTATATTATAATACCTATATTTATGTTATTTCTTCGGTCAACCTACCTTCGCTGTTTTTCCCATTTGCATTGGTGTCAGTTTCCTTCTTTATTTGGCTTCTTTCCTATTTCGGATAAAATATAATGTGCCGCGTACATAGTACACCTATTGTGTTCATCCTTTTACGACTCAGTAGCTATGTTTTTGTATTCCTTTTCTTGCCGTCCGTTTGTCACTCTGTAGACTGTTTGTTTGTTATTTTGCACAGTAGTTTAATTTTTGTATATGTAAAACCAACAAAACATTGTTTTTATTCAGTTTCTTAAAAGTGTACCAATTTTTGTTATTGTTACGTAACCTACATGGCTTGTGTTTACATTCCCATAGACTAGTCTTTTGTTTTCTGTTTCCTTAGTGTTGCCAACCTTAACAGGGTGTTACTCTTATGGTCGTTTGAGATAATCTCGAACAAATTATTTTAATTTTAATCTTTCATGTTTTTAATTTTTACGTTATTTTGTGTTAAGTGTGTCACTATCCGTCACTTCACCAAGCGGTTCCAACGGAAGACCAGTGCTGGCTTTACGGCTAGCGAATGCTGAGTTGGGACCGTTTCGCAACTGTTTCTCTGTCTTGTTATTTTTGTATCTATGTACCTAATGTGGTTTTGTATTGTTGCGAATAAATGTCTCTTTATCTTTATCTTTATCTTTATCATTGCTATGTCATGATAACCCCCCTGGTCATAAAACCAAGCGAAGAGAGAAACAAGTTCAGAAATCACTACATAGTATAAAACAAAGTCGCTTGCGCTGTCTGTCCCTATGTATGCTTAAATCTTTAAAACTACGCAACGGATTTTGATGCGGTTTTTTTTAATAGATAGAGTGATTCTTAAGGAAGGTTTATATGTATAATACATTCCACGCGGGCGAAGCCGCGGGCGGGTCGCTAGTGAATTATAAATGGTGAGTTTACTAAGTAAACAAGTAACTTAGCTGGGAAGTTACTTGCAAAGGATTTTGGGAACATCAACTATAAATGATGGCAATTACCGATGTGGTCAATAATGTCAGATCGTATCAGAGGGGTTATTATGACATAGCCTAGCTTTGCAGTTCATTTTACGTTGAGCGTAAAGGACAGAGCTATAGCAGTTATATAGCTCTGTCCTTTTCTCTCAGCGTTAACTGCACTGCATGGCTATGTGATAATTAGGTCCCCTGATCGGCAAAGCTCGTTTTTATTCTACATTTTTACTCGGCTTCAGTACGAGTACCCATTAGGGTGTGTCACCATAGTATGGAAAAAAAAAACTTTGTTTTTTTGTTCATCTCATAGAAATCAAAAGATGCATTGAGATCTAAAATAACAAAATATGTAACCAAAATAGGTTTTTATAGACATCTTTGGCTCACTCAATTGAGGTAAAGTTTTTGGATCTCCATACTAAGAACTTAAAATAAATATTTCAGTTCCTAGTATAACACACTCTTACAACACCAATTAATCGGGTTCGTATCCCACAAATAACTTTTTAACTTGGGAAATTACATTAATAGCACAAAATAATCAAACAAGCATTCTTATCATTAAACGTTTTAACTGCGTGCGTTAGGAGACATGTAAATTTATTGATTACATCAAAACATGTCAACTTTTTATGTTTTTCTTAAACAAGACAAACATTAAATATAGTTTATGTATTAACTATACAGTAATTAAAAAAAAAAACAGATTCAACAAACCGCGTATTATTCCAATTTTACCAAACTTCAAGGTCAATGAGCGAGCCAAAAGTACTAATAAATCTTAAATCTGTAAATGCAAATCTTAATTACACTTAAAAAAGGAACTTTTGAGTGGTATTACGTCTCGAATTTCACAGTTTAAAAAAAATGACACACCCTAGTACCCATGTCATCTTCATCGATAGGGTAATTTATAAAAACAAGATGAATGGCCAACTTATCCAATAAGAAACGATGTCGTGTGATTATTCCCTATGGGGCTCTGTTTTACTCGAGCTGTAGGAAGAGAGGACAATAGAGAGGTCTCTCTCCAGGCGGGTGTTATGCCTGGGGACCGAAGTCCGTTGGGATGAAGTTGGAAGTGGTATATATGTCAACCGGCTGTAGAAACTTCGTTAGCGCGTTGTAGAACCCTTAGTTCCGCTGTCTGACGCTGGTGGCGCTAGCGAGTTGGTTGGTACTAGTTTCCGTTAGATGTCGCTAGGTCACCACAGAGCTAAGCCTAATTGCTTTTGAAATGTTATTGTATCGTCAACGTTATGATACCTCCTATTTACTCGACAGTAATGAAGAATTAAAAGCAATACGGAAACAGGTAAAAAGCGAGAAGGTTAACCCTTTTCCAGGCCTTGCTAAAGCAAGTACACAAGCAAGAAATGGAATAGAGCCACGAATTCGTAACT
This sequence comes from Acleris emargana, assembly GCA_927399475.2. NCBI lineage: Eukaryota > Metazoa > Arthropoda > Insecta > Lepidoptera > Tortricidae > Acleris > Acleris emargana. Next base: position 1,041,941 of record OV656851.1, read on the forward strand.
TCCTGAAGGATAATGATCCATGAAGTCATATTTCGGGAAAGTTGAATTAAATTTGTGTCATAAAATGTAGGTATTTAAGTTCAATTTTGAGCGACATGAATGTGGTCGATGAAATGTACTATGCCTGGAAAAGGGTTACCCAGGGCAGTTCATTTTACGGCGAGCGGAAAGGAAATAGCTATAGAAGTTATATAGCTCTGTCCTTCTCTCTCAGCGTAAACGGAACTGCATGTCTGCTATGTCATAATAATAACCCCTCAAAACCCTTATTTTAGATTGTTTTTTCCTTTATTTCATTTGTATTGTTTTCAATTCGGCCGCCTTTACCGACGAGTTAATAAGAGCTATAATTACGTTGCCAATTCGATAAAACGTAACACGTATTTTTTTTACGAGTATAAAAATACGCATAAAATAAACGTTTTTAAAATCACAACCGGAAAAACATTGCCTTTCTTTACACCCACTTTATTATATAATTTGAAATGAGCGTTCGTTTGAACAGCCTCATCTGAAATTATAATAAAACATACCATAAAACATCTTTGATGTCGGAAATGAAAACATTTCCGGATCCGCTTTTACATCGCGTCCTACATCCCGGTAACGTGGCAAATTCCGGCTCCCCGTAAGGTAAAACAACAAGCTTCGCAAAAACTTCCTCCCGTGTTTACTCTATGAATATTATTTATTAGTTGTTTTCCCGAAACTTACCTTTCCGTCCCCTATTAGGGTAGTTAGGGGGAAAACAAAGTGCGCAAACTTATCTCTTCCGTTTTGCGAGACTGGAATTAGTTCCCGCACATACAAAGTTGTATGAGAGTTCCGATGGTAGCGATGTTTTTAGTTGAACGCGTAAGTTTGTAAAACGCTGGCACTTTTGTTGGTTAACTTGGGCAGTATCTTGGTTGCTTTCATCCGGCTATAGCTCCGGCGTTTGTTGTAAAAGCAAAGAGCCCGTTAATTTAGACTACTATGTTCCTTGCTTGCACTTAGCTAAGTTTGAAGTAATTAAAAAAAAAACACAAAAAGCAAGGTTTCTAAACCCGACTGTTGTTGCTAACCAAGTTATAATCGTTATAAATCCACAATGATCGTTCATTATTGAACATACAACGTTATCGCGGGAGCAAAAACGATTTGACATTAGTCAAAGATTATGACAAATAGGCAATAACAGAAGTGACACTCGTATCGAGAAACGTTTATACCTACGAGTTCAAAATGTATCATATTATTTCAAATGTCTTACCTCCGTATTTGACTTGATTAGTAGTACATATTTAAAGAGATTAGATACGCAATCCTAACCTCAACCTCTTCAGTCACTTTTCCTGCTACTTTAGACATTTGTCATTCTAGATTGATTTGATATGTACAAAAAGATACAAAAATATACCTATCTAAATTAAATATGAAATATATTTAAAGAAATTAAACTAGTTCTGGACAAAAATATTTTACTTTTATATTATTTTATTAAAGCTGACACGTTGACTTATAAAAGCGTTTACAAATTGTAAGACAAGTGTAATTGACTGTTTCCAGCGAAAATTTCGTGCAAGATGAAGAACTTCTTAGAGGCTTAGAGTGTATAGGCAGAATATTCCGTTTATACTGAACCGACCATCTGTTATATTTGTTTATGCTCCCGCGATAACGATGTATGGAAAAACGATGAAAGAAACCTAGAGATGATTTTTAAATACCTACTCAATAATACCCCATTTGTCATGGTTTGTCTACTTTATTTTATTACTTTTTTACAATATGGCTTCTAGCTGCCGCCATATTGAATTACTCTTGCTATTAGGCACTCTTATTATTAGATACTGTGCATAAGGCGATACCTTTACATGTTACTAATTATCAAAAAGAGAGCAACAACGTTTAAAATATTCATATATTTTAACTGTTCGGAAGTCGTTTCTGTCCTATAGTAGACGTATCATAGTCAAAGATGTTTTAAGAGTAAATTATAATTAAATAATGAAATTAAATATTCAGGAACTTGGACGCAGAAAAGAAACATCTTCGTCTTTCTTGTGTGCATCAAATTAATTTTAGATTTAATCTAATTTAATTTATCTTTACATTCTTTACGAATCACGAAAAGTTTTCATTGAAGTTATTTTAGGGTTGGCTAGCACGAAATGAGATTCGAGATCAGAGATGCAAACAAATGTTATTGTTTTAAAGTTGTTTGTTTCGAAATTCTCTTGGCAATTCTATTATCCGTTCAATTCGATAGCAGAACGGGTAAGCGAAGTCACTTCAGGGGATTGTAAAGCAAATAAATCCTTACGAAATGCGATAACGTTTTTCTTCACTTAAACCTAGTTCGATTTGTACGACTTTTGAATATGTTGTAGATATTATCAAAAACTAGGTATGTCCCACTTTCCAAAAAATATTCCCAAAAAAAAAGTTTCCCAAGTATGTGAACAACTTAAGTAAATGACCTCTTGCATGTACATGCTCGTAGTTGTAACCAGTCTGTATAGACAGTTCGACATTCTATATATTTGAAATTTGACTTTAATTCTATACTAGTTTTGTACACAACTATAAGCAAGAAGTCATTTATTAAAAAAAACACCTATAACCACTAGAGTATATTCAAAAATCTGACTTGATTTAAGGGGTGGAAAACGTTATCACCCGGAGCTAACTTTGTCAGCTACGCGATTTAAGCGTTGATTCACAACACAATGCTCTGAAGCATAAGACGACCCGGGCTTTAGGTACGTTTTTTATGTCACGGAGAAGGCTATCGAGCATACAGGCAAAAGGCCTGATCAAGACTCATAAACGGAATAACGCTAATTTAGCAATTTTCGAAATTTTTCGAAATGTATAGAATTGACGTGAGCTGATGATAATGACAGATCGCTTCGACCGCTCCATACATTTCCAGTCTACAGCAAAAACGTTAGTAGCGTTTGCGTTTTGGCTAGGCCTCCCGATGGTAAGTGGACTCTAAAGCAATCTCAATTTTTTTACTTGTGGGAGGACCTTGTGCAGGGTCCGTCCGGGTTGGTACCACCATCTTATCCATTAACCTACCGCCAAACAGCAGTGTTCGCATTGTTGTGTTCCGGTTTGGGGATAAGACAGCCGGTGAAATGACTAGCATAGAGGCATTCCACCTTAGTCCTCAGGTTTGGCAGTGCATTTGCAGTCTTGTGAATGCGAATGTCTATGGGTCACAGTTTCCACTTAACATCAGGTGGCCTGTGTGCTCGATTGCCTTCCTATGCCACAAAAAAAAAAAAAAAAAAAATCAGGATTGCAATCTTACGATGGTCGGGTTAGCTTTACATCACTTGATATTTAAACTATTTCTTTGAATCAACCATTCTATTGAATAACGCCAGTAGGTATAACAAAATAACATGCACGTATTTTTTGTTTAAACCAGTAAGTGATCCATAAATAATAGATCGTAAGAACTCGGCTCTGTTGGGGATTGATTGACAAGTTATTTTTTCGTTCGTTTTCGTTAAATAAATATTCGGTAATGTAAACACTTCGGAGGCTTCAAAGGTTTGGTGTTGTTGTTCAAACTGGTTTATTATCGTGAAGGTAGGGGACTGAGCTATAGCTCTGGGTCCCTTTCGATACGTGGAACAACAATGAAGTTGCAGGGTTAGGTGTAGTAGGGTAGTAAGGTTTTAAGTTAAAACCTTAACAATTCATAATATTGAATCTTTTGGCGAATCGTATTATTTAATTTTAAGATAATTCTGTTTATCTTGGTGAGAACTAACCTTTCATTATTAACCTTAAATAAAATACAGTGAATGCAAACTACGTAAAATCATATTCCTTTTTTATTGCATTTTGATAGGCTTTATTTGGGTATGCCGTGTGGTTGCCGGCTTAGAATAGTGCCACTCCATGTCTTCCCGTGGATGTCGTAAGAGGCGACTAAGGGAATAAGGGCTTGTAGTACTGTTAGGCGATGGGCTTGCAACCTGTCACTAATACGCTGTTAAACACCTTAGCCTAATTATGCAATATGTGGTTACAGAATTATCAACAAGGTTTTAGAGTTGCTGGTAATTCTGTAGCTCTGCCTACCCCACTTTGGCAATGAAGGCGTAAGTTTATGTATGTGTATGTATTTGGGTACACTACATAATTCCGAAGAGTAATAATTCCGAATTAATCAAAATTCCAAATTAACGTAAGTACGACGTAACTTTTTGTTATCACTTATACCTAAATTAAACCTAACCTAACCTAGGTACCTACTTATGACAATTAAATTATGCATTTATTTTAAAACAGCTCCAGCGTAACAAAGCTTTCGGAAAAATGAATATTCGGAAAGTAGAAGTTCGGAATTTTCTTGATAGCAATGGTAGTCGAGTTAAAAACAATACGATAACCATGTCAAAAGCAATATTGGCTTCACAGACTAGAATAGAACCACAGAGCTAATAAAGTATTTATGTTATTTGCATAAACTAAATGGAATAACGTAGGGTGCTGTGATGGCATCAGTGTTGGCCACTTTTATCTGACTAGCAGATGGACACTTATTCTTAATTCTAATTTTAAACGGTCCTAAATTACATACATACATAAACTCACGCCTTCATTCCCAGATTGGGGTAGGCAGAGCTAAAGAATTACCAACAAGTCTTAAAACTTCTAGACAATTCTGTAACCACATTTTGCACAAGTAGGCTAAGATGTTTCCCAGTGTATTAGTGACAGGTGGCAAGCCCATCGCCTAACAGTATTACAAGCCTATATTCCCTTAGTCGCCTCTTACGACATCCACGGGAAGACATGGAGTGGCACTATTCTAACCCGGCAACCACACGGTCCTAAATTGATTGTTGCAAAACAAATGAATAACCCTTATTTTCTGTAAAATAAGAATCAAGTGCCCATCATCGGTCTTTGTGCATTACTGGTTCCGTCAGTACACTCAAAGAAATTGATTCCTAGACCATTTTGAACTATGTCAAAGTGACACTGTAAATAAAATCATAAGTCTCTTACGTTTTGATTGATTACGTCACTATGACATAGTCCAAAATGGAAGATAGAACTAAGAGAAGATAATTTTCCTCCACTCTTATTATATTATTGAGTTCATACATTAACATTGCACGTTGACTTTATAATACGGTCATAACTCTATTTTTATCTCTCCAAAAATAAAAGCTCTGCAGTTCTGAACCGGCCATTAATTATAATACGATACGGGAGCTTTACGAAAGCGGGAAACGGCTAAAAAGCTTAAAGCTTGAATAACTGACGCCACTGGATCATACAAATACAATTATTAGTTGAACAAGTACATTGAACTACAAGTATTAAGCAGATAAGAAGTCAATCCTAGAACATTCCACAACCGTAAAGTTCAAGATCTATTTTGTTCTATTCTCATTGTTTTTTCTTCGATACGGCCGCCTTTATTAACAAGTGAATAAGAGCTACTATGACGTTAACAATATGATTGTTTTTCTTCAACCTTGACTTACCCAATGCTGGGTAAAGGTATCTTGCATTTAAGCCCATTTAGAGTGGTCTTGTGTTTTCCACATACAATCCTTCCCAGCCACAAATAATAACCGTCAGTCGATCTCGCTGGCTGTCTTCCCACGTCTGATGGTAAGTGGAAACTGTGACCCATAGACATTCACATTCACAAGACTGCAAATGCACTGCCAACCCTGAGGACTAAGATGGAATGCCTCTATGCTAGTCATTTCACCGGCTGTCTTATCCCCAAACCGGAACTCAACAATGCAAACACTACTGCTTGGCGCTAGGTTAATGGATAAGATGGTGGTACATACCAACCCGGACGGACCCTGCACTACTCCGGCCCGTTCGCGGTCTCCAGCAACCTTTTACCAGTATGATTACGACTTGGCTTAAGATAAAGTGGAAATAGCGGAATAGAGACTCTGGTTAAGCCTTTGGATAAATAGACGTAGTGAGTTAAAAGGGCTCATTCTGTAGAGGACTCAAGGAAGTTTATTTTTGACCTTCGACAAACCGTGTGTATCGTGTGTTTATTTGTGGCATCGTAGCTAGCAAACATATGGACCGATTTCAACGCGTTTTTTTTTAAAGAAATCTATTTTAATCGTTAGTTGTTATCTGTTAAATAATTATTTTGGAATACTTAAATGTATTGAGTTTAATTTAAAGTCATTGTTGTGTAGAGGACGTTTTCAACAAAAATTAAGATAATTGTGATGCTTATTAACCTCCGATACAGAAAGGGGTGTTATAAGTTTGGCAAGTATGTCTGGGTCTCTGTGTTGGTCTGTGGCACCGTAGTTCTTACACGGATGTACGGATTTGGATGCACTTTTTTATTAGAAATCCACTTTCTTAAGAGTGGTTTATTTATAGCTAGGTTTCATGAAGATCGGTTAAGTCGTTTAAGAAAAATCAGTTCTGAGAGAAAGGGTGACCAAAGGGTTTTTTTGAATATCTACTAGTTATTAATTATTATTATTTTTTATTTATAACATAGCTGTACTGTTAGGCGATGGGCTAGCAACCTGTCACTAATACGCTGGTAAACATCTTAGCCCGATTGTGCAAAATATGGTTACAGAATTATCAACAAGTTTTTAGAGTTGTTGGTAATTGTGTAGCTCTGCCTACCCCACTCTGGGAATAGAGGCGTGAGTTTATGTATGTATGTATGTGTAGCTTTACTAAGGCTCTGTCATCCCGGCTCATGGACCCCTCCGGAGATCCTAGAGCTGGTACTTACCTCTCCCAAAGGATTGGGCTAGCTATCCAGAGAGGTAATGCAGCCAGTGTCATAGGGACCATGCCGCGAACGGACCTGCTAGAGGGGGTGTTCTTTTTTATAGTGGTGATTATTATTTACATCTTTAATATTTGAGTAGCTTAGTTTTATTTTAATTTAAATAAACTTAGTTTTACCTTTTTACTTTTTTGAGTTGCTGGTAATTCTGTAGCTCTGCTTACCCCACTTTCGGAATGAAGGCGTGAGTTTATGTACGAGTTTGTAGTTTTAACTTTTAATTGTTAATAGTTAATTACAATTATCATTAACATAAATCCGTTTGTATGGCAGCCTGCCTCGGGCCGGACTGCCTTCGTACGGCCGCTAGTTTGTTTATTTATCGCCGCCATAAAAAGATTTCCATAGACGTGTCTTTCGACCAACTTGGAGGACGCGTGGGGAGAAAAGTGGTACACTTCTAAATATAAATAAAATTATAACCACATAAATATAATTTTTGGGTTCCGGGGGCGTAGTTATTTTAATAGATGTGTAGTTTGGGTCAACTTTTGGCATCATGAAGGTGCGAGGTGAAAGTTAAACTTTGCTCATAACACAATAAGATGACGTACATATTTTTTTTTGTAAACTGTAAATTGCTGTTGATTTTGATGAATTCTCACAAAATGTTACTGATACATATATTTTGATGAAATCGGCTTAACTTGATATACAATAGATAAAAAGTATGTAAAAAATAATACCAGAATAACAAAGCGTTTAGAGCGCAAGCGAGCACCTCATAAACCCAGAATTAATATCGTGGTGTGTGTCTTCCTAAGGCTGGCCCTACACTCGTAAGTTTTACTTACGTAAGTAGAGACGCAGCTATTAATTGTTGAATTATATAGAAGATTTTTTTCTCATTCTAACAGATAGCCGTGTCCCTACTTACGTAAGTAAAATTTACAAATGTAAGGCCGGCCTTAGAGTTTTTGGTTAAATTCAAAAAACTTAGGTACTCGTACGTTGAAAAAACTTAAAACGTAAAAAAACATGTACTTGTCAGAAATTTTGCCTTTTCGAAATATTTGATTTTGAAACAAAAATCACTCCACTATTTGTAACGGTTCAAAATATACAGCTATTTAAACTTAATACTTACGACATACAGACAAACAGACGGACAGAGTAGGCTTAGTTGTGGGGTCCAGTTTGTCACTTTTTCGTTCAGGGTCAAATAAATTGATTGGTTGACGCTGAGTCAGCATACGACACGCAATATATATATTATGGCTCTTATATAGCTGCTTAACACGACCATTTATATATATTGCGTTTTCTTTGTTTTCATGTTTCACTGATATGTTTATGTTATTTATTTTTTAACTATCTTTCTATGTCGAGTTTTGCCAGCGAGTGTACAGCTCGGCCGGCCACGTGGCCGCATCGCCCACTCCCGCGCATCGTTTATTGTTTACAAGCTTCACAACAGATGCGAATAGACAGATCACGATAGACACTCATGATCCGCTGATATTTTTGACTTTATACAACTAAAATTACGTTTGAGGTCCACAATCACCCTGTAGACGAGTCTTTACTCTATCAAATAAACAATCTAGGCTAACATGGGTCTAGAAGGTCTACAGCTGGTTAAGACAGACAGCATTTGAATTTGAAAATGCCCACCCTATTTAAGATTACATACATACATACATTAAATTACGCCTGTTCCCACTTCAGAGGCAGACACCACGTCTTTCCACCTGCTATGATCCTGACAAATCTCTTTCGCTTCTTCCACATTCATACATCGAGTCATGCATGCACGTCGGTTTCGGGTACTTCGCCCTTTTCCAGTATTTCTTCTATTTGATTCGAAAAAGTACGCCTACGATGGCCCCTTCCGACCCTTCCACTCAATTTCGCTCTGTATATCTCTTTCGTCAATCTTCTGTCAACCATCCTTTCCAAATGACCTAACTATCGAAGCATGGCCTTTTCAATCTTAGTTACTACATCTTCTCTTAGTCCACATTTCTCTCTGACTGTTTCATCCCTTACTCTATCAATCAGTTGCACACCACATATACTACGCAAAGAGCGCATTCCAACTGCATTTATACGACTTTTATACTTGGCCTGCCACACCCAACATTCAGTACATTATTAATTTTGTGATTATTTCGCACAGACAAAGTCGCTGGACCTTGAGAATAGAAATTTGGAGCGAATATTTCTTGGACCTCTGATCCCAATTAAATGGATTAGATGCCATGTGTACTTGTTTCCTGTCTACTTTTCATAAACATTAAACTTTTACCTAGTACCTAGTTCCATTTTGTATTTAAACTCCGTACGTATAGGATTCATTTTCCGTAATTACATCGTCCCGTTGGAGAAAGGATTTCGAAAAATCCCACCTTAGTGTGTCCCTAGGGTACCCAAAAAATATTCGCTCTTAATTTTAATTCTCTAGAATTGTTTTTTTTTATGGCATACGAAGGTAAACGAGCACACAGGCCACCTGATGGTAAGTGGAAACTGTGACCCATAGACATTCGCATTCACAAGACTGCAAATGCACTGCCAACCCTGAGGACTAACATGGAATGCCTCTACGCTAGTCATTTCACCGGCTGTCTTATTCCCAAACCGGAAATCAAATCAAAATCAAAATCAAAATATTTATTCAGTAAATTGGCCACATGAGGGCTCTTTTACACGTCGGTAACATGGAGTGAATCTACTAGCGCTTCGGACAAGACCATCATTGCGGAGAAGAAGCGCCGCAAGAAACTCCAACAGAAGGTCATTTTTTCAATTATTAATTAGGTACAATAATACTTAAAAGTAAGTTACATTACAAGGTAATAAAGTAATAAATAATTATTTAAAAAAAAAAAGCAATACAAACAAAATCCTTACAAATGTAAAGTCAATAAAATAAAGTTAAAAATCATGATTAGGAGAACAACATGACGAGGTCTCTACGTCAGGAACGATAATTAAAATAACTAAATTGGAAAAACAGGTCCTTGCAAGCGTGAACAGACCGGACCCCACAGACAGCACCCGTTCACGAGTATGACGCGTATCTCAGCCATCGCCTCCCTCAACCATGTGTTCGGGAAGGTGGCGACCCGATCAACGACGCCGCCGTAAGCAAAGACCTTTAAGTGAGCATGACATGCTCATGCTGCCGGACAAAGATAACAATAAAAAAGTATCTGTCCGGCGAGAAACGTCATAATGTGTTCTCAATTCTAAAATGTCTTGTGCACACAAGAATTAATATATATATTTTTTTTTACAAAAAAACAATAGGTAAATTTAATTTTAAAAGTGTACATCATTGGCTTAAAGGCATTTTGCAATAAGCGCTGCCCAGTGCTCAGCTATAATTACAAAAGACAAAAATAACCCTAACTTCAGTAAGCTCACACTACTTAAAAACGTCTTTATCATTTAGGAAGTCATTAACAGTATAATATGCCTTACCCAGCAAGCAGCACTTAATGCGAGACTTAAATTTATTGAACGGCATATTGACAATATCAGTAGGTATCTTATTGTAGAAGCGTATACAGTTCCCTGCGAACGATGTGCTAACTTTACGAAGACGGTGACATGGGACTACGAGTTTATCTTTATTTCGCGTGTTAAACTTGTGAACGTCACGGTTATGTCTGAAGTGATGTATGTTTTTGCGTGCATACATGATATTTTCAAAGATATACTGCGACGCGACAGTAAGAATATTAATTTCTTTAAATTTATCTCTGAGAGAGACCCGAGAACCCAGTTGATAAATAAAACGTATAGCCCGCTTTTGTAGTACAAAGACGGCCTGAATGTCAGCCGCTTTTCCCCATAACAAAATCCCATAGCTCATAACACTATGAAAATAACTATAATACACCAGTCTCGCCGTCTCGACGTCTGTAAGTTGTCGGATTCACTTTACTGCATACGCTGCAGAACTAAGTTTTCCCGCAAGGGTGGATATATAATAATAATAATAATAATAATAAAACTTTATTTCAGGCAGTACCCATATCATGTCACAAAACACAGTTATATAAATAAAAAGCAGCAAAATAAATTTGTAAAAATAAACATAAAACCTACAACATACATTAAACTTACTTCACTACTTCCTATTTTGGTCGCGATGCACAGATGTCCAAAACTTCGAGATCCGACAGTCCAAGCGCTCGGACAAAGTACGGAGAATATCATTATTGGATGATCTGATACGGTCCCGAAATGACGCAATGCGCAGTCTTATAATTGCGAAGAAGTCAGGCACTCCAGATTCCGCAAACATGCTCGATGCGCTACAATAACGTGGCTGCTTCATTAGAATGCGATATGCGTTATTATATTGCACTCTAATCGCACTCATGGCGCGCCTGGTGCAGTTAACCCAGAGTTGGCATGTGTAGAAGCATTGACAAAATGCTCTAAACAATGTCAATTTTACTGGGGCACTGCACCGTGCAAACCTTCGCGCGAGCATGTTACTTCTCACAGCAGTAGCCCGACGTTCGCGCTCGATATCCAGATCATCCTTGAGGGTCTCCGTCACAATATGTCCCAAGTACTTGAACTGGCTTACCCTTTCGATTGAGACTCCATTCAAAAACACTGGGGGAACATTGTCCGGACCCCTCCCTGACTTGATGACCATAAATTGGGTCTTCTTGACGTTATACTTGAGACCATGGTCTAAAGCATAACGCTCACAGACGCCCAGGAGCGTTCTAAGACCTTTAACAGAGGGGCTAAGGAGCACCATATCATCTGCATAACTAAAATTATTCAGGCATGTGTTGCCAATGTGACAACCTACTTTGGTGCTCCTTAGCTCATCAATCAGGCCATTTATGTAAAGACTGAAGAGGTCCGGCGATGTCAACCCTCCTTGACGAACTCCACACTCTAACCTATAATCGTTAGAAGTGGAGTCGCCCCACCTCACTGCGTTAGTTTGGTTCTCATACCAGAATCTCAACAGATTGATGGTACCGGTAGGCACATTTGACCCAGCGAGTTTCTTCCACAGTAAATTATAATTTACCAGGTCGAAAGCGCGACTGAGGTCAAGAAAGCACGCGTAAACTGATGTTTCTCTTTGTATGTAGTAATTAACAGTAGACTTGAGGCAGTATATCGCTGAATCTGTTGAGAGACCGGCACGAAAACCAAACTGCGCATCATCCACAACAATATTGTCTCTTAAAGACGGGTGGAGTAACCTCTCCAGTATTTTACCCAATATTGTACCGAGCGAAATAGGCCGGTAGTTTTTAATGCTGGTGAGGTCCCCCGTTTTGTTTTTAGGAACTGGAACCACCACGGTCTTCATGAGATTTTTAGGGAGATAACTATGGTCCAAGCATAATATATGAGCATTCCATTGCAGTTTCGAGTCTAAAGTAATACCTAAAAATACTATTTTGTCTTCGAATGACAGCGTCTCATCCTTTAGTCTAATACTAGCCCCATTCACTCCTTTCACATTTGACAGAGAAAATTTCATGCACTTGGTTTTCTTGGTATTTAAAAGTAAGTTGTTGGCTGTAAACCAATCAACAGTTGTAGACAACGTATCATTAATGTCATTGAAATTTTTCTGTTTTCTATCTACCTTGAATAAAAGTGAAGTGTCATCGGCAAACAGGACTATTTCATGTCTATCGCGCACAACGTAAGGGAGATCGTTGATATAGATCAAAAACAAGAATGGGCCCAGAATTGAGCCTTGGGGCACTCCCATAGCAACAGCTGATCCAGGAGATTGCGTTCTGTTTATGTCCACCCGCTGAGTTCGGTGAGCAAGGTAAGATTTGATAAGATCAAGGGCTCCATTTTTAATTCCATAATAACCTAGCTTCCGCACTAACGTTACGTGATCAACACAGTCAAACGCCTTGGATAAATCACAAAAAACTCCAATTACGTCTAGTGATTCTTCCCAGGCATCAAATACATATTTAATTAAGGTTGAACCGGCATCTGTAGTAGACCGTCCCTTAGTAAACCCAAATTGACTACTGTGAAGCAACTTATTCCTACTAAAATGTGAGGATATTTGGTTTAAAATGATTTTCTCAAAAACTTTACTCAGTGCTGGCAGTATCGAAATTGGTCTAAAATTTGTAGGGTCTGTTTTTGTCCCTGACTTAAACAAGGGTATAATTTTACTGTGTTTCATCAGGTCGGGAAACACTCCGATATCGATACACTTGTTAAATAAAGCAGCTAAATAAGGTGCAGTTAATTCCAGGATGGACTGCAATACTGTGACAGAGAGGCCCCAGAGATCTTCAGTCTTTTTTAGATTAAGTGACCTAAACGTATTAATAACAATTTTAGAAGTGATATGATAAAATTTAAACACATCTGTGCATTCCTTCACATTTGATCTTAATAATATTTCAGCCTTATGAGGAGATGATTGTAATGATTTAGTGGTATCTAAAGGTATATTTGTAAAGAACCGCTCAAACTCTTTAGCTACATCAAGGTCCGAGTTCACTAGAGTATCTTCAATTTGCAGGCTGTAATGCGGGTCTCTAACTCTAGTTCTACCAGTTTCAGTATTAATTACATTCCAAACCGTTTTAATCTTGTTGTCTGAGTTACGGATTTTGTTGGAAAAATATTCTGACTTTGCGGCGGCACAAATCTGTTTGAATTGTTTAGAATAGTTTTTGACGTAATCTAGAAACTCAGGCCTATGATCGACAGCTCTTGTAGCGTATAACTCATATAATTTATACCTTTTTGCGTGAATGTCTGGTGTAGCCCAATCACTAAACTTCGTACCTTGCTGACCTTTTACCTTTCTTAAACTAAAGCAGGCATCAAATTCCTTGATAATACAATTAAATAATGAAGAACACAAGCTATCTGGATCATCCCGAGTACACGTCATATAATTCAATTGTTTGGAGATCTTAGAATTAAACAAATCTAATCGAGTTTTAGAAATTGGCCTGAATATAAAATCTTGAGGAGTATTATCAGTTTTTCCCTTGAAAGAAGCTTGCTGACCGCAGTGGTCCGAACTTAAGATATTAATTATAGATTTCTGAATGGGGTCAAAATTACTAAATATATTATCAATACACGTTGCACTGGTTGTTGTGATTCTGGTAGGCTCACAGAACAGATTTACTAAATTAAAGGATTTAAAAACGCTCAGTAAGTTAATAGACATGGGCGATTTGTCGAGTAAATTAACATTAAAATCTCCACACACAATTATACACTTCTTACTATTAAAAACACAACTAAGAACATTCTCTAAAACGCTCTCAAATAGTTTGTAATCCGCTGAAGGGGGTCTGTATACGCAAACAATAATAAATTGCTCCATTTCAATACACGCAATTTCAATGTGACGTTCAATGGACTTCATAACAATATCTTTACGCTCCTTACATTTAATGTTATTTTTAACTATAATTAAGGATCCCCCCCGACTGCAAGATTGCCTAGCAAACAAGCTAACTATGTTATGATTATTAAAATTAAACATGCTCTCATAACCTTTAAGCCAATGCTCAGTAACACATAAAACGTGTACATTAGCACTATCTATAAATAAACCAATTTCAAGTTCCTTACTAGAAAAACCCTGTATATTCTGATGAATAACATTTATTACATTATCACCCAATTTACTTGTAATGCTCGTCGGCCTGAGGGCAAGCACGGGGCCACCGCGACTGTCGTCGCGAACGAAGGCAGCCGCGGTCGTTGTCGAAGCTGTCAGTTTAAATCAACCGGCAGCTCCGGCGCAGAACCGGCGCTAATAAAACTCAGCGCAGGCTCCGTCCTACTGTTATCGCTCGCTATGCTAGTCATAACGGGGTCTAAAATATTATATGCTAACAACTTAGCACATTCATCTAAGTACCTACATGGTAAATAACAATATTTACGCGTCAAATCGAAATTATTTACAAATTTATTTGTATCAAAATACAGTATTTTAGAATTATATAATGCCATCACTACATAGTATAAAACAAAGTCGCTTGCGCTGTCTGTCCCTATGTATGCTTAAATCTTTAAAACTACGCAACGGATTTTGATGCGGTTTTTTTTAATAGATAGAGTGATTCTTAAGGAAGGTTTATATGTATAATACATTCCACGCGGGCGAAGCCGCGCGGGCGGGTCGCTAGTTTTATATAATATCGAGTTCAGATAATCAATATTTTTATTACATTTATTTGTCAATTTATGGGAAAACAAACAAGCACAAATAATTATTTTACCTATAGCACCTTTGCTAATTTCTGTGAGGGTTTCAGACAATTTGAGTAGGTCATGTTTACTTAAAGTTAAACTGTTTGCTAGTAACACTACTAGAGTTGTATCGCGATCGAATGTGTCTATGGAGATTCGTGATATCAGGTGGTCCATAGACATTCCTGGTAAACAGTTGTTTACGATGTTATGAGGCGCAAGGTGCTTAACCATTTTAGAGCCCAACCCAATACCTACTTCATCCGTGTACATGACGGTCCTGCACACCGGGGTCGGTATAGAATTGGGAGAGGGAGAGACTTGCCCAGTAGGTGGCACGCATGGCGCGCGCGGTCCCGGTGGCGCGGGCGCGCAGCATGGAGTGTCCCCTTGCTGCGCTGCAGCCGCCGCCGTCGGAGCGCGCGCCGGCCCCGCGCCTGGCGCTGCCCGGGGGGCCGGGAGGGGTGCGCGGGGCGCGGGGCGGGCGCGACGAGGCGCCGGTGCCGGTGACGGCGAGGCCGGCAGGCTCTGCCTCCGGTTGTGGCAGGGAGAGCTGCCATAGCCATCGCACGATTTACCAACCAGTGAGTCCAGTTTCTGCATGTTGGTATTGCCTAAATCAATGATGTTGTTCATGAAGCCGATGTACTCCTCCATTTGTTTACAAGATAATGTATACTTGTTAGAGACATCCTGCAGAGTGACTTCCATTTTTTGAAGCTGTTCGGCATTGGCATTAAAGTCTTTAATAATACAGTCCAGTTCGTGTTGACAATTTAAAAGGTCATTATGTAAAGCTACATTGGTGTACCTAATTGGCGTTAATTTCATAAAAGTTTTGTTACAGCGTAATAAAACTTTTGATCTTTTAATAAATCTACTCAGTCTTAGATACTTTTTAATTTTGTTTGATCCCCTCACAGCAATGTTAGTTGGTTTGGGGTCAATTAAATCTAAAGAATTAGTAAGGTCTACCGTTACAATATCCTGGTTAACTTCCGAGTAAGAGGTATTTAGCTCTGCAAACAAGCTTACGTTGTAAGCGGAGTCCTCCGCAACACATCTGGCACAAGTAGTGTCCTGCTTCACTTGCTGCACCTCCAGTAACTGTTCCAGGTCCCGGATGCGCCGAAGCGCCTCCTCGTGCGTCTCACGGCACTGCTGGAATTGGTCCACGTTGGCCTGGAGGCGGTCCCGCTGTTCCCGCATGTCATCATACTCTAAGTCCAGCTTGGCCAGAGAACTCTTGAGGGTTTTGTTGTTATTGATGATGCGCAGGACCTCCTCTTCACTCTCGTCGCGCTCCTGCAACAGCCGTGCATTGAGCTCGTTGACTGTCTTAAGCTCAGACTGAGTATTCCGGAGTTTGTTCACCAGGACATCCCGACGGGTTGTGGGCTTGCTAGTGGCTGAAAACATGATTAAAGAGTACAGTACTAGGACACATAAACAGTTTAACAAGATACACCTATAAATAGTTAGCCTAAATTATACTTTAACTGTATAAAAAGTGTCAATGTCACAAGATAAACTTATTCCTTAAGGATATGTAGGTATATCAATGACTGCAATGAATTTACTATTATAATACTAATTAGCCACTGACGCGCTGTACTACTAACTAGGGCTTTAATTAAACCACATTTTTACCGAAACAGTATAAAAAACTAAATCCTTTTCGCGCTGTCATTCTCACATAATTTGATCGAATTACTTTGTTACAAGTACAGTATTTTCGTTAAAAATTTCATGCAGAAGTAAAAGTAATAACGATATTATAAAATAACAATACTCCCCAGGTTTCCTTGATGATCAATCAGTACAGCAGACGGTGTAATTTTCAAAACATTTTCAAATCACGATGTCGTTGACCCAGTTACTTGTCAAATTTTGCACTCGTGATAATACTTTCTTCGTAGCGCTTATAGTCGTGATAACATTTACACTAAATATTTATGTGTTTATCTTGGGTTTTAGACCCAAAAATTAACTATTTAAACATTAAAAACTACTTAAAATTAATTATCAAAACCGGCACTTCATTTTGACGTCTAACCTGGCTGGTGTTGCCAGTCCATAACGGAAGACAACAATGCGAATATTGCTGCTTGGCGGTTGGTTAATGGATAAGATGGTGGTACCAACCCGGACGGACCCTGCACAAGGTCCTCCCACAAGTAAATAATATGGTATGTTCCGCGATTACCGATGTGCGTTGTTGGTTATTAGCAGACCTAGGAATATACGGGGCAAAATTAAATGACAGCTAGGGATTGCCGGCATCGATAAACTCAATTATCGACGCTATTCCCATATACTAGTGATCGCCCCCAGCATTGTTTGTAAGTTTGTTTTTTTTTACTTCCACCCCTTCTACTTCCACAGAAATGTAAGTCTTTTAGCCGGAATTGGATTCATCATTTGAGACTGAGAAAATGAACGTCCGAAAATTTGGAACAAATTCTGATCGTTTACTTTAACAGTAGTAAATGGGACAGTATTCTGAAATACACAATGAGGAAAAAAAAAAGATGATTATGAGTGAAGGTTCAAAAATCCTTTTAAAGTATAGAATGCTTTATGTAAAGCATTATGTACATAGTTATTTTGTTTTATTTTCACACTCAATAAATATTTTTACAAACAAAACTTGGAGTGATCACTAGTAATATAGGAATAGCATCGATAGTTGAGTTTATCGATATAGGCAATCCTTAGCTGTCATTTAAGTTTGCCCCGCATATTCCTAGGTCTGGTTATTAGACTTATTAGTCAGTTACGTATGCATTTTGGAAACAAAATATAAGGTATTTTCTCCTTAATTCCCAATGGAAAAGTTTATCCCAGTTTAACTCGTGGCGAACTTTGTACCTACTGTTTACTAAACATCCGAAAGCACTTCTCAAAACTACAAACGCGATTACAAACGGTATCGAACACCATCGTTTGTTACTTCCGCACTGTTATTTCGATACGCAACCGTTATTCTTTAACGAGGCGAATTCAAATCGTCGTAGATTTCCCGTCGTATAATACACTAACTGTTGCCCGCGACTGCATCCGCTTGGAAAAATATAATATTTATAGCGGATCCATATTGGGTCACCTAATTTTTTTTAGCCCGAATGTAATTTTATAGAGTTATTGCGTGATAGAATGAGAAATGATGATATCCGCAGTAGAACTAAAGGTTACCGCATACCCCGAAGAATAGCTAAACTTGAGTGGCAGTGGGCGGGGCACATCGCTCGCAGGACTGATGGGCGATGGTGTCAGAAGGTTCTTGAGTGGCGTGATGATGTAATTTTATTCCTAATCATCGCAACTCCTAAAGTGTTTTTTCAGACTTTTTATAAAACAAACCTTTTTTTTTTTTTTTTTTTTTTTTCGGAGAGGAAATGCATTACGCATCGTCCCCCCAGGCTAGGGCAGCCATAAAGGGGGGGTATGACGGACTCTCAACCGCCTCAGTCTCCTGCGAGAGCTGAGGCGGAAGCATACCGTCTAAAACCTCTCCGGTGTTAACCTCCAAAGGCTGTTACCGGGGGCACCGTGGGCTGATGACTATGCCACCACTGGGTGCCCCCCAGTTATAAAACAAACCTAACCTAACCTGAACTTATTTACCAGTTAGATACTTTAAAAATCCTGAAATAATAACGGTTTCTGTTAAAAACGCTTTATGAGTTGCGATTGTGGGTACATCATCTACTTAGAATAGAATAGAATAGAAAATATTTATTCAACGCCCACAAAAATAAAGTAGAAAAATATAAAGTGAAAAGAAGACATTAACTAGGTACGTTGGACAGGATCCCTCTCAGCATTGTGCCGCAGGAAAACTGCGGCGCTCATTTTCAGAGGGACCCTGACTTAAAAACGAATCTACATTAAACAAAAACGGGTAACACTAAACAGGTAACATGACAAACACTAGCGACAATTCGTTTTAGAAAATGAAATAAAAAACAATATAAACACACACTAAAAAATCTTAACGAAGACTAATGCTTTTGTGTGGCAACACCAGAACAGCACAACTGTGTCACAACTTCTGCTGCTGACTTAACCTACCCGTAGTACAGTCAGCGTCAAAAGTAACTGGGCACTTCAAGCTACTTTTGTACTTTATCGCATAAACACATTAGACCATCTTGTTTGACATTGCTTATGTGACAGGTAAAGCGACAACGTATTTAAGTGATCAGTTTCTTTTGACGCTGACTGTACAAGCTTTGGACTAGGTCAATTCGTATAATATATATTTTCAAATATGTATTAAAGGTTTGTAACATGTCGACGAGAAATCGTATGTTGTTGTCTGAATAACCCCACAGGTGGTAAACAAGTTCCCGACACGTGTAGCCTTCAGAGCGAGAGCGAACAATGAATCATTCTGCCCGCTGATTGGGTCGGATCATGGCTTCCCGGGCGCTCCCAAACATAAACATTTGGATGCGATACAGGGTAGGTATCTGAAGCCATATGTGTACAGATATCTTTGCTTTTTCTTTACCTTCTTTATTATTATCACCGGAGGCCGGAATTTTCGTAGACTTCGGATATACATATTTTATCGATACATTATAGAACACCATATATTAAAGAAGACTAAAAGTAGAGGTAAACAACAGGCGGTCTTATCGCTAAAGAGCGATCTGTTTCAGATAATGACTATCTATTTCTTTTATAGAAAAACGAATGATGAAACACTTAGTCTTGTTAGCACTAAAACAGACTTTGAACATGAAATTCATAAATGATAACACTGAACTGAACTGATAAAAATGTTAACTATTAACTTTTCATTGTTTTCATTGCAAATATCTATTTCACATTTTCAATTACTCGAAAGTAATCAGAGTGAAATCGCTCTTTAGTGATAATACTGCCTGTTGTTTACCTCTTCTTTTAATCTTCTTTAATATGTTGTGTTCTATAATGTATCGATAAAATATGTATATCCGAAGTCGATAAACGAGAAGTCCCTATGACAGCTCAAAAGTGCTACGAAAATTCCGGCCTCTGATTATCACATAGTAAACAGAGTCGCTTTCCGCGTCTGTCTGTATATCTGCTAAGTCTTCCTAATTGAGATAGCAAGAATAATATAACATTTATGAGATATAATACGATGCTCCACGACAGCGGAGCGCCGACGATACTTTCAAATTCTTTTCTGGAATGGTAAAAGTGAAAAAACACGACTGTTTGCTTGCTTTTGCTTTTTCAAGCCTGAAAGTACGTTACCAACTCTACAGATACTAAAATAAATATCTTTAATGCCTGACAAATTAGGTACTGGGTTCAATGAGTATTAGACTCTTACCCCCTTACTTATAAACGTGTAATAAGCTTGGAATAGTTTATGCCATGCTTTGTCACTTTCTGTCAGTTGCAAATGTCACAATAACAGATAAGGACAAAACATGGCTTAAACTATTCCAAACTTATTCCACGTTTATAAGTAAGGGAGTTAAGGTCCGGTTTTGTAAACGCCCGTTAGTAAATTGTCTGATCAAATTTGAGTGACTTCATACAAATGTTGACATTCTTCATCGAAATTTAAAACTAACGGATATTTATAACAGCCGGCCTAAGAATGCTTAGTAGTAATACTCCACCATCTACCTTATTATGGTGTACTTACAATATTTTTTAAATTACAATAACCTACTCTGGATCTAGATTTAACATACCATAACATACTACATATTGGACTAAAATGGATTGCCGATCATTTCATCGCAACATAACAATACTACCGCATGTAATAAAACTAGAGGTCGCTTGCGTCTTACTCGTAGGAACACTTTCCCGTATCTCCTTTCGTCGGGGGTACATTTTTAAGGAATCCTCTCTTTGTCAACTCCTGAGGTACCCAAGACACATTCCATCCAAATTTCCAGTCCCTAAAACGACTGACTGCTGGCTGAGTTTCTTGCGGCGCTTCTTCTCAGCAGTGGTCTTCTCTTGTGAAGCGCTGGTAGATTCTTGACGTGTAAAAGTGCCCGTGCGGCCTACTTACTGAATAAATGTCTTTATCTTTATCTTTATCTTAGGCTCAGCCGTTTTAGCTGAGCAGGGTTTGATGATCAGTCACGTGAAGAGTGGCACATATGGTCGTTTCGATAAGACAATGATAAATTACAATGACGAATGTTCTCAGCTGAGCCCCCAGACGGCCTGATAAGAGATAAGGGCTGAGAGCGCGTCTGTCTGCGACTGATAGCGATAGCTGACACGTGTGGCTATCAGTCTAGCGCGTCTGGTAGGTAGGACACGGCGAAGTAGTTGGGTTCCGTTTCCTATAAGTTATCATGTTACATATCGACGTCCACTACGCGTTGGCCTAGTTGGTAGTAACCATGCCTAGGAAGCTAGCGGTCCTGGGTGCAAATCCCGGTAGGGCAGATATTTGAGTGATGAGCATGAATATTTGCTCCTGAGACGAATGTTTTCTATGTATTTCAGTATTTATTTATATGTATTAGTATTTATATCGTTGTTTAGTACCCATATACAAACCTAGAGCTTAGTTTGGAACTTGGTGAATTGGTGTGACATTGTCGTCTGATATTTATTTATGTATTTAATAAAAATAACTATGAATTTTAAGAGCTATCTAATGATTATCACTCGTTGTTATTGAGTCTAAAAGTCGTTTTACCTTTACATGTATATAGATGACAAAGGTTATTTTTTTGATGATTGATGAAAATACACCTTTTATTACTAAGATTATTTGAGTTAAATCGCGGACAGGTAGACAGATGGACATGGCGAAACTATAAGGGTTCATTATTAACGACTGTAAAGTATCCCCCTTTACCATATCAGTGAAACACACTCTTGACATTTGTAGCTGTTTATTGTTTTACTAACAATTCTTTTTACAATCAGCGTCCTTTTGTATCTCCTCTTCAGTGACAGCCGGCACAGCTAACGTACCGAAAATGTACACACCGTGCTGTCACTGTTACATTGACTTTAGATGTTTTTTTGGACTGAGCATGATATTAAATTATTCTGGATAAAACATTTGACTAACAAAAACTACAAAGATAATTATTATTATCACAATTTACTTATCTTAAGTGATATTTAGCAATGCTAATAGTCGGCCATCCTTTTATAGGAATGTCCTCATTCCTAATTATAATGAAAACCTTTCGGCCATTTAACCAAATTAGTATGTCCTCATACATACATACTATATAAATAATATAATTATTATATATTATTTTAACCAATCAAATATTTAAGGTTGCTGTTGGAACTTCTGAAAATTTATATAATATTAAGCTTTTAAACATATTTATTAACATTAAAAGTAAGGAATTATTTGTATCAAAGTTAGTGTATTTACACACAATTATTTGGAATATTATAATGTGGGTATTTATATGACAATAATGGTAAATAATCACAGTACATAATTATAACATTTATAATTCTAACAGACTAATACAACTATGCAACTGCGTGGTTTGAGATCAAATACAACATGAACTAGTAACTTTAACATCACAATCATAAATAAATTGTTTACTTACTTAACTTAGGCCACCATTCTTTTATTAGCCCTGTCAATTTTAGTTGACTTATCTTTGTTAACTGAAGATCAAATATAAGTTGAAACATAAAATAATCAGTTTTCATTCACAATCAACATGTGCCACCACCACTACCGGGTGTTGGCTTCTTACTTTATTTATTACTACTTTTAGCCGAAAACACATACAGCACCGCTTACCACTACCGGGTATCGGCCTCCATTTGCATGTTTTCCGACTTTCATTACAAGGCGTGGGGCACCGCTTACCCCATCGGGTTTCGGCCTCCTCCCAACTGTTCCAATATAGTACATGCAGCACCGCTTACCACTACCGGGTATCGGCCTCCATTTGCATATTTCTATCCTTTATTGCATCGCTTAAGGCTCCATTTTCTCCAACGAGTCTTGGCCTGCTCCAACTCCAACTGGCCCAAGATAAGTGGATATCTCCCAACATCTCTTGTGACCTGTTAAGGATTAGGGTCTAGGTTCAGGGGACAAGGAATGTTAGGATACTCATACTAAAATATAATTTACATAAATCAGCTCGATAATTGTCAGCTATGATCTAAACAGACCGAATGCGTAATACTATTTCTGTTCACATCACTATCAAATCAATACAATCAATATAGATACATATAAGTATTATTAAAGATATTAACAAAGAAAAACTATGATAATGTGTGGTAGGTAGGTATACCTACCATATTATATTTGTAAACTTCTAATCGTCAGTACTGTCAGAGTCAGATCCAATTGGAGAAGAGCAAAACGTAACCCACCGTTTTAAATGATCTGCAGGGAAAATGTTCTTATATTTACGCATGGAATGGCCCTCTATATTAGATACTTCGTATCTATCGTGATCCAATACAGCTGTAATTTTAAATGGTCCTTTAAATTTAGGCGTTAGTTTGGTACTTTTACCCTTTTCCTGGCTATAGTTTGGGATCATAACTAAGTCTCCTAGCTTAAAAACTACTGTTGGTGCCCTCCTTTTATCAAACCGCTTTTTCATGTCGCTTTGTTTCCTTTTGATTGTTCTATCAGCTTCTTCTCTAATCAACACCCTATTTGTATCATCCACATTGTTGTTAAACGTTTCCTCGTGTTCTATTTCTCTGACGCGTGCATCATTTAAGGAAATATCGTGTCGTTCCGAGTCGTCATTTACTTGAATATCATCTCCGATATTATCATCATCCCAATCTTTGAGTGCCCCTCTAATTATTCCTTCCGAAGGATTAGTTGTGCGGTGACCGAAAACAATTTCTGATGGGGATTTGCCTGTACCCATGTTCAAAGTATTATTGAGACTCCATTGCAGCTTCGGTAAATTTAAATCCCAATCAGCTTCATGCTGGTTGTGATTCAAAGCTGCAAGAGAGTTTAGTATTGTCCTATTGTACCGCTCTATTTGGCCGTTGGCTCGCGGTGTTGCCACAGCATTGAGCACATGCTTGCATCCTATTCTGTTGGTAAACTGCTTGAACTCGCTCGATGTAAACGATGTGCCCTGGTCCGATATGATGACCTTGGGGCTTCCAAAGCTTGCGAATATGTCCTCCAACACTTTGATCGTAGTGCGGCTTCGTGTATTTCGGACAGCTTTGACGAATATGAACTTACTGAAGCCATCTATTATACCTAATATATATACAGATTTCCTCTTTTGCTTTTTACAAAGGGCCCTAGGTGGTCCATATGAATTGTATGGAAAATTTCGTTTAACTTAGGTATAGGGTGTAAGTGACCAGTTTTCTGACCTGTCGGTTTTTTGTTGTAGGCACAATTTAGACAGGCGGCAACATATTTTTTGACAAAACGTTTCATCTTCGGAAACCAATATTCACTTTGAATTTTATCGTAGGTTTTGTCTAACGCGAAGTGACCCGCCTCGTCGTGGCATAGCTGGCATATACGCCACCTAGCGCCATTTGGTACAACCCATTTCAAGTCTTTGTCAACTTTTCTATACAGGCGATTATTTTTCAAGACATAATTGCTTGTAATATCCTTCAGTTCCTTCACGTCAGATTCTAAAATGCTTTTAATGTGTTTTAACTTTGGGTCAGTCATTTGGACCGTATGCAACCAATCTTCAGTTCTAATGCCCATAATCTCTATAGATTCCTGATCATTGCTCGCTACTGGGACAGGATTCCGACTGAGAGCATCGGCGTGCTTCATATTTTGTCCAGGGCGATATTCAACCGTAAAGTCGAACTCCTGTAACTGGAGCCACCACCGAGCTATTCTGGGTAAAATATCTCGCTTGCTAAGGGTAGCTCGGAGTGCGTTACAGTCTGTTACTACCTTAAATTCAAGTCCGATTAAATAAACCCTAAACCTTTTCAGTGCCGACACAACAGCCATTGTCTCTAGCTCGTATGAATGGAAGAATTCTTCATCACGGCTTGTCTGCCTACTATAGTATGCGACGGCGCGGAGAGGAGACTTATCATCAGGTTTTTGTAATAAAATAGCGCCCATACCGTGTTTGCTGGCATCGCAATGCACCTCAGTAATGAATTCCGGGTTATACAATGCAAGTACAGGTCTGGTTACCAGTATCGACTTGATTTCATTAAATGCTTTGTCCTGTTCTGTTTCCCAACTCCAACCAACGTCGCACTTTGTCAATTTTGTTAGGGGTTTTGCGATACTCGCGAAATTGTGAACAAATCTGCGAAAGAAACTTGCCAGTCCAACAAATTGACGAACCTGATGAACGTTAGTTGGTGTTGGGAAGGCAGATACAGCTTGTGTCTTCCTAGCTCCAGGTCTTAAAGCATTTTCTGAAATTTCATAGCCTAGGTAGTCAACTGATGATTGCAGGAAATGGCATTTCTTGAGATTTAAGGTCAGGTTAGATTTTTTAAATAAGGATAGAATTTCTTCTAGTTTTTGCAGCGCTTCTTTTTCATCTGTGGCTGCTGTTAGAAGATCGTCTAAGTAAGGAATAGCTAATTCAAATCTCCTGGTCCCTAGTGCCTTATTGATCATTTGCTGGAACACAGCTGGGGCGTTGACGAGCCCAAATGGCATCCGGGTATATTCGTAGTGTCCATCCGGGGTAATGAACGCTATTAGATGGCGTGAACCCTCGGCCACCGGTATCTGGTTATATCCGGATGCAAGGTCCAAGCTGGAGAAAAACCGCTTCCCGCTTAGCCTATCCAGCTGATCGTCTATCACTGGCATTGGGTAGTGATCCTTGACTGTCTTTTTGTTGAGCGCCCGGTAGTCCACACAAAGACGATATTGGTTGTCTTTCTTCTTGACGAGGACTATCGGGCTTGCATAAGGAGATACTGACTCTTGTATGACATCATTAGCAAGAAGCTCATCAACCATGTCCCGAACCACTTTTCTTTCAGCAAATGGTAGCCGATAGGGTTTGTACGACACCGGTGTATCATCTGTCAATTTGATCTGCATTTCAGTAATGGGTGTTAAGCCTAATTCCTCAGGTGATAACGCGAAGCACGATCGATATTCGTTGAGTAGATTCAGAAGGTTTATTTTTGTTTCTTTATTGACGTTAGGCCCTATATTAACCATACCCATCTCAATACCTGCCGGCGAAGACACTGACGCATTGTTCTTATCTATGTTAATACGGTTTACTTCCTCCATTACATTATTGTAGGGTAAAGATACTAAAGGTTCCGATGATGGTATAATATTAGCCCTACTAAGGAGCTTGTCCTTCGGCAATGTGATCTCTTTCCCAGATAAGTTGGTAATTACTAAATATCCCCGCCCGTTCTCAATAGAATATAAACCTTGCAATATAATATATTCATTCTGGTCCTTCAAACAAACTGATGTGGATACATACACTTGTGATGAAATGAAGGGGTCAGTGTAAATTGCGACGGTTTGCGTGTCGCTTAGACTTATATCGTCACTACAGTAAAGTTTAGTTTTTTCAAGACATGACTCTTCTGAATATAGCCTTAACTCCTTGTTTGTCTTATATACAACAACCGAAGGCAGTTCTGTAAGTGTCTGACCGACTAGTGCATCTGTATTTAGTAGGTTATCCTCTACTATGTAAACCTCTATTTTTGCTACCACTGTATCAACTTTTATGTTGATATTTGCCCTTCCCAACGGCTGAATACCACCCGCGGCAAAACCCTTGATGACTGGTAAGTCAGACTTGGTAATTGATAGATTCAGGCTATAAGCTACCTTTTGAGTGATCAAAGAACATTGACTGCCGAAGTCAATGTAGGCGGTAAAATCAACTCCATTTAAACTGATAGTTTTAAAGTATTTGTTATTATTTTCCTCTTTATTTGTAGTTATTTTAAGTATTTTTTGTGTAGAGGGCACAGGGCGACTGTCAGTTTTATGATTAAAATTTCTACCTACCGGACAGTTTTCTTGGTCATGACCTAGTCTAGAGCACTTGGTGCATTTTTTAGCTGGTTTTGGGCATTTAAACGACGGATGCCCGATTTCAGAACAATTATAACACTTCATGTTTTGTCTCTTCGATTCTACCAACGAGGTTTTGTTCACATTTTCTGTATAATTAAGTTTACAATTAAATGGCAATCGTTTCGGTTGACTCCTGTTTGTCACACTACGCAAGAATTTTAATAGGTCTTGAGGTTGTTGGAAGCCCGAACCCTGTGCGTTTACCCTAATATTATTGTCAAAGATACCATGAATCACGCAATCTACTGCGTCCTTACCATTAATAGAGCACCTCTGTATTAGCGCCATTTTATCATGGTAGTATTCTTCGAGGGACTCTTCGCGGCGACTCTTGCGCTCCAACATCTCTTCGAGCTTTTCACCGTAGTTGCGATCATCCGGAAAAGTGCACAATATTGTTTCTTGCCATTCTTTCCAAGTCAGATCCACTGATGACAGCCCCTCGTACCAACGTTTTGCCAAGCCTGTTAACTTGGGTAGTGCATGATAAATTATTTGTTTTTCTTGCCAGTTGTATATCAAAGCTATTTCATTGACTTTGCGGACCCAATCCTTAGCCGTCTGGTACTTGGAGCTCGGGTCAAACGTTGGTATAACGTTCTGGGCACCTACAAAAGTATTATTACTAACGCGATCTTTATTAGCCATTAAGTCTATGAATTTATTTAATAACGACATTTCAGAATTATCATGCTGTGTAGTTTCTATTCTAGACCTCCTTCGTGTATCAGATTTAGGTCTTTTTGATCTCGAACGCTTTTCATGTGATCGTGAGCGTTTTTTATGTGACTGCCGATAATCTCTTTCGCGGTTATGTGCATAATTACCTCCGTGCCGGTGAGCACGGCGTCGACTACGGCTCCTGTAGACCGTAATAGATGACGATCTGGAGGAAATCGATGAACGGTAACTGCGTGTTCGTGCGTGTGAAAGCCTCGTTGTAGAATAAGATGATTCGCGCTTGCGGTACATCCGTCTCGATGTTGTAGTAGAAGACGAACTATGTCTACGCCGTCGCGTAGCCTTAAGCTTAGATTGGCGTCGCGTGCTCCTCGAATGGCGAGATTTTTCAAAGCGCAGCGGAGGCGTATGCCCACCGCTCGCGTCACTCTCTTCTGACCGACCCATGACAATTAGTATCCCTTCTTGTTAGATTTCGCGGACACCATACATACCACTTCTGACTGTAAAGTATCCCCCTTTACCATATCAGTGAAACACACTCTTGACAATTGTAGCTGTTTATTGTTTTACTAACAATTCTTTTTACAATCAGCGTCCTTTTGTATCTCCTCTTCAGTGACAGCCGGCACAGATAACGTACCGAAAATGTACACACCGTGCTGTCACTGTTACATTGACTTTAGATGTTTTTTTGGACTGAGCATGATATTAAATTATTCTGGATAAAACATTTGACTAACAAAAACTACAAAGATAATTATTATTATCACAATTTACTTATCTTAAGTGATATTTAGCAATGCTAATACGACGGAACCATAAAAACATTTGTCATAAACTGCATGCCTAACTTATTTAATAACAAAGTAGATCCGCGACTTCTTACGCGTAGAATTAGTTTTCCGCTTCTCCCCTATTTCTTCACGTTGGGGGGAGATTTCCGAAAAATCCTTTCTTAATCCACCTAGAGGTACCCAAAGAATATTCCCTCCAAATTTTAAGTACTAGGTCCAGCGGTTTAGGCTGTTAACTGCTAGTCAGTCACTGACAGAAAATATATATATTTCAAAAATTGAAAAAGATTTTATTAAACTGCCTTATATGTAGAGTTGTCAAAGAGCCATAGAGCAGGTGTAGGCCAGAAAGCCGTCAAGCTCAAAAAATTGAGCTCGATTTTTAAACGACTGTACTTACACTATATTAAACGAGCATTTACATACATACATACATGCATTCACGCCTGTAATCCCAGAGTGTGAGAGCTATTATAGAACTACCAACAACTCTAAAAATTTGTTGATAATTCTGTAACCACATTTTGCACAAATAGGCTGAGATGTTTACCAGCGTTTTAGTGACAGGTTGCAAGCCCATCGCTTAACATAGGTACTACAAGCCTTTATTCCCTTAGTCGCCTCTTACGACATCCACGGGAAGAAATGGAGTGGTACTATTCTAACCAGGTAACCACACGGGTTTAGCGTACGGGAATGAAAAATCGATCTCGGTCTCGTCTGGAAAATCCGTTTATATTTTTATACAGCTTATATCGCTCTACCAGATTAATGGATGATGTTCTTCGCACCCTGGAAGAGGAGGATGAGGCAGTCAGGCTGGACCAAGACGCTGAAATCACCCTACCCCTTATACTTTCGTACGCGGACGACCTAATTATAATAGGCCCACACATATCAGTAATCGACCGAATAGTGAGAAAGCTGGCAGATCTATTAAACACCGTAGGATTAACAATAAACACGGCAAAAACTAAACTAATTGTACGGGACCCATGTGATATCTCAAAAGGAGATTTACAGCCTATATGCTTAGGTGGAGTGTCTATCCACCCTACAGATGAAATAATATACCTCGGTACTTATATTACATATACCCACAATAGAAGGGCCTTTATAAAGTCGCGATGCCAAAAAGCCGTAAGAAATTCCAAGATACTAACGCAATTTATTAAGAGAAACAAAATTGAATGGAGAATCGCTAGGCTAATGTACAAAATGGTGATATCTCCTGTTATGACGTACGGGCTTAATGTCGCAGCTCTTACCAAAGCGAATCGATCACGCCTAAGACGGTACGAGAGACACATTCTAACTGAAATGCTGTCAGTCGCAAAGGGCACTCCTAAACAAAAGATCTGGCAAATCTTGGAAGGCAAAACAGTGACAAAAAATATTAAAGTTCGGCGGCTCTCGTATTACGGGCATGTGCTTAGACGCCGTAACCCTCACTGTACGCGGCCCTCATGTATAAGGAACGCAGAAGAAAAATAGGTCGGCCTATATTTACATGGGAGGACTCTCTTGACCAGGACATACGAGAATACACTAACAAGAGTCGTGCCTACTGGCGAACCATTGCGGAAAATAGAATTCGGCTCAAAAAAGAAGCCGAAAAGATCTATAAAAAACCTGAAACAGACACAGAGTCAGAGCCCGAGGATACTGAGGGAGCAGAGCAATGATATATATATAAAAAAAACAAAGTTAAATATAGATATATAGATATATTTAAATTTGATTTTTAATATTAGATTTCATTTTAAGCAGTCCATACCTTTAGTACATATTACACACCAAGTATTTTATCTATCTCCCTAATGCTGACTTAACGATGCCTGAATTCGGGTTGGCTCCACCTTCCTTCTCTCCCGTCATATCGACTGCAAACCCCACACTCCTATCCTATCTACTTGACTCTCCGGTGTCTCGGGCAGGTGCGACCTGCCTGCGGCGGGCGGAGATGGTTGGTGCAGCAAAGGCGACGAAGCTCGCATGCCCTGATCGGTTTAGTATTAGTGGCTGGTCGGTGCGGGTTAAGGTTCTCGTGCTCTGCCGGCTCTTCGCTACTCTTACTGGACCGGTCGGGCGGGCGTGCTTCTCCCCGCTAGCCTAATCTAACTTCTCCTCTCGGTCGCAGTCAGTGCGTACGGGTCCTTGCAGCAGAACTGCTGGCTGGAGGTGTCACCAGAACAGAACAGAACAGAACAGCTTATATCGCTCTACCAGATCAAAAGTGTAGTAACTCAAAATACAACTTTATTTTAAAATCAACTTAAATACAATGTCTATGAACTTGAAACAAAACTAACAATGATATTGATATGATTCTGTCTTGATCTAGCAGTGCGATATAATTAAAATCGATGTAGGTACTTATTCAGGAGCTAGAGTGGAACATTTCAATAACGTAGAGATACATGGAGTGTTAATTTCATTCCCAGATGGTTATGCGCATCGGGTATCCACTATCAATACAGATCCACGTGTATAGGACTCGTCATACATACAAATAGCCAGTGTTCCACGCTAATCCGTAATCACAATAGTATATTATAAACGTGTTCATAAATGACGACGAAGTTAGCCTAGTTGTTACTCACTGCCTGCGAACTACTGCGAAGCTAGCGGTCCGGGGTTCGGTTCTCCGGAACGTATTTGTTTCTGATTTTTGGGTGTTTTTTATGTAGGGAGGGAGGTACTATCAGCCCATTGGAACCCTGATCAACCATAGAACGGTGTCACAGTGACATTATAAAACAATTTGTTTGACACTTCTTACGACTTGAATCATAACGTCAAACGAATGGATGGCAACTTGCATAAATATTGGAAATAATAAATTCTACGCAATGGAGACTTACTTTTAAAACGTTAGACTTTTTATGGATTTTTGAAAATAGGTCTGCCTTTACCGGAAATCAAACTGGTTGAATGTGACAATACAATATAGTCGTGTTTATGTTATATAGTATGTATATTATTCAAGGTGATAATTTTCTCAAAAATACATACATACATACATAAACTCACGCCTTCATTCCCAGAGTGGGGTAGGCAGAGCTAAAGAATTACCAACCAGTCTTAAACTTCTTGATAATTTTGTAACCACATTTTGCACAAGTAGGCTAAGATGATTCCCATTGTATTAGTTCCCAGTTTCTCAAAAATAAGCGCAGTTAAACAAAAAACCGAAGTTGTGCAACAAGTATTTAGGTACCTACTACCAATTTAATATTGGCACAAAAATTACAATTGCTTTTCCATAAGCACTCCCAAAATGCTCAAAGTAATAAAACAGTTTTGATCGATATTTTAAATGTAAAACCAATTCACGTGAAAAATAACCATTACAACAAACGGCCAATCAGTTAAACTCATAATGTTTCCTCTGGCTATGCGCAGTTGGCTAAGCATTGTATCCACTATCAATACAGTTCCACGTGCACTGTAGTCATACATACAAATAGTCGGTGTATACACAATAAAGATCTGTACATACATACATACATACATACAAGGTCGCGCGTGTTAAGTAACGCGCACGCGCCGGTATAAAGCAACAGGACTCTTGAGACATCGCGATAAATGCATTGTTATAATAATGATATCATGGTAATTGATGGATGATGAAATAATGCATGCATTTGCTTAGTGCACTTGTAGAATCGGCGCAATTTTTTAATGGTAACAAACTACCAGTGGACTGGCGAACTTTCAGTTTCGGTTTCGGCCAAAAAACAGGTTTTGGCCGAGTTTAAAGAAACTACGTTCGGCAGATTTTGCGCTGCTATCGGGTATGTTAGTAATTATTTGATAAGTCACTATAATTATATGATTTAAATACGAGTGAAGAGTCAGTATAATTATATGCTATAAAAATTAGGACGTATTTTTTATGATAATGATGTATTTATTTATTTTCCCCGTGAAAACATGACCTTATATGAAAGTTTTGATTTAGTTTTAGTTTTGGTCAAAATTAGTACATTTACCAAATACCTACTGGTATACATTAAATTTGACGTAAATAAAGGAAAAGACGCAATCAATAGTATTTTATGTAACTGGTACATAAAGAGGGTCCTTAAAACACGAGTGTGGTTTTGTGAAACGAGCCGAAGGCGAGTTTCATAATAACATCACACGAGTTTTTTAAGGCCTAATTATGTACAGTTGGATACATTTACTTTATCTACACACATATTATAAGCACTCTTTCCGGATTTCAAAAACAGGCGGCAGAACCAAAAAAATGGCGGCAAAGCTAACCTGTGTCACGAATATGAATGTTTTTTTTTAATCATAGACAAACTAACAAAGTCCCTATTCTAATGTGATTCGACATCAAAACGGCGTACGGCACTTTACTTAAAATATACCGAGTCGACGTTTAATAGATACTAGAATTGACCCCCTGTTTGAATTGTGTTGGTTTTGGAAGATGTTCCAAATTTAAACAACATTACTTTATCAAAAGTTGTATCGTAATTTTAACTTTACAGTACAGCTACAGATAAGAAAAAATATCATAGTAAAATTGTATCTTGTAATGATGGTCATTGTCTACGGAGTCTGAACGCATTATAGAGGACTTATTATATGAGTGTACATAAAATTATTTAATAAATAAAGACCAACCGCGTACCACCATAATGTCGACTCTACTGATGCAGTTAACCAACTTCGTTAGAGACTAGTTCTTGGTTCGATTCCCAGTATGGGATGGTCTGAGCAAATATGTGTGAAAACGGCATGAGTATTTTATCCTGAGTTTGGACTTTTTTTATGTATGTAAGTATTTATTTCTCTATATTCGTATGTTTATCGTTGTCTAAGTACCCACAGTGCCTACAAGCCTAAAGCTTAACGTGGGACTAGGTCAATTCTGGCATCCTAGTGAAAAAAGGGTATAAGTCGACTTAACTCGTAATCAAAAAAGGGTATATACATGATCGGAGTATACTAGACTTAAACCCTTTTTCACTTGATCTTCAGAAGAACCGTACCGTTATACCGTTTTTCACTAGGACCCCAGAATTTGTGTAAGCTTGTATTTTTTTAATATAGGGGAAGTCTTAGTAGAGACTAGTATGTCGAGAGGAACACGAGTAAAACGCACCGTAGCTAATTGCAAATTCATAACTAAGTACATAAACTGCCGCACTCATATTAAGACAATTCAATTTAATGCTTGTTTAGTAACATGTTATCTTTTTCTATTGCTATAGCACATCAAGCATTAAATTTAATTGACGTCCCTGAGTGCGGCAGTAAGACTTCTAATATAATAAATTATTGTAAAAAAAAACGATGTTTGTCCTTTTGTCGCTTATCAACGGATCGACCGATTTGATTAACACAAAGTTAGTGCATATCGTAAATTAACACATATAATACTTTTGATTGCTAAAAAATATATAATTCTTCAGGCAATAAAATTAATCGAGTCCCCGGGCAAAGCTAGTCTATACATATACAGGGTTATTGGTAAGTGGACCTAATTCCCCTCTAGGAGTTATGGGAAAGGGTTTGCAATCCTTTTGGTCCTATAATACTCTATGCAAAAGTGAAACATTTCAGAGATAATTTAAATTTAAATTTTTGTTGAAAAAGTAAGGCAAGCATCTTCAAAAAAAAAAAATGCACTTTAAATATTTTTTTAAATTCGCTTTTGTACAAGGTAAAATTGCTGTTCTTATGCAATATTAAAAGTAGAATTATCTGTACACGTTTAAGAATGCGAGACCAAAAAGTAAAAAGAAACATGTTGTTCAGGTAGTCTACGTGCTAGGGGATTTTAATGCACATATTAATGAGCCTTTTTACCGTGAGATGATTGACTTTTGTTCCGAACAACAGTGGATTTGCGCAGATATTGAAAAAAATGGCTTAGACTCTCATACATACACGTATATTAGTGATGTGCATGGGTGTAGGAGGTGGTTGGACCACTGCATTGTTACAAAAAGTGCATGGAATACCATTCGTAACATATCCGTCATGTACGATGTTTATTGGTCTGACCATTTCCCCATGATGGTTGAATGTGATATTACGGTATTAAAAGAGGTTAACCCTGTGGAAAATAACTATATTACTAAAGGAATTGTATGGGGTGAACGAAAGCCCGAACAAATAGATAAATATCAGGAGCTCTGTAATAATAGCCTAAGAAACATCGATTTTCCGGAAGCTCTTAGAGATTGCTGTGACAATATGTGCTATGATCGAGATCATTTTAAAATTATTGATGATATCTATCATAACATTGTCACCTCCCTTTCAGTTGCTTCTGTAGCTACATGTAAATGTAATAAGCGTAGGAGAGGCGGACATATTTTAGGATGGAATAAATTTGTGGCCGAAGCACACAGGGAGGCCAGGTTGCAGTTTCAAGTTTGGGTGCTGGCAGGTAAACACAAAAGTGGTAAGTTGTTTGAGCATATGTTAAATGCTAAAAAGATCTTTAAGTCTAAGCTTAAGTGGTGCCAGGACAGGCAGGAACAGTTTAAAATGGATAAGCTGGCTCTGGCCCACAATAACAAAAGATTTAAGGATTTTTGGAAAGGTACAAGAGGCTTCAATGTGAAGCCTGGCCTACCTGTGAGTATGGAGGGTAAAACTGAACAGGGAGAGATTGCCGAACTGTTTAAAGAAAATTTCATTGTGAAGTCACTGTTGGGGACGCGGTCTGCTCCTGAGGTGATCGATGAGGGGACCACGAGGGCTGGGCGAGATACCTACTTTACTGCGAAAGTAATCCGGATGGTCATAAAAAAAATGCAGAGAGGTAAATCGCCCGGTCACGATGGTCTCAGCATCGAGCATTTCAGGTATGCAGGTGCTCACCTGCCTCGAGTTCTAGCAATGTTCTTTAATTTTTGCTTGGGTCACTCATACCTTCCGGATGCTCTTATGAGGACGATTGTTGTACCGGTGGTAAAAGACAAGACAGGTGACCTGGCAAATAGGACAAACTATCGACCTATTTCACTTGCCACTACTGCTGCTAAAATATTTGACAGTATGCTTGACGGGGTTCTAGAAAAGCATCTGAGGATACATGACGCTCAGTTTGGGTTCAGACCCGGTTTGTCCACAGAAAGTGCGATACTCTGCCTCAAGCATACTGTCAAGTACTACACGAACAGAAAAACCCCAGTTTATGCCTGCTTTCTCGATTTATCGAAAGCATTTGACCGAGTTGACTACGAACTGCTATGGCATAAGCTGGGGGAGACTGGTGTGCCGGTTGAGTGTGTGGCTGTCTTGAGACACTGGTACAAAAATCAGACCAATCAGGTTAGGTGGGCCAACGCTCTGTCTGGTGAGTACAGGCTGGAATGCGGGGTTAGGCAGGGAGGGATCACGTCTCCAAGGCTGTTTAATTTATATGTTAATAAGCTGATAGAAGGGCTAAGCAGCATGCATGCTGGCTGCTATGTAGGGAGCACCTGTATTAACAATGTAAGCTACGCTGATGATATGGTGCTGCTCGGCCCTTCTGTCGGCGCAATTGAACAACTGCTGGCTACTTGCGAAGCGTATGCCCGAGCGCATGGGCTAGTGTATAACCCCTCAAAAAGTGAGGTTATGGTTTTTACGGCGGGCAAAATAAAGCCATACTATGTGCCTCCAATCAGTTTGAGCGGTAGTCAGCTGTCGGTCGTGGACAAGGTCAAATACCTGGGACACATAATAACGAGCGATCTGAAAGATGATCTTGATATTGAGAGGGAGCGCAGGGTGCTAGCGGTTCGTAGTAATATGCTTGCTCGCAGGTTTGCTCGATGTTCAAATGAAGTAAAAATAACGCTTTTTAAAGCCTATACGCAAACTTTTTACTAAAGCAGCCTGTGGGTTAGGTATACAAAGCGAGCCTATGGCGCCCTGCGCGTCCAATACAATAATGCGTTTAGAATGCTGTTGGGGCTGCCGAGGAGGTGTAGTGCATCGGGCATGTTTGCCGAAGCCCGTGTAGACGGGTTTCAGGCGATCATGCGCAAGAAGATAGCATCACTGTTAGGCAGAGTGAGGGCAAGCGACAACAGCATTCTAAATGCGATAGCGAGAAGATTTGATTGTCCAATCCTATCTTTTTGGATTGGGCAGATCAAGGGCGTAGCCCAATTTATTATTTAAAAAAAATAGTTTACTAATTTAGTTTTAAGTCAATTGTTACTAACACACTATGGATCTCGGTCTGAAATAAAGAATTTTTATTTTATTTTATTTTATTTTATTTATTATTTTCACTTCTCATGCTCGTAAAGTCCTTCTTTATGCTGGGTATAGGCTGCATAAAATCGCATTTTATGCTCTAGTGCATAAAGTAATTTCTTCTTTTAAGACTAAGGCAATAAGGCCTTACAGCCACATACACAATACACCTTCATTTAATTGATATATTTTTATGAGATTTAGGTTATATATTATTTTAATTACGACATATGTAGTACTATCTAAATACTTTAAGATTAATACGGGCGTGCATTTACGTAAAAAAAAAACAAGTAACGCAAATATTTATAATAACTTGGCATTAAGGCTCAAACCTAGTGTCCATAGTCAAACGTCACATAGTTGAAAATTAAAAAAAAAACTTAAGAAAGATTGTGTAGCGGGAAGCTAATTATTCGTCAAACAAAATTAAAAACTAACTAAATTTGTTGTGTTGCGGTTGAAAATTCAATAAATTATTCGTAAGTAATTGAACAATGTCTTCAAGTACCTAGTGATAGTGACGATCAAAAAATGATTTCGCCTGAGACTTTAATGTATGTACAGAAGTGCGAAAAATGTAATTGAGCAGATATTGCCGCCTAAATCGAAGAAAATCTATCTCAGCACATACGAAAGTTTCATGATTTGGAGGAACCAAAAAAGCGTAAACACGTTTGCGGAGTGTGTTTTTTTAAGCTAATTTGACGAACTGTCGATGAAATTACATTTTATGCGTGATAGAAATATAAATTAATTAATTTTTCATGTATATGCTTAATCGTTGTTTTATTTCCTTGCGATCGATGTGAAAAGCAGAGTGTAAAACTCGAGCATAAAACCCATTTTACCCTCGACGTGACCATCTACCCTCGCCGTACCGGCTCGGGTGGCTATATGCACGTCTCGGGTAAAATGGTACGTTTTATGCACTTGTTGTACAATCTACTATTTTATCAGTTTACCCTACACAAATGATACAAAAACAGAAAAAAAATTGTAACTTCTGCATAGGGTACCCCTAGAGGGGAATAGCTCGACTTACCAATAACCCTGTACATCTATGTCTATCAATCTACAAGCATGTCTGTGCTACTCGAATCCTGGTGGCCAGACGCATTGCGCGTTGATCTTTAATAACTATTAATTATATTAATAATATCGTTACAGATGTAAAACTTTATTGCTAGTTACATAAACAACAAGAAACCAACTGCAGAGAGATCATTGTTTTATCTTGATAATGTGTCACTGACCTGCGACAACATACACAACAGGCTCAATTTAGATGTATGTATGTATGTAAACTATTTATTGTACATACAGAAAATACCAAGAAGTTTTAAGACTTGTTGGTAATTCTTTAGCTCTGCCTACCCCACTCTGGGAATGAAGGCGTGAGTTTATGTATGTACGAGTATGTAGAAAATACCAAACCAAAAAAAGAAAGAGAAACACAAAAGGTAAGTACAAAGGTGAACTTATCCTTTGAATGGATCGCTTCCAGTTAACTTTGAGCGATTGAGGTATGAATAAAAACAACGGATGGCTAAACGTACAACAATTAAAGATACAGAAGATAAAATTATAATAGTGAATAAATACGAAGGTTTGTAATATATACACACATATATATATATATGTATATAAATCTGTATTAATAAATAAATAAATATAATATAAGTATGAAAAGTAGAAAGAACAAGAGTCAAGCCAGTACTTCTTCAGCTTAGATTTAAGTGAAGCAACAGATTGTGATTGCCAGGTTGGAAGACTATTCCATAAACGAACAGAATAAACCGAGAAACATTTAGAATAGCAATTTAGATGTTATATTATTTATTAGATGCAGTAAACTGACAGATATTTCATGTAGAATTTATATTTAAATACATTAAGATGCTACAAGTACGCAATCTGCCTGTTCTTTCGAACCGGATACACTCGTTTTTTACCGATTGCCGAAGGAGAAGGGTATTGTGTTTATCAGTCTTTATAATGTGTGTTTGTTCCTTTGTGGTGCTCTAGAAACTAAACGCATTGACAGATTTTGATGATATTTATGTCAATCAATTTGTCTTAATCTTGTGAGTGTCACTAAGGGCCGTATTAGAGCATTTCTAAAAAAGTTTGTACATTTCATTTACGACTTCGATTTGCAAAAAAAATTGCAGGTTGGTAGGGTGAATGAAGCTGAGCCTAAATAACATAGTCTCCCAAAATGTCCTCATACATTTGTATGAAACTTTCCTTTTTTGTTACTAACTTTCTTTGGTTCATGGTAACAAAAAAGGAAAGTTTCATACAGATGTATGAGGACATTTTGGGAGACTATGTTATTTAGGCTCAGCTTCATTCACTCTACCAACCTGCATTTTTTTTTGCAAATTGAAGTCGTGAATGAAATGTACAAACTTTTTTAGAAATGCTCATTAATAAACTCATCTTGACTGAGATGCCCGTCACAAGATACGTCAAAGTAAACGTCAAGCCATAGAGAACTGTCATTTTTGACGCATCTTGAGACGAGCATTACAGTCGAGATCAGTTTATTAATACGGCCCTAAGATATGACAGTAAATAAAACTCAATATGGCGGCAACCAGACGCCATATTGTAAAAATGGAAAAAAAAGTAGTCAAGTGGGATATCTTTGAATAGGTATTTAAAAATCATTTTTAGGTTTATTACATCATTTATCATTTTGAATGACCATTTAGGAGTTATAACGATTTAAAGTTGGTTGTTGTTGGTGTGTTATTATTATTTGTATTTTCTTTTGTTTGTTTAAATATTATCGTACCCAGCAGGCCCAACGGAAGACCAGAGTTGGCTCCACAGCCAGCACGTCATGCTGAGTTGGTCCGTTTCGCAATATTCACAATCTGTCTCTTCTCCTTTTTTTAATGTTATTTTTTTTGTGAGTTTCTGCTGTGAAAAAGTTGGATATTTTCTCCCTCTTTCTGTCCTTCGTTCAAATTTAAACATTATCTATAAACTCTATAAACGATTCCAAAGGACAGATATATAGGCTTGATGGTGTTTGGGATCCAGATCTAGCACATTGGCTTGTCAATAAAGAGGTGTCTAGAATATAAATGTTTGTTTACCAAGCGTATGTCATAATTATATTTAGATACCTTTAACACAACTCTTATAAAACTTATAACAGCATGCCCATGATTCCATTGTTTACCGCGATGCTGTTAACAACATGTTATTCTATTCAATATGCACCGGGCGGCCGAAGATTTATCTGTTTGATCATTCTTTAATGGAATTACGGCGTTTTATTATGACGCAATGTTTTCTTTGGATTAGTGGAAGGTCGGATAGGGTTGTGTAGACCGTTCGACATTCTATATTTAAAATTCGACGTTAATTCCATTTTAGTTTTGTACACAACTACATGCAAGAGGTCATTTACTTCAGTTTTATCCCTATAATCGTCTTTAACTGACTGATTACGGTCGTAGATTACCCGCAAAGCATATTTGACAGATAATTTTAGACCTTTCTCTTTCTTACACTTGTAAATAGACAAGGAGAGATCCAACTTTAAGTGACAGATAAAACTCATCGATTATGAAACAGGTCCTACATGTATTAATAAACATGACAAAAATCACGTGTTTGAGTTAATGACTAACAGCT
This sequence comes from Acleris emargana, assembly GCA_927399475.2. Classification (NCBI taxonomy): domain Eukaryota; kingdom Metazoa; phylum Arthropoda; class Insecta; order Lepidoptera; family Tortricidae; genus Acleris; species Acleris emargana. The sequence continues at coordinate 1,082,310 of OV656851.1, forward strand.
GAATGAATTAAATATAAATGTATTTAAGTATGTATATTAATGCTAAAATAAACGTTATTATTCATTAAATAAGACGTCATAAGCAAATAGAAATCCAATATGGATATTGTTGACATGGAGTAAGTAACAAACAAGTGGTTTTTTTTACATCATGTTTACTTTTTTTAAAATATTATTTACTGAGACAATAAAATTGAATATTATCAGCGCTTGCTACGCCCTCTTTGGACTAGTGGTCAAAGTATGAGTTGATTTCGCGCCGATCGATTTGAAATCGAATTCAAAGCGGAATATAGTATAACACCAACTGCGCAGCGGTATGGAACCTAACGGTGCGCAAGTTCGACCAAATCTCCTTGAAATTTCGAGAAACATTTCATCGAATGATTCTTTATTTAATATAATATAGGTACTACTTAAAAGTTAAAACTAAACTTATTTCAATTAAAATAAAACTAAGCTACTCAAATTTAAATAAAACTAAGCTACTCAAATATAAAAGATGTAAATAATAATACATACATACATACATACACTCACGCCTTCATTCCCAGAGTGGGATAGGCAGAGCTAAAGAATTACCAAAAAGTCTTTAAACTTCTTGATAATTCTATAACCACATTTTGCACAAGTAGGCTAAGATGTTTCCCAGTGTACCTATTAGTGACAGGTGGCAAGCCCATCGCCTAGCAGTACTACAAGCCTTTATTCCCTTAGTCGCCTCTTACGACATCCACAGGAAGACATGGAGTGGCACTATTCTAACCCGGCAACCACACGGTAAAATAAATAATAATCACCACTATTATAAGAACACCCCCTCTAGCAAGTCCGCTCGCGGCATGGTCCCTATGACACCGGCTGCATTACCTCTCTGGATAGCTAGCCCAATTCTTTGGGAGAGGTAAGCACCAGCTCTAGGATCTCCGGAGGTGTCTATGAGCCGGGATGACAGAGCCTTAATAAAGCTTTCATCGAACGTGTCATTTCACCGAATTTAATTTCATCGAAAACCAGTTCAACTAGTTTTCAGGTTATCTTAAGCATTCGTTACGTAGGTTAGGTTAGACTTGTGAACACAATAAAAATAAAGCTGCACGTGAAAATGCCTTCTATAAAATGAAAATTCGGCGAAGTGAGTCGTTCTATGAAATGAGTTTCGATATTCCAAGGGTAAACCGAGTCCGACTGGCACTTGACTGGTTTTTAGTTCAATGTATATTTATGTGAAGCTGTTTGGTTTTCCACGGATTAATAAGTAAATAAATCACCATAAAGATAAACAACAAGCACGTTGGCTGTCAGTTTGTTGACGCACTTGTGTCCGAAGACATGTGTGAGAGTGTGTATTTATTTTTGTATGGAGTCAAGTCAAGAGTAAATATTTCTTCAAATATTCTGTATGGGACCCAAAGTGGTTTCAGTATGAGTTTATTTCTTACTAGCGAACGCGGCTTCGCATAAAATATCTAACTAATGCCGGTGAAAACCGCTTAAAAATCTATTCTGTAGTTTTTGATATCATTGCTAACATACATAGGTACAGACCGAGAAACGCGTATAAAAAGTTTAAACTTGTCGGTTGTTAATAGTACCGATTCAATTTCCTAGACAATGTTAAAAATGTACTAAATAAGCTTCCGTCAAAAATTTCATTTATGGGACAAGATTTTGTTGCCGACTGTACTTTTATTTGCAAAGTCGTCATCTACTCATCAAGACGATTCTAACGAGCCCTAACACGAAGGGTCTATCGTGTGTAATTTAGGAGTTCCTATGGCCACCCGAAGTCTCCATCATCAGACCAGCTCGATGGTACTATATTACTGTATTGTCATCAGAACTAAAGGTGTACTTATGCAAATTTTCAGCTTCATGGGAAACCGGAAAGTGGGTCAAATTTAACTTGCAAGATTTGACCCTACATACATACATATACATTGCAAGTTAAATTTATATAAGCTTGTAAGAATAACCAACGACAGGCTAAATAAAATTTCAACCCTAGTCAATCAAAAAGTTACCAAATAACCGCATAAACATTTATGTTTTTAATTACGGTGATTGACATGTTTTTGACCGATTATTTTCGTTAAAGTTCTTTAAATAGAGCCCCTATTACAAAGTGCCACTTCCCTTCCTTAAGCCATTTGTCTTTATCCCGTGTAATCATATGTAATTATCAGTTAAATTACATCATAGAAAATAACTGTCAACCCTAAAGAATTACATCAACACATTCTCTACCGCCATTTAAAAAATATATAAAAATTAGACACCCGTTCGTGTCAAACGTGATACTTTTATCAGCACAATGTGGTTTAAATTGATCGTAATTAGGTCATACAATACTATTGTTTATACTAATTAGCGAGCTGCTATTGGTACCCGGAAGCGGCCTCACATTTGCAGTTGTTTACCTCAACCTCACAAACCCAAACTAACTCAAACTGTACCAAAATAAGGTTGAATATTAGATTTGGTCTACAATTGGACGGTTACCCAAAGAAAAACAAACGTTACTAGCACCATTTAAAACACGAATTCGTTTTTTTTTCTACGCTCGCATACATTTTACAACCAGCCAGCACGTGTATAATTACCAATTTAGCTTTACGTTCAGTTTATACAACTTTAAACTTTATTTCGTTGGTGTAAGTGTGGTGCGTTTGACAGGATGAGTTAGCATCAAGGTTAGCCGATATCAGTAGTTGGATAAACAGATGTTTTTGGTGTGGCGGTGTGACCTATATTTACGTGTTGCATAAGTGGTGGTGAAAATGTTTTGTGCGAAAACAAGGAAGGCGTTATTTGAACAGAGTTGGATTCGATGCGATAAACAGTCTGCGTTTGGACGAAAACAAAGCAATTAAGGATGGTATTATTTTTAAATTGATAATAGCGACCAGATATCAGTACTACTTTTTTTTAAATAGTAATAAATTACTCTTTAAATATTACAAGTGCAGAATTATGTGTCGCCTCGTTTGGCATATATCATAAGATTATCGTAATAATGGAGCGACAAACTCACAAACATGATATATCATATCATAAAGAGATAGTTATATGAATCTGCTTAGTATTAATTTACTGATTACGGTAACTTCTTGGCTGCCGCGTTTGACGCCCGTGCGCCATTTCTCCCTTTACGGGTTAGACCCTGTCGTCTAGCACGGAGCCCAACGGCGGGACCCGAAGGCCCCTGTTGATCCTCCACACTCCCCAACAGATCAACCCAGGCCTCCAAAACAATATTAATCTTTTGCGGTGTCTTTACATCGTCAATATTACAGTTTACTTCACAAACATCAACCAACCTCACCATCCTCCATCTTTTTCCAACCTACTTTTCCCGCCAATAATGCTGAATGACACCTCCACCCAGAGTTGCCAGTCATAATTATTTCGTTTAAAAATTACTATAGAACTAAAGGGGTTCACTCACCAGCATGTTTCATGCATAACGCGATCATTCGCGACATTAAGGACGTATTAAAAAACAAAACTCCTACCTGCGTGTACCTACTCTAGGTAGGTACACGCTTCTCGCGTGCCTAGAGGAAGATGGAAAAAGGTGTGAATGAATTGTGTAAAGAATGACATGTGTATGAAATGTGTGGGTGTGAGTACTGAGTTAACAGGCGGTTAGAGCTGGAAGAAGACAACATATACGGTCGGCACGACCGTAAAGTGGGACAGTGACAGGAAAACGATGACAGTTGAAACTGACAAAGACTGCATCTTTAATCTTCCCGCAGAAGTACCGATAAACTACGCAGCCGAAAGTCATCGGCAAAAGCTAGCACCACAACAAGAATCGTGTCGTGAAAGCCACCCAAGACCACGCGAGGCGATGGCTTTGATAACGTTTACGACTGACAGTACAGAGCGACGATCTACGTGACGTTGTAAACCTGGCATTGTCATGACTAGTGCGTCGGCGCAGTAAACTTTTATGAAGTAAGCGAGTTAGTTTCGGCCTGATGTTATCCCTGGCTATGTACCCTTCAGTCTGCCACAGACTAATTAATGGTGTATCCTTTTTGTTCTAAGAGGAAATTAAAACTTATCAAATTGTGAAACTTACATACATACAAACATAAACTCACGCCTTCGTTCCCAGAGTGGGGAAGGCAGAGCTACAGAATTACCTACAACTCTAAAAACTTGTTGATAATTTTATAACCACGTTTTGCACAATCAGCTAAGATGTTTACCAGCGTATTAGTGACAGGTTGCAAGCCCATCGCCTAACAGTACTACAAGCCTTTATTCCCTTAGTCGCCTCTTACGACATCTATTGGAAGACATGGAGGGCACTATTCTAACCCGGCAACCACACGGCAATTCTCGGTCATGACATTATTAATTTAAATCATTATTTTGCCATATGACCGTATAAAGGAGTTGAACTCCCAGATGAAAGGAGGGAATTATTAGTGCCTGTCAGTTTAAAGTGTCAAGCATGGTGCCATCACCCTGTATCACGATGCCACCTTACTAAAATATGTCTCTAATACGAAACGTACGTGAAAAAGCGCATTTTGCAAACTCCTAGTCATGCAACCCCTTCCGGCATAACTCGCAAACCCGGTTAATTAGAACTCAGTCAAGCACAAAGGAACTTGATTAACTTTAATTTTTATCAACGCCGCTGACCAGAGTAATTAAAACTTAAGGGCGACGTTGGAGCTTAGTCGGTGACTTTATGGCTGCTCGAAGACAAGACGAATCCCAACAGGTTTTTAAGGCACCGGTGTTGGACACTTTAAGCTGACAGGCACTACTTACGGAAACTTAACTTTTAATTCAAAACACATACGGATATAAATTGACTGTTGGAAAACAAATGAAAAATCTTTTAACTTCTGTAACCTTTAAATTAGAATCAAAGTGTCCATCAAAGGCCCGTGTCCATTACTGAGGCCCTTGCCAAGATGCATTACGCTAACTAGCGTTTACTTCTATTCATTTGGTTTTTAAACCAATCACGTCACTGGTAGATGACGTGATACGAAAAGTCACGTGATCTAGCAGTGACGCGATTGGTTAAAAAACGAAACTAATAGAAACGCTAGTTAGCGTAGCGTAGCGTTCCATTACCCTAGTTTCTTTAAAAAATACCTTAGCCAATTCTTTACTTTTTTAATGGCATGGAGAAGTCGAAAGAGTACACAGGCCATCTCATGGTAAGTGCATTTGCATTCTCAAGGCAACCATCCTAAGACCGCGAATGCGTTGCCAACCCTGAGGACAAAGATGGAATGCGTAGACGCAAGTAATTTGGTTACTTAATAACAACAGTCAAGTTTTCAAATCTTGCTTTTTGTTGTTAATATAGGATGTACAGTCAAGGAAATTTATTCCTAGAGCATTTTGGACTATGTCAAAGTGACACTGTAAATAAAAGTATAAGAAGTCTCTTACGTTTTCATTGATTACGTCACTTTGACATAGTCTCTCAATTTCTGTTCATTGTGTCACAATTTCTTAAAGTTTTTTGACATTATTACAGCTCATTTTCTATTTAGTACATCATCATAGGTAGGTAATCATGTAAGTAAATAATGTACAAGCACACCGTGTGTGTCTGTGTAAGTATTTGTGTGTTAGGTACCTTGTATTGTAAGGCCTCTTCACAATTTTATTTTAACTCGGTTGCCATATTACACTCGTAATGCTATCAAACATGAGCAAAATAATATTAAATTAAAATTACTCCACTGTTTTCGCATCAAGGCCAACTAGATATCCAAAAATAACGTTCCAAAGGAGATAAAGCTTATCGCTCACGAGAACATGAAAGCGTAAATAAATAGAAACTACCGACCAAAACAAACCTTATATTTTAAGTAAACACATTCGCCACATTTGCAACTAAACAGTCTTATTTCCAGACAAAACATATCAAATATGGAGCTTAGTACGCTGAAATTAAAGTCCAAAAATGCGGTCTGCACCTTTCTGGGCATTATGGTGACTTATGCTGATTTAAAAATCATTTAGATCTGCCCAAAACAAAGGGTAAGTCCATAAGTCGTAGTCCGTGTCCGGTTTCCCGGGCAACCTTTGCGTTCCCGGACAGCCCTATGATCAAACGGACAACCCTTTTATAAAACCAGTTGAAAGTAAATCACCCTGTATTTGCAACGGAAAAATTATGGTTAATGACTAACTCTCGCTTTATTTTGTAAACCAAAAACATGTTTGGTTTATTAAAGAATGGTTTAAAATAAAGTATTTTTTTAATGGGAAAAATATTTCAGCTGATTTTAACCATATTTTTTACCGTGTGGTTGCCGGCTTAGAATTGTGCCACTCCATGTCTTCCCGTGGAAGTCGTAAGAGGCGACTAAGGGAATAAAGGCTTGTAGTACTGTTAGGCGATGGGCTTGCTACCTGTCACTAATATACACTGTTAATCATCTTAGCCTAATTGTGCAAATTGTGGTTACAGAGTTATCAACAAATTTTTAGAGTGTTGGTAATTCTGTAGCTCTGCCTACCCCACTCTGGGAATGAAGGCGTGAAGGTATGTATGTATGTGTCACCATATTTCAGCACTGTAAGTTTTATTCCGTAATAGCGACCCGTCGTAGCTTCGCGTCGAATTATGTCAGTTTTCTGTAACACAAACAGACGACGGAAGCGAATTACTATATACATACATACATAAACTCACGCCTTCATTCCCAGAGTGGGGTAGGCAGAGCTAAAGAATTACCAACAAGTCTTAAAACTTCTTGATAATTCTGTAACCACATTTTGCACAAGTAGGTTAAGATGTTTCCCAGTGTATTAGTGACAGGTTGCAAGCCCATCGCCTAACAGTACTACAAGCCTTTATTCCCTTAGTCGCCTCTTACGACATCCACGGGAAGACATGGAGTGGTACAATTCCAAGCCGGCAACCACACGGCAGAATTACTATATTTATATATATATTCCGTATAACGAATACAATTTAAAACTTCTGCTCGCAAATACTATGTTTGCATTGTCGTGTTGTGGTGGCTAGTTCTAGGGTTAGAAATAGAAATACTGTCACTTTAAGATAGCATTGATAACGAGCGGTAAAAGCGGACCAGCATAAGGCCCTTTCGCCACTATTTAGCCGCAGTGAAAGTCTAAAATTGCATAGGTTAATAGTAGGTTAATTGACTGCTATTTTCATACATGAACATTCTTAATGGGGACCCGTACTCCTTTGTGAGCAGACAGATTTCACAAAAAACCCGGCTGGCTGTTCACAATGGAGTGCTGGCCCCTACCCTGATGTATGATAGTGAATGTTGGGTGTGGCAGGACAAGCATGTAAGTCGTGTAAATGCAGTTGAAATGCGCTCTTTGCATAGAATGTGTGGTATGAAACTGATTGATAGAGTTAGAAATGAAAAAATCAAAGAGAAATGTGGAATAAAAGAAGATGTAGTGACTAAGATTGAAAAGGCATGCTTCGATGGTTCGGTCATTTGGAAAGGATGGATGAAAGAAGATTGACGAAAGAGATATACAGATGGAATGTGAGTGGAAGGGTCGGAAGGGGCCGCCCAAGGCGTACTTTTTCGAATCAAATCGGAGCAATACTAGTAAAGGCCCGTATCTTAAGTACCCGAAACCGACGTGCGTGCATGACCCGATGTATGAATGTTGAAGAAGCGAAAGAAATTTGTCAAGATCGTAGCAATTGGAAAGAAGTGGTCTCTGCCTACCCCTCTGGGAAATAGGCGGGATTTAATTCGTGACTAACTCACCGAATAACTTGACTTTTATTCCTTTCTTCCAATGTTATTCGAACCCTTAAACTTTCCCCAAATAAACAATAACGTTATTAAGTGATGTTTATGCGTTTAATATCCAAAGTTGGAAGCAAACACGCTCATAATAAAGCCATCCGAACCCATTGGGGATCCAGGATTTCCCTCACGATGCAATAACGGGACTCGTAAAATTCTATGCAGTAATTTGTATAATTTCGTTACGTCGGTGTACTGACATTCTAAGTTGGAGCAGTAAGGATAGATAACCAACTGTAGCCAAGACGCAAGCGCTGCTAACGATTCTGTTTTCTTACTAGTAGTTTTAAATATTTTAATTTGTTGTTTATTTTTAATTATATTGGTATAAGTAATTAAAAGTGCTACTATTTTAAATATGTACTTATGACAAATATTGTACACCATTTTATGGTAGACTGTAGCGGAATTAACTCGCACAATATTTTTTATCATCTCTCATATCGTTATTACTTTAGAAAAAACTCGTATCAGATATTTTGAGATGTATCAGTTTGAGCTTAATTCTCTTCATGTTAAAGTTTAAAATCGTACGTCTCGAAATATGAGATACGAGGTTTTTTCAAAGTAATGACGATATTTTATCTACAGTTAAACAATAAAATATTTTGATTTGATTTGACTTGACGTGTATAGAGTTGAGTTGACGTAAGTGGTCGAACGATCTATCAGTTTAATTTTCGAAAATAGCTAACTTATCTTCATGCATCTTGACAAGGCCCCATTGAGGCTAGACCAGTTGCATAACGTTATCGTAAAAGATTTACGAAAAACTGACAAAACGCATGGAATTGTCGTGGGCACTCGACGTGACCGTCCGACAGCTTACGGCAATCCCATACATTTTTATAACAATAACGAACGCCGAATGCATATTACGTATGGACGTTACAGACGTTATTGTCTAAAGGTGTTTATCCATCGGCGAGTTCACGGGGGTTATTACCCCTCTGGGAAACAGGCGTGATTTAATGTATGTATGTATGTATGTATGCAGTTCACTTTATGGCTAGCGTAAAGGACAGAGCTATAGCAGTTATATAGCTCTGTTTTTTTCACTCAACTTAAAATGAACTGCATAGCTATGTCATAATAGCCCCCCAGATAGTCAAAGTGTACATAATATTCCATCTTTAGTGGGAATGGTTTGGCGAGGATGTGTGAGACGAGAATTGAAATAATATTTTGTTGTGATATTGAACCTTATTACTAGTACATATAGAGTTTATTAATTCTGCGACGCATACAAAAGTCTCCCGATGGCTCGCGAGGTTTTGTAAAAGCTCGTACAAACCAAGCTCGTTATTTCTATTGATATTTATCGCTATGGCAAGCTTTAAGGGGGTCTATTAAGGAATCCTAATCGTCATTTGTCCTAATGCATCGTTTGTCCGAATTTTCATTTATCCTAAAACCAATTTCCGTCTGATTTTATTTTAGAATTGTTGTAATACAACCCTAATCAAAACTAAACGCAGGTATTTTTGGAAAACTTAAAAAGTTACCTGACCCAGCTGAAAACCAGTTTATGACAATCGATAATTCGGACAAACGAAACATTAGGACAAACGTTATTAGGGATTCCGAGAGATATCTCTTTAAGGGCCGGTACAGACGGACCGCATTTGAACTGCAACCCAGCTGCAAAATGGCAGTTCGAGTGCAGTTGGCATACGTATAAATTGATGCAGTTACGTCAACTGTAGGACTGGCCCTAAGCTTTAAGCTAAGACTATACGATAATCATCTCATATCCCTACTGCTGACAACTTACATATGCGAAGGGCTGAAATAAAGGAGATTTCTCAGTGCATTAGGATATTACGCGTAGTGCGGAATATGCCGGAATTAGGGCATCACTATTTGGATTAACGGCTAGAGTACTAGGAAACTGTAATAATGAACATTAGATTAAATACAAACGGGACCTTTTTCTTGTTTTGAAGTCAGTTAAAAAGGGGGTAATCTCGCACACATTGATCTAGTCCTGAATTAAGTTCTATTATGTAGAGAAATACATAAAGGGTATATGGAAAGAACATGTGTAATCTTGAAAAAAAAAAGATTTAAATTTTAAAACATGGAGTTCGTAATGAACTATTACTGACCACTCAGTTAGACATTGGTATTATAAAACTTGATTATGACCATACATAATAGTACATTAATGCAGAGACCGGGAAAATGGCTGTTGCGGTACGAGTAGAGTTAGCGTGGACGAGACGCAGTCGAGGTCGCGCTATATACGAGTCCAGCAAACGCCCTTCCCGGCTGAGGATAGTATAGTGCTTTTCTCCAACAACGCGAAAAAATAATAATTGTATACCTGTTTTTGTTTTTTTATTTCAGAACAGAAATAGGTAAGATTTAGTAGGACACTTAAATAAAGCATTAAATTTTGACGACGCGCTGGCCTAGTTGGTAGTGACTAGTGACCCTGCCTACGAAGCAAGCGGTCCTGGGTTCATATCCCGGTAAGGGCAGATATTTGTGTGATGAGCGCGAATATTTGTTCCCGAGTCATGGGTGTTTTCTATGTATTTAAGTATATATTTCTCTATATAAAGTATATTTATCGTTGTCCAGTACCCATAGTACAAGCCTAGAGCTTAGTTTGGGGCTCGGTCAATTGGTGTGAAATTGTCCCCTGATATTTATTTATTTATTTATTTTAAATAAAACCACAAAACGTAATAAATTCAATTTAAATAAAATGTAGTTAAGATTATAACATTTATTACGCGTTTATGTTATTTCGGCAATTTATTTTGCTTATGATCTCAATATTTATAAAAAAACTCAAACTATTTGATACACTTTTAAATACTCTGTAAACGCTGTTTGAAAATATTTAACTTTTTAGTCTATGGTACTTAAAAAGTAAAATATACAAGGAAGAATTCTGATTGCTCGAGTGTATGGATATTTGGAGTTAGTAATCCTAGTCCAAACATGGTTTTAAAAAGTAAAACACCAGGTACGTAATGAAATTTGAATACCTCGGTGTATTTTATACAGAAGATTTGATTACGCAAACATTCTTTTTTTAATAAATATACAAAAAAATATATATATATAACATCAAATACATTATTGTAACAACATTCTAACAAACAATAAACAGAGAACTGTTTCCTAGCTACATTGGGAAAGCCATAATTCTCACGCCACTAAATTGTCCACTAAACTGCAACTATCACTATTTTCATTCCACTATAGAAAACGAGATCCGTAATTTATTACGACAACAATTTAAGCAAAACACATTGTTAGGAGATTTACATAAATAATAGTTATGTTGGAAATAAAAATAATTTGGGCCCAAAGAGACGGCGCCAAGGTAACTTAACTGATTAGCATACAAACGGCTACGAATCCGTTTGATTACCTTTGGAAGATAATGGTTCCGTATACGGGTCTATATTGGTAGGCCTAAAATCGAGTGTCAACCCATTTGCAAAACAACTTATTTAGTAAACATTTTTCACAAAACGAATTGCGTAATTGGGATTCTTCATATTTTTACAGTTACTCTAATTCGAAAACCACTTCGAGGAATAGGGTTTTAAAGCCGTTCTACATTATGAAGTTTCTGAAATATTACTTCCAATAATAATAATAAATAATAATTCTTATAATATATTTTTAATATTATTTACTTGTGGGAGGACCTTGTGCAGGGTCCGTCCGGGTTGGTACCACCATCTTATCCATTAACCTACCGCCAAGCAGCAGTGTTCGCATTGTTGTGTTCCGGTTAGGGGATAATACAGCCGGTGAAATGACTAGCATAGCGGCATTCCATCTTAGTCCTCAGGGTTGGCAACGCATTTGCAGTCTTAGGATTGCGGTCTTGTGAATGTGAATGTCTATGGGTCACAGTTTCCACTTACCATCAGGTGGCCTGTGTGCTCGATTGCCTCCCTATGATATAAAAAAAAAAAAAAAACTATTTAGGAAATTTCAACAAAAGTACATTTAACCTTTGTTTGACTTTCGTTTTCGGCTTGAAACCCTCCTAGGTGTATCTTACAGGTAAAGTGAAAATCGCTTGAAATAGTACGTTTTAATACACTATTACAATCACTTTTTATCATTAGATATCATTTAATTGTTGTAATTTATTAGAAAATGCCAACCCAAATTTGAAATAATCATGTCATCCATAAACGTCTGCTAAATAAATAAAAATATTAAAACAATACTATTCGATTAAATACAAAATTAAATATTTTTTCAAATTGTAATGTAAAAACCGTGAGTATTTTTTTTGGTCTATCCCAATTACAATCGGGGGACTGTTTTATAAAGCTACAAATTACAATTTACAGTTCCATTTGACACATCTTGACCAATGACGACCAGCTATTTGAGCAGTGTTGCCAGTTTAGACCTGTAAAATTATTACTTGTAGCCTTAAAAAACGTGTGTAATTATAATTACAAAGAAATTCATAATTTCTTGGACTGTAATGGTCTATAGGTTAAAAAGCCGACAATTTGACTACTACTTATTTGGTCACAATTCTAACCTCACCTAACCTAGTAAGAAAAAAGCAAATGATAATAATATATATATACATACGTACATACCTTCACGCCTTCATTCCCAGAGTGGGGTAGGCAGAGCTACAGAATTACCAACAACTCTAAAAACTTGTAACTTATATATATATGACGTGCCAATATCTATGTTAAAGCAATTTGTGAAAAAATATCCCATGATTTTAATTAATAAATGTATAAAAGAAACCGATGGAATCCTAAATCCGTGGGCTGTGTTTACGGCCGGCGTCGAATGCGGGACCCGGCGCTAGACGAGAACGAGTCTGTAACTATTACCATGATAATGTGACAGGTTAGTGAGGGGAGTTCCTTTGGCGCGACTAGCACCTTATGACACTAGATTGGCATTATGACTTGTATCGCCGGATAATGGATATAACTTTTGATTTATTGCACGATTCATTATGACATGTAAAGCATAGTATTGCTAACGATGATGGTTTAAAAATTACAACTGCCACTAACAAGATGCATAACGTTAGTTCTCTCTGCCTTTTGGCAGAAATATCTTTGGCTGAATGTATTGTTTCTCAACTGTTTGATTTGCCTATCCGGTTTTATGGTAACTGTAAATATTTTATGATTTTTGTAAAAACTTATTTACCTAACCTATAGGGTTCTACATGATGGTACTATACATACAAACTTTCACACCTTTATTCCCAGAGTGGGATAGGCAGAGCTACAGAATTACCAACAACTCCAAAAACTTGTTGTTAACTCTGTAACCACAATTTGCACAATTAGGCTAAGATGTTTAACAGTGTATATTAGTGACAGATAGCAAGCCCGTCGCCTAACAGTACTACAAGCCTTTATTCCCTTAGTCGCCTCTTACGACTTCCACGGGAAAAGAGAGGATCCATGAAATCCAATTAACAATGGCAGCAACATGAAGGAAGAATAATGGACATTATATCCGAGATGTAGAAAATATGAAACCATTAGATCTAGAAGAACGATTAGAAGTCACTTCAAGGTAAGTAACTGTAATGGTTTACCATCATTTGAAATAAAGAAAGAAAGAAAGAAAGAAAATCATTTATTCGTGACATGCATAACAAAGAACAGATTAACAAATACAAGAAGAAAGTAGCCACGAAATGGTCCCAACTCAGCGTAATGCCGGCATTAAAGTCAGCGCTGGTCTTCCGTTGGAACCATCAGGTGAAACCACCACCACCACCATTTGCTATACAACGTTTCATAAACTGATTAATTTCGCAAACGTATCATTTTGTGAAACTTCGTTCGTATTGTCGCACATATTTGAAGACTCGCTCATGGCAAGCGGAAACATCAGGCCGCCATCGCAGGCCGCGTCTGTTTGGAAGATCTTTTACGTTTGTGAAGCTAAAAATTTTCATATGAAATGCAATAACGTTTTTCTCCCCTTAAACCTAGTCTGATTTTTGAATATGTTGTAGATATCATGAAAAACTATGTCTGAACGTTTTCCTTTCCACGAAATTATTTCATAGAAAGAAAAATAAAGAAAAAAACAAACATAAACATACAGACCTATAGTAGGGACACCGAGTGATGGCACTTGACATATCTGAAAATAGTGTTGTGAAACACTCCATTTAACTAAATGGAGTGTTTTCGTGACTCGATTGTGTGACTGGCAGAAGAGTCTTCAGAGGTACCGTTAGCGTGGACCGTATTTAACTAAATGGAGTGTTTCACAACACTATTGTCAGATGTGTCAAGTGCCATCACTCGGTGTCCCTACTGTAGTTCTTTATTAATACTTAACTACAACATATTCAAAAATCGTGAAAATCGGACTTGTTTTAGAGGGTAAGAATCGTCATCACCCGGAGCTAAAGTATGGTTTTTTCTGACCGCTACTTACGTTATATTACCGGCGCTTCACAACGCACTTAATTAAATACTTACATAGCTTAGCTACCTAACACAGTTAATAAGTGTACAAATAACTACAACCGGAAAAAATCACAAATCTCATTTTTATTTGAACGAAAGTTATTTTATTTAAACGCGTATGATCGTCGTAGAGAAACTCCTCCCTAAAACCAGTACAATTGACACGTATGAGGCACCGTTACTTGCCATAACCTCTCGATACAGATATGTTTCTAGCGATACAGTCGATGTAACGAGGTTGAAGCGACATGGCCGCTCATTCAAACGGCAGATTGATTTTTGTAACTTTTTAGGGTCTGCCCGGAATGCTACCACCATCTTATTCTTTAACCTACCGCCAGCAGCATTCGCACTGTTGTGTTTCGGTGTGGGTATAAGACAACCGGTGAAACTACTAGCATAGAGGCATTCCATCTTAGTCCTCAGGGTTGGCAGTGCATTTGTGGACTTAAGATTGCAGTCTTGAGAATGCAAATGTTTATGGGTCACATATGAGTCGCTTCTCTTCAAAACTCGGACATCTCCTTGAACTATGGTATACGACTAAGGAATTAAAGGCTTGTAGTATTGTTAGGCGATGGGCTTGCAACCTGTCACTAATATACACATCGTAAACATCTTAGCCTGTTTTTGCAAAATGTGGTTAAAGAATTAACAACAAATTGTTAGAGTGGTTGGTAATTCTGTAGCTCTGCCTACCCCACTCTGGGATGAAGGCGTGATGGTATGTAATGTATGTATATGGTATACGAATTTAAAACTGAACTTATTTGAAAAAAGACGAAAATTCCGTTGTCCTTTTGCATGGATTTATCCTACTTACCACCAGGTGGACTGTGGATTGTAGCAGCTGGAAAGAAGTGGTCTCTGCCTACCCCTCTGGGAACCAGGCGTGATTTAATGTATGATTTTTTAAGTTTCTGTCCCAAATTGAAATTTTGGTACCCCCTCTCCTTTACCCACCCTTTGGTAAAACCACCCTTCTGGTGAAACTTCAGTAACGGTTTGTCTGTCTGTATGACACTATAACTACATTTTTTTTCTCAGTGGAAATCCATTATGGATGCCCCTTGGAAGCCCCTTAGACCCTTGGAAGTCGAGAGGTTACACTACTATTATCAACCTAAATATATTTTATACAAATAATTGTATTTACATGTATTGCTCTCTCTATAAGGCGATGTTATTCTCGACTGAGATGTTTTAAAACTTTAAAAGCTAATCTTACGAGTAACCAACTCGTGACTTGCATCTAAAACGGATAATCTATTTGTGTCGACGTCTTATTATACCACTAAAGGCTAAACGCGTGCTAAGTATTTAAAGACTCGTTTTAACACTTTTAACTCGAAACCGTAAAAGGATCTAATTTATTGGATAAACAGCCTTTTGAACCCGAAGTCAAACGTGGAAAGGTAAAAAGGTTTTAAACGCCATTGTTTAAGTACTGACTCTTTCGTAACTTAGGAACTTGAAATTTGGAAAGAATATTCCTTGGGTACCTACCTTTTAGGGTACGAGTATAGGAAAGAAAGAAAGAAAAACATTTATTTGTGACATACATAACAAAGAACAGATTAACAAATACAAAAAAAAAGTAGTCACGAAATGGTCCCAACTCAGCATAATGCTGACATTAAAGTCAGCGCTGGTCTTCCGTTGGAACCATCAGGTGAAAACCACGGAAGGTTACACACACATAATAATTTAAAAAAATAAAATGAAAAATAAAAATAAAAATAATGCAAAATGTGTACTGAGTTTAGCAAAAAGTTTTCCATGCCCGTCCTTATATGGGGGAAAGGGCCAACAGACCCTTAGCCTTACATGACATGGAGCAAGCAGAGAAATCCATGACTTATTTTATCTATGGCAGCTGATGATAATAATTATGATGTATCGATATTATCGACCCGATTGTTTTGCTTTGATAGGTACCGTACAAAATTAAGATATAGGGGTAACCATTTAATTTTTATTTTATTTTAAATATTTGTTTTTAAAGTGGCATCAGAAATACACAACACACTCTGTGTAAATTTCAACTGACTACCTATTGCGGTTCAAGAGATACAACCCGCTGACAGACAGACGGAGGGATGGACGGACGGTTCGCGAGGGTTTGGTAATAGGGTCCCATTGGCCACCTTTGGATAGGTACGGAGCCCTAAAAGCTCCCGCTGCCACTGCATTCCCATCTTTTCCCACAGCTTTTCAACTCGACCATGGCAAATCCGCCGTGCCACCATGGTGTCAAAACCAAGCGTTTAAAACCTTTTCTAATGCCATCGGAATACAAGTATGGCCGCCGAGCGGCGCGTGGAATACCAATGGTTTGTTTACATCGTCGCGACGTCACACGGCCGTGGCTGGAATAATCTGGCTTTATAGGTGTGTGCTGTAGTCTAAGAGGCTGACAACAGGCTAAGAGGTATTTATCAACTAAACAAACATACTAATCCTAGAACACACCAGCGCTGGCTTCTTGCTTCATTTAAGACTGCTTAGCCTTAATTATCATTATGTGAAAAAGCGAAAGAGATTTTGTTTTTCTGTCTACTGCAGGGTTATTATGACATTGACTGTTGAGTTTCTTGCGGCGTTTCTTCTCAGCAGTGGTCTCCTCTTGTGTAGCGCTGGTAGATTCTTGACGTGTAAAAGTGCCCGTGCGGCCTACTAACTGAATAAATGTCTATCTTTGCGGGTGGTAGGACCTTGTGCATGGTCCGTCCGGATCTCTACCACCATCTTATCCATTAACCTACCGCCAAACAGCAGTGTTCGCATTGTTGTGTTCCGGTTTGGGGATAAGACAGCCGGTGAAATGACTAGCATAGATGCATTCCATCTTAATCCTCAGGGTTGGCAACGCATTTGCAGTCTTGTGAATGCGAATGTCTATGGGTCACAGTTTCCACTTACCATCAGGTGGCCTGTGTGCTCGTTTGTCTTCTCCATGCCATAAAAAAAAAAAAAAAAAAAACTTTTATCTTTATCTAAGCAGTTCATTTTACAGTGAGTGTAAGAGACAGAGCTATAGCAGTTATATAGCTCTGTCCTTTTCTCTCAATGTAGAATGAACTGCATAGCTACGTCATAATAACCCCCCTGTTCGTCATGTCTTCACCATTAATCTGTAGTATTCATTTCCCGTGTGTCTGTGGCATAGTAGTTCCTTCTGGATGGACTAATTTGAATACGACATTCTTTAAAAAAAAAGGCTAGTTTAATCTGAATAGTTCTTAGCTTAACTTCATGAAAATCAGTTGAGCATTTGAGGAGATATCAGCTATGAGCGACAATATCGGGCATATTATGTATTAGTTATAGAAACAAGCATAACCCATGGCTAGCTCCTACACTACCCTGCGCAAACGCATATCGATTACCAATGGCAGCAGTTAAAATATAATTAATATGTTATTCGGCGCGCGCAGAGGTCGCCTGCCTGCACAATGGGTAACAGGCTCGTACGTCTATGCCACTTGTTTTACAATTGCTTTAAGTACTTTCGTTAAAAACTGCATTCAAATTACCACTTTAATCTAACAATATCCTTGGCTTGTTCTTTGTAGCTCACTAGCTATCGTTCACGACTTCGTCTGCTTATTAGCACAGCTTTTTGTGTTCTTCTTTACGAGCGTAAATAAGTTTAGTGATCATTTATGTACCTTGTCACTTTCACGTTGTGTTTGAAATGTTATACATAATTGTGAAACGATTGAAAGCGACATGGTACAGAAGTGATCAGTTTTTATGCTGCTCGCTTCTCGACGTCTGTCCATCTGTATAGTACACTTAGGTCTTTCAAACTGCGTAGAGGATTTTAATGCAGTTCTCATCAATAGATGGAGTGATTCAAGAAAAAGGTTTTAATGTATAATCGGTCATTTGGAAAGGATGGATGAAAGAAGATTGACGAAAAGATATACAGATCGAAAGTGAGTGGAAGGGTCGAAAGGGGCCGCCCTAGGCGAACGTTTTCGAATCAAATCGGAGAAATACTGGAAAAGGGCCGAATCTTAAGTACCCGAAACTGACGTGCGTGCATGACTCGATGTATGAATGTTGAAGAAGCGAAAGACATTTGTCAAGATCGTAGCAAGTGAAAAGAAGTGGTCTCTGCCTACCCCTCTGGGAAACAGGCGTGATTTAATGTACCTAGTCGGTTACTAAGTTCTGTTACTGAGATTAATTACAATTAAAAAAATAAATTAAAGCAGTGTTGCATAAACCTGTATATTAATCAAAACTTTGATTTATATAGAATAATAATAAAAATAATGTATTCTAAACTATTGCAATTATTTGATGTACGAGCTTGAAGTATTCCCATTTCGGACGATAAAATCATAGTTAAAATCATGCACGACGATGATACTGATAACGGCCCCAACTTTTGTAAGAGTTCCTGTAGAGAGTTCAAATTTGCGTGACATATTGAACAGACTTCTAACTTTATATTTTGATGTACGAATGTATTCAAAGCAACTAAAGATCCGCTTGGACACCGGTCAATCTTGATGACTCATTAAATCGACTTCAAGATTTCACACGATTTTGCAGAAATACGAAAACACACCAAATCTCTTGCTTCATAAGTTGGAATTAAGTCATGTTGAGAAATATAATTTTGGTCTCTAAACATATACAGAGATAGGATTTTTTTAAATATTATACAAAAAAAGTTCTTTGGTAAACAAAGACTAAATTTTAAGCGATTTCAAAAAATGAAATTTACAGTAAAGTCATGCGTAATTTCATCGATGCCGGCTGTGAATGTTAAAAGATCGTATAGGGAATTGCGGAAACTAAGAAAAATGATTAATTGTTTTTCAAAATGTATATTAATTAAGCTTTTAATTTTTATACATATTGAAATTAAAAAATAAACATAAGTTAGTTTTATTTGCATCAACCTTAGTAACAGAACTTAGTAACCAACTAGGTATGTACCTATATGTATGTAAATTCTGGTTTTACAAAAAACTTACATGAGCCGAAGCGCAGCAAGGGCAAGTCGCTAGCTAATAATATTATGATGAAGTCGCACTAGCCAAGCAAGTAGTGTTGTCTTTTTGTTGTGTTGGAATAAGATAAAAAATGAAATTACTAGCATGGAAGGATTCCATCTTAATTATCTGACTCAGGGTTGGCAACGCATTTTCAGTCTTCAGATTGTAGTCTTTGACAAATCGAGTAGAGTACTATCATAGATCGCTCGGTCTGTATGTCATTACAAGGGTGTTATTATGATATGGCTTCAGTTAATATTACGGCGAGCGTAAAGGACGGCGAGTTGGTCGGAGAAAGAAGTCGTGGCTCCGAGAGTGGACTGGAATAGCGAGCGCATCTGAACTGTTTCGACATTTAGTAGCCAACCTTCACTGGTTGGAGAGACACTTGAAGAAGAAGAAGAAAGGACAGAGCTATAGCAATATGTCTCGTCTTTTAATAGCGAGTCATCGACAATGGTCAACGAGACGATTAAAGCTTAACGATTTTCAAAATCTGTCAAAATGTATGGAATTGCCATAAACGTGACCGTCCGGCGGCTTACGACAATCCTATACATTTTCGACCACGATAGCGTTTGTCCAATGCATCTTGTCTGCATCTGTAGTACCTATTACTTCATCGAAAACACGAACGTATCATTTTCATTACGCAGATATTTCATTTCATCAGAAGGCATTTCTCGTTTCATGAGTAATTTTTTTTTGATAGTTACAAGTCGAACCTAACCTAACCTGGTTAATTAATGTTTAAGGTATCCTGAAAATATAATGGAACAATCGATGAAGTGAAATTCTGGTATAAAAAAGGTCCTATCCTTTTCTGGTCATCGAACTATCTCCACGCTAGATTCATCAACAAACTCCTATTAAAGTGATCTAATACGCATAATTACCACCTTTATAGCGCAGTGGGCGTGCGCAGTACAGGTATGGTCATTCAAACAATATTTATTGACGGAGCTTCTGCCGCCCACTCGAGTGGAAACTGGACACCCTCCAAGGCAAGTATTGCTCAATGGCGTAAGGTTCAGATAAATATTGCATTGAGGTTTATCTTTTTACGACACGGTGTTAGAAAATAGTGTTGTTTAGTCTTGTTGTAAAGTTTAGTTCTGCAAGAGAAAAAAAAAATTATAGAAAGGAAAAAGAGATTGGATTTAGCTTTTTAGTTTTAGGTTAGTTTTATTATGACTTGAGTCTGCGTATCACTTTGAATAAAAAAAATACTTTATTGCATAATTTCCACCAGTCAACGAATGGGCCAAACAATCACATGTTAAAGATGGTGCTAAAAGAGAAGATTATTTTGTACCAAAGAGCCATTTGCTTGAATCAACTCAATATTTTTACATTGCTAAAATAAAACTGCTAGATTTATTTTTTGGTTTCAAGTGGGGTTTACAATTATTAAAAGACAACCCTCTCATCATATTACTTATCCAGGGCCTGTATTATGCGATTATCGCGTTGGATAAAGCGCCCGTCACTCTCACTCTCAAGCGGTTCAAAAGAAGACAGATGTTTTATCCACATCTATATAAACACATCTAAGAAAGTACTAAAGAAGTAATCAAGCTACATTTCGTCATTGCTTTGAAAAAACCTCGTATCTCATATTTCATAAAGTACGATTATAAACTTAAACGTGAAAAGAATTAAGTTCAAACTCATACATCTCGAAATATCAGATACGAGTTTTTTCCAAAGTAGTAACGATTTTATGTCTTCCATCGCATGTTACATAATATTAGCATATACCGAAGTTATGACATGGACGGCTGCCACACATCGATAAACCTCGACATAAAAGTGCACTTCGGCATTACATTGTAACCTACGTTAATTCTATGCTGCTCTAAAAAATTAACTCGCAAAAACACTTAACTGTTACAAAGTGACGTAAAAACTCCATTTCCTGCGAAGCCAACAAAGTCATAGGTAAAGTTTAACTGTTGCGAGGAACTTGGGTATGGCGCAGGTGTAACCGTTTACTGCCGTGTTTCGGGTTTAATGTGTAATGGGAAATGTGTGCTTCGACAACAATGGGGTAACAAGCAACAATAGTAAAGAGCTTTATGTATTGGTATGGAATTGTCGCGTATCTTACGTATTAGGAGAATTGTGAAGCGCTACTAAAATCGCGTAGCTGTTAATAAATCCTACCACCACCAAAGAAAGTCGGTCTGCTAAAACCTATCATGTTTAATAAATGAATATGAATATGCATACGAATGTGCCACGGATAGGGTTACCATTTAGGAATTTGAAAAGTCGAGACAAAAAGCCTGATATTTCACAAAAAAACCGGTCCTTTTAGTCACAAAATGGGAACATTACTCACTTAGTTACAGTGGTATGGTTAGTAAATGAGAAGTTACTAAAGATACCTAATAAAGAAACTTCTTTGATATTACTCTTAATTAATAAAAAACCGAACAAATTAGAGAGCCGGACAAAGTCCGGACTAGGGTGTAAAAGTCCGGACATGTCCGGATAAGTACTTAAATTTGAAGTTAAATTGATCTATCCGCGGACATAAGTTGAAATGGATTGTTGAATTATATATTTTTTTGTAATGGAGGAGTTCGATGTCTTACTCAGAGCAGTGTACGCTTGGAATAAATAATTAGGAAAATCAAAATCATTTTACAACATTTAAGTAGATTCCGTTACCTTAGTCTTATACACTAAAAAGTATAGAATACGTGAAATCAACGACTTGAAGTGGTTTATTCGTTCACTCTGCAGAGCGGCGCGTGCGCTCCTTAAGCCTCAACGTGTTTCTGAACTGTTTCCATTGATGTTATTATATATAATATATATATGTATGTAAGTACCTTTGTACCCTTTATGCATGTTTGATAGATAGATAGGTACACTAGGCATACATAATTCCATGAGTCAAATCTGCCGTGCTAGTGTAAAAGGCGATCTTTCGACATTTTGACCAAATTGAGTTGTTATGACCATCGTGATATGGAGAACAAGCCGCGTCGATCCATCTTACCCGTTTGTCGATAAGAGGCTTGGTTGCGAAGATACGATAAGGAAAAAGGCCGTATAACAGACTATTTTCCAGCAAATACTAATCAATAAAGCGGTAACTACACAATACTACATTAGAAAGACGTAAAACAAGACAATCCGCATTATTGCCTGGTGTAGGTTTGATTTATTAATAAGTTGAACTACTCTATAAGGCCGTAATTGCAGATTACTAAGTAAAAAGAACGAATAACATATTTTACCGCCTTTTAACTTAGTATTTCAAATGTTTTTTTCTATTTGCTCATAATCTAAATGAACGTAACAGAGTTTTCTAGACAAAAAGACCGTATGTCAGTATTTTACGGTATTTTAGTCTAGCTAATGCCGAGTTATAAATAATGATAAACTTGTTTAAAAAAACGTTTATTTTGTCATACGGTATTTTTACTTGGGACAGATGTAGTTTTTAACGCTTAATTACTATTGGAATATCCACAGTCGACCCATGCTACTTAATAAAACCGTATAATCCCCAATCTCCTACATACCCCCCGCGGACGGGAGTACCCGCGTTCGGGCGCCCTTCAGTTCGCTGACGTTACGGGTAATGAAGGTGCGTGTGCGCTGGCGCCCGTTATCACGCGAAAAGACGAGGACGACGAATTGACGATAAATCATAAAACTGAGTACATAATACCATTCTAAATATTTGTTACCTGAGTACAGTAAAAAGAAATAAAATAAATATATAAATTAATATATGATATATTTTTTTGGAGAACTAACATAATTGGGGGAAACCAAAAAAAAAACATGGTTTTTATAATCTAATAGAAAAGAATAGGTAATTTTAAGAGACCAATTTCATTAATTTTGTATTTGACCGAATAGTTTTGTTTTTATATCTTTATTTATTTAACAGACAGTTTATTACTGTTCGTTAGTCTCGCTAAAACTCGAGAACGGCTGAACCGATTTGGCTGATTTCTTTTTTGCTGTGTTCGTTATTGTCAGGACAAGGTTTGTATGAAGGTGAAGCAAGCAATATCAATCTTGAGTCACAATATTATATGATATAAAAATAACATATTATAACTATCGCTTTATTGAACGATAAATAATCTAGTGTATAATTGAGTTTTTAAACACTCAATTTATATTTTGACCCTTTTCTTCCCTTACTATACGACTGACTGACTAATCGTACATATTGGCAAGGAGTCTGACCTGTCTATGGAGGATGACTACTGAGGTAGACTAAGGTCTAGGGATAGCGATCCCAGAGCGTATGGAGGAAATCTCCTTATTTTTTTTTGTGTCATAGGAAGGCAAACGAGCACACAGGCCACCTGATGGTAAGTGGAAACGGTGACCCATAGACATTCGCATTCACAAGACTGCAAATGCACTGCCAACCCTGAGGACTAAGATGGAATGCCTCCATGCTAGTCATTTTACCGGCTATCTTATCCCTAAACAACAATGCGAACACTGCTGCTTGGCGGTAGGTTAATGGATAAGATGGTGGTACCAACCCGGACGGACCCTGCACAAGGTCCTCCCACCAGTAAAGGTCCTCCTTCCCTAAGGGGGCCACAAAACCTTTAAAACCTTTAAATAGGTACATATTAACTTTATCTTTAAAACCTATTCACTTAGTAGGTAGGTTGAATTTCAAGTGGTTAGGAGTCATTAAATAAACTAGGATAGTGTTAGGTAAGTTATAAATTATAGTCTACATACATACATACCTTCACGCCTGTAATCCCAGAGTAGGCTAGGCAAAAAAAAAGCTAAAAAGTTGTTGATAATTCAGTAACCACAATTTGCACAAATAGGCTAAGATTTTTACCAGCATATTTGTGACAGGTTGCAAGCCCATCGCCTAACAGTACTACAAGCCTTTATTCCCTTAGTCGCCTCTTACGACATCCACGGGAAGACATGGAGTAGCATTATTCAAACCCAGCAACCACATATTATTGTATACCTAAATATTAGGTATCAATATTCTAGAGAGTATTAGTATGGCTAGGACTTAAAACAAAGACTTAAAGAATTCTAGGGTTACTATAGGTTCACAACTATTGGGTTATATTAGATTACTTGACGATCACGTGCCAAAACTAATTTACTTTTAAAATAGGTTGTTAGGAATAGGAAGCTTTATAGACTAGGAATGTTACTTATGGTGACTAAGTTATTAGGTTAGGTAGATAGATGTAGTAGGAATTAGGTGAAAATAAAATAAAAATAAAATTTTAGCTTAGGGCTATTATAATTGGTTCCACGAGGACCAGGATTTGAGTAATTATAGAATTACTTGGTATTAAGCACCTTTAATTAATTATTAAAGGTGCTTAGGCTACATTAGGGTTATTGCAAGGAGAATATATTGAGTTTAATTTTAGTAAAGAAAAATTTACCGAAGTAAAAGGAAATTGCCCGATGCTTTCATCGCACACTCACTTCCGAGGGATAGACAGACGCAAGTCGAAAACAGAATTTAGTACGTAAACTAGGTCCATTAATGCCTGCTCTTAGCTTGAAATTTTGCAAGGACTTGCCAAAATTCAACCAAGAAAATGTCGACGAATTATAGGTTAAGTATTTTTAACCTATAATTCATGGACTTTTTCATGGTTAGATTCTGGCAAGTCCTCCCAAAATTGCAATTCAATTACTTTATGAGACTGATTATGTTTAAATTAAAATAATTAAAAAAGAAGTTATGATTAACAATGCGTCATGCAGACGAATCAAAGAGTATTATTGTTGATTTATTGAATAACTAATAACACTACACCAATCTTAGAAAAGATAATATTTTCTGTGATTTAACTGTTAATTTTTGTTTATTTCAAATATATTTGTACCGAATTTATGATGGTTTTAATTAGCAATTAGTCTAACCTTTCATCGTAGTACTAGATTAAAAAACCGTATTTCGTCTGACTTTTGAAGACATACGTTTTTTTAGACTAGTATATAAATATAAAATGATCGATACGAAAACAAACCATATTTTTTTGATTTGCGTACTAGACAAGATAAACGTATTTCTTTTATTCGGCGTTATTATTTAGATCAGAATTATTCAAAAAATATTTTGTACTAAGCAATAAGGCAGTATGTTGCAAATACGTCTTTTTAATTAAGCATTATTGTGATACGTTCAAGCCCTAGTTTATTATGAAGACGTATGAAGGAAAATCTAGCCTATAAGGCGGTATAGTGCTCTTATACCGCCTTTTTGCTTGTTTTTTAGTGGCAATTATTAATCGGCAACTAAACAAAAAGGAAAAAATGCGTGTAAAAAAAAAACTGTAGGTAATAAAAATACATTACTTATGTAGAAAACTAGTAAAACTCAATGTCTATCCGACACAAAAAGTTTCATTTCAATATCTGTTTAAATTACCTAGAAATATGAAAATGAAGATTTCGGTCACTTTTTTGCGATTATCTCGAAAGTGTCTTTTGTCGAAAAGTCGCCTTTTACACTAGCACGGCAGAAATTTCGAATTGATCATAATCCCGCCATTTTTGATTGCTTTTGGATGTTGTTTTATGAGTAAGTACCATTAGCAACACAGTTAATTGATCAATTATGACTCTTGCCACCTTACAATAAGGCTCACTAGTGGTCAGTTAACAGTGATGCTTTTTGTATTTGTAAGTAGCGCAAGATGATCCGGAGAAGAAACTGACGGACTGAAATATCTGCCTTTTGGACCAGCCTGGAGAGCACTCCGTAAGTGGCGCAAAAGGTTTACCCTCGTTTTTTGTTTTATATACATTCATTTTATAGCACGACGTACCACTTCGCAGAATTTTCGTTTCATAGAAAACTATTTTCTGCTGAATCCGTTTTGATTTCAGTTTATCTTGTGATGGTTACAATTCTAACCTAACCTACGTGAATCATATTTAAGATAACCGGAAATCCACACGGGTTTAGCAGAAAATTGTTTTCTATCGAGCAAAAATTCTGAGAAGTTATACGTTCTATGAAATGAGTGTCTTTAAAACAAGGGGCACCGTATTTACATGTATGTCTAGCCTAGACCTAGTCAAAATGCATAAGGCTAAGTTAGCAATTTTCGAAATCGACAAAATGTATAACATTAACGTAAGCTGGTGACAGATCGCTCGAACGCTTATGTCAACTCCATACATTTCAAGATAGAAAACAGAAACACTACGTCGGTGTAACTGCAAAACTGCGTAAGTAACATTTTAAAGAAGGAGCAAAATGCACCTTTTAATTAAGACAGTAAAGTTTATTTTGCTCTATCATAAATTTGTTAGTTACGACTAGCAGTATTTGTCTCTTGGCTTTCCCCAAGGAGTTGACTTGGTATGCACTGGGTTGGGCGGGGGCGGGGCCAAATCAACGTTAGTTTGCGACCGGTCGCCAGGTGATATGGATCCGTCCCTATGTCAATCTACTTGTCCGGTAGTTGACATGGCTAACGGCCGAGGGTGGAGCTCACAGTTGCGTTGATACCTAAGGCAAGACTGGTTGTGCTCCTTCCCGAGGTTGCTGCCTGTTAACTACTCGGTTTCCACGGATTAAACGAGTAGAACCGAAATAACTAGTCAAACTCCTGATCATCCTTCATTCACCCTTCCATGTTTCCTGTAACTCCTTTCCAATAAGCTGCAAGCGATGTCGTGGCATGTCGCAGCGGGCCTCCCATCCAACAGTATAGGATGGGTAGCGGTAAAATGCCACCCGCGTGTTTGTGCCGTGCGCGGGGACCCGTACGGGTGGAGAACGAGATCCTGGTAGGTTGAGTTTGAAGAGGGTCGGAGTCGTTACCCTCCGATAACAACACGCCACTTTGGCTCGAGATTCATCTCACACGGGAGGTTCTGGCCCAGCCAGTCAGAATCAATCGGCTGTTGCGTCTACAGTAGTCTGGCCGCAGGCGAGTGTTCTGGGGTGATGAGGTCAGTAGCCGGCGGTGTACGGCCCCGAGTCGCCGTGGTAGGTGACGGAGGGCTTGACACCGTGCGGGCTCACTCGACAGCTCACCTTGGGATGCTATATCCGGCTCGTATCCCTGATGCGTCAAAGCATCCCCAGTAGGAGGGCTCCAAGGAGGGTGGGGAACGAGTGGGACGAATTTTTAGGTGTGATTTTATGGATAAAAAAATACCAAAATCGACGAAGGCTGAACCCTCCGCAAGGAGTGAGGCAAAGGCGCTTAGCGCATTGACGGACTGTGAGGTGAGACGCCGACCTGTCGCAGACAGGGACGCGGGATCCGGTAACAGTCGAGTTCGAGGGCCCGTAGGGGCAGATAGGGCGCTTCACGCCAAGGGCAACAGTCGAAGTGTCGCCGAACACCCCAAAGGCACGAGCCGACCTCTCCCCTCGGGGCTGACGGAAGGACGCGCTGGCCTCCCTACCAAGGGAGCGACCGGCGTAGGTGCTGGAAGGGCAGACGGTGTAGCGGAGGCAGGTTGCAGCAAGGAGGGCCTCCCTACTCCTCTGGATCTAGCATCCCCGAAACCACCCCCTGCAAGCTTCCAGCCGGAAGGGGGTGTGAAGAAAGGGAGCAGGAGACAGAGGAAGAGGGAAGCGCAGGCTGCGGCGCTTCAGCGTCTGGATGCCGGCCCAACAAGGGACGTCACCGCTGAAGCGAACGCAGCTAACAGGGCACTGAAAAGGCCGTTGGTATCACCGAAAACCAGTGGTGACTCCAAAAGGACGAGGGTAGGGTCGTATGCGGAGGCACTTTCCAGTGTAAAGGTGGCGGTGATACCAACGACCTTCCCAACCAAGAAGATCTTGGGGTGTCATATGGCGGCCATTCAGGGGGTGGTAATCCAGCGCCTCCTGATCATCCCCAAGCCACTTCCCGACATCAACTTCGGGAACATTGTGGGAGGTGCCCTTCACATCAGTTGCGGTGACAAGGCATCTTCCACGTGGCTCAGCTCCCTCATAAGTGAGGGAGATATTGCGGGGATGAGCCTCAAGGTCGTGGATGCCAAGGATCTTCCAAAACCAGTAAAGATGGCCTGGAAGACGAAGATCATTGGCATCCCCGACGCAAGGGTGGTGTTCAGACTGCTCCAACGTGTCAACGAGCGGCTGAACACCGACCAATGGAAGGTAGTCGACACCTCGGAGTCGGCCGCTGGCACCCGGCGCATCATACTGATGGACCGGGAGTCAGCGGACGTGATCCGAGAGGCCGGCTACACTCTCAAATCGGGGATCGACGTCAGCACTTTTAAGCTCTTGGACGATGCCGAGAAGAGGAGTGCTGAAGTCGATCCTGAAGAGGCTCCCTGCGCTGTCGAGGCTGCAGAGGTGGTAGCGGACGAGGAGTCGGTGGGAGCGGACGAGGTCGACAAGGTTGGAGTGGACGAAGGGCCGCGTGGGTGTCGGGAGCCGTCACCGGTATCGGTGACGACATCCGAGAACCTGCGCGACCTTGAAGCCCTCTACCTTGGGAACCCCTCTTCGCCCATGTCCGAGGACTCCGAGTCGCCGGCGGAGGCTGCTGACCTCAGCAAGCCGAAGCCAAAGATATAAGAAAGAGCCATGGGAGGCATAAGGTGCGTACAAATTAATTTGCAACACAATAAAGCTGCCACAGCCCTTCTGGCAAAGCAGCTAAAGAACGATAAATTCGATGTAGCCCTGATTCAAGAACCATATATATACAAGGGCGAGATCAGGGGACTAAATGGCACGGGAGGGGTTATCTATTATCTCTGCCCCGAGAATAACATGAGGACTTGTGTGTATGTCAAAAATGGCATAAATGCCATTCCTTATAATGCTTACTGTTCCAGGGATCTTACCACTGTTAAGATCCAGGAGAAGAGGTTAGGCAAGACTCTCATCATCTCGTCTGCCTACCTCCCTTACGAGGCGACGGACCCCATCACACCTCAACTCCGGAGTCTGGTCGCGACTGGCAGTCAGGTGAACACCGACCTGATCATCGGCTGCGACGCCAATGCACACCACGTCATCTGGGGCAGCTCGGATGTTAACAAGCGGGGAGAGAAGTTACTGGATTTTCTGGTGAGCTCTTCTTTACAATTAGTTAATAAAGGGAACAGCCCAACCTTCGTCAATGCTAGACGCGGAGAAGTAATTGACATAACGGTGGCGTCCAACCACATGTATGAAGATATTCACTCTTGGCATGTTTCCAATGAAATCTCACTTTCAGATCATAGGTACATATGCTTTAGGTACAGGACTGACATACCAATTGAAACTGTGCACAAAAGAAACCCTAGGAACACCGACTGGTCATCTTTCAAACGGGACTTAAAGGTAGAACTAGGGGATCCAAAAGGTAAGCTCAATTCTATTATTGACATTGAATTTGAAGCGGAC
This sequence comes from Acleris emargana, assembly GCA_927399475.2. Classification (NCBI taxonomy): domain Eukaryota; kingdom Metazoa; phylum Arthropoda; class Insecta; order Lepidoptera; family Tortricidae; genus Acleris; species Acleris emargana. Next base: position 1,111,942 of record OV656851.1, read on the forward strand.
AATATGGTACGAGCGTTACATACCGCGTGGACCAATAATTGCCCGGAAAAACGGGTGCTAGCCAAGAAGATACCCTGAGATAACCAAAATCAGAAGCGAAACAAGGGCGATCTTCAATGATGCGAAGGCGACGAATGACTTTAGCATGTACGCTCATAAGCTCACAGAGTACAACAAAGCTGTAAGGAAAGCAAAAAGGAGTGCGTGGCGGAACCACTGCAACCAAATAGGCTCGATACCAGAAGGTATGAGGCTCACAAAGGCACTAGCAGTAGCAAGGTCAACTCCGTTAACATCAATAAAAGATGACAAGGGAAGTATGACTGTAACGGGTTTAGATACCCTGAAAGTTATGTGTAGCACACATTTTCCCGGCTCCATTATACGTGAAAGCGAAATAGACAGTGTACCAATCTGTTTGTCAGAGCAGACAGCACGCACAACAAGACACAATTGGGACACTGCCAAAAAGGTAGTAGACGATTGCAAGATACGGTGGGCACTATCCACTTTCCAACCGTACAAAGCACCGGGCCCGGACGAGATATACCCAATCCTACTACAAGAAAGCGCAAATATAATTGTAACGCATTTAAGCAGGCTGTATAGAGCGTGCTTAGCCTTTGGGCACGTTCCACGCGTTTGGAGGCGTGTAAAAGTGATCTACCTGCCAAAACCTGGCAAAGCAGATTACAGCGATCCCAAATCATACAGGCCAATAAGTCTATCATCATTCTTCCTAAAAACAATGGAGAAGCTGGTAGACAGGCACATAAGAGATGGACCTCTAAGGCGGTATCCGCTGCATAAAATGCAATGCGCGTATCAACCGGGTAAATCCACAGATACTGCAATTCATTTTGTAGTGAATAAAGCTGAAAACGCACTAGAGAACAAAGAGATATGTCTTGCGGCATTTCTCGATGTGGAGGGTGCATTTGATAAGACTACGTTTGAAGCCATAAGCACAGCAGCTGCTAGGCATGGCATTGAACCAACCATTTGCAAATGGATAGGCAACATGCTAAACAGTAGACTTATAAAGTCAAGTCTTTTGGGCGATGTCCTATTCGCCACAACGACAAAAGGGTGTCCCCAGGGGGGGGTTCTCTCACCGACTCTATGGAGTCTGGTGGTAAACTCACTCCTAGAGGAACTCAACACAGGCCCACTACACACGGTTGGGTATGCAGATGATCTCGTGATACTTATCAACGGGAAGTTCCCGGGAACAGTATCGGAAATCATGGGAAATGCTCTGGAAAAGGTGGAAAGATGGTGTATTAGTCATCAACTATCCATCAATCCCAGCAAAACTGTAGTAATTCCATTTACTAAGAAAAGAGACCTCAAACACATTAAACACCTCAAGCTGTTTGGTAAGGTACTAGAATTGTCAAGTGAGGTAAAATATCTAGGCATAATACTAGATAAAGAGCTCACTTGGAAGAAGCACGTGGACAACGCTATAACAAAAGCGTTGAGAGTGTTCGGAATGTGCAGATCAGCATATGGTAAGACATGGGGCCTTAACCCTAAAGTACTGAAGTGGATCTATACCATGATGGTAAGGCCCATAATCATGTACGGCTGCTTGGCCTGGTGGCCAAGAACAATTTTAAAAACATGCAGAGACTCTCTGACCAAGGTGCAGAGGGTGGCCTGCATGGCTATAACAGGGGCGTTCAGAACGACGCCAACGGCGGCAATGGAGGTTCTACTAAACCTACCACCACTGCATATCGCCATACAGTCTGAGGCGTGCAAGTCGCTGCAGAGGTTGAAAGAGACGGGCCTATGCAACGATGCAGCGCTTAGAACCAGACACACCAAAATGGCACACAATGGTTCTCTAGACAGAATACTGACGATGGGTTGCGACAAAATGCAGCCTAAGTATGTATTCCGAAGGAACTTCAATGTCCACATTCCGACAAGGGATGAATGGATGGATGGGTTGCACCTATTAGAGGATGACGACGCGATATGGTATACGGATGGCTCAAAAATGTGCTCCGGTACGGGGGCGGGTATTCACGCCAAGGACTATAACAGCAGCATAAGTATGGGCAACTACGCAACGGTCTTCCAAGCGGAGCTATATGCGATAATTGCCTGTACGCAAGAGAATATAAGTAGGACTCCGCAGGGTAGAACTATTTATATTCTAAGTGACAGCCAAGCGGCACTTAAGGCGCTGACAGCGCCTAAAGTAGACTCGAAACTAGTCTACAATGGCGTCCAGGCCTTAAACAGGCTTGGTAGGAAGAACAAAGTGAAACTGATGTGGATTCCAGGACACGAAGGCTATCCCGGAAATGAGGCCGCGGACGAGGTGGCAAGGGAAGGGTCCAAGGGTGCATACGTCGGACCTGAACCATTTGTGGCACCGTCACCGGGCACCATAAAAGCAGCCCTGAACAATAACACCCTAGTAAACCACCAAAAAGAGTGGAAAAATACTGTAGGCTTAGGGCATGCGAAGCTCTTCATAGAAAGAGTTGATCAGAGCTGGACCAAAAAACTTTGGAAACTCAGCAGAAGACAACTCCGATATATTGTCGGAGTGTTCACCGGGCACTTTGGGGTCAAACATCTCCTAGCAAAGATGGGCCTTTATGACAATACAGATTGTAGAATGTGCGGCGAAGAGGCGGAAACAGTGAAACACTTAGTGTGCGAATGTGATGCCCTCGCCGGAGTAAGTATGAAAATCCTCGGTTGTGGCTACCCGGAACCAAGCGATTTCAAAGCCTTGCCATTGCACTCCACTATCCGGTTTCTGGAAGGGGTGGAGGCTGCATTGGATTAAGCGCTAAAAGAGGGGTAATTACACAAAAGATCCCATAGGGTCGAAGTGTATCCGCAAGGACCCCACATACAAGATAAGATAAGATAAGATGCACTGGGTTGCGCGCAAATGAATGCGAATTATGCGATATGAAGAGTGCCTTTTAATCTTGTATAAAATACATTCAAAGACTTAAATTTGGTACCTACCTTAGGCACTGGTCCCACCGCGGGCTACAGACTATAAGCTAGTAGAACTATAAACTACAAAAGAGTGGGCGAGCGGCGAGAAGCGAGTAAAGTTTTGATAGTTTTGACGCTCGGCTATAAAGCTGAGTACCGCTGAGCTAGTTTTATAGTCGATGGCTTTTACCGCTGCGGTCAACTAGTAAACAGCGGTCCCACCGCCAGATATCGGCGAGCTCGGCGAGCAACTAGTAAAATTATGTACTAGAAACAGTTGACAATCGGCGGGAGGCTAGTAAAAATTCTATGGGATTATCGCTTACTCGCCGGGCGGTGGGAGAGTGTCCTCGCCGGCGGTGTGAACAGCCAGCTATAAACTATAAATATATATCTCTCACTTTTATTTACACGAAAGCGATTATCTTTTGTTCGTTTCTTGAGCTAGAAAATAGCCGATAGCTCATAGCTTACTCGCTCGCGGTGGGACCAGTGCCTTAGGTCCAAAGTCAATCTGACCTTCTACAACAATAAGGTTGAGTTTTCTGTTAGTTACAAAAGATTTGGCATCTGTAATGACATTGACGACTTCAAGCATATTTTTGCTAAAATGGATCACAAATGATTTGACAGAAGCGCGTGGAGCTGACCCCATGTGCTTCTGTTTGGTCCATTAGAGAAAATACTCTTTTACCCAACAATAAAATTGTCCTCGCGTGTGGTATCCATGGGCTTATTTGTCTAATAATGTATCTCTAGAGTGTCTATGCTCGAACTCACTCAGAAGACTATGGAGAGGGCTATGCTTGGGGTTTCTCTGCGTGATAGAATCAGAAATGATGATATCCGCAGTAGAACTAAGGTTACCGACATAGCCCGAAGAATAGCTAAAGTTAAGTGGCAGTGGGCGGTGGGGTCAGAAGATTCTTGAGTGGCGTCCGCGGACCGGGAGACGAGCTGTATATAGGCCTCCAACAAGAGGAGTGACGATCTGGTAAAGATCGCGGGAACGCGGTGGATGCGAAAAGCACAAGACCGGTCTGAGTGGAGAGCCTTGGGGGAGGCATATGTCCAGCAGTGTACGTCTTTCAGCTGACATGATAAGAGTGTCTATGAATAACTTGAAGTTGGCGAAATACACCTTTACAGGAAAGCCGTTAATTAAAAATCTGAATTAGGATTAGAATTAGGGTCACAAATGATCGACCGTGACCGTACATTCTGTGGTTCAGAAGGCATTCCCAGATGCGGAGTCAAAACTTTACCGTGTAAGGTATTATTAAATTTAGAACGTTAGTCATATTACAATGGAAACGTCACTCGATTCTCGCTATCACGTGCAAAAGGTCACGAGTTCGATCCGGTGAAAGCAGAAACTGACGTCACAGCACATTGTTCCCTGTTTGATCTGTTACTTAACGAGCAAAGGTCACTCCGTGTCAATTATAAGTTATCATTGTATTGTATTGTTAAGTATATCGTTGCAGAGAAAAAGTAAATAGACAGCTGACAAAGCATAACGAGGGTATTTAGCACGGGTCTATATTGAGTGGCACAATGTATTGTTGGGTCGAAAACTGCTGTTACAATTAATATGGTTTGTTTTATCTTTACAAGGTATAAAACAAAGACTTTACCGTCATTTTCCACTGTTACTTCTGGTACGCTTCGATCTTTCAAATTTTCAAAGGAAGGTAAGCATAAACTAACTTAACCTAAAAAATCTACACAATACTTAGATGTTTAGTATATTAAGGTCGTCACTCCATCTTGTTGGAGGGCTACCTACAGATCGTCTCCGCTCTCCACTTAGACCGATCTTGTGCTTTTCGCATCCACATTGGCCATCAGTCCTGCGAGCGATGTGCCCCGCCCACTGCCACTCAAGTTTAGCTATTCTCCAGGCTATGTCGGTAACCTTAGTTCTACTGCGGATATCATCATTTCTGATTCTATCACGCAGAGAAACCCCGAGCATAGCTCTCTCCATAGCCCTCTGAGTGACTTTGAGCTTCCTTATGAGGCCCATTGTTAGCGACCACGTCTCAGATCCGTAAGTCATCACAACATAAATTTACTCTATCAAAAATTAAGTTCCGCTCTAGGCACTAAAAATATAAGAAATATTCAAGACTAAGAAACAAAGGCTCGCGTTCTTCACAGAAATCGAACCAAGGACCGTTAGTTTCGTAGGCTGTGCCACAACCAAACCAACTAGACCTAAAGTGTCGTCGAATAGATAAATAAATAAATATAATATCAGACAGGGGACATGTCACGCAAATTGACCTAGCCCCAAGCTAAGCTCTAGGCTTGTAGTATGGGTACTAGACAATGATAAACATACGCATATAAAGAAATACATACTTAAATACCGTGTATCGGGGTTACTTTGATCAAATTCAAAGTTTAACACGAGTTTTTAAAGAAACAAAACACAATAATCGGTTTTTCTTGTTTTGTTGACTTGACTAATTAGATAAAATTGAGACCTTTAGTTTCCCGTAAACAAAATAATAACACTATGATCAGAGTTAAACTACGAATGGGGTAACTTTGAAAACACTAAATATTTGAGTGAATATCTCAAGTAAACCCGCTGAAAATCACGTAAAATCTAAAGAAATATAGAATAGATGTTGTTCTTTTCCTATATCACTAATTAGATTTGCTTAACATATGACACCATTCAAATAACATGCGTTTATGCAACCTATACATTTGAAGTTTTTTTTACCTCAAAAATCAAGAAAAAAAGCACGCTAACTGTTCATATTTTTTTCTATGCGAAAATAACCAGTAACATGCGCACTACTTTAACTTTCGGAAGGAGTAACTGTTTGTGTATAAATAATTAACACGTTTTCTTGACATAAAACTACGTTTATTATATTAAATTGGTTTTTAAATACAAAGACACGATCCTTGTGGTTGGAGAGATGGAATGAGAAGAGGGAACGGCTCATAGAATGAATGAATGAGCTTTATACACTCTGTAAGAGAGGTTTGGTCCAAACAGTAACTATCGCCGTTACCGGTAGCGAATAAAATATTATGGAGGCGTATTCCAGCTCCTCAAAAAATACATGTTGGTTTAGAATGGTACTTAGTTGCTATCAAAGTCACCCCGTAAATTAAAGCCCCGTCCACTGGTACATAGAAAACATCCAAGACTCAGGAACAAATATTCGCGCTCATCACTCAAATATCTCGAACCCAGGACCGCTAGCTTCGTAGGCACGGTCACTGCCAACTAGGCTAGTCTTTATATTTATTTAAAAGTTCTTAATATAATATCAAAACCAAACAGTTTCATTTAGCAGACCTCAATCCACATCCTACCTATGAATAGCGTGAACGTTATAAACACCATTTGAATATATTTTTACATTGACACGGAACAAACAAAGCAGTTAGCATAATTTACAAACGCGTTTCTTATTTTTAGATCTTGAAGCAAGATCTGCCTTGTTATTCTGTTAAGGATTCAGTTTGCAACTCGACAGACGAATTGATAACCGGCGAGTTTACGAGGTCCTGTTAGAGGGTATAAAATGTTTAAGTGCGTGGATTTTGAATTGAGTAGCATAAACGATGACGATGAGTACCGTTTTTAAAAGAATAACCTCCTCATATCTGTTGCTAAAAATACTTTTAAATATGGCTCCGTCCTTATAAATTTATTTTGGTTAAGACGGTTAAGATACTTTGCTGAATTTTGGGCTGTTGAGTGCAATTTAGTACCCGCTTTAGCATTTAAATATGGTGTCAACATAACTCGTCGATTCAGCTAAAAGGACAAAGTACTCAATGTATTTTGGAATAAGATAATGTTGCAATGTCAAACGTGAAGTTTTTTATGTCCCACGCTTTTTAATTTCGTCGTTTGTTTGGGTTCTACGTTATGTTTGGGTTTCTAACTTTCCAGCCATTCTAAAAATATGCTGCAACTTTTTTGCTGAGGGGAAGGATTGTTTTTTAGCATTGAACTTGGAAAATGTTCCCTTGTTCGAAGTATGGCTTCAATTATGTAACTGTCTGTGGTTTTTTTCTTGTTACTGTTTTTAGAATGGGGTAAATACAAACAGTACATTGCTACAGAGGCTGGGAAGTAGGGGGTTGCTGGCCGAGTGATATAGATACGAGACTGGTAACCCCTTTTCACGGCGAGGTATGTATAGTGCTTTTCTCAAATATATGGAATGAAATAAAAAAATACATCACTCAAAAAACATGTGTGTAATAGGCATTAACGCGGATATTTTTGGTCCGAACCACACAGATACAAAAAAAAAACGATTTTCAGCTATTCAGCCTGTTCATAAAACCAGCTGTCATGGCCATATTAAAATTTAAAAAAAATTACTTCCCGGCCTAGGCCTTCAATTTTGTATGAAATTCCTTTACAGTTCTCTCGAGTTGTTCCGTCGGGAACGTGGCACTTTGAAGCCTAAAATAACTAACATAACGCCGACATTACATAGCATGTTTGAGAAAAATTACTTGCCGGCCTAGGACTTAAATTTTGTATGAAATTCCTTTACAGGTCTCTCGAGTTGTTCCGCCCTGCTAACATAACGCCAACATTTCATTGCATGTTTGAGAAAATAATGTAACTATCTGCGAAATGAACAACCAATCGGAACTCTCATTTCGGCACTCGTTCTAGCGAATACTTGAGTAAATACTCAAGTCTATCAGCACCTACAGTAACGGAAAATAATATATCACCTTTGTACTTACATCTCATACGATTACCTACAAACATTACTCGCCAAAATTGACAACCAATCAAGAACTAGTTAACTAATTGTATTGCTATTATTCAATTCGTTAACTGAATAAATAAGGTTCAAAATGGTTTAAGTATAATAAATGTTTGTACTTATTATTTGACAAAATTATGTCAGAGCAAAATAAACCTTACTGTCTCATTAAAAAGTGCATTTTGTTCCTTATTTATAATGTTACTTACGCGGTTTTGCAGTTTCACCGACGATATTATTATTAGCCAGTACTGTATGTGTCAGAGCAATATTCCGAGGCCTAAGAGCCGATCTGATACTGGATATTAGAGATTTCGGGACTAATCGGAAGGTGGCAACCGGATGCTTGCTTTTCTTAATGTAGATCCGCCGAAATGGACTTGTTACTCGGTCTGTACATAGATACACGACTTGACTTGACGACGCGCTGGCCTAGTTGGTAGTGACCCTGCCTACGAAGCTAGCGGTCCTGGGTTCAAATCCCGGTAAGGGCAGATATTTGTGTGATGAGCGCGAATATTTCGTTCTTAAGACTTCAGTCATGAGATTATAAATGTCTATGTGAAAAGCTTTATAAAGGCTCTGTCATCCCAGCTTATAGACACCTCCGGATATCCTAGAGCTGGTGCTTACCGCTCCCAAAGGATTGGGCTAGCTGTCCAGAGAGGTAATGCAGCCAGTGTCATAGGGACCATGCCGCGAGCGGACCTGCTAGAGAGGGTGTTCTTTTTATAGTGGTGATTATTATTTACATATTTAATATTTGAGTAGCTTAGTTTTATTTTAATTTAAATAAGTTTCGTTTTAACCTTTAATTGTTGACAGTATTAAAATAAATAATAATAAATCAACAATAATAGTCTATCAGAGCCCCTTATTATGTGGTGACCTGTGTATCCGTTTGCCTTCTACGTTTCCTAAAAATTACCTATCTCCCCCTTCAACCGCATCATTATCAATTTGTCCACAAATTACTCGTACAAAAGATAATTACAGTGTAACCTCATTCTGTAACTGCGGGTGATAACCGTAACTGTTTACTTAGCAGCTTAATTAAGTTCAAAGCCGAAGCTAGCCCTAAAGCTTTCACGGCACGACTTGTTTGGACGACTTTCCAAAAACGACGGAACTCCTGTTATGTTTATTTTGGTGTAACAAATTAAGGGCGTGTGTCACACCGGAGTGTAATGCTAGAGAGAAAATGCGGGCTGAGACTTTAAATTTCTTTTTGTACAAAATTAAAATAATAAGAAAAACAAAATTCAAAATATTTATTCAGTAAATTGGCCACATGATGATGGACTCTTTTATACAAATCACATTGTTGCTGTTGTGGCAGCTCTTATTTACTTGACAGCAAGAGTCAATAACATTACGATATCAAGTCAGGATGGACTAATACAATGTGGAATAGATGCCATGACCTGCCATAGCCTGTCCCTAAAATAAACAATAACACGTTACACAAATTGTATCGTTTTTAACTAGACGCAGCTGAAAAACACGAAGAACAAATATAACAGGATATTGAAACTAATGTTGAAACTACTTCATTAAATTTGATTACTTAATAGCAGCCTGTACACGTAAATTCAGACCGCGGGAAACGCCACGCGCCGTTCCAATCTTCGTTCCGAACCGTACGTGTAAATGCAACTGTAATAGTAAAATATTAAAAAATGAACGGTTCGGAACGGCGCGTGGCGTTTACCGCGGTCCGAACTTTACGTGTAAAGGTCGATAATAACGCGGATGGACCTTCAACAGGTGGACCGACGACGTGACTAAGGTTGCAGGAAACTGATAGCTGCAAATGGCACAGGATCGGTCCTTTAGTCAAACCTTGAGAAAGGCCTGGGTACAGCAGTTTACGTCTTTCGGCTGAAATTATGATGATTTTGATGATTACTTACTAAGGTATCATGGGGGTGTAGAATAACAGTGTAAGATAGCTGTAAGTGTACATAATGGGACACTAATTATTTTGGTCGACTGTATCATATCATCAAATTCCATTTCATCGAAAACTAAGTGCTGAAACGTTATTGTTTTTAGTTTATCTTAAACATGAGCTCCTTAAGTTAGGTTAGGTTAGCCCTGTAACTACCAAAAAAATATAACTCCTGCACTTGTTAAAGGCTGTCGATGAAATGAAATTTCAGCCATGAAAACATTCTATGAAATGAATGTCGGTGATTCAAGGGTAAACCGTACTGTCGACTACAAAGAGATGAATTTACTTTCTCACCTTATTGCATTGTAATAAGGTTCAAAAGTCGACACATCTCTTTGTAATCGACTGTACATATTTATGTGTGACTGTTACGCATCGGTGTGACGGCGGCGGGTCTTAACGACTGGCCCGTATTTTGGGAGTCGTTGACGTTAATTGCATGATTTATTTATATTTATGTTTCCTCGTCGAGCCTCCTTTGAAATAGACGCGCTGATTAAATTAGGGCTTGTTACACCGAACTGTAATAATAGCCGGGGCAGGGGTGCGCACGCACATAGTAACTCTTAATTTTGTAGGATTAAGACATCGTGAATTCAAACTTGTTTAATTTGAAAAAAAAAAGCGAAAAGGTGATTCTTCAAATATGCTGAGCTTGCTTTAACATTGGAAATAAAGACTTAAACGCGTAGGGTTAAAGACAGTATTTGACATGTCACGAAACACTTTCGGAGGACCCGTTTCTTTGGCCGAAAATCTGTTTTCTCTATATGGATAGATATAGACTTACTTGTCAAAATGTCTAAAGAGATAAATTGTAAGTAAGAGAGATATAACTACAGAACCTGTAGGTTAGGTGTGCCTAGTTTTACATCAATCCAGGAAAGTTAATCGGTTTTAGATAAAAATGATTTTCGGACAAATGAAAATTTGGACGAAGGAAAAGTGGATAAAAGTTTTTCAGACTTAAGATAGGTAACCGTACCAAAATCAATTTTGTTATTGCTTTTGAGTACTTTTGACATGTTATTTTATTGTCAACGTTAAAATACTCGTAGCTCTCAATTGACAACATTTCAAAAAAAAAGCATTATTGGTTTTTCTTTATTTAACTTAAATTCGTCGTTAATAATTTATTAAAGAAATAGTCATTAAAAAGACCGTATACCTATACAAAGTTAGGAATACTGATGTCGTGATCTTAGCCTGATATAAAATAAAAAAAGTAACTTTAAACAGAAACAGAACTGACTGTCATGTCATGTCAATCATTCGCTGCCGTTCGTTCACAAATTTGTTATTTTGCGTAATTTAATTAATTACGTAATTTGTAGACGCCATTAAAATAAATAAACTATTTTGCGTAGAATTGAAAGCGTGTCGTCAGAATCAAGTAATCCGTCATACAGATAAACAATGAACATGACAGTTGTATATTTTTTTGAATTCCTTTGGTAATAAATGGACTAAGGGCACTATAAGTGTATTCCTAGTATTCACAATCCAACTTTTTTTACTGTTTTTCCTAAATATAAAAAAAACTACTGCATAAAAAAATCCAAAAATATTTTTACTGTCATCAGCAGTTTGAAATCTAGAAACGGTATTTTATTTTACTACCTTAGCACAAAATGAATTGTTGTCAATTATTAGGCAGTAATGGCGGCCGATAACAATAATAACAATAAACAATACTATAAAATATCTCTAGCAATATAGATTTAAATACTAGAACAGAGCACAGACCAATTTAATAAATTTTTAGCTGTGTCAAAAATATAAGTAAGTAATCATAACACAGGTCAATCTAAGTCAGTATAAGTTCATTTATTTATTAAGTGGCAGCCCTGAACTCTCAGAGGTTATTTAGACAAGTGGGTATTTAAGTATTTAGTCCCACACTCGTCTCATGTAGCTCGTTATTACAAAAACTGGAACAAACAACTCGGGAACCGTGATCCCCCCCAGTCGTAAGAGAGACTGGGGTCTACTCTATAAACCACAATGCTCTTATTTGATATTATTGTTTTTAATTGATTGAGATTGACCAATAGTTTATTACCTAGATAATTAGTGAAGGTACATTTCAATTGCCGTAGGATTGTGTTAGCTAATCTTATCTATCTTATCTTATCAATGTAATGTAAACCTATAATATATTTGCATGCTGGGCGTGTTAAACCCCGTAGGATACACCCCAAAGTCCTTATTTTTGTTTTTAGTTTGACACTAAAAAGGTATAACAGCCTGGGAGTGTCATTGTCCTAAAAAGCTACATTTACAATTCTATGACAAATAAATAAACGACGAGTTAAAGTTGCTCTAGAACTCGTAGTTATGAGTTTCTGTTATCTATTGCCACTCGGGCGCTAGAGTTGCGTTGATGCGCGTCGCTCGATACAGCGCTATTCTGAAACATTACCAAACTTTCCTTAACTGCGAAAATTACAGCTTCTGAAAGTTACATAATTAGATGAAAATGATTCTGACATGTAAATTTCATTTAAATTTCATGAAAAGTTTTCGTTACTTACCATTACAAAACTTTAGTAATTTTCAGAAATTAAACGATTTCATTTTAGTAACTTATTTTTAGTTTCAGAATATTGCAGAAATTAAAGTGAAAGTTTCACTTTTGAAACTTACAAGCCGCCCATCACTATTCACATAGCGGGCGGGAGTGGGTCGGATCGGGCGCCGAGCATGTCGTTTCATCACGGGAGCCGCACGGGTCGTCGTATTCATACATAGCGAACCGCGGCGGGGTCGCGCGGGTGTGCGCGGGTGATTGCAGGCGGGCATTCGGGATCTGATGGTAATGGCGAGTATAAAAAGTAGAATTTTCAACGCTCTGTGTGTTATTACGACCAAGAACGCCTGCGACGGACCCGCCGCACCCACGCTGTTTGTAGTGGCGGGCGGCGGGCGCGGCTCACGCGCGGATCGCGACCCGCGTGTGTGAATGCTTCTATATAACTCCATGTTAAAACACCCGCCGAACTTCTGACCCGCACCCGCCCGCTGTCTGAATTGCATTACGCACACAACCTACCGCTGACTAAACCGGCTCGGGCCGTCCTGTTGAGTGCTTGTGGTGACTCGCGGCGCGTACGGTCAATCAAGTACGGTCGATCGGCACGCACACAAGCAAGCCACGTCTTTATACCTTTGTATGTAAACGAACTGCAATGTTTATACTGTGGCCGTGGACTAGCTATAGAGATTTAAATCTGACTTGAATACGAGTAATTACTCACTAATATCAACCTCATTGTTATCAAAATGATGGGGAATAATCTATAGATACAAAGATTTATGCCACTTGTCCCTGATTGCAGCAAATGTCCGCCATTTGCATAAACGTCTGGCTCACCCTTCCATTTGTAATTTACATATTTTCTTAAGTTTTGTACTTACTCGGCGTTAGCTCAATGACTGAGTGGTTATTTGCATACGACCGCTATTTTCAAAGTGAGCTGGAGCCCTGGGACTTCGTAAAACCTTTTCAGGGGCCTTATAAAGAATAATATTTTAGTCTAAAGAATAATATTTTGTAAAGTACCTATTTTTGTTAATAAAATGGTAATATTAAGCCTATAAAGAATGAGATATCTGTATGAATTTTAAACACTTACTCGCAAGCAAGACAAAGAATAGGAATAGAACACATGTATTTCACTTAAATATAAATTACAGAAACAATATTATTAATAAAGAAGCGGTGATTAAACATTTTTAACCTCTTGTACATAAATGCATTTTAAATTTATGTTAATCAAGATCTGTTCCTTTCTGTCAAATGAAAATTTTACAACGACAGATAAAGACAAAGCATATTTGAAGCCAACTTAAAATACCTATTGCGCGTTCATTACAAGAGGGTTAAGTTACACTATAGTCGCAAAGTATTGAACAGTGTAGTATTTTGAAATTCCTTAAAGGAATAAGTTCGCCTTTGTTTCCGTTTGTGTTTCTGCCTATTTTTTCCTTTGTTCATAATATTGTATACAATATTTGTCCAAATCGGGAATCAAACCCAGAGTTACTATACTCTGATTGTTTTTAGATGATGTCTGTGACAGCTCATATAATCACTTATTTTATTACACTTATTTCTTTAACTTTACATAAATACATAATTCATAATTCTTTATTCAGTAAAGGTTATAAATAGTAAAAATAAATCATAAAAATAATAATGTAAATAAATAAATAAATATAGTTAAAAAATAAATACAAAAAGTCACTCACTAAAGTTAATATAATTATGAGTCAAAAAAAAAAAAATGTCATCCAGGCACTCATTGACGGAATAGTAAGCCCTCTGTGTCAGCCAGTTTTTAAGTCTCCGGTCAAAACTAGGTATGGACCTGCAGTCCCTAATTTGGACCGGTATTTTATTAAATATTAGCGGACCCATGACGTGCGTGCAGCGACTTATTGCACTTCTGCAGGCGTTGTCGAGGAGTGGCTAAATGCTGTTCCCTACGGTTACATTACCGCTGCCCTATCCATTGTTTTTCCAGGGGATTAGGTTAAAGTCACCAGTGGTCAGCCAGAGACCAGTAGTCGACTTTATATGAGTGCGAATGGTGGAAAATATATCTTTCATACTCTTTCCACTCATACAAAGTATAGGCAGAGGCCGACTACAGGTCTCTGGCTGACCACTGGTGACTTTACCCTACTAGAGCGGTATAACCGTAGCTGCTGTCTAGAAATTTAAATAATTAATCGCCATTTTGTGAATACCTTGCTTATGAGCAGGGATCGGAAATTCGGATCGATATTTACCTATACTTTCGCACCGGCTTTGTTGTTCAATGGTGTGGAGGCGGACTCAATCATAGAATTCATTACTAAAATTTCTGGGATTTCAAAATAAATAAATTGCACCGGCATTAATTCATAATCAATTATTTATATTAACTGTTTGAAGTTTTGAAATGAAATGAAATGAAATGAAATGAAATCATTTATTGCTTGAATGTGAGTAATTACAGTGGTGTGGTGTTACAATATTAACAAAAGTGCGTCACACTCAGCCGTCGTCCGGCATGCAATAGGTAATACTTAAGTATCTGTTATCTTAAACTTACAATTCATTTTATTAAATTATTACACAATTATTTACGATGCTCCATGAAATCTTTTAAACTATAACAACATTTTGTCTAGCAACCAAGATTTAACTAATTTACTAAATTTATGTTTTTCCATTATTTTAAACGAGTCGGGCAATTTATTAAATATGTCAATACACATCATGAAACAATTTTAGCCGATTATTTTTCATGTATATAAATTTACCAAATGTTATTTAATTTACCTGTCACTCATTAACCTAACGAATTTATAGGAGCAAAAATTAATGTTTTATCCTACATGTAAAGTAATTATTATATTAACATTTTGTAGAATCCCAGATTCCCGGAACTTATATTATTAAAATAATATTTTTAAGAAGCCACATTGCCTATCTTTTTCCGGGATTTTGCCAACTTTAGGTAAATATCGATCCGAAATTCCGATCCCTGCTTATGAGTATAAGTATTAAATGATTGAAATCACGAAAAACGGCTGTCACAGGCATTATCTTAAAATAATCGGAGTATAGATTCGTAGGCAGCGTCGCCAATAGGCTAATTAGGTTAATTAAGAAGTTATTATTTATATTTTATCCGTGTAAACCGTCGCGTGCGCAGAGCACATGCTAACAGCCGCGGCCTCGCCGGACAATTACAACGTGTTTATTGGCAGTAATTATGCTGATCAGCCGGGACAATCAGTTTTAGACAATCGACAGATAAAAAACGTAACGCAGACGTTTTTTACTAGTTATTAGGCACGAGAGCAGAAACTGAGCGGTTATATGCTAATGAGGTTAAGGATTTTTTTAACTGATTTTTTTCATTAAGCCTTGTAAGGCCGATCAATCCCAACATACTACAAACGGGGAGTTTTTTGTAAGTGGGACTTACGGAATACCACCTACCTAATTGACGACGCGCTGGCCTAGTTGGTTTGGTAGTCTAGGTCTTACTTAATCTGTGGTAGTAGGTACATTCTAGACGACGCGCTGGCCTAGTTGGTAGTGACCCTGCCTACGAAGCTAGCAGTCCTGGGTTCAAATCCCGGTATGGGCAGTTATTTGTGTGATGAGCGCGAATATTTTGTTCCCGAGTCATGGGTGTTTTCTCTATGTATTTAAGTATATATTTCTCTATATAAGTATGTTAATCGTTGTCTAGTACCCATGGTACAAGCCGAGAGCTTAGTTTGGGACTAGGTCAATTTGTGTGAGATTGTTTCCTGATATTTATTTTATTTAAAATCCTATAAAAAATATAGAAAAACCTACTGCATTTAATAAACAACTAAAACTAGTCCTTCTCGATAAATGCTACATACTACACATTAGGTTTCTGAGGTTTCTTGTACTAAAAATAGAACAAAATACGGTCATTGAAATAAAGATCTAGTGCAAACGAAGTAAAGTGGTTTTTCTATTGTTTTTATGACAAATTGTCAAATTAGAAAATTTACTTTACTACATTCACAATAGGTTCATATTCCATTGACAAATTTCGTAGTATGGTGGGCATTAGGAGGTTAATGAAACTTTCTTAATCCTACTCCACTCCCCTGAAAACCACTTACTTACTTAGTTAGTTACGTTATAAGAAGTGCAATAACTAGTTTAAAGAGAAAATAATATTTTAAGAATCGTAACGTAGACATAAGATAGTTATTATATAAATATAGCTAGCCCTCTCTTATGCCTATTTCCTATTTGTTCCACCTTGAATTGTAATGTGATATGCAATAAAGCCAATAAACTATTGAATTTAAATTTGAATTTTAATAACTTCTACGTGGACGGAGTCGCATCACAAACTAGTGTATTTACTCGTATATTATTTACTTGTAATTCTCTTGAGAAGTAAACAAACATCCATTTACGCTTAGCATTGAGAACTGGTTGGTCGCCGTGGGCGCATATAATTCAACCAGTTATGGAAATATTAGGTGCTTTTGAAATAATTGTTTTGCTGTATAATTTACCGTGAAGGAGACCTATAGAAATGATTCTAATTATGGAAGTATTAGAAGGTTCTGGCAACACTGTTTGGTTTTATGATGACGCGAACAGCCTGTTACTGACCCTGCTGAAGCTAGCATATTAATAGCTAGAAAGGACACCGCACGGAAAGTATGGAAAAAAAAACATCAGTGAATTTTGATAAAAAAAATATATGTTACGCGCCTTGATCAATATATAGAAATACTTGGAGGGCAATAAAATCTTATGACTAGTTTTTGTCAAAAAAAATATTTTGTGAAAAATCAAGGGGATTTGGTTCCATAGAAAAATGTATGAAGTAAAAAAAAAAGTGTTCTGTTTTGAACGAAAAAAATATATGTTTTAGAAACCATTAAATTGATCAACTTCATCGAAAAAACTTATTCAAAAAAGAGTTTGGTTTTTAAGTTATAGCGTTTCATAAAAATAAGTAAAAAAGGTATTTAATTTTTAGATTTTTTTTAATCGTTAATATTGCCGTTTATGGCGATAGTAAAAATAAGTAGAAAGATACTGTGTGCATTTTTTTTACTTACATAAGTTTTGTATCACAGTCACCTGTTTTTCAGTATTTAGATTTGAAATGAATTTTAAGGAAAAAAACTTGGTTTTTCGTGTTTTTTTTTTTAAACCGATCGGTGAAAAATTGTGCATGTTGAATATTTTATAAGTTGTGTTATTGTTAACATAAATCATTAAAATTCAAACATATTCTATGAACGGATTAAAAAAAAAACATTTTTTAAGTCTTATTATTATTAACTTTACACTCACTATAGCCCCAGCTTATCTATATACAGTATTTTTATTCTATAATACACTCTACTCATGTTCGTTCGGATCTCGTCGACGAATTGGTCGTTGCCCAGCGTCAATAACATTTTCGAGAAATGCGGCATCGGGGTACCAAACATTTTGCGCAGCCCAAAAACCACAGAACGCTAATTACAAAGTATTTATAACTACGTCAAGAACACAATTTGCATTTCAAGAAAAGGCCGATCCGAATACTGGCTGGAAAGACACACAAACTAATGGCTTTCTGAGCATATTGCCGATTAAAAAAAAACTTTTAACTTATTTAACTCCTAGTATTGGCGGGAAAACGATTGTCATTAATTGTAGAGCGAAATAAATTATAAAAATGTCTTTTAGATTTCGCCTAAACTGTTTTGTGTGCAATGTGTCACAGTCAGCGGCACAAATGAGCCGCGTTAACGAAAAGGCTTTGATTCAAGAGGTAGGTTCACTGTTTTTACGAAGTTACTGCTCATTATTATTGAAAAGTGGAGTGAACAAAAGTTTTGATTAAAATTCTTTATTATTATTTCGAGGTAAATAGTTATTTCATATTTGTTTTCAATGTGATAATTAGGCTCGGACCTTTAATCAATTTATTATTTAATTACTGACTCACAGCAAAAGTAAATGAAAATCACATTTACATATTATGTTGAAAAAAAATAATGTTTTTTCAGATAGCGATCACAGACGAAGAATTTAAATATTTTACATCCTTAAGTAAGCAACAGTTTTTAGATCTGTTTTCATTATGTGAGAGTGTAGGAAATAGCGCTATTTCTAAAAAAAAACTACTAACATTTCTGGTCAAAATTCGTCACGACAACTACACAACAACTATGTCCCTCAGCTTGCAACACAACATTTAGTCGAAGGCAATCAGGACTTGCTTCTAGATTTCTTATTTCATTTAAGATCCCCAATTTAAAGTAAAACAAAGTCGAGTTGCGTCATTTGTTTCAATAAGTGGCCTCTCTAACATAACGTCGTTCGGCGTTCAATACCGCGAATGTCATATAGGGTTACAACATGACATTCGCGGTACTGAACGCCGAACGACGATAAGTCGTCGACTGATCCCTATCTGAAAAAATAATTTATTTTTTTCAATGCACACAGTATCTTTCTACTTATTTTTACTATCGCCATAAACGGCAATATTAACGATTAAAAAAAAATCTAAAAATTAAATACCTTTTTTACTTATTTTTATGAAACGCTATAACTTAAAAACCAAACTCTTTTTTGAATAAGTTTTTTCGATGAAGTTGATCAATTTAATGGTTTCTAAAACATATATTTTTTTCGTTCAAAACAGAACACTTTTTTTTTTACTTCATACATTTTTCTATGGAACCAAATCCCCTTGATTTTTCACAAAATATTTTTTTTGACAAAAACTAGTCATAGGATTTTATTGCCCTCCAAGTATTTCTATATATTGATCAAGGCGCGTAACATATATTTTTTTTATCAAAATTAACCGATGTTTTTTTTTCCATACTTTCCGTGCGGTGTCCTTTATTCCTGAGTCTTATATGTTTTCTATGAATTTCAGTACCTATGGATGTTTAAATACGACTGTCATCTAACAGACAAAAATGCTTGGCCTAAACCCGAAACTTAGTGAATAATATTTTTATCGATTGCAAAAGCTTTATGTTGTCTAGGGGACACCGTTGATGTGGGAAAACATATCAATCTTATGTGGTCGTCTTGCACCGTCATATATAGGTACACATAAGTAGGTGTTTATTTTTTCCTTTTCTCCCTCTATCTCTCTCATAAGATTTTGGCGTGTTTTCCTGAGGAAACTATGCAGGTTATATTTGATCTATTTATTTTGTAACTTAATATTTATAAATTTATATAATGGTAGACCATGGCACCTAATGATAATGGTGATATTATATATAATAAAAAAATGACTGACTGCAGAGTTTCTTGCGGCGTTTCTTCACAGCAGTGGTCTACTCTTGTGAAGCGCTGGTAGATTCTTGACGTGAAAAAGCGCCCGTGCGGCCTACTTACTAAATAAATGTTGTTGTTTCGTTCCCATACCAAACAACAACGCCATAGACAGACAGACGGAAATTATCTTTCTAAACATATCCCATGCCATTTTTGCTTCTAAAAATAAGTAAGTAACATTAAACCTGCAAGAAATCACGTAGGTTATTTTGCTCCATTTTAACGTGAAATGTCAAACAAACTTTGGCATAAAATATATAAGTTGAGACTCCAGCGAGAAAACAAAGTCGTGATAGTATCAGCAACTGTTTTGGCATTTGCCCTCGACATTTCCAAAGGGCAGGCCTAATTGCCTAGAACAACGGTATTGGATAAGCAATGGAGGTACTAGGATCGTGCCCTGTGGAACAGCCTTTTTATTTAACTGTGCGAAGCCAAAAAAAAAAGTATGACAATGTATTAGCTTGTGAGCAAACATTGGATGGTCTCATTTAGTTTTCAGACTATTGAACTGGTGGGGTTGAGGTTTTTTTATATTGTGGGGTATTATATGTTTCGTGGAGAACGTGCGAAAGGCTTTATAAGATTTAGAAGAGTTTATCATAATGGTCGTCAATAGTACATATTGATGCAAGTGCGGAAAGTATATCATTCTATCCAAGTCTCAAGGTATCTCGCTTGGCCCGAGCTGCGAGCGAGGCTCGAGCTGAACTAGTGAAATTGACAGTTGAAAAGTAAAAACAAATTAAACTCTCTGTACGATATGTATTAGAAATAATATTTAGATTAGTTTTTACTCATTTACGGTACCTGCAGTGAAAAGAGCCCAACCTTTGTTTAACTATCGTCGCCGGCTTGAAACCCTGTAGGCGTTTTAGGTTAGTAAAAACCTTTTCAACTAGGTTATATAAACTAGAGTTGCAGTTTGACAAGGTTCGTTTCCTTTGAACCTAAGAATAAAGTACAGTTAAGAAGTAAAGTAAGTAAGTAGAAGGACTCCGTGACTGTACTAAATGTGTTGTAAAAATACCGTTTAATAATGATGTGACTTCTCGTGGATACTGTTGTATCAATAACTGCTATAATTATAATAAAGGGCCCCTTTTGTAGTAACATTCAAGATTGATTTCATCAACTACTGAAGTGTACAAAAACATTTTTTCTACTCGCGTTCTATAAACCAGTAATATGGATATCGTTAATGGTATCTGAATACCATCTATAGCGTAACCGAGGCGTGAAAACAATTATATAATGAGTGTTGCCATGGTAATAACAGCTACATAATTCACAAATTACAGGGTTGGGCAGATTAAGTGTCCTAGTTGTGTATGGCTTTTTTACTTAAATATAACTAAACTTCTTATTCACTTCGTATTTTTTTTTGTTGACAATTTAACCTTCTTTATGATTTCTACACGTCAGCTTGATATATTTTGTTTTTATATTGTTTTCAACAATGGACGCGAAAAGCCAGCTCGTGTGCGATTTGTACCAGAAAAAATACCGACCGTGTGAGATATTGAAGACGCTGAAACATTTTAATATCAATATAAGGTTTATATCGCGGACCGTCAAGCGATTCAAAGAAACGGGATCTTCACAAATCACGCCCAAACCTGGGAGAAAGCCATCTGTTCGCACCTAAAACATCATTAAAAATATTCGTGAGCGTATTAGACGAAATCCAGCTCGAAGTGCAAGCAAACTTGCTAAAGATATGAAAATATCCCATCGAACAATAAGTCGTATTTTAAAATATGATCTTGAGCTAAAGGCCTACAAAAAACAAAAAATTCATGGCTTAACAGATGCCCAGAAAAAAGCTAGAGTGAAAAAATGTAGGGAATTGCTAGCTTGGCACGACGGCGATGATATTATTTTTTCAGATGAAAAGATGTTCCAGTTACAAGACAGTCACAACCAACAAAACGATCGTGTCTATGGTGCTTCATTGAAGGATATTCCTGAGGACAAATTAGCCGTACAACTGTTCCAGAGTGCATCAGCTGTCATGGTATGGGGTGCGATATCGCCTAGAGGCAAGTTACCGCTGCTGTTTATTG
The DNA here is from genome assembly GCA_927399475.2 of Acleris emargana. NCBI lineage: Eukaryota > Metazoa > Arthropoda > Insecta > Lepidoptera > Tortricidae > Acleris > Acleris emargana. The sequence continues at coordinate 1,133,557 of OV656851.1, forward strand.
ATCGAGGTGTCAAAATTAACCAAGACTATTACATCCAGAACGTGTTACAGGGTCATTTGCTAGAAAATGCTCAAAAATTATATGGAAACGACTATTACTGCTTCCAACAAGATAGTGCCCCATCTCACAAAGCTAAACGCACTCAAGACTGGTGTAGAACAAATTTGAGAGTTTTTATACCTTGGCAAGAATGGCCTGCATCATCGCCGGATTTGAATGCTTTGGACTTTTCGATATGGGGTTACATGCTGAGCAAGATTGGGAGCACACAGGGCATGAATCTAAACTCATTCAAGCATCGAATAGTCAAGATATGGGATGAAATACCAGACGAGGTAGTGCGTGCCGCGTGTAATGCATTCTATGGAAGAATGCGTCAAGGTGTTAAAGCTGATGGCGAGCGATTTGAACTTATGAATTAGTTTTTTTAAGTATAGAGTACGCTAAAAATAAAAACGTGATAAATTTTAAAATTTTCTGTCTTGTTTTAATTTTATGGCTCTTTTTAACTAGGACACTTAACAATATCGATTTCACCGCCAAGAATAGAGACGCAGTTAGGCACTCTTAGGTATTTTTTGCTGTACTGTGTTCAGATTTGGAATAGAATAATACCCGAAATAAATCGGAGAAATACTGGAAAAGGGCCGAATCTTAAGTACCCGAAACCGACTTGCGTGCATGACTCGTATGAATGTTGAAGAAGCGAAATAAATTTGTCAAGATCGTAGCAATTGGAAAGAAGTGGTCTCTGCCTACCCCTCTGGGAAACAGGCGTGATTTAATGTATGTGCCACTCCATGTCTTCCCGTGGAAGTCGTAAGAGGCGACTAAGGGAATAAAGGCTTGTAGTACTGTTAGGCGATGTGCTTGCTACCTGTCACTAATATACACTGTTAAACATCTTAGCCTAATTCTGTAAATTGTGGTTACAGAGTTATCAACAAGTTTTAGAGTTGTTGGTAATTCTGTAGCTCAGCCTACCCCACTCTGGGAATGAAGGCGTGAAGGTATGTGTGTGTATGTATGTAAAACTCTTTATTGCACATAAACAATTACAAGACATGTTTGCATCAATATAAATAATGTACATAGGCGAACTTATCCCATATGGAATCTCTTCCAGTTAACCTTGGAGTAGAATGAGCAAGGACAATGCCAATGCAATGCAATGTGTGTATGTATAACCCGAAAATGAGTGTAGTGGCCGTAGCGATCTTTGCGCAGCCTCTACCGGCCGTGCACTCGTGCGCACGTCTCGTAAACAATGCTGGAGGCTTGCGCAATGCAACCGTGCTACACGCTGTTGCTAGGCTACAGAGCTGGGAGAGCGACGCGTCGGCTGATTGTGCCTACGATGTTAAGAGGATCTAGAGGGAAGGTAAGAGATATAGAGAGTAGTACTTACAATAATTACAGAAGTACCTAATTAAGTAACGTTTACGAAGTTCATGTATTTGTCTTTCCTTGTTTTTTTTTTTAACATTATGTGGTGTTTAATAAGAGTTTTTTTTTATTTACTAAAACTAAGTCGCGCCTCACTACTGCTTCAATTTACGTAACATTGATGCAACCGTGCAACTTGAATTTACGCGGGCCCGATATACTAAGGTGTTTTTAGCAATTATGCTGTACTTAGCGTACGTAAAGTACAATAAGTAATATTTAGAAAGGCTTTTAGCGTTAAATCTGTTACACTCAAGCGCATTCGCGTCTAAGTTATCTAAACATATTTGTTCGACTTGCATTTCTTATTTCATTTTAAATATCACATTTCATGAAACGAAAAACTCGATTAAAAGTTATAAAAGTCCCTAAACAGGCCTAAGCACTAGGTAACTATCACATACAAAAGTGCTTCAAAACTAAACTACAACATCCCCCCAGTACCAATAATTAAACTTTTATCCTTGAATCAAAAAAGTCGCCTCTGTGTTATAATCTATGGTCAGGTCGTCGACCTCCATTCGAGGCCTCTCGATGCTAACAAATAACAGCTGACCCGCACACAAGCACAGCGACGCGTACACGGACGGACGTGGTTGCATGTGTGTGTTTAATAGTACTTCACGCTATAAAGAGAAAAGGGTTCATTAGATAGAAGTATCTATAATCTGTTATGGTATTTAATTGTTATCAGTAGACCTAGAGTTTTTTTTTTTTTTTTTTTTTTTTTTCCTGGACTCGCACGAATGACCTAGAGATTTTCCTAGCACGAACGATGTGTTGTTAGGGCTTGACACAAAAAAAAACATCGACAATCATGTTATCGATAACCACCTCTTCAACTTCATTGAGGAAATAATTGTACATCATTATAATAATTATTCACAATATTCACAATGTCCTAAAACTTATTGACGTACCTAAAAGGAAAAAAAATACAATCATGTCTTATGATTTATATAACTATTTGGTGTGTTTAAAAAATTAAAATAAGAATGATAAGTTAATATCAAAACTATCAATTTATTAATAATTAATATTTTACATACTTCAGTGAAAATCGCTCTATGACATTGAAGTGGTATTTATCGATAACAGGATTGTCGATATTTTTATTGTGTCAAGCCCTAACATCACATCGTTCGTGCTAGGAAAATATCTAGGTCTAGTTATCAGTCGCCATTACTGTCAAGTAAATAAGAGCTGTCAAAACGGTGTTGAATAGAGGCCCATACCATGAGTTACAATTACCGTTTTCGCTAACGAGTCGCAAGCTCTGTCCCTTTTGGGTCATTTTTTTAAACACCAAAAAAAACGTTGATTGCTGTGTGTGAACCGTATCGGAACCAATTGAAATATCTTGCTTCATATGAGGTCTATTGAGATAAAGTAAACTATTTTATAATCATAAAGTGTTTCCTGTAACGTACAAATAAAATAAAAATCGAATAAATACGCCAAATACAAAAAACCCGGTTTTTTTTCAGAATAATGTGTTAATTTTTTGTAAATTCCTGATAACAAAGGATTTGTAAATTCACAGCAACCAATGTATTTTTTATAATCTTTAAAAATAAAAACATGACGTCATTTTTTTTTCTTTACTCGGCATTTACTTTCTTCCCTATTCGTTTGTGCACTTTATCCAGGAACACTCTGAATGCTTACGTACTTTAATACATAAAAGTAAAAAACAAGCTTACTTATAGGTCCAGTAGCGAAACGCTAGATTTCTGCTCGAACTTTTGAAACCCGTTTGAGTCTATCTAGGTTACCTAGGGCTGCCGGGCCTGCCATCTCTTGTAACTACTTACTTTATGGTGTCGTCGTATTGAAATCGCATCGAAATGTCATCATCATTCTCCTGCCCTATCTCTCATCCCAACTTATTTGGGGTCGGCGCAACATGTATTTTACTTCCATACATCTCTATTATATAACGGGTGTCTCTGACCTTGGGGCTTTAAATGCAACGATCGATTCTACTCGTTAAACTGAACTACTTTTGTTCTGCAACATTAAAAAATAACTTAAACTTAGATAACTAATTGATGTTAAAGTCTAATTGTAAAATCAGTGTATTACATTCTGGCCATTTAATCACTATCTCATGGTACGGGGGCGACATTACCTTGGTACGAGGGCTAAAGGAAAATGGAGAATTGGACCGCGTACATTGAAAATTAGATTTAACCTGTATGATAATAAATAAATTTAAAATGTACATATTTTTAACAACCTACAGAACAAAAGAAGTTTAGTTTCAGGAGTAGAAATGTTCTATGCATTTAAAGCCCCAAGGTCAGAGGCACCCTGTATATATGTATTGTATCGAAACAAAATAAGGTTATTATAAAATAACTATGCAGTTCATTTTACGCTGAGAGAAAAGGACAGAGCTATACCAGTTATATAGCACTGTCCTTTTCTCTCAGCGTTAACTACGTCATAATAACCCCCAAGATCTAACTCTATTGTTATTGCATTTGCGTGCACTTAAAATCATTTTTGAGCACGCTCTTTGCTAGAATTAGAATATATTTTTGTTAGTGTCTATTCAAAACGAGACTGTTACAAATATGATTGACTTAGTTCGAATGGTGTCCGGGGGCGTCCGGTAAAACCAGATCACTTTACATGCAAAAAATATCAAAAATATTTTAGAAAACCCAGTCCGGACGCCCTTCAAACCAGGACCAATCCGGACAAAACCCGGACAGGTGACAGCCCTGAGGTTCACCACAACCTGTAAAGCCACCTGTAGGCTTCGAGACCTAGTTGCTTAACGCTTTAACACAGTGAGTACCTAGAACTCCGAACAGAGTCTTTTTTGTAAGAGAATGGAGAAATCTGGCGTCCAATTACTTGAATAATGAACTATTAACTAGGGTTTAAGGCATTGAATTCACTACAGGTTTTGAGGTTTCGTTATCTATACAAGCTTTTGCCTGCGACTTAGTCTGCGCAGAACTCGTTTACTAATTGGGATACACCAAAAAAAAAATACTCACGAATTTTACATTCTAATATGAAAAAATAGGTAATATTAAGAGATCAATTTTATTAATTTTGTATTTGACCCAATAGTTTTGATATCTTTATTTATTTAGCAGACATTTTATGGATGACATGATTATTTTAAATTTGGGTTGGCATTTTCTAATAAATTACAACAATTAAGTGATGTCTAATGATAATATGATTGTAATAGTACATTAAAATATACTATTTCAAGCGGTTTTCGCCTAACGCGTTAGATAGCCTAGGAGGGCTTCAAGCCAAAATCGAAAGTCAAACAAAGGTCAAATGTACTTTAGTCGAAATGTCCGAAATAGAAAATATTTCAAAAACTTATTAATGCAGAACGCTTTACAGCCTCCACGAAATGGTTTTAAAATTACTGTAATTTAAATAATATTAATAAATTACAGAATTATCAACAAGTTTAAAAAGTTGTTGGTAATTCTTTAGCTCTGCCTACCCCACTTTGGGAATGAAGGCGTGAGTTTATGTATGTATGTATGTAAATAATATGAACAATCCCAAAAGGCAATTTTTGGTCTAGAAATCGATTAGTTCGATAATCAATGCTTTCTTTTATAAAATGCGTCATAAAATGAATATTTATAAATGTAACTTATTATATTATTATCATCATCATCATCATCATCATCATGTCAGCCGAAAGACGTCCACTGCTGGACATAGGCCTCACCCAAGGCTCTCCACTCAGACCGGTCTTGTGCTTTTCGCATCCACCGCGTTCCCGCGATCCTTACAAGATCCTTATATGATTATGCCATACTAAAAATAAGCCAGCAATATCCCTTTCCATACTTACTTATTATTACTATATCTCTATTACTATCAGATGCATGTTTTTCAGTCTTTTCGCAGTTACCGAAATCCAATGGGGAATCGAAGCCATAACAGCCCCCTTTATATCCCATAATGATGGTATAAAACACCCTGTAACAAAGCAATATGGCGGCGACACAACCTGACTCCCTTATCGAAATACCAACCATGTTATTCTTAAGGATCTCACTATTCCTCTCGACAGACTATTATTACTCGAAGAGTTTAAGTTGTACGTTCAGAGCCGACAAACAACATTTTAGGGCGTGCATTCTCAATAAGGTGGCTAGGTATCAAAGAAGCCTTGTCCACTTTAAATTTCAATTGTATTTGATTTACTTGTTTTACATACATACATACATACATAAACTCACGCCTTAATTCCCAGAGGGGTAAAGAAGTACCAACAAGTCTGAAAACTTCTTGATAATTCTGTAACCACATTTTGCATTATTTTGCCGCGTGGTTGCCGGGTTAGAATAGTGCTACTCCATGCCTTCCCGTGGATGTCGTAAGAGGCGACTAAGGGAATAAAGGCTTGTAGTACTGTTAGGCAATGGGCTTGCCACCTGTCATTAATACACTGGGAAACATCTACTCTTGCAAAACTCGTCGCCTACTTGTGCAAAATGTGGTTACTTGTTATAGTTGAAATAAAAATACATACTTTGTGATAATTTCAACTTTCTACCTATTACAAATCATGAGATACAGATGACAGATAGACAGACGGACAGCTGATGGTTAGCAATAAGGTCCCGGCAAGATAAACTACTGCAAAATAAATCCTGTTTAATTTTGCGAATGAAAATATTACTACCAGAAAAAAAAAACAAGATTTGATTTTACTAGTACTAAGAGTCTCTGAGCTAGGCTGCGGACGGACGGACGGACGGACGGACATGGCGAAACTATAAGGGTTCCTACTTTGACTACGGAACCCTAAAAACGTCACTAAGAAAAGACTTAACCGTCATTACCTGACTGAGTGAAGCTATAGCGATATTAGCAACACTATCTCTGTCATCGGAAAAAAGAAAAGTACAGCTGGTTTTCTATACCCATTGTTTTGTCATAAACCTGTTTATAATGATAGTTTTAAGTGAAGTTACGTGTTCGGTTATTTTAAGCGTGTTTGTTGCTATGGGGGACTTTATCGACTGTTAGAAGCGTTTTAGGAACGTGATGGGGGCCTTTTATTGCCCTCAATGGTGTTTGAAAGATATGCTGCTACTTTTATTGTTGTAGAGGTGGTTAAAGGTCTTTAGTCTGTTTAAAATGGCAACACAGCGCGAATAATTTATGTTTCTTTATGTTAAAGAAAAACACAATGTACCTCCTCCGCCATTGGCAGTTTGGCAATGTAGCCATAGATAAAAGAAAGTGACAGGAGGAAAAAGGCGGGCATTCGAAGTATTCGGACAAGGGGTGAAATAAAGAGAAGATATTATAATAAAAGAGGTTAAGAGGATTGTAAAAACTGAAACAAGTTCTATATGATACCAAAAAACTTTAAAAGTATAAAACATAGAAAAGATTAGTCGTGGCAGTTTCAATTAATATTTATTTTCTTAAAGCCGTTAAATGGACAACATTTCATTTTGGTGACACCTGCAAATTACTATACGAATCGAAAGGGTTTTGCCTCCTGAACACGGCAAAATATTTATTTAGATTTATTTTTCTTTATTGACAAAATTACAAGTAAGTTAAAAAAAAATCGAGTTTTACCAATACTATGCCTGAATAGATATAATACCATTGCCTTTTTCACGAGAAAAAAAGCTGTCATACTTCAAGTTTGACATTGATACTATTGACAGATGGATAGATACTTGAGATCGGTTGACCGCCATTATTAAAAAGAAAAACTTTTTTTTAAATACAGATTGGACTAACGTAATATGTCCATTGTGTCGTAGAAATGAAGTTACGCCCTTTTAGAATAAGAACATCTTAATAAATTAATAATAAAATAATTATACATCCTAGGGAAAAAATAAAACTATTAGTGTCTTCTTCCTTCCAAACAGTATCTATAAAACGAATAAAATTAAAATCTTGAAAATATGAAATCTTGTCAATAGGGTGACGGCACCAATGATGGACACTTTTCGCTGACAGGCACCAGTAATGGACACTTCAGTCTTAAATCAAATTTCATACGGTCCTAAATTGATTGTTGCAAAACAAATGAATAACCCTTATCTTCTGTAAAATAAGAATCAAGTGTCCATTATTGGTGCCTTGTCCATTACTGGTTCCGTCACCCTAGGGAATATGCATGGATTTTAAAAATCGCATTTCTCATCAAAATATGAAAATACCGTAAAAGAGATCACCAAAACGGAAATTAAAATTAAAATCGGTCAAGAAATACGGAAGTTATAAGCATTTCAAACTTCTAATTAGACAGAGAGATCCGATGTGCACCGTGACGTCATTGTGCACTGCGGCCATATAAACTCCATGTAAAATTCCGTTTTTCTCCATCCCGACAACTCCGGCCCTGCGTTCGAGGACGGCGACAAGGCCGACGTCCTTGCCGCCAGCCTCGAGTCGCAGTGCTCTCCCAGCACGTTGTACCCGGACGAGGCCCATATTAATTGGGTCGACTCCGAAGTACACAGGCGTGCCTCCTTCCCTCCTCCCGACCCTCCTCTCCCTCCCGTAACACTCGAGGAGGTTCAGGATCTGATCAGGGTTCTGCGACCGAGAAAGGCGCCGGGTGCCGACGGCATTCCGAACGATATTCTCAAACTGCTTCCCTCCGCTCTACTTCTCTTCCTTGTAGCTATCTTTAACGCTTGCATGTCCAACTGTCACTTCCCCGAGGCGTGGAAAACCGCAGTGGTGATCGGTATCCACAAACCGGGAAAACCACGCCCCGATCCTTCCAGCTATCGTCCTATTAGCTTACTTAACACCATGGGCAAGCTGTACGAACGGGTCCTTTTATCCCGCATTCACTCCTTCCTGAGCTCCAACTCGATCCTCATCGACGAGCAATTCGGATTCAGAGCCCGACACTCATGCGTCCACCAGGTGCACCGCCTCACGGAGCACATACTGGATGGCTTCTCCACCTTCGCGAGAGGAATTCCCACGGGCGCTATCTTCCTCGACGTAGCGAAGGCTTTTGATAAGGTCTGGCACAATGGGCTTATTTATAAGCTTCAGCTTATGGGTATGCCCATTGGGCTAGTCCTAATACTGAGGGGCTTCCTCAGTAACAGAAGCTTTCGCTATCGAGTGGAAGGCTCGCTCTCCCGCCCCCATCCTATCAGAGCCGGGGTCCCGCAAGGGTCCGTGCTCTCTCCCATCCTCTATTCATTATACACTAATGATATCCCGCGCCATCCCAAAGTGCAGCTCGCCCTATTCGCTGACGACACCGCACTCTTCACCACCAACAAATACGCCTCCGTCATCCAGCGCTACCTCCAGGAGGCGATCACCGACCTAGGTCGGTGGTTTAAACTCTGGAGGATAGAAGTTAACCCCGAGAAGAGTGCGGCTGTCTGGTTTTACCCGTCCCTCCGCCATTTCCACCTCGAGAATATCGTTCTTTTCGATAGACCCATTCCTTGGTCACCAAAGGTCAAATACCTCGGCGTGACCCTGGACAGACACCTGAGCTTCAGTCAGCACATCAAAATAGCACTCAACAGGGCCAAGATGATCAAGGGTCGTCTCGGTCCCCTGCTCAACCGTCGCAGCAAACTTAGCGCTCGCAACAAACTAACACTATACAAAGTATGTATCCGACCGGTTTTCACATATGCCAGCGTGGCATTCGCACAAGCTCACGACTTACACATAAACACTCTACAGACATTTCAGAACAATCTTCTCCGATCGGTCGCGGGGGCCCCTTGGTTTGTTCGCAACGCGGACCTTCACAGGGACCTCGGCGTCCCGTCGATTAGGCACACTATCAAGGACGCGTCTAGGCGCTTCTTTGATAAAGGCCCACACCACCCCAACCCGCTCATCGTCCGTGCCACCTCCTACACTCCCCAACTCACCCCGTCCGATCCCGACGTGCTCGCTGCGCTCGGGGCACCCGTCAGGCGCCCCAAGCACATCCTGCTCGATCCCACCGATCCCATCCAACTCGCAGTGGATGAGGGCACTGAAGACCGCAAGAAGCTTCGGCGCCAGGGACGTCGCGGCCGCCCCCCCAGATCTGGACCTGAGCCTCATAGCATCACTGCAGGGATCGAGAAGATCGAAGAAACCGAAGAAACTGAACATACTCAAGCAACCGAAGAAACCGAACACTTGGAAGCAACCGAAGAAAACGAAGTCCTTCAAGACACTCAGCCGGCCGAGCTGCGCTCGACCGGCCTGACTCCCGACGGAGGCACCCCTCCAGAGGTGCGACCACCACCGCACCTCTAACTTAGGGTTCAGCATGCCCCCCGTAAGGGCATCGCTACCCGTGCCCGGGTGAAGTAGTTACGGTAAAGAATACCAACTACATTGTCAGTCCAACAAAACAAAACAAAACATCCGTTTTTCTAGAAAGAGATAGGAACAAATCTTTGTTGGCTTATATCTTGGTTATTTTTATAGTTATTCAAAAAATGATTTTTGTGATCTGTTTGTTACATGAATCAGCTTCAATTGAAGCTGTAAAAAAAAACATGCATATTCCCTATTGTGTTGTCATTATTAACCCACCTGACGGTAAAGGAGGAGTGTTATATGTTTCACAAGTATGTTGCTGCTGTTTCACGGCCTTATATCGCCCTTTTACTTTCATAACCTCTTATCTGATCAAATATTTAGATAAAAATACTCATGTTGTAAGGTTTATAAAGACAACCGTTTTGGCATTAGTATAAATTTTAGTGTAGATTTTTTTGTTGTGTTTTATAGTTGTATCTAAAGTTCCTAGTTTAATTATTTATCTTCTTAAATTTCGCATGGTTCGGACGAGTTGATATCGGTTGTTAAAAAAACCTACGGGTCAAATCCTGAAAAAAAAGCTGTTCCCTTGAAATGATCAACGCGGTAGAAGTCGCGTGGAGAAGCTAGTATCACTGAAAAAAAAAATTGGTCGCTTCTAAAAACGACGAGTCTGACAACATATACATCAACTAAGATGTCGTTGAATTATTAAAGAACTTGCCGTTTGTGCTTTGGTTCCTAATTATATCATAATTAATGTATTATTTTTTTGTCAACAAAGAGGTAATCTCTCTTGGTTCTCACATTTTTCCATCCGTCTCTTGAATTTATTTTTGTATCAAAATACTTTACAAATATAAAATTATCATAAAATAATAACAACTTAAACATGTGCAGAATGTACACTTACGAATTATATTCGCGGTATTAATAACGGCCGTATCGGGTGCGATAAACCGCCGCGCTGACCCGCGCACCGGCGATACCGCTTGATTTATTAGCGCTGTCGTTTATTCTGCCGAGTGAACTGGCTGCGATAAACTTGTTCTGGAATATTCTGGAACTAAAGTAATGATAAATGATAACTAAATATCACAATATTTTGTCTTGCTTGTACCATCAAGGATTTTGTTGATCGAACATACACTGAAATAATATATTCGCTTGTGCAAAACACGATGGATACGAATTTGTCTCACTAAGAATTTGACGACACAATGATTTGACGAAACAAGGATCCGACGAAGCTAGGATTAGACGTAACTAGAATTAGACGAAAGAAGCATTTGACAGAACAAGTATTTTACGAAACAGGGACTTGACGATACTAGGAGTAGACGTACCAAGGATTGGACAAAACTAGAGTTTGACGAAATAAGCTTTTGACATAATAAGCATTTGGTGAAATAAGGATTTGACAGGCGTCTGTGCTACCCCTCCGCCAGCTATTGGATTGAATGGATGTTGGATATTATCCTTCAATCACGGAAAACAGCTGAAGGATTTTGAGTGAAATCGGGCTCACAGAAAAGGGCGCTATTCTACTCAGTGAAACATAATAACTTTTGACATGTTATCGTATTGTCATCATTATGATATCTGCCTACCCCTCTGGGAAACAGGTGTGATTTAATAATGTATGTATGTATGATAGCTCTTATTTACATGACCCTTGTAATAATTACCTCGTTACCTAATCTAAAAATTACCTACCCGAATCAGTTTCGTTGCACTTGCTACAGGAGTTTTGTCTAAGATGCCACTATTGGTCTTATAGCAGTAAAGTTTATTTTGGTGACGTAATGCACAAGTAACCGTTGCGTTGTTAATTTTCGTCCTTAGTAATGTGCACTTTCCTTTGCCCAAATGGCAGGCTTATTTATTTTTAGATGAGCAAACATAGTTTTTCCTAAACCAGAAGAGTTTGTCTAGTAACTGTATTAAATGTATTTATTTATCAACATACAATTACACTGCCAGCCGATAGGCTTACACCCTCTCACTAATACACTCGAAAACATCTTAGCCTAATTGTGCAAAATGTGGTTACAGAATTATCAACAGGTTCTTAGAGTTGTCTATTGTATTAGAATTATCTAGTCTTGCCGTGTGGTTGCCGGGTTAGAATAGTGCCACTCCATGTCTTCCCGTGGATGTCGTGAGAGGCGACTGGGGAAGTGAAGGCTTGTAGTACTATTAGGCGATGGGCTTGCCACCTGTCACTAATACACTGGGAAACATCTTAGCCTACTTGTGCAAAATGTGGTTACAGAATTATCAAGAATTTTTAAGACTTGTTGGTCATTCTTTAGCTCTGCCTACCCCACTCTGGGATTGAAGGCGAGAGTTTATGTATCTTAGAGTTGTCGGTAATTCCTTAACTCTGCCTACCCCACTCTGGTAATAAAGGAGTGAGTTTATGTATGTATGAATACAATTAAACCAGCTTTTGGTTTTGAAATGCCAATAGATAACACGGCAGGCGAGTATTCTCGCCACTCGACATTATCGCACGCACCCTTATCGCATAAATCAGACGTAGCGTTTTTATTTCGGCCTAGTTCCGAGCCTTTGGACACGGAACCACAGAGAAAAACAGAGGGTTCGTTTAAAAAATCACTGCCTGAAATAAAGCTTAAATATGAAACCGGAAAATTAAATATTTAAATTTTTTGATAGATTTTTAGGGAAGAGTATCTAGAAGTATATAGGGGAAACAGTATGAGCTCATCTTTAGAGTAAACGATCAAAAAATATTTATCAATGACTAAAAAAGGTGTGAGATGATTAGTGGCGTCATCAGAGACATTTTAAAGACAATTAACTTGTTCTTTATTCAAATTTATGTATAAAAATTGCCACTAAGGAACGACTGAATCGTCATTGACGGCGGTTTAGAAACCTCAAAAAGTTGCAGTTGAAGGATCTTTATTTCGCTCTTTTATTCTATTCCTTACTGAAAGATCTAGAGACTTATTATCCGTTGCTTTATAAATATATTTTTTTGGATATTAATACATTATAGAATGTCAAAAAGCATTACCACCAGATCAAAAATAAAACCTTTGCCCCGAGAAGAACCGACGTAAGAAACTCGGCAAAATATATATTTTTCAAAAAAAGTTTACATCATACATAAGTTTATAATATCACAGTATTTTTGATTACTCATGCAGGATGCACGAATCACTGCCAAACATCCTTATCCGTGACATAACCGTTTACTTTATATAATATACTCAAGAAATTCGTTTTTGTTATATGACAGATTTAAATTTAGAGTCAGTAAGCTCGTTTTTTTTTATTTTATTTTTACAATATCCTAAGCATGATTTTGTAGTTTTATCCAGTCTATAAAATTTGGTTTTGAGCTCTTCTGTGCTCTTGGTTACTTTTGGCTTATCCATGTTTGTTGGGAACTGTCAACACCCGCGTTTATGGCTTAAAGAGAAAGCTGTTCTATTCTATAACACCAAGGATCGTCGCTCACCTTACCTCACAACACGTCTTCGAACTTAAATTCCATAAAATAAAGTACACTTTCCCTTGTCAGGTTTTAGGATATCCGGTGTGCGATCAAAGGAGTTGCGTTTAATGTCAAACTTTACGAGGAGAAATTAAACTGTCATGACATGCTGCGTAATAAAATAATAATTGTTATTTTATTTAAAAATTACAGCGGTCACACGCGATGTTTTATTACGAAGGTAATTTTTGCTCGTTGGGTGAAATGCGTATGATTTTTAACCTGTGGCCTGTTTTTAATTACACAATAAGTAATTAATAAAAGGAACGTTAGAGTTAATGTAAAACTGGCGCATATATAAAAATTTAGATTCTTTCACAAAAAAATATTATATACTTACATAATTTAAATATACTTGAAATAAAAATAAAATCGCTATTCGAAAATTTCACGCCCATAAAGTATAGGTATATAGTAAGTATGTATAGTAAGTTAGTCAATTCATCATTTCTATAATAAATTACCTGACGTAGTTTTAAAGTTACCCTTTCCAGCACTTAAAAATTACTTGAAAAAATCGTTTATGTCTAAAGCGTATTATAGGAAAAAACCCGAAACTCAATCAATAATATTTTTTTCAAATGCAAAAGCTTTATCTTGTCTACGGGACACCGTTGATGGAGGAAAACATATCAATCTTATGTGGTCGTCTTGCACCGTCTTATATACACATAAGTAGGTGTTCTTTTTTCCTTTTCTCCCTCTATCTCTCTCGTAAGATTTTGGTATGTTTTCCTGCGGAAACTACGCAAGTTATTTGAAATATATATAATGCTAGACTAAGCAGTACCATTGTCTAATACTAAATATGTTTAAGAAAATGACTGACTGCTGACTCTTCTCAGCAGTGGTCTCGTCTTGTGAAGGGCTGGTAGATACCTGACGTATAAATGTGCCCGTGCGGCCTACTTACTCAATAAATGTTACCTTAGTATTATGTTTTATGTAGTATATGTTTTGTGTCTTTATTCTTTTCCCTTTATTGTACATAACAAACCTGGCCAACCTTCATCGATTTTTTACTTTAAACTATCTTAAGTATAAAAGCCCTTTTTACATTAAAACACTTAACTGAAGTTTATCAGTTAAGGCTCTAACACATAGACACACAGGCAGTCAAAGACTCCTAACACATCCTCTTCTTTTAACGGGTTAAAACCCAATATCACTCTACGACTTATCCCGTCTTTAAAATTAAATCCAACCCCAAAACAGCGAAAACAAGAACATATTTCTAAGGCCATAAATATTCTTCAAAGCGTCCATTAATTCCGCGGCCAAGTGTACCAACTTCTTACTTTTATACCAACTTTACCCTTAGAGGATGAAAAATCCAAAAATAGCACAAATGAAAGTTACTGAATTTGGACCTTGTACGTTGGGGACTAAGTTGGGTTTGGTTTGGTGTGCACTGTAGGTTAACTTTTTCCTTACGATTTTTTATCCGTCGCCTAGGGAAATGAGGCGGTTGGAGATATAATGAAATAAAGAGATAAAGCCCCGTGATAAGGTGGACTGGATATTGTGGGATAAACCGGGATGAACTCGGGACAAAATAACACGGGGGATTTGATTGACTGCATGAGAAGCGTTTGGTTATGTAAGTTGTGTAAGGAAGGATGATTTTGCTGGCCATTTTCCGTGAATCGAACTTTATTTTAAGGAATTAGGACTATTTCTCAATAAGTTTTTATCATAGGTACTAATATTAGATTTCATAATTACTTTTTATTGGAAACCATCCCAAGGGACTTCAAAAACAATACCTATAAAAAAAAAGTATACAAAGGAGTTTTAATGTAAGCGGCCGACGCGATAAATCGTCAAATTACATCAATATGATACTTTTTTTAAAGCCACGTCTAAATCAGTTTAGCGGTTGATTATTTAAGTTGGACATAATTAATAAATAGTTAGTCAGTTGACCATACAATTGACGTAGTCGAAAAAGTATAATTGTGTGACAAAACGTATTGTTACATGATAATAAAAAAAACGTACATAAATTATCATGTAAAACTTTTTGAACTCCATCCTTATCCGTTAGGAAGTTACTATGCTACAGACAAAAAAACAAACTTAAACTAAAACCAGTACGTTTATACTACGTGTTATACGTGTCTTCGACCTAACTTACTTTTGACAGTCTTCCAAAGCCGTAGGAAATTCTTCCGCCTGGTAGCTAAAGGCTAGAAACGAAAGTGCAGTAACTGATAGGCACAGTAATTACAGGATTGCTGATAGACAATGCACTGCTGCACTTTCTAGCTTATCGCGATCGGTTCTGGAAGAGATTGGAGAACATTAACGATATTACTTCGCTGATTGCATTTGATTCAGGTAGGTAGGTAGTAGGTAGGTAGAGCAGCTCATAAGCTATTGATTTAACCCCCATGTATGTTCAGCAATTGTTATTAGTTTTCGAGATATTGATCATTTTAATCGGATTTTTTGTCATTTTTCATTATGTCCGTGATACGAAAAATCCCTAAATTCATTTAGAATCACTATGAACTAAGGAAGTTCTTAAAGCTGACAAAAAAAGCCGAAAATGTCCAAAAATCCGATTAAAATGATCAATATCTCGGAAACTAATAACAATTACTGAAAAAACATGGGGGTTAAATCGATAGCTTATGAGCTGCTCTATCACCCCCTTAAAGCCTTGCACCTAGCTACCAAGCACCCTGTATATTTTATACTTAAAAAGAGGTGGCCAACTACTGTACACTGTGATTACTATATACTTATAAAAACTCAGTAAATGATGTGATTTGATTTGATCTAAAGGATTGACGGACACTCGTCAGGCGGTTGCGTCAAAAATCAATTGCATACATTTTGACCAGTGTCGAAAATCGTTTACTTAAGCTGCTTATTATGCATTTTGTCTAGCCTTACAGGATGAAATGCCCTGAGATACTTTGCTCGACGAACCGTAAAAACTTTTAAAGTTCTAATTTAAAAGAGAAAATACTACTATTATAATAAAATACTGTCGCATTCGTACCACAGAATTCTTCTGACAATTTAGGATTGCCTATATGTTCCTAGACCATTCTAACCTGACCCCTTTTAACACATAGCAATTCCCTTTTGTCACTTGAACGTCGTCACGCCAGAGGGGAGAGGAGGGCCGGATTAAACTGGTTTCCGCGTCCAGTTAGTTTATTTTTAAACTAACCGAAATGGGGCGAGGTTGTTATTCACTGCTGACCGGTTGCCAGATTACAATTTAGTGTTTTAATTCGATGTGGAACTGGCCTAATAATAAATGGTTTGTCCACTTTCTAATGGGATTAAGTGCCTTAGTCATGTTGCCAACAAGCGTCCAAGAAGGAGGATAGTGTTTATAAATACTTAGATTGAAATAGGAAATATTCATGAGTTTTAATAAATGCTGATTCATGTAATAAAGAGTTAAGAAAATAATCATTTTTTGAATATTTACATACATACATACCTTCACGCCTTCATTCCCAGGGTGGGGTAGGCAGAGCTACAGAATTACCAACAACTCTAAAAACTTGTTGATAACTCTATAACCACAATTTGCACAATTAGGCTAAGATGTTTAACAGTGTATATTAGTGACAGGTAGCAAGCCCATCGCCTAACAGTACTACAAGCCTTTATTCCCTTAGTCGCCTCTTACGACTTCCACGGGAAGACATGGAGTGGCACAATTCTAAGCCGGCAACCACACGGCACCTTGAATAATTATAAACCAATAAAGATTTGTTCCTATCTCTTTCTAGCAGAACCAAAAGATAGATACACCCAGCTCCGCCACCCATATATTGAATATGACTCGAAACATCTAACAAAAATAATAATAGATCGTAATGATAATTAAACACTGTTACATATTTTTTTTAGATTATAACGACACGTTATTATTGAGTTTTTTTTGTTAAAAAAAAAGCTTGGTTACATACATACATACCTTCACGCCTTCATTCCCAGAGTGTGTGTGTGTGTGTGTGCTGTGTTAAAAAAAAAGCTTGCTTGCTTTAAATAATGCTCAGTAAGTCAAACCCATTCGACTTAAAATAAATAAGAACCCATAGACAGAATTTGATGCACATTGGTACGGAAGTACATACCTTCCAAACAAAAGTAGTCTAAGCTGTGGCGGACTTGGGTGTGCCGTCCAAACATTTTTGTCCACTATCCTTTAACGTAGAGTTTATATTATGGCCGACCTGTTACATGACACACGTCACAGTGCATATCGGATCTCTCTGTCTAATCGCTATATTTTTTGCAGTTTAAAATTAAAACGATTTTTTGAAATTTCTTGTACAATTTCAATTTTAATTTCACTTTTGGTGTCCTCTTTTATGGCAAGTATTTTCATATTTTTTGAGAAATGCGATTTAATATTTCATGCATATTCGTCATTGCGAAGTGTCGTTAGATTAGTTTCTAGTATATAGATTATATTTATTGATAATGTAACATGACATGACAAGTCACACAAAATATCAATTGAGATTATTTTGCAGCACACAATATAAAAACGTAAAGAAATAGCTAAATAAATATAATGTTCTATTGAATTAAATGTTATTAAGGTTTTTTAAAATTATATTTAGCTTTATACATATCATGGGTTAGAGAATCCGGACTTCAGTTGTGTCATTCTGTAAAGTCATCAACATTCAAACCTGGGGCGTGAAAGGAGCAGCACTATATCAGTTTCATTATCTCATTCCCTCTCACACACTCAGCAAGTTTTCACTCTTTATAATCCCTGAAATGAGTTTGTGTGTGATCTTATATTTTTACGTTTTTTTTTATCTAACCCCCATGACCCTACCCAACGCTTGGGCCGTTTAAGTGATAATTATCATCTCTGAAAGAAGGAATCATTATAATATCTATGTAATAGTTAGGCATCTTTATCACAGAGCCGCCTGATGATATGTTTCCCAAAAGCTCCATGATCACGCGCAAACAGCGTGCGCGTGCGGCGCTAAAGCCGAGCTGCGCGCGCGCGTTACACAATGGCGTTTATTTGCTTTTCGCGAGGTCGGCTCCATACGGCATACGGAGCAAAGAAGAATAACTATAGAAGGTTTTTATGTGATTATGGCTTTTGCACGCGACTCTGATTGTGAAGTGACCTATCTTCGTCATCATCAATGATCGGATATCCCGGTGCAACACGGGGTGAATGACCTCAAACATTATGCTAATATGGATATGCCCCGGGGTTCCGGGACTTATGTTGTTAAATATTATTCTGATTTTATGACTTCAAATAAATTTCAATACAATTTAAACGTGTAAAATAAATATTTTGACAAAAGTAATTTAGGTACCTACTTATGTAAAAAAATAAAAAAAGTTAGTTTTTATTATACTCTGTTTAAAATTGATCTGCCAAATAGTCTTTGGGTATGAATATAAATAAAATATATAATACGGTACGCATTATTAGTTCACCACACTACACACACAGATATTATATTTTATTAGTTTGTATGAAATTGAAATAGCATACAATTATTTTCTCAATATTTTATATGTTTAATCGATTTCTTTACACGTCTAAAATCCTATCCTAATGCCTATTTATAAATATCCCAACAATCGCATTTTCTTTTCGAACCAGATCCCGAGATTTTAGTCATATCCATATTAAGATTTCTACTGTATATCCCGTAGTGTTGCACCGTGAAATCCGATCACTGGCTATCTATTAACGTTTTTAGGGATCCGTAGCCAAATGGCAAAAAACGGAACCCTTATGGATTCTTCATGTCTGTCTATCTGTCTGTCTGACAGCCTGTGAGGTATCTATGGATAAGTCTTCCAAAATGATATTGAGGATTCTAATAAAAAAAAACTAAACTGAATAGTTTGCGTGAGAGACACTTCCGAAGTGGTAAAATGTGTGTCCCTCCCTGTAACTTCTAAAATAAGAGAACGATATAACTGAAAAAAATATATGATGTACATTACCATGCAAACTTCCACCGAAAATTGGTTTGAACGAGATCTAGTAAGTCGTTTTTTTTTAATACGTCGATTAAGGTTTAATAAAATTGCTGCTAAGGAATCCTTCATGGGCGAGTGCGACTCGCACTTGGGCGCTTTTCTTATTATTAAGAAGGCAAACGATCAAACAAGCCACCTGCAGCTTAGGACCCCTGGAAGTTTGTAATCGCAAGACCGGAATTGCGTTGGCAACCCTAACATATATGATGATGTTAAGATCGGTGATGGCACCTGCGTTGGACACTAAATTGACAGGCACGGATAATAGACACTTATTAATTCAAAGATCATGCAGTCCTAAATTGATTATTGCTAAACAAATGAATAACCATAATCACCAATAACTTCCTTCTCCTTGTTCATTATTGGTTCCATCACCTGCAAAGCCGCAGGTTGAAGAGTAAGACAGAAGGTATTTGAACAAAGCTCTAACCCTTCTATCTAATTTTATAATCTACATGGCCAAGATAATCCGTAAATACAGCCAACGTTTGCTTATACATTTGTATTGACTGCAAACACTGGCGGCCTTGTGATTATTTGACCTATAATTGGGTCCGATATTTGTGTCCGTGTTTTTTGAATGGTTTGTAACCTCCTTGGGCAGGAGGAAGGGACGTGCCGATTCGTCGATGGCCACAGATAAACGGAACGTGATGTTTGTGTAGATAGAGGTTTATACTTGCTAGTTTTTATGGAAATCTTTGGGTGTTTGATTTGAAAACCAGCAGAGAACGCAGCAATGTGTGAGACAAGGAGAAATGAAACTTGAGAATATAGTTACTTTACACCTTCTTTTCCTTAACGAAAAGTCTAAATAGTTATCCATCATCATGATCATTTACGATCGTTAAATATATCTTTACGGTATACCTTATCGGGCATGAGATGGTAACAGACGGGACAAAGGCACCAACTACATAACCTCCTTTATTTTTGTGGAGTAGGTAAGAAATTTTTCAGGACGTGAAAAAGCTAGCTGAAAACAGAGAAAAGTGGCAATTACTCCACCAATAAGAGCCTAGCTCGTAGGTTGAATGACGATGAGGTAAAAATGGTTCATTTTGTGCAACCAAAATGCAATGCTTACAATGTTATGCTGCCTAGCAAAACCAGTCCATGGGTCCACAGAAAACCACCGTCGCACTTCCAATTAAATAGGTGGTACGACATATAGCTGAGTGGATACCATTTTCGCAGCACTACGAGTGAGATTCACTCACTCACACACTGTATGTAATAATTTATAATTAAGCGAAATAAATGATTTCTATTCTATTCTATTTTACCCAAGTTATTTTTAATCTTGGATAGTTGTTTCAAATTTAACTTTGCCTTCAATTTGATTACTTCCGTTATGATAAAACAGTTTAATAAACTATATTATTTGCATATCTTGCGACATTTCCAATAAAGAAGCCAACAATATTAACGTCTTAAAACGTCATAAATTGAGACATATGCTGATATTATATAAATAATCTGTGTCATAAAGTAATAAAATTATTTATTACACGTATAAAATAAATAAACCAACAAATTTTAGGGCAGACATGTTACTTCCTATACTAAAGAATTCTAAACTTCATAATAAAATACGAGAAAGAGTACAATAAATCTACCTCTCCTCTTTCTAGGCTGTATAATCCTAATGGTATTTGGGCATTTCTATTTTTCCTTGTACTCAATAAAAAAATGGTTAACGCAGCGTTAAATTAGTCCATTTGGTAACGCATTTTTTTAATGCTTAAATTTAAAAATATACTTCTTGTCAAAAACTTTAAGATCAATCAGAAAAATCGATTAAAAAGTTTTTAACAAGAAGTATATATTTTTAAATTTAAGCATTAAAAAATGCGTTACCAAATGGACTAATATGACGCTGCGTTAACAATTTTTTAATTGAGTACAAAGAAAAATAGAAATGCCCATTTGGCCTGGGGGGTTGTTATGACATAGCTATGCAGGTCATTTTACGGCGAGCGTAAAGGACAGAGCTATAGCAGTTATATAGCTCTGTCCTTTTCTCTCAGCGTAAACTGAACTGCATACCTAGTTATGTCATAATAACCTCTATGTTATGGTATTGTTTTAGCTTGTCTGCTAACTGTCAAGTAAATAGGAGCTATCAAATCGTGTTTGAGCTGTTGTCGTATTGTCACTGTTTCTTCTTCTTCTTTCTTTGCCCCCGCGGCGACTTGAACAGCTACTACCGCGGGGATATAGCGTTTCCACGTGAAGTAAGTAGCAATAAAACACAATCCAATCTTCTCTAGGAAGATTGGGGGCAACGTTGTACGGTGATTTGTAGGTCAGAGGTCAAGATAGTTTTAACCTCTGCACCACTGCGAGTCCACTTGAAACGAGAAGAAAGATGCCAGATACACGAAATAAGTCCAAGTCTTCAATCACTGCGACACAAAGGCATAAAAAGTACAAATCACTATCAGAATAGTACATTGTTGCAGAGGATAGAAAGTACGAGATTTTTGGACGAGTCATATAGAGGGCCGAAACGTAAAGGTTGAACACGCCAAAACTTGGGCATGTAAAAGTATTTACTGCTACGTTAAAATTAAAGATATGGATACTTTTTTGATGCCATTTTAATCATGAAAAAGTAAACTATATAACAATCACAGTTATTTTTATGAAAGGTTTACGTCTATCAAGATGGCGAACCGGCAACTCCAACAACGCGAACTTATTTTGCTCGAACACACACAAAACCCAATGCTCAGCTACAGGGATGTGGCAAAAAGGTTAAAATGTCCACAATCCACTGTTTGTTTCGTATTGAAGAGGTTTTGGGAACGCCTAACTATAGAAAGAAAGCCAGGAAGTGGTGGGCTGCAGGGTGTAAAGGATAAAAAAAAGAGGAACGCATCTTAAAGATATTTGCCTCAAATTGTAAGTTATCATCTCGCGATGTGGCTAAAAAAGTGAATATGTCTCAATCCTACGTACAGAAAGTAAAACGTAGAGCAGGTTTAAGAAGTTTTAAAGCACAGGCGGCACCAGATCGGAATGCGAAACAGAATTTATCAGCAAAAACACGATCAAGAAAATTGTATGATTTTTTTCTAACGAAATTTGACTGCGTTGTGATGGACGACGAAACTTACATTAAAGCCGATTTCAAACAAATTCCTGGACAAGAGTTTTATACCAGCAAAAACCGCAAAGACGCTCCTGAGGATTGTAAAACAAAAAAACGATCCAAGTTCCCAAAAAAATACCTTCTTTGGCAGGCAATTTGTAGTTGCGGGAAAAGAAGTAAGTCGTTTATAACTACCGGCACAATAAATGGCAGTGTCTATCAAAAAGAGTGCTTACAAAAGCGGTTACTGCCATTTATTAAGCAACACGACTTTCCACCGTTGTTCTGGCCAGATCTGGCCAGTTGCCATTACGCTAAACCCGTGATGGAGTGGTACGAATCAAACGGGGTGGCCGTGGTACCGAAAGTCTGCAATCCACCAAACTGTCCAGAACTCCGGCCCGTCGAAGAGTATTGGAGTATAATGAAAGGACTTCTTAAAAAGAGAGGCGGAGAGGTAAAATCCGTGGCTGAGCTGCGAAAAATGTGGACTTGGGCAACCAGGAGGTATCCCGACGTGAAGGTGCAGCCCCTTATGAGTCGTGTTCGAGGAAAAGTACGCTCGATGGCTTACTCGTCAAGGAATCTTGACTAAATGTAATTGTCATCTAAAATACATTAAATTTACTTATATTTAAAGTAAACCTCTTTTGATTATTTATTATATCTTTTTTAAGCATATATTTCTCTATATAAGTATTTATATCGTTGTCTAGTACCCATAGTACAAGCCTTGAGCTTAGTTTGGGACTAGGTCAATTGGTGTGACATTGTCCCCTGATATTTATTTATTTATTTATTTATTTACAATATTAATTTTAGTATGCCCAAATTTTGGCGTGTTCAACCTTTAGTTGAGGCCCTCTAGTGTACGGGTCCATAAATTGCACTTTCTACCGAGGCAGACATAGTGCTTTTCACAACTACTGAGAGGAATTAAAATAAAAATTCATATTCAAAACTCAAATTTTAATTCATGTTAATGTGAATAGTGTAAGTCAAATGGCGTCGGTTTTTCAAAAGTAGAATAGAAGCTCGCCAATTTTACCATAGATAACTTTTTTTTAAATCTGGACCCCTATTCTCGTGGCTTTCGAGATTAATAAACTAACATTCGAGATGAATATGTCAACTCCATATAAAATTGTATTTGTTTCGCCTTATCTCCCATGTAATTTTATCTCTATAGTGGTTCGAGATTAGGGGCCAAGTTTGAATTACATACAAAAAAAAGCAGTGACATAGTTTTTAGTCTGTGTATCTTTTAGCAAAAATACACCTAATATTTTACGAAACAAAATGGTGTGTTATGATTGGTCGATTCCAATTTTTCATTTTAAGGAGCTATGACACAAAAATTGATTGATTGATTTTCGTTGGTTATTAAAGTTGGACAACAATGTTCTCGACCAATCAGCAAATGCCGACAAAAACATTCTTGGTCTGTCCTTATAATTGACGTTTTGTGACCCCAAACAAGAGCGTCTATGGCCATATTTCCGAGCAGTGTTGTGAAAAAGAACTTTGAATACCTAATTACCCAAAACTTAAAGTCTAAAACAAATTACACGTCCGCCATCTTTTAACGTTGCAAATGGCCCTCTTGTCACCATTTTGATAGCTCTTATTTACTTGACTGTAATGGCGGCTGACGTCATAACAATACCATAACAGATTAACTACGATATCGTTATTACCGCCTAGGATACCGGCCGAGGTTACAGAACGATATGGTTTATATTTTCCCTCCTAGAATCTCGGACCATATGATTTTATAGAAACACCTTTCAACGAACGTATTATTATGCAAAATTATCAATTCATCCAAAGGTAACTATTCAAATTAAAAATTTCAAAATATTAATTCAGTCAATTGGCCACATATTTATTCTAAGCACTTCGGGCAAGAGCATCATTGCGGAGAAGAAGCGACGCAAGAAACTCTAGCAGTACTTTTTTTTTAATAATACACAAAAGTAAGTTTCATTTCAAAGTAATACATACATACATAAACTCACGCCTTCATTCCCAGACTGGGGTAGGCAGAGCTACATAATTACCAACAACTCTAAAAACTTGTTATAATTATAATTAATTAATTACTAATGTAAACTCAATAACATTATATTATAAACAGTGGCTAAGAGAACAACATAACGAGGTCTCTACGTCAGGAATGATAATTAAAATAACTAACTGGAAAACAGGTCCTTGCAAGCGTGAACAGACCGGACCCCACACAGCACCCGTTCACGAGTATGACGAGTATGTCAGCCTTGCATTTCAGCATTTCTCACCGCGCAGTTTTTTTTGACAGTTACATGTCTAACATAACCTTTACGTAATTAATGTTTAAGATATTCTGAAAACAGCATGATTTTAGCAGAACATAGCGGATTATGAAATGAAATTTGATGAGATGGGTTTCACTGGCAGGTGACATTCAGTATACATAGCGCAGCTGATATGAATGCCACTAATGTGAAAGCTTGTTATCTTTGCAATGTATAGGGAATTTGTAAATATGGTGAAATAGGGGCAGGTTCTTAGTAGCTATCACGTATAATTGACATTTAAAAAAAAAGCGTTTTTTATTTTTCGCGTTTACAATAGCTGGTTAAAAATTAGACTACCCTTATTTCTCAGTTTTACTTTATTTAACTTAAATTCGTCGTTAATAATTTATTAAAGAAATAGTCATTAAAAAGACCGTATATCCAAAGTTAGGAATACTGATGTCGTGATCTTAGCATGACATAATATAAAAAAAGTAACTTTAAACAGATACAGAACTGACTGTCATGTCATGTCACTCACTTGTCAATCATTCGCTGCCGTTCGTTCACAAATTTGTTATTTGGCGTAATTTAATTAATTACATAATTTTTAGACGCCATTAAAATAAATAAAATATTTTGCGTTTACTGCTTTGCATCTGCTTTGAGTTTCATTCGTCAGACAGATAAAAAATGAACAATGACAGTTGTATATATTTTTTTAAATAAATGGACTAAGGGCAGTATAAGTGTATTCCTAACATTCACAATCCAACTTTTTTACTGTTTTTCCTAAATATAAAAAAAAACTACTGCATAAAAAAATTCAAAGATATTTTTACTGTAATCAGCAGTGTAAAATCTAGAAACGGTATTTTATTTTACTACCTTAGCACATAATTAATTGTTGTCAATTGTCTTGTGTTTCATTGAAAAACAAAATGGAGTAAATTGGTGTTTTTAATGGTATGGAGTTACTTTTATTCTACACTTTTATCGACCTTCGTATAATTACATTGCTTTAAGAGTTCCGTACCGCAAAATAAAAAAACGGACCCCTTATAGGATCACTTTGTTGTCCGTCTGTCTGTCCGTCCGCCCGTCCGTCTGTCTGTATATCAAGACCCTTTATCGCCAGAACGCGTTAAGGTATCGAGTTGAAATTAAAACCATAATATACTCAACTCAGGTCTACAGTCCCTTGAAGCTGTCAAAAACAAACTTCTAAGTTATCGTAAAAAAAACATACGGCCGTTTATGCCGCAAAAAACGTATAGGTATTATAATATAACTCTCAAGGCAATCAAAATGTAAAGGGTATCTTCCGTTGACCTAGAACTATGAAATTTGGCAAGTAATACCGTCTTATACTACCAATACAGGGAAAATTCTGAAAAATATACATTTTTAATTAAATGACAAAAAAAGGGTCTTTATGCAAGGAATGGCGGTCCAAATTTTGAATTGAGTTAACCGTATCATGCGCGGAACCCTCGGTGGGCGAGCCTGACTAGCTTTTGTCCAGTTTTTAAACATTCGATGCCCAACCCCTCAAGTAACATACAAAATAGACCCAATACCGTGTAACTGGCACTCAACATTGCTATTAATCAAATAAAATTCCAAAAATAGCCCTTATTGCTGGGCATTAAGAGCCATGGTCACGGCCCCGAGCCGACATCACAACAAGGCCGATTGCATTACCGTCAAGTGGAACATGTACTCTTCATTCAACGGGGAATTAAATAGGGTTTATATTTAGAACAGCCATAACGGTGTTTGGTTTTCGTTAGATAAACAAAAAAGGAACACTTCGACCAATAGTACATTGTGTATTAAGGTCGGTAAGTAAGGAATTACGATCGAGGCTCTAGTAGAAGCCCGAAGTCGAAGACTGAGGGCTTTCTGAGTCGAGGTTCGTAATTCCCGTACCGCCCGTGAAACATACAATGTTTTTCATCACATTTGCGAGTAAATAAATAAAATTATAGGGCAGAGGAAAATTCTTTCATTAGCACAACTATTATTACGAATTACTTGAACTTTTTTTAAGCGGATGGCGGGCGGACTCCACAGGTTATACAAATGTTTCGTTCAGAAACTTTAAGGGCAAATACTTACGTAGGTATACATAAATCCCTGAAGAAGTGTAAAAAAAAAAGACGTTTTGATACAGAAAACTATTAAAATCGATTATTAAGAACATTAATTGAGTATTTAAGTAACATGTAGCGAGATTGCAATGAAATTCCGGTTTAAATAATATTTTAAGACAATTTTTCAATTGCGTGTAAACTCTTTGCTTGAACTTGCATGACTTGAGTGCTGTGCTATAAATTAAAAAAAAATCTTACTGACCTTGGGTTTCATGGTAAAAAGAAAGGTCGAGGGTTTTATACGGGGCATTGCAGCCAAGTTAACCTGTATGTTTAGATACTGTTTACGTGCAAGTGTGATGAAAAATATTATACATAGAAGGTCGTTTCTGCTATTCAGCGACAGTCTAGTCGGTAGTGACGCTGCCTACGAAACAAGCGGTCCCGGGTTCGATCCTCGGTACGGGCAAATATTTGTGTGATGAGCACGAGTATTTGTTCCCGAGTCTTGGGTGTTTACTATGTATTTAAGTATGTATTTATCTATGTAAGTAAGTTTATCGTTGCCTACTACCCATAGTTACAAGCCAAGAGCTTAGTTTGGGGCTAGGTCAATTTTTGTGAGACTGTCCTCTGATATTTATTATATTATTTTATTTATTTAAGCACCTTATCTGTTTCAATGTATTCAATGGCGACTGTACTCTGAAACACACATACACACATACATACATACATACATATACATATACATTTAAAATAAAATAAAATAAAATAAAATAAAAAAATAAACCAACCCGGCAACCCGGATTACTTACAGCATTTTTTAAAAGAAAATTAAATATGTTAATTAATGATGCTGAGCCTGTATCTTGGAGTGGGACTGTTTTATTAATTATTATTTTTCATCATCCTGTGAAACGCTCGGATTAATGAAAATTACTTAAAATTAAATGCGCTCTTAATTACGGCAAACAACAATTAAAACGTTTCAAAATTGTCGGTGCTTTTTACAAAAGCTCTTCCCGCTGAGCTTTAATTGTGGGTAAATATTTATCTTTATTATAATTAACGTCGATTATTCTGTCATGTTAAGCGCACGGTTTTGAAATGTTTAATTCATCTCGTATGTAGAGTTTTATAAATGAGAAAACTAGTGAAATTACGACTTCGTACGCATAGTTTTCTTTTTTTCTCGCTATTCCTCCTATTTTAACCTCTTAGGGGATGAATTTCCAAAAATCCCTAAATTTAAATAAGACAGCCGGTGAAATGACTAGCATAGAGGCATTCCATCTTAGTCCTCAGGGTCGGCAACGCATTTGCAGTCTTGTGAATGCGAATGTCTATGGGTCACAGTTTCCACTTACCAACAGGTGGCCTCTGTGCTCGTTTGCGTTCCCATGCAATAAAAAAAAAATGTATAAAAATAATAATTTCCCTCGTAAATATTAGGTACCTACATTTTTTATTTTGTAGACAAGAATCTCATTTCCTTATGATATTTTTAAGGCTTCTTGAATAAATCATAAAATAGGTTGTACTGTTTTTAGCATCAAATCCCAATTTAAGGAGTATTTTAAACAATGAGAAAATGGAACGTGCCTTTCTCTAAGGGAGAGTGTATTATAAATAAATTTTATGACTTTTGGTGGCATAACGTGGTTCTGGACTCCATGGAGTCGCTATTTTCTAATTATTATAAATATACCACTTTGATTTTGGTCTTCAGTATGTCATATTACAAAATAAACTAAATACATTTTTAGTTCGATTCCCTCCAGTTTCCAAGTCTCTAGGTCCAGCGGTTTCGACTGTGCGTTGATTTATCAGCCAGACAGACAGACAGTTTCTACAAACTACAAAAGATGTACAAACTGCCACACACACAGACGCGTCTATGGCGGGTAAGGCACTGGTCCCCCGCGAGCGAGTAAGCTATGAGCTATCGGCTATTTTCTAGCTCAAGAAACGAACAAAAGATAATCGCTTTCGTGTAAATAAAAATGAGAGATATATATTTATAGTTTATAGCTGGCTGTTCACACCGCCAGCGAGGACACTCTCCCACCGCCCGGCGAGTAAGCGATAATCCCATAGAATTTTTACTAGCCTCCCGCCGATTGTCAACTGTTTCTAGTACATAATTTTACTAGTTGCTCGCCGAGCTCGCCGATATCTGGCGGTGGGACCGCTGTTTACTAGTTGACCGCAGCGGTAAAAGCTATCGACTATAAAACTAGCTCAGCGGTACTCAGCTTTATAGCCGAGCGTCAAAACTATCAAAACTTTACTCGCTTCTCGCCGCTCGCCCACTCTTTTGTAGTTTATAGTTCTACTAGCTTATAGTCTGTAGCCGGCGGTGGGACCAGTGCCTAAACTGGGCTCTGAAATTGTCCCAGGAACCAAAATTAGGGGCACTGAACTCCCATCTTATGCAACCTTAATAGGCTACGCACAGGACATGGACGGTGCGCCCAATACAAACACCGTTGTGGGTGGATAGATTCTCCTGCCTGCATGCTGGGCGGAGGTCCAAACAATCCACCACATAATTCAGGAATGCCCTGATTCGGGTTACACCGATGGGCCACCCGAAGACCTGATCACCCTGAACGACGTAGCCACTCAGTGGCTTAAATCTCTTAAATTTAATTTGTAGCATCAATTGTCTGTATATTATTTATTTACATCATGCCATACGATTAAATAAATAAAAAGACAGAAGTGAGAAAATGTAGAAAGAGATGAATATAGATTTTAAATAAGAACCTCATATGCACGACAGAGACAGTTTCTCTCTGTTTATCTTCATTGGTCACTCAGCTGTATTGGCGATTGTATACAAAAGTTACTTACTTCTAGATACAGACCTACCTAAAAAAGTGTCATGCATGTAATGTAAGCCAGTGATCGTACTTTTTCCAGCATTCTTGGTGCGATGACGTCAAATGACACACGACAGCGACCTAGGGTTGTAGACGTGTATATAATATGATTGACGTTTAAAATTATGTAATATTATGTGGTCATTGAAAATGAATTACAATTTTTTTACTTAATCATTTATTATAATTTAGCACTTGACGGGACGTCAGCGAAGAAACAAAATGTCTTCTATATTTATGCACTGCTATTACCTACGCATTATACTGTCTGTGCTAATATATAGTCAGTATATAAATTCCTAATCATAAATATGAACCTATATAACCTGAGATAAGAAGTTATTGCAACTGTGTTACATTTTCTCAAATACTCGTAGTAAATTAACCCTTTATTTAATTATGCATATAGGGTTAGGCTTTACATGTTCTGAGAGTATTTTCTGTATTTCCGATTTGTTTAATACGCAATTTTATTTTTATTTTAGATTTTATTTGATTCCTGATTCCAACAATTTAATATTGGGCACTACTGACAACCCTAGCACTGCACCAAAAATGCTGGAAAATCTACGATCACTGAATGTAACACATAAATTTAATATATTTTTGTTGATTTTCTTTTGTCTTTTTGTCAATTGAATAACAGTTTTCTAACACTGAAAACAATCTGACATAAGTATAGTCACTGAATTTTGGAACTTAACATCATTGAAATACAGTCGAGTTGACGGGACCGCGCAGTAAGCAGTTTACGTAAATCCTATACATTTTCGATAACGTTAACGTTCGACGTTTGTGTGTGTTACTTTGTTACTCCTTCTCCCTGCAATCGTTGGATGGATTTGAATGAAATTTAGAATGGATATAGCTTATACCTAAATTAATACATAGCCTACTAGTCCTACTACAGTGTGATAGCTCTAAGAAGGTGCTTCGGGTTTGAACAGGTCTCTCACTCACTCTCACACGATCTTATTAAGAGCGAGTGAGAGAAGTACAAAACTGAATCTTCTAAGTGCTCACAGACTGTACTTCATCGTAGACGATATAAAAGTTCCCGAGGAAATAACCTCGAAATCTACTCTGACGAAGTTGCGTAGCGAAGATAGTACACGATAAATCTCTTTAAAAAAAAAGTTATTTTATATGGAGTAGAGACATAGTCCAGATACTAAATCTACAAGCACATTAGTCCACTTTTTTCTTTACTACAGCAATAAAGAAAAAGTTTACCTCGTTTCGCTCCCACTCACCCTTCACTCGTTTCTAGTTTTCAGCCAATATCCACTATTTTACTACTCCCACTCGATATTAAAGCATCCTAAGTGACAATTCTTAGTATTCTGATCTCAACCCAACAGCCGTATTAATGAGTTTG
Source organism: Acleris emargana (assembly GCA_927399475.2). NCBI lineage: Eukaryota > Metazoa > Arthropoda > Insecta > Lepidoptera > Tortricidae > Acleris > Acleris emargana. Next base: position 1,164,547 of record OV656851.1, read on the forward strand.
AAATTGTAGCAGACTTCATTTAGTTTTTAATTTGTTAACAACTGACAACACTTGCGTTAATAATTCAATGAAAGTTCGACGACTTCTAGCTCTCAATTTTTAGAAATAACGTTGAGAACCAAGCGATATTTGCTATATAAAAATATCGACTCCACTTTGGGTTCTTGGCACTGGAGAGAAAGCATGCGGTGTCGATTCGAAATGTGCTATTTATTTTTAAGTCACGCGACTCGGTTTAATGGGGTAATAGGAGAAATATTGCGCAGGCGTCGATTCTATCGTTAACATTCTCTGATTAGCACGCTTTCTAATTCTTGGGACCTAGTGAAAAAGGGTTACAGGTCGACTTAACTCGTAATAAAAAAAGGGTATACACATGAACGGAGCATACTACCTAGTTGGTTACTAAGTTCTGTTACTAAGGTTGATGCAAATAAAACTAACTTATGTTTATTTTTTAATTTCAATATGTATAAAAATTAAAAGCTTAATTAATATACATTTTGAAAAACAATTAATCATTTTTCTTAGTTTCCGCAATTCCCGATACGATCTTTTAACATTCACAGCCGGCATCGATGAAATTACGCATGACTTTTCTGTAAATTTAATTTTTTGAAATCGCTTAAAAGTTAGTCTTTGTTTACCAAAGAACTTTTTTTGTATAATATTATAAAACATCCTATCTCTGTAAATGTTTAGAGACCAAAATTATATTTCTCAACATGACTTAATTCCAACTTATGAAGCAAGAGATTTGGTGTGTTTTCGTATTTCTGCAAAATCATGTCTTCTGCGATTTCTGCGAAATCTTAAAGTCGATTTAACGAGTCATCAAGATTGACCGGTGTCCAAGCGGATCTTTAGTTGCTTTGATTACATTCGTCTCAGAATTTAAAGCTAGAAGTCTGTTCAATATGTCACGCAAATTTGAACTCTCTACAGGAACTCTTACAAAAGTTGGGGCCGTTATCAGTATCATCGTCGTGCGTGATTTTAACTATGATTTTATCGTCCGAAATGGGAATACTTCAAGCTCGTAGGTACATCAAATAATTGCAATAGTTTAGAATACATTATTTTTATTATTATTCTTTATAAATCAAAGTTTTGATTAATATACAGGTTTAAGCAAAACTGCTTAATTTTTTTTTTAATTGTAATTAATCTCAGTAACAGAACTTAGTAACCGACTAGGTGGACTTAAACCCTTTTTCACTTGATATTCAGAAGACTTATACTCTTTTCCACTAGGACCGCAGATATGTTGTATAAGTAATTATTTGCAGGTATAATTGAATGAATATGAAGTCGTAGTTAAATAACGTAACACTGCAATTTAACTTCGTAGATTTTAACTTCCATCAACGTATTGGAGCTATGTGTATGTATCGTAATCAGTATCGTTATTACTTGGTACAAGGCATACATTGGTACAGGGGCAAAACGTAGAGGGTTATTAATACCTAGAGTGCGACAAAAAAGAGTAGAAATTAAATGAGGGCGCCACTTTCTACGTAAGTGTCATATTTTTGACGTAAAATGCTTAAATATGGCAACAACAGTATCTATTTTGTTTAGTTTGTCACTCTTTGAATTTGTCATGATTCTTTAAACAAAATAACTTTACATACCGATAAGTATCGAATGATCCGAGCCATAGTCCATATGTCAAAGTGCAGGAGCAGTGAAACGTGACGCACGGTCACTCTTGACCGAAGAATGGAAGGGCTCCGTCACACTCTTTCTCCATTCGTAACCAAACCACAGATTAAGTAAGAGTTACTACGTAACAGATATTTATCTGAGCGAGGTACGTCCGATAATCACCGCCTGACGGAACATAGTTGCCGATGCCAATACATCAAGGATGCCCGCGCGCGGCGATGTCAACTCGCTCGACCGGTTTTTGAGTGTCGAGACATGGTCGAGACACGTCAAGCGAGATGCAAGTAGGCGAGTAGTACACTCTTACTTAATCTGTGGTAGTAGGTGCATTCTAGACGACGCGCTGGCCTAGTTGGTAGTGACCCTGCCTACGAAGCTAGCGGTCCTGGGTTCAAATCCCGGTAAGGGCAGATATTTGTGTGATGAGCGCGAATATTTGTTCCTGAGTCATGGATGTTTACTATGTATTTAAGTATATATTTCTCTATATAAGTATTTATATCGTTGTCTAGTACCCATAATACAAGCCTAGAGCTTAAATTGGGACTAGTTCAATTGGTGTGACATAGTCCCCTGATATTTATTTATTTATTTATTTATTTATTTATTCTAGTCATTACGTCAAGTTCGGTTAGATGTGTGTGGTGTGTTGTTGTTTCTTTGAATTATTTTGGTGAATGTATAATTTAAAAAAATGACTCAGTATTGCTGTGTGAGTGGGTTACACAAGAGAACCAAAAATAATAAAAAGGAAACGTTTTTCTCTTTGCCGGTGAACGAGGAAAGGTCAGTAGTTGCAATTTATTTTTATTTATACATATAAGATGATATACCTAAGTATATTGAAGTGATCAATCAACACGAAACAGTGTTCATCAAGTTAGAAATATTTAATTATCTAAATTCGGGGTCAATAGAAATGATTCAATTATTTGTTTACAAACAAATCAGTACTGTTTGACACATAACCTCAATATTTCTGCAAACGAGTTTTGATTCGAAAAAACCTATAGTTAATAGTTATTTAATCTTAAACAGAATGTAAAAGTAACAATCAAGCGTGTACATCAAATAAATATATATAAATATATATATATATATATATATATATATATTATATTTTGATTATTCAAGTAACTGTTTTTCTCATAATGTGTACCTGTTAATTTATATTAATATTTTCGATGTGTTGACAACCCTACCGTTCGAGCGAGCAAACGTAGGTATAACTATACGTTCGCAGTAAACTACGAAAAATGAACTTTCAATAGGAGTTAATATGGTTTATTTAGGCGCGTTCGGCCAGCATTATACATATATTTTATATGTATTCAATACTTATACGTGTTGATCGGACCTACTTTGTCGCTTTGTATAGAAGTGAAATATGCCTGACCAAACCGAGAGAAAAGGACAAAACTAAGTGTCACTTTTAAGCAAGCCTTAGTTTGGTCACGTGACTTTACTATTTAATGCACAGTGTACATTGCTTGCAATTTATTTTTGGTTACAAAACAAGTGTGTACTAGTTTTTCTTGTTTGAATTAAAATAAACATGTAGCTATTAAAAATCACATTGTTACTCTATATCAAGAAAAGCCCTCATGTCGGTTACACACTGTATAATGGTATGTTATGTTACGTTAGACGAAACCATGATGGTAGAGATCTGGACGGACCCTACATAAGGTCCTACCGTCGCTAAAACTATTGGAGTCTCCTGGAGTTTCTTGCGGCGCTTCTTCTCCGCAATGATGGTCTTGTCCGAAGCGCTAGTAGATTCACTCCATGTTACCGACGTGTAAAAGAGCCCTCATGTGGCCAATTTACTGAATAAATATTTTGAATTTGAATTTGTATTTGAATATTGTTTCAAAAAGCATGACATTTTAGCACGTACGGACACAGGCCTGATGGGAAGTGGCATTCACAAGATGCATCTTATGGCACAATCCTACGAATGCAAAAGCGTTGCACATCCCTGGTGCGCAGGGTGCGGGCCAGCTCCAACAGCATCTTGGCGTTCTTCGCCCAGAGGTTCGATTGTCAGTATGTGAATCATTGTTGTCTGATTCACGTACCTACTGGCACATCAAACCAAGTAGGTTAGTTTAGATATGTGTATAGTTAGAACATTACTAATGCTAGGTTTAATTTTAAATTTAATTTACTAACACTTTATTATTATTATTATGGTTCAAAGATGGCTGAAATAAATGATTTTGATTTGATTTGTTGTCGACCCTGAGGATTAAAAAGAATGCATGTATGCTAGTAATTTCACCGGTTGTCTTGTCCCCACACCGGAACACAACCATGCGAACACGGCTGCTTGGCAGTAGGTGAAATGATAGGGACATTCCGGTCAAGTGTGGAGGATGGTAATGCTGTGCTGCAATCAATATAAACTGCTGTATCTTTGATGAAAACAACGCTGAAAATAACACTCATGCGCATACGCTTTATAAATAAGTGCAATTGCATCAGTAATCTTAATACTTTGCGTCAACGGAATGCTTGGTGACGCAGTCATTGACCTCACGAAAACAGACAAACAATGCGACAAACACAATACGTCACGTTATACATTAAACCCAAAAAATACTAAGTCAAAATTAAATACACTTCAAATTCCAACTTTGTTGATAATAGTGAAGATTAAAATTTCATTGGATTTATTTTGAGTTATGTCTTTTTACTTTGCGACATGCGATTTGTGACGTGTGCATTCTGGCAGCGGTAACAGGGAAGAGGGAAGTCGAGACACGTCATAAATTCCTTTTCACGTCGTAAAGTGTTAGTTTTAGGGTATTTTAATATGCGGACATGATTCTAAATTAGTCAACCTTTTAAAATATTCATGTGATTTACATTAATATGTATCAGCCTATCAGGGGATAATCTCAGACAGATTAGTTCTGCTTCTATTATGAAATAAAAAGGAGAGAGTTAGTTTAACCTGACATTTATTATTTAATTGCAAATTATAAAAGTCAAAAAAAAATCTAAAGTAGTTCTTGTCTGTTATGCTCTCATGGCTAAACCACTGAACCGATTTCAACGAAGTGTGGAGATAATTTAAACCCTGAGGAAAGATATAGGGTAGGTACTTTTACTCGCGATAAATGACTCCTTGGACGGAATCGCGGGCATGAGCTGGTCTTTATATATAAAAATGAATCCCTGTTTCCCATAGTCAATTTTTTTATGTCCGCATTAAAAAAAATATGTTTGTATAAAATAAATATACCCGGGCGGCACCGGGCACGGACAGATAGTAGGTTCGTTAATTGTAGGGCGATGAGCCGATGACAGTTGTCAAGATTTCATTTTTATTTGCATTTTACTGTAGACACTAAAAACGTACCTATCCAAATAGATAAATAAATAATAAATAAATAAATATCAGGGGACTATGTCACACCAATTGACCTAGTCCCAAACTAAGCTCTAGTCCTATGGGTACTAGACTTATAAAGAGAAATATATACTCACGTAAATACAGAATCATCCATGACTCAGGAACAAATTATTCGAGATCATCACACAAATATCTGCCCTTACCGGGATTTTAACCCAGGACCGCTAGCTTCGTAGGCAGGGTCACTACCAACTAGGCCAGCGCGTCGTACTAAATACTTGTTCATCCAAGGCTAAGGGCCCGTATTCATAATGTCAAAGTAGAAAACTGTCTGACGCATCTTGAGACGACGATACCTTGCCTGAAAATCGAACCTGGGACCGATATAAATTTAAAGAAATTAATATTCTTACTGTCGCGTCGCAGTATATCTTTGAAAATATCATGTATGCACGCAAACACATACATCACTTCAGACATAATCGTGACGTTCACAAGTTTAACACGTGAAATAAAGATAAACTCGTAGTCCCATGTCACCGTCTTCGTAAAGTTAGCACATGTATATATATAAGACGTTTTTAAGTAGTGTGAGCTTAATGAAGTTAGGGTTATTTTTGTCTTTTGTAATTATAGCTGAGCACTGGGCAGCGCTTATTGCAAAATGCCTTTAAGCCAATGATGTACACGTTTAAAATTAAATTTAGCTATGGTTTTTTTTGTAAAAAAAATATATATATTAATTCTTGTGTGCACAAGACATTTTAGAATTGAGAACACATTATGACGTTTCTCGCCGGACAGATACTTTTTTATGGTTATCTTTGTACGGCAGCATGAGCATGTCATGCTCACTTAAAGGTCTTTGCTTACGGCGGCGTCGTTGATCGGGTCGCCACCTTCCCGAACACATGGTTGAGGGAGGCGATGGCTGAGATACGCGTCATACTCGTGAACTGGTGCTGTCTGTGGGGTCCGGTCTGTTCACGCTTGCAAGGACCTGTTTTTCCAATTTAGTTATTTTAATTATCGTTCCTGACGTAGAGACCTCGTCATGTTGTTCTCCTAATCATGATTTTTAACTTTATTTTATTGACTTTACATTTGTAAGGATTTTGTTTGTATTGCTTTTTTTTTTTTTAATAATTATTTATTACTTTATTACCTTGTAATGTAACTTACTTTTAAGTATTATTGTACTTACCTAATTAATAATTGAAAAAATTACCTTCTGCTGGAGTTTCTTGCGGTGCTTCTTCTCCGCAATGATGGTCTTGTCCGAAGCGCTAGTAGATTCACTCCATGTTACCGACGTGTAAAAGAGCCCTCATGTGGCCAATTTACTGAATAAATATTTTGAATTTTGAATTTTGAATTTTGATAGCTTTAAAGGCAAATTCACTGGCAATTAATGATTTAAAAACGAGGCTATACATATATATATATATATATATATATATATATATATATTAGTTTTGTGATGAAGGACCCTGATCTCTTTAACCAATCGATGAGATCAACTATAACCTGATGGTTATAGTTGAAGAGATCTCAAGGTAGCCGTAGCAACGTCGTAAAGGCCACAATAAAACTTTTTATGGAGAATAAGGTCAAATAAAATGAGAAATAAATGTTTTGTCGCTAAGTCTATTTAATGACAACCGTTAAGGAAAATTGTATGAATATACAAGGATTGTTATTTTTAATTAATTTATGCACTATAACAAGACCTAGGGACAAAGAGGCTCATGGCTCTATGAGCCCTGCCAGGTCCCTTTGGTACCTTTTGCGTACGGAACCTCCAGACTAGAACTTCAGTTTTTCCAATCCTTATAAAAGGGAGCAAAAATAATTTTTAAACGTCATACTCATAAAAATAAAACACAAAAGACGGATTTACCCCTCTGTTCGAATAGCCCCACCTGACCTTAATTACATAATGCATTATGCCGAATGACAATTAATATTATTGATACTACACTCTCGGTCAAATAATACGGGTCAGAGTGCGTTTTTCATACAAAAGAGGCTATTTCGAAGCCTTGGTTCCTGGACACAGGCATGTTTTGAGTGAGGTTTAATGGTGAATACTCCGAGGTTAAACAGTGGAGGTCAAAAGTGCTTAAGATACCTAACAGATCGCACAATCAGTTAACACCACAGCGAGAGAGCATGGGTCAGCATTTGGATTTCCTTACATTTTATTGCCATTTTATATGTTTTTCTGAACATGCACAATTCCGGCGTTAACCGCAGATTCAATCCGTTGGGTATCTTAGGCAATCTGGAAGTCCTGTATCGATGCTCGGGTGTCCATCATCAGATTTCACTAAAAGCATCTCCTGGCGAGGAACCAAGGCTTCCAAATAGCCTCTTTAGTATGAAAAACGCATTCTGACCCGTATTATTTGACCGCGAGAGTAGTTTGATACTCTATTTTATTGACTGCTTTTAACATAAAGTTTCCTTAATTTTAGAATTCATTGTATTATTATTTATATTTATTTGATATAAGTATAGTATAAAGTAATCTAATTTATTATGTAGAAGCCTTGACACAATGAAGACAAAACTAAAATACGTAAATTATGCTCAAAATGGTTTAATAATCTCATTTTATATTAATTTATGCAAACACGAGATGACTATTTTAATTATTTTAATGTTTTGCAGAATATATCAAATTATTTATTAATTTAAAACTGATCCATTACAGACTGATTTATTGACAGGCAAAACTAAAGCAAATAGCAAATGTATAATTTAGTTATTTTAAACAAGTATAAATCGTCAAAACATTTGTAAAATTAGCATATCTGACCAGTATAGAAAAGGTCTCTATCCACTCACGTGCTTTGTGCAACCATAGTTACCAGTGATAGCCCTTATTTGGTTATAAATAAGGTCGATCCAATTTTCACGATCACTGAAGTCGCTATTTTACTCGTTGAAGCCATATTGTCTTTGATGTCTCGCATTGTTTTTAACTCGGCCACCCTTATTGTAAAGTAAATAAGAGCTATCGTAACGTTGACAATACTATAACATGTCAACGGCAATATGGGTTTCCGCAGTAGAATAGCGACCCTGGTCTGTCCCCAGATATCTCAGTTCCAAAGCAAGTTCTAAACTTATACAGTCGGTAGCATAAATATCTACACAGCCATTGCGTCAAATATAAACATAGACCTTATTGTTAGTGGCATAGAGGCGTGTAGATATTTTAGGAGTATTGAGAAATTGCATACATCTATGAAAATGATGACTTTGGCTGTAATAATGGATATTTGACACCAAAAAACATTATTATGCAGAGAAATACTTACTTTAATACATAGACAATATCCAAGACCCAGGAACAACTGCTCGCGCTCACACAAACATTTGCCCATACCGGTACTCAAACCCGGGATCTTAGCTTCGTAGCCAAGGCCAAGCTACTAAATACATCGTCAATAAAAATCATTCTGTCCGGTTTAGAGACCAACATTTTTTGACAACATTGAACCAGCTAATCAGCCGTATAAATAGCGTATTTTTTTTCCTTTTATCGCAGCAAGCAACCGGGAGTCCGCTGTGTAACCACGGTTGCCAGAAGCAGTCAGTAGCACAGCGGGTGTCGGTTAGATAACTACAATAAAGGTAGATTCACAATACGAAATCAATGGTACTTCCTTTTATTTATTAATGCTATAATAAAAAAATACCTTCTGCTAGATTTACTTGCAAATCTCTTTTTCTCTGCAATGACGGTCTTGTCTGAAGTGCTAAATAGGTTAACTGATTAACGACACGTGGAAAGAGGTCATGTGACCAACTTAATAAATTAATATTTTTATTTAATTTGATCCTACACAACTCGCTTTTTCATTTGTCGACGACCTAGTAACCGGGAAACTAAGGCAGAGTTTCGCATCTGCCGCTTTATTCAATATGAAATTTGCGACATAATCAAAAATATATGCATGAACATGTTTATTGTTTTGACAAAAAAATAATTATGGACAAATTGAGGAGTAAGTTGTTTCTGCATGTTACGTTATTAATATAATTCACTTGTATAACGATCTCGACCAATCAGAAGGAGATAAATATTTTACTATCTACTAGCCATTTATAGTAAGTACATAACTGAGATAAACCATATTTTTACACTGCATGGTAATTTCAAAACCATTGCGATGTAACTGTTGCTGCCAGATGCCAGATTTTATTAAAAAAAGTTGACAAAGTAGGTACTCGTATTTTATGACTTTACTTTTTTTTTTCTTTTTTTCTTTTTTAAGAAAATATATTTATTCAGTAAAAGTATCAAGATTCATCAGCGACATGCTTCGTTAAGAGTTTACAATAGTAAATCAGCAACATGCTTCGTCAACAGTGTACATAAACTAATCAGCAACATGCTTTGTCAACAGCGTACATAAAACAATCAGCAACATGCTTCGTCATAATTATTCCCCTGCACAAATAGCGCCCGGCTCAAAGGTTCCAAAAATACTGGCAGCATTGCCACGCTGTATTGCCAACGAAATTCGTTGAACCAGATACACACCGACCCGAGGATCACAGCCCCTATCCCTCAAACGCTGTCCCGAAGCTTTAATAAAAGTCTTTGCTTCTACACACCAAGGACCACTGGTCTCCACCGCCACCGGAACAAACTCATACAACGGTTTGAGATCGGAGTATTTAGAATGTTTGAGCCTTGCAGCATTTTCTGCGGCGGCACCCTTACTTACTTTACTTATATGTTTTATGTATATATTTTTAAATGATTACTACTAAAAATGTTAATTTTCAATATTCTTTTGTGAATAGGCATTTTTTCTCATTGTAAATCCACCTTTACCAGCGACAACTAGCAAAGTTTTTACGGCCCATTGACCTTCATTTAGTGACTAGCGAACAAGTAGCTTCCTCACAACGCTGGCCAAATGGAACGCCGATTATTTAAAGTGATAATTTATAAAATGGATCGCGGTGGATTTACTGATAGCACACAGCGTATATAACCAACAGTGCTTCAGTTGCAAACGTATTTTAATGGCAGATCTTTCGCAGTCATAAAACTTTTCACAGAATGGCCACCAGAGCAAGAGGCAGACCCAAAAAGAAGGTAGCGGGGCGACTTGGAGGCGTTTAAAGCGATTGGCTGGGAGCATACTTACTCAAGAGGAATAAAGGGCGAAGAGGTCTTTGCCATACAGAACACCGGCAAAAAAAACCTGGCAGTATTTGCATCCAGATAGACCTGTAATTATTATTTACATCTTGGAAATATATTATGTTTAGCAGTTTTGTTCAGTTCTTAAAGCGAACTAGGTCAAAGTAAAAGGTGGTAATGCTTTTTGACATTTATAGGTGCATTATATTATGCCCCGTGTGGTTGCCGGGTTAGAATAGTGACACTCCATGTCTTCCCGTGGATGTCGTAAGAAGCAACTAAGGGAATATAAGCTTGTAGTACTGTAAGGCGATGGGCTTGCAGCCTGTCACTAATACGCTGGTAAACATCTTGGCCTGTTTGTCCGGTGCGGTGTGGTTGCTGAATTATCGACAACTTTTTGAAGTTGTAGGTAATTCTGTGGCTCTGTCTACCCCGCTCTGGGATTACAGGCGTATGTTATATTATGCTTTATTAAAGAATAAAGAACTTAGACTTTGACATTTCGCTGTAATGTATCACTCGCGGACTTTATTTAATAAGATACGGACCGCAAAGATCTTCACCGTGTTCGGTCATTTAATACTCGCTTACAGCGCAATTAGGGCAGTTCTACCACAAGATGGATCAGTGATAACTGATAAGGGTCACAGGAGACTGCTCAGTTGTAAAAACATACGCAATCAAAATGGGTTTTGCGTTTTATAAACGAGCCTGAATATGTTACTACCTATTACCGATAGGTTATGGGTTATAACAGGCTATTTTTCGCAACTCGACGACTCAATGTATGCGCCTTTTTTGCGTGCTGGATTTGTGACACAACTCTTGCCAACCCAGTTCTACCAGGAACGACCTCGGTGTTCCGAGGTGACGTACCCGGTATGTTGCCACCTCAGAGCATTCCATGATGACGTGAGCTGCGGATTCCTCCGTCGTCATACAGGCTCTGCACAGGGGGCTGTCTAACTATTACCGATACTGCTACATCTGTTATGGTAGCTGTACTGCGGCGCCCCTCGCGTGGGCGGGCAATCGACCTACATACGACTCTGGACTAACTCACAGCAAAGATGAACGCGCCAGAGTATAACTAACATAAATATACCAATTTACTAACACGATAGAGGGAGAAGGGGAAGGGCTTTCGGGATTTTAAGAGACTCAAAAGATCGAGATCTAGTGATGTCAGAAATAAAGTCTTGAGTGACTCGCTGGCCTAGTTGTTAGTGCCTCTGCGTACGAACCTAGCGGTCGTGGGTTCAAATCCCGGTAAGGGCAGATATTTGTGTGATGAGCGAGAGTATTTGTTCCTGCGTCGTGGATGTTTTCTGTATATTTCTATATATAAGTATTTATATCATTGTCTAGTACCCATAGTACAAGCCTAGAGCTAAGTTTGGGACTATATCAATTGGTGTGACATAATCCCCTGATATATATTTATTTATTTATATTAAACATATGACAACGTAATGGGTCCAATGCTTTGCCATGTCAAAAAAAACATAAAAATAGCCCTAAAATCTCCTTTGAAAAGTAATATTTGAATTGACTTACATGTCTCATAATACTTTTTCTCAAATAATTAAGTACATTCTATCCTGCCCGAACATAATCTTTGACGTAACAATCCCAAATCGAACAACAATCAAATAATGTTACATGCGAATGTTTAGAAACCTATCCAAGAATACCTGGCCTAGAATTTTAATATTCTCTCATATTTATGACTGCAGTAACCTGGCAACGTTGGAATTATATTGGTGGTTTAGTATATCAATACACATGACCTCTTTTTTAAATTATATTTCGAGTTAAGCTCGAGTTTTTGAAATGAATGACATTTTATGATTATAGATTACTGAGATAATAATAAGTTTTTCCAAAATATCACTTGGGATTTACGGTGTTTGAGTCTAGTGTGGTTGCCGGGTTAGAATAGTGCCACTCCATGTCTTCCCGTGGATGTCGTAAGAGGCGACTAAGGGACTATAGGATTGTAGTACTGTTAGGCGATGGGCTTGCAACCTGTCACTACTTAATACGCTGGTAAACATCTTAGCCTACTTGTGCAAAATGTGGTTACAGAATTATCAAGAAGTTGAAAGACTTGTTGGTAATTCTTTAGCTCTGCCTATCCCACTCTGGGAATGAAGGCGTGAGTTTATGTATGTATGTAAATATGTTTCAAGCCAGAACCTCTTTAGTCTAATTTAGAAAGAATCTAAAGATTGAGACTGTGTTATTTCAGTAGTTTATTTCGGTACTAGCACTTCATTCCACAATGGCACAGCGTGAAGCAGAAATGATTAAGAATATTTTTGAGATTATGAAAATGAAAATAAGTTTACAGCGCACGAAAAAATAATTTAACTTATGAAATGCGTAGGTATAATAAATAAAAAGCAAACAAACGTAAGTAAACGTAAGAAGAGCGTCGGTGGCCTAGGGGGTTGAATCGTGATCATAAGGTACAGAGTCCGAACCCCGCGGTCACCATGCACCAATGAGTTTTTCTAACTTAAGCGCATTACCCGATGCTCTTACGGTGAAGGAAAAACACCGTGAGGAAACCTGGCACATTCGAACAGCTGATGGTGTAAGAGGGTAATTGCACAGTTTTATTGTATCCGATAAGATCAGAATCATATACTTTAAATACTGGATGACATCCTAAACTACACCTTTAAGCCAAACTTTTTAAATTTCAACATGATTGTTGGAACCTTCAAATTGCTATTTTCCGCTTTTCCACAATCATAAATATTTTAAACAAAATGTAGGTCAACTTATGCCCGAGTTCTACAAACAAATCAACCAAAACACGCCTGCTTTTGAGCTTTGTGACAAAAAACACCCCCCAAAATGAACTTTGAGGAAACTTTTTTGATCTCACCCTCGAGGCTGTGAAGGGGGAGGAGAGAGGGGGGGGGGGATGTGCCGTTGTTTTTATTTGCTCATGTCGGAAGAGATTAAATCAAAGTCAATGTACACTGCAAACGATGGACGAAGGATAAAAGTATTTATCGCTTAGAATCCAAATAACCTTAAGGCTTGGATGTTTAACACAGGGTGACTGGATATTCGATACAAACCTTTTAAGGATGCATAGTAGAGCTCATTTGGAGCTAATAAGGTCATGTAGTACCCAGGACGAAAATTATTCATTTCTGAGATATTTGAGATTTAAGTTTTTTTTCGTAATTGCGGAACGTAGCTCGAAAAAAAAATCCATTTTTTTAATGCTCTTTAATGTATTTTCTGAAAGCTTAAATGTCAGCAATTTAAGGTAATGACAAAAAAATAAACACGTACTTAATGCTACATTTCAAGGTATTTAATAAAACTCCAATAAAAATAAACAAAAAAGTAATTACTTCATTATGAAACAGTGTTTTATTTAAATCATTGTATGACAGCGTACAAATTGCTGGAAAAAAATCCTTGGTGTACTAGCTATCTAATGAGATATAATACTTGACAAAAAATAGGTATTCAAAATAATTAAGTACTAAATAACACTAAGAAGTACTCTTTTTATGAACGTCGTTTGTATGGTACGAACTCCTCAGAAATCAGTAGATATCTTTAAATGCATACTTCAATGGCCGATATTGTTGGAGACAAGAGCTAAACTTAACTAATTAAAACGTAAATCATAAAGAGTTTCCCTTCTTTATTAATTCTATTAAAGTTGAAATTCCCACTAGTTTTTGCGTCCTATTCTCATCAGACAGTGAAATAACCAGAAATTAATTCGACACTAACTCCCCAACTCGCCTCATCAGAAAGTCAACAGCGATTCCCGTAATCTCCTTACACTTCGATTACGAGTTGCGAATAGGGAATATGCATGTTTTTTTTTTACAGCTTCAATTGAAGCTGATTCATGTAACAAACAGATCACAAAAATCATTTTTTGAATAACTATAAAAATAACCAAGATATAAGCCAACAAAGATTTGTTCCTATCTCTTTCTAGAAAAACGGAATTTTACATGGAGTTTATATGGCCGCAGTGCACAATGACGTCACGGTGCACATCGGATCTCTCTGTCTAATTAGAAGATAGAAATGCTTATAACTTCCGTATTTCTTGACCGATTTTAATTTTAATTTCCGTTTTGGTGATCTCTTTTACGGTATTTTCATATTTTGATGAGAAATGCGATTTTTAAAATCCATGCATATTCCCTATTGTATTTAAATAATGCAAACTCCCTTTTGCGAGCAGTGTAGAGCGATGGGGAAAGTCGGGGCGAGCTGCTTAGTCTGTTTAGCATATTTAACTAATTAAAGAAACGGAAACCATTCGAGGCCCGCCCTTTGGCAAGGGAGGTGGTACAGGGAAAGCAGTGGCGTGCCTAGGGTTTCAGAATAGGGCAAGCCGAGAGATATGTTTTGTAGTTTTTACGGTTATTATGGATAAATTTATCTTGTTACTACATTACTGATCAATTTTCACTTCACTCTGCAGTTCTATAGGCATTTGCTAACGTGGACGAACTCACCAAAGCACCCTGAAGGCATGTTACCACTAGATATAATTTTACAAACATATCAGCAATTGCATACCTACTTTCGGTGGCCTTGAAAAAAGCCGCTTGGTTTGTTTGAGCGAATAAAATAAAGGTTCAACTTCTTATTTTAACTTTGCTTGCCTAGGGAGAAAGCAATAAGTACTTACTTTTATTTCAATTACCCACCTAAAAAATCACATACATATTACACAACATAGTTAAATGTAATTGTTATTTGTATGCTTCGAATGTGTTTTTCTAAAACGCCATCGTATTTCGAAAGTAGCGACACAAGCTCTCAAAAATTACCCCTATTTAATGAAGTTTTAGACTCATCGTGACCTCTGAAGGGAAGTTCTTGTTGTGCTAAATGACAAACAACATCGACTAATCTTTGAAAAACGCTACGATTGTTGTCAACATGCATGTTATGTTTTGTAATTTCCTCTGATAATTGGCGCGATAAAGATGTCTCAATTCGCTGTTTACCAAAATTACTAAAAGAAATTACCGCGTTCATGTGTTTCTGGGAATTCATGTGCTTTTTAATGGCGCCAGCTAAATTATTTAAATCGTCAAAACCAGATGTACTTATTCCAGACGTTTTTGTCGTTAGAAAAGAAAATACAAGACCAGCAATAGGTATAACTTATTAGAGTGCGAACAACCAACAATCCAATGAGTTTTGTACACTGACCTGTTAAACTGTCTTTTGCGCGATTTACTACTGTGATAAATACAAAAATCAGGCGTAGGTTTTGGCGAAGAAATAGGTAAGTAGCTTTTTCTCTGCAAAGTTCAAACATTTTACCTTTCCGTCGACAAGCAAAGTTTGTGCACACTTTAAGTTATCACAGTCACACGGGACTACTTCCTCCATTGTCAATCTAATTGAATCACAACTCACAACATCACGAACAAAATACTTATTACTGCACTGACCGATCAAAGTTTTAAACAAAACAATTCAACAAGTAAATAAAAGTATTTGTCAACAATTAGCAATGAAGTGAAGTTGGCCGCTAACGCGGCTCAATGCGCGCGCGCGCCTGCGCGAATTTCGCATTTTACTATGGAGTCGTGTACAACTTCATACACAAGCAGGGCTTAAAATCTCATACTATTTGCCATATTAACTTACGAATAGTCATATCTCATCAGTAGGCCGTTTCGGTGGGTAAGACAGAGGCACCGGCTAATGTAGAAGCCAGATTGCAAGCCAATACGTGCGAGCGAGATACGAGCTAGCCGCGTCTTAGTTCTTAGCGCGCTAGTAGTGCTGCGGCGGTGGCGGCGGTGCGTGGTCAAATTTAGTACTACTGTTGCATGTAATTTGATTTGAAGAATTTAGTGAGAGCGCGAAGGTGAAATACCTACCTAATACGTGGATTTTATGAATAGTTATTTTTGTAAGGCAAGCCCGGCTTTTGGGCTTATATGTCAGTACCGCCACTGAGGGAAAGATACGCGCTGGGTTGCTTTTGCCTAAAACACAAGTGAGAAAAATATTTAATCGTGACATAACGCGCACACCCACGCACACACTCACGCACACACACACACGCACACACTCACACACACACACAGTATACGTTTTGTTTCATTTTTTTTTGATATTTTCATCATATTTTATTTTAAGGTATTTGGTAAATGAAAATGTTTAATGCCTACATGATAGCTTCACTCCTGGGATGCCCAAGATACAGGCTCGGCCTAGTTTGGGATCCGCTGTAAATTAGACACAAGTAACATGTACTTTTTGGTAAATAAATTATTCTTATTATTTTTAGGTTAATATTATGCACAAGAATAATGTAGCCACGAAATGGTTCCAACTCCACGTAATACTGGCGTTAAAGTCTGGGCTTCCTTTGGATCTACCGGACTAATATCAGACTATAATTTTAGAGAAAGAATGAAAAGTATTTTTTCAGGCATCTAACTAAAGGACGACCAAACTTAACAATCAAAACTTCAAACAAGTGGTCTAATGTCAGATAATTGTGAAGTGGTCCCAGCATATTGCTGTGAAGTCAGCACTGGTCTTCCGCTAGGACTATAGGTACATACAACAATCTCGGGAACATAACACGACATTTAACTTATTAAATTTGGCAATTTTGGCAAAAAAAGAGGCGATAACATCATAGACAAAAATTGGATCATATTTTCCATTTTATTTAGTTATAAAATAAGAGTCTACCTATGTTAGTTTTAGTTAGTTTGTTAGTATACCTTACTCACCTGCATGCCTTTTTACCGTTTCAAGTATTTTTTTACGGCTTTAGGTATGTTGTAATGGCAGCAACATTGACTGGCATATTCTTTTGTATTTTGTTAGGTTTAAACTTTATTTACACTTCCAGAATTGCTCATTATTACGATTTTGCGTTTAACAATATACTTTCGATAAAGGTTCGTTAAACCAGTATTTTTTTATCTAGCTCAAGCGCAACGGACGTTTACTTAAACTAGACTTCCCATATCATCATTATCAAACGCGTCGGCCATTACATTTTTTTTTCTTCAGAAAATTCATATTTTTTACTTCTATAATAGCGTTATGAATCGCTCCAAATAAAGCAAAGCCTAGCTTCCAGTGCTGCACAGTCGCTAAGCGATAGCATGTTCAAGCGTTGACGTTTTAATGCCAAGGGGCGTGACCAATTTGAGTACTCCAGAACCTTCCTCGGAAGCGTCTATAGCGTCTATACGTTTGGTCCTTCGAACCGGACGCAAATATGCTGTGAGCTTTTAAATGATGAGATGGATTATTTCGAATGGTTTTCGTAAAGTAATTAAATGGGCTTGGTTTGCGTTGTTTAGGAAGCGTTATAAAGTATGTGGTGAATTTGTTGGGATGAGTTTTGTTATTGTGACATTTTAACCCCTGATACAAGAAAGGAGTGTTTTAATAGTTAACGTGAGAATTTATGTATGTATATATGTATTAGCTATCGACAGAGGTAATGCAGCCAGTGTCGTAGGGACTATGCTGCAAGCGGACCTGCTAGAGGGGGTGTTTTTTTATAGTGTTGATTATTATTAACATCTTTAATATTTGACTAGCTTAGTTTTATTTGGATTTAAATGAGTTTGGTTTTAATTTTTAATTGTTAACATCAATAAATACGTTATTAAATGTTCTGTATCTGTCCATGGTATCGTAGCGCCTAAACGAATGAAGCCATTAATTTGCAATCTTTTGTCATCGAAAGTTAATTTACCATGAGCTCATTTTTTTGTGGTTATGAGCAGACCTAGGAATATACGGGGCAAAATTAAATGACAGCTAAGGATTGCCTATATCGATAAACTCAATTATCGATGCTTTTCCCACATACTAGTGATCGCTTCAAGAGTTGTTTGTAAAAATAAACTTTTATTGAAACTATGCAAATAAAACAAAATATAAACATAATTCTGGTTATTCTTTATTTTAAAAGGATATTTTAACCTTCACTAATCATAACCGTTTTTTTTTTACTCTTGACAAATACTGATTGTTTATTTTAACAAAATGGGACAGTCATTCTGAAATACATGGTAAGGAAAAAAATATGATGATGATGACTAAAGGTTAAAAACATCTTTTGAAATAAGGAATAACAAGAATTATGTTGCTATTTTGTTTTATTTGCATAGTTAAAATAAAAAAAAATACAAACAAAACTTGGAGCGATCACTAGTATGCGGGAAAAGCATCGATAATTGAGTTTATCGATAAAGGCAATCCCTAGCTGTCATTTAATTTTGCCCCGTATATTCCTAGGTCTGGTTATGAGCTTTTTGTATATGTTTCTATACACGTATACACTCACTAGTCACTACGTATCCTGCTAACACCTTGGAGCACCGAAAACCCTCCAAGCAGCACTGTGGCTCTATATCAGATGCATTGCGAGAACGTTATTGTTATCAAAAACCGGTCAAGTGCGATTCGGATAAAGCAATAGAAAAGCTCACTTGTTATAAACAATATGTTCTATCCAGTTGAGGTCAATTTTGAATAGCCTAAATTTAAATACAGTGTTTTTAAGTTTTTTGACAATTTTCCAAAACTGTAAAATTTAATTTTTTGCGTAAAATTTAAATAATTATCTTTAAATTAGGAATTTTTGGTCCATAGACTTCAGAGATAAGGAAAAGGCGACGGCCATTTTGTGTACCTACCTACATCACGGAAAAGTATATCTATTTCAGAGAAAAACTGTTGTGACATACAGACAAACAGACAGACACGGAACTCTCACCATAAGGTTTCCTTTTTAGCATTCAGGTAAAAAATTATAGTGCTTATGTAACTTCCATACATTTTGTCAGTTATCGATAATCGTTTATGCGTTATGCATCTTGTCTAGAGCTTCCGATGTGTTTAAAAAAACTTCGCCGAACTGCGAAGCAAAATCACAAAGCAGGAGTAAGCAAGTAAGAGTAAGATAACCAATTAAATTATTAGTACTCCATGTTAGTCCCCAGTAATGGCAATTCTTGTGCTTGTTTGACTTCCATGCCATATATAAAACGGAAACTCAGCACTACACGTGTTAAGTGGACGTTTCCTTAACAAACCTTTACAAGAATCCAAAGAAATAATTAAATCAAAAAAGGCTTCGTTCAAGAAGACCCTGTACCTTTTTCCTAGTTTTTTCTTCACGCAGTACCTCTTCTTCTAACTAAGCTTCAATGAACGAGACGCACTGAGATGAATAGTTAAATGTTGCTAGTACTGGAGCCCTTCGAGTGACGTCACGCGAGAGGAACCTTGGTGGACCTTTAATGGTAAGAATCAAGAAATGGTACAAGTCACGGACTGTGGCGTTTAAGAGTTTCCTCGTGGTATGTATGTATGTGAATTTGTTCCTTTGTGGAGCTCTAGAAACTGTTGTTAGACTTGTACAGCGTTAACGCTAAATTTCTTATTAATTAACGTGGAATACACGTGAGGTAGCTAAACCATCTGTCAAATTCAAATATCACAATGACACATAAAAACGGTTATTCCACGGTTATTCCACGTTTATAAGTAACTCCGGTAGAGTGTATAATAGAATTTTATTGCAAGTTTAGCGGTAGGTACTTAGTCCACGTAGAATTAGTTAGTTGTTTGATCATCCCATATTGCGCGTGACTTCGCTTATTTCCTTGTGAATGTCACGAGATGAAAAGTTCCGAATTTCATCCTAATCCGTACAGTCGCTGCACGATGAACACAAACTTTCGCATTTTTAATACTTAATTAGTGACCCACATATTATAAATATATTCATATTTGCGATTCCTTCAATATCTCTATTTCCACGACAAAACCTAATTAATTAATCGTTCCATCATCAATAAAGGCGTTTCTCTTCTAACTTAAACCATATCTTTAAAGAACTGAGGCCCTTTTTTCTGAACAAAGGGCCTCAACTTATTTAACATTTACTATTATGTAAAAAAACCAAGGCCCAAACTGTTGAGGGCCATGAACTTAAAATGGTGTCTTTTTTGTTTGATCAAAGGTAGTGCTGGCACAGAAAGTCTTTAGTCTTTGTTTATTATGAGATTATGTACCATTTCTTGAGTAACATCATAAACGAAATCAGCAAACCTAACTTGGCCTGCCAGCTTGTATAAACTACGTGTTTGTACGTGTCTTGGACCTTTCAAATTCAATTCAAAATTCAAATTCTAAATATTTATTCAGTAAATTGGCCACATGCGGGCTATTTTACACGTTGGTAATGTACAGTGAATCTACCAGCGCTTCGGACGAAACCATCATTACGTAGAAGCGTGGCAAGAAACTACAGCAGGTAATTTTTTGAATCATAAAAACATAATAATACTTACAAGTAAGTTATATAAGATATAAAGTATAAGGTAATAAAGTTATAAATACATTTTAAAAAAGTAGCAAAAATTACAATTGTAAGGTCAATAAACATTAAAATAAAATAATGACAATGAGAACAACATGATGAGATCTCTACGTCAAACGCCATACAACTAGAATAATTAATTACTTAGTCACCTATTACTTGATAGAACGCGGGAACGCGGTGAATGCGAAAAGCACAAGACCGGTCTGAGTGGAGAGCCTTGGGGGACGCCTATGTCCAGCAGTGGACGTCTTTCGGCTGTCATGATGATGATGATTACTTGATTTGACGCTCTGTGAAGACCATACTGAACTATCTAGCAGGCAAAAACACCCAAGACTCTGGAACAAATACTTGTGCTAATCACACAGATATTTTTGACCGTAATGGGAATCAAACCCGGAACCGATAGCTTTATAGGCAGGGTCAGTAGCAAGTAGGCTAACCATACAAACGATTCACTAGCGAGCTCGTTGTCAAAGATACACTGGTTGACCCGACAGTGCGTAAACAATACCTGCTCTAACGTGTCTCGAACTTGTTCTTGAATCCTACTAATATTATTAATGCGACAGTTTGTCAGTGTGTATCATTTGTTACTCTTTTTCGTTTTCTGGACGGATTTGGATGAAATTTGAAACGGAGATACCTCATAGCCTGGATAAACGAGGAGGAAGATTTCTCGAGTGGTTGAGAAGGTGCACATTGGCGCGGCATTATCATTGTTGTTGTATTTACATAGCCTTCAGAAAATACTTTAATGTTTATGATGTATTCGACTATCCGGTGGTGTACAGAAAATCCTTGCATGGTTTATGTTACATTTGTTTTAACGTTTTGTAACTGTTTACATCAAAAAAAAAAAAAAAGGGTTCTTTTCACTTTTCATCCCGGTTTTTTTTTTATCAGGGGCGAATGTCATACCAATTGACCTAGGTCCAAACTAAGCTCTAGGCTTGTACTATGGGTACCTACTAGAAAAATATATAAATACTTATATGGAGAAATATATACTTAAATATAGAAAACATCCATGACTCAGGAACAAATATTCGCGCTCATCACACAAATATCTGCCCTTACCGGGATTTGAACCCTGGACCGCAAAATATCCCAAGGATGATCTAAATCTACGCAGACGCAGTAGCAGTCAGAAGCCAGTTAAACAAAACAAAAACCTTAGTTTTGGTATCGTTATCATATTATTGTTGGCAAAATAACAGCTCTTATTATCTTGACAGTAAGAGGTATTACATCAGGAGTGTCATTAGGTACTCATTGCGATATCGAATCAATATAGGTTAAAACAAAGCAGAATAATGGCCGTGAACTCTTAAACTTTACAAAAAGCTGATGGTAATCTGATATCCTTTAGCAATATAACGCGTAAAATTATGAACGCTTGTGACAAAATGTGACCCACTTTTTTATAAAGGAAAATATTACGCCAATTTACAATAAGGGGAGTATGACAAAATATGACTGATAGAAAAGGAACTTAAAGTGCAAATAGATATGGTTGAAAATGAACAAACGACCTAAGTACTGTAGGATTGTTTGTGCCTGAAGCAAGGATTTGTTTTGATGTTGGGTTGAACAACCGTTTTAATAATTATAGAATTTTAACTCGACTCAAAAGAGTGATATTTTTTGTCTCTGATTTTCTCAATTGCAGCTCTCTGTAGTTTTAATTAAGTTTAAACAAATAACGAATCAATCTACGAGTACACCAGGAGGCCTTGCCAAGATGCCTTACGCTAACTGCTCGATTGCCTTCCTATGCCATAAAAAAAAACTGTTCATTTTACGGCGAGCGTAAGGGACAGAGCTATAGCAGTTATATAGCTCGTTTCTTTTCTCTCACCGTTAACTGAACATCATAGCTATATCAAAATAACCCTCCAGGTCACTACTTGCTCATAATAATAATGACAAAGAGGTCTACTTAATTACAACTTGTTTGATTTAGCTAAGCTAGGGCGCAGTGTCGCGACCAAGCCTGATTATATATTCCACTAGCGACCCGCCCGCGGCTTCGCCCGCGTGGAATGTATTATACATAAAAACCTTCCTTAAAAATCACTCTATCTATTAAAAAAAACCGCATCAAAATCCGTTGCGTAGTTATAAAGATTTAAGCATACATAGGGACAGACGGCGCAAGCGACTTTGTTTTATACTATGTAGTGATTAGCGGCTCAAGCGCGCAGTCAGTTTTATATTAATGCTGGGACGATATTAATTAACTTGGCAATTTTACTTTCTAATAACGTTTTGGGGTGCTAGTACATATATTATGTCAGTTGGAATTGGTCGTTTTGGTTGGACACTAGAAGGAGTCTTTATTATCGTAAAGGATTGTTATAAATCAAACTTAATCTAACCTAGTCTTATCTAAATGTAAGATACTTGAGTAGTTCTGAAAAGTTTACGGTCCTAGCAACGGCTGAGAATAGTGCCACTCCATGTCTTAAGTGGAACTCATAAGAGGTGACTAAAGGGTTAAAGGTTGGTTGTACTCGTATTGTTAGGCGAAGCATCTGGAAATTCTTGGACGCAACGGGCCTTTGTAGTGAACTCTAAACAAAGGGCTGCCACAAAAGATCAGCAATGGTCGAAGTGGCTTACAAGGCCCATCTCAATCCCCTCCCAATAATTGTTAGGTGATGGGCTTGCAACCTGTCACTGATATAGGTACACTGGTAAACGTCTTAGTGCAGTGTTCACCAACAATTAAACGGACGGTTAGCGGTTTAACGTTTGTCAAATGTATTGACTAATAGCTGATTAAGATTTAACCTTCTGTTAAATTGGTTCGTGAACTCGGCCCGTAGCCTGTTTGTGCAAAATGTGGTTACAGAATGAATTACAAGTTTTAAGAGTTGTCGATAATTCTGTAGCTTTGCCTACCCTACTCTGGGAATGAAGGCGTGAAGGTATGTGTATGTATGGTTAGTAAATGGTGACATGGAGTGAATCTTCGAGCGCTTCGAACAAGACCATCATTGCGGAGAAGAAGCACCGAAAGAAACTACAGCAGTCTGCATCCTAAGTAACTTTTGTCCAAATCCACGTAGTCCAAATCTAGGCACAAAAAAACACGAAGCAAAATTGGCAAGTAATGCCGTCTTATACTTACTACAAGCATAGGAAAAAATCTGAAACTTTATCACATCACATCACAAAAAAACAGGTTAATTATGCAAGGAACGGCGGTTTTTATTTTAGCTCTAGTTAAACTGAGTTTTGACACGTTTTTCTGCTCAACAATGCATGGTATTTTGTTTTAAATATATTAATTAATTATATTGTTTTATATAATACTAGGTTAAGTATCATTGTCATAAACAATATTTTCTTAAAGTTGATTTTTTTACATTAAATCAGTATGGATAAATAGCGGAAAAGATGGAAAGCCTCCTTTGTCCTAGAGTGGGACACTAACACAGGCTACAAAAAAGATTTAGTGAGGTAAATAGAGGCGAAACCATTTCAAGATGGTAATTGCGTTTTACTGCCGTTAACATGTACGGGAAGATATATGAGTCCATCAGCAACCGGCCTTCTGCCAACTACTATTACACCGCAGACTATTAAATTCCAATTAACCCCCATTATACAGAACAATAAATTCGTTTACAGTTAACCAAAACAAGTCAATAACAATAAATTCAGGCCGAAGATAGAGGCCATATAGTTGTGTGTTAAAATAGTTCAAAATTAATGTTTACATTTTTGTATTCAACATCGGGGTGATTTAAGTGTGGTGATTCAAGTCAAGTCAAGTCAAATTTATGTCAAAAAACACAAGTTATAAATACAACAACAAAAAAATGAATCACTCCTACCCTACCCCACTCCAGTCCTATACTTCCACTAATAAACGCTTTCTCAGATAGTATTCACTTATTTTATTTATTTTCCAATGAGTACTATTTATTGTATGGTTTGACAAGATATAATATAGGTACTAAAATTAAAAGATAAAACTAATCTTATTTAAATTAAAATAAAACTCGGCTTCTCAAATATTAAAGATGTAAATAATAAATACCACTTATCAAAAGAACATCCCCTCTAGCAGGTCCACTCGCGGCATGGTCCCTATGACACTGGCGGCACCCATCAGGCGCCCCAAGCACATCCTGCTCGATCCCACCGATCCCATCCAACTCGCAGTGGATGACTGCACTGAAGACCGGAAGAAGCTCCGCCGCCAGAGACGTCGTGGCCGCCCTCCCAGATCCGGACCTGAGCCTCATAGCGTCACTGCAGGGATCGAGAAGACCGAAGAAACCGAAGAATCCGAACATAATCAAGAAACCGAAGAAACCGAACTTTATCAAGACACTCAGCCGGCCCGCTACGCTCGACCGGCCCGACTTCCGACGGAGGCACCCCTCTAGAGGTCCGGCCACCACCGCACCCCTAACTTAGGGTTCAGCATGCCCCCCCGAGGGGCACTGCTACCCATGCCCGGGTGAAGTAGTTACGGTGAAGACACCAACTAGGTACGTGGTCACTCACAAATAATAATAATAATATTATTAAAAAAACGTATCCGAATTGATCCAGCCGTATGGGAGCTACGATGCCATGGACTGACATACATACAGATGTAGTGAGTAATCCTTTCCCATCGTGTTTTATCGGGTAAGCTCGTATTTCTCTTGCTTTCTCAGTTGGCTTATTGATGGGTACTGAAGCTAATTGAGAAAGCACTAAATCTGTACCTACAGTGTGATAGCTCTTGGAAGTTGTTTCAGGATTGTAATTGTCTCTCACTCACTCACAGACTCTCTTATTAAGTGCGAGTCAGAGAGAAGTACAAACCCGAAGTACATTCTTAGTGCTTGCAGACTGTACATACGTTAAAAACCTTTTCGTTTGCGTTAGGAGTTAATCCATTTGTTATATTATAAGACTATAGTAGTTATATCGTCGTCGTTGTCAAACCATGACAAGCTCGAAAGAGTATGAGACAGAGTTATATGAATCCTATCCCTCTATCTCTTTCACTGACTGTAATTTGCCAAGTGTTAACATCTTAAGCAGACACAAGGGAATAGAACCTTATAGATATTGACGACATGTTTGCCTGTTGTAACGTCTAGCTATGACAAATGAATGTCAACGTTAAACTCATATTAAAGAGTTCAATTTGGCTTCACAGCCAGTTTCTAAGGGCTATCGAGGTCAACTGTTATGGCCGATTCACTACTCTTTGTGTTTGGTGCTATTCTGTTTCGCTATATTTGACATGATGCTGTGTTTTGTCCTGCTCTAGCTTTGATAATAATGTAAGAAAAAAAGAGACAAATATCTAGGAAGATTCTTACAGTACTGAAACTGACCTCGTCCTAAACTAAGCTCCAGACTTGCACAATATCACTAGACTAACATACATATACAATTGTAATATATAGAAAACATCAAAGACTCGGGGAAGTCGGGATGGTTCTTAGCAAGATTTCATGAAAATTGGTTGGGTCGGTTAATAGATATAAGCTCTGAAAGTAGGTGTCGCCGTTATATCGAGGGCTTTCAACCCCCTAAAAGCTCAATATCTCAAAAACAGCTCAACCGATTTTGATAAAACATGTCAGAACCACCGCTAAAAAACCTGCTTTTAAATAAATAAATAAAAACGCATCCAAATTGGTTCATCCGTTTAAATGCTACGGTGCCACAGACAGACACACACACACTTACACCCCTCTTTTTGAGTCGGGGGTTAAAAAAGCTTTTTAATATTTCTCTCCGGTCTCTTTAATTGTAGTACAGCCATCTGTTGATTTTATTTATTTCTCAATCGCTCAAAGGTCTACTGGAAGAGATCCCTTAAAGGGATAAGTTCGCCCTTCTACATAACTGTTGTATTCCTCTTTCATAAATACTTTGTTTTCTTTGTTTGTGCAGGAAAGAGTTAGGCTTGTTGGTAGGATTAAATTCCTGGTTGAGGCAAATATGTTCTAATATTTCTTTTTTAGTCTTTGATATTTACAATGCACGTATTTAAGTTATTTCTCTAAGTAAGTATGTTTATGGCTATCTTAATTTCTGTCTATTATTCAATCTAAACTTCATACAATGTCGATTATAGAACCAGCTTTGCAGACACCGACCACCACGCGATTGAAGCACGTTCGAGGGTCAACTTAGACCAGCTCGTTCGGTCCTATTCGGTAAAGAATAACACTGAGCATATA
This sequence comes from Acleris emargana, assembly GCA_927399475.2. NCBI lineage: Eukaryota > Metazoa > Arthropoda > Insecta > Lepidoptera > Tortricidae > Acleris > Acleris emargana. The sequence goes on from OV656851.1 coordinate 1,191,339, forward strand.
TTTAGATGCGTAAACGCAAGGTTGGGCAGGGTTGTCGAAAAAATAAGGAAATTGTTAATTGAAGGAGTGCTAAAGGTGTTTGCTCAGAGATCAATTAAAAAAAACATCGGTAGCGCGTTCGCCGGCGATAAATTTGACCCGTCAGTGGGTAAAAAATACGTGTGTTTTTTTATTGATTGATTGATTAGAACTATACAAATGACGGCATCTCTAAAAAATTGTAGAAATAACAACCTTAGAACTAACAGAAGAACTTTGAATCTGTTATGTGTTATGTTATGACTGACTGTGTAGTTGGTATGTCTCTACCGTAACTACTTCACCCGGGCACGGGTAGCGATGCCCTTAGCGGGGGGCATGCTGAACCCTAAGTTAGAGGTGCGGTGGTGGTCGCACCTCTGGAGGGGTGCCTCCGTCGGGAGTCAGGCCGGTCGAGCGCAGCTCGGCCGGCTGAGTGTCTTGAAGGACTTCGTTTTCTTCGGTTGCTTCCAAGTGTTCGGTTTCTTCGGTTTCTTGAGTATGTTCGGTTTCTTCGGTATCTTCGATCTTCTCGATCCCTGCAGTGATGCTATGAGGCTCAGGTCCGGATCTGGGGGGGCGGCCGCGACGTCCCTGGCGCCGAAGCTTCTTGCGGTCTTCAGTGCCCTCATCCACTGCGAGTTGGATGGGATCGGTGGGATCGAGCAGGATGTGCTTGGGGCGCCTGACGGGTGCCCCGAGCGCAGCGAGCACGTCGGGATCGGACGGGGAACTTTGAATCTGCTTTGACATCTGCTTAAAAACTTATTAGCAGTGATCGGAATAGGCAGAGCTAATTTGCCTAAACTTGACGCATATTCATTCATGAGTGAGTGAAATAGGAACACATTTATGAATGGACATGCATCAAGTTTAGGCAAATTAGCTCTACCTATTCCGATCTCTGCTTATTAGGGTAGTATATTGATAGACTGCTAGCAAAATTTTAATAAAAAATAAATATCGAAGAAACACAAGGCAAACGGCCAATAAATAATAGATTTTTGGATTCTGTAGACTTACGACCTTAAAAATGCAATCCTAAGACTGCAAATGCATTGCCAACGCTCATACCCAAGATGGAACCTCTATCCTTTACTTAACCGGTTGTGTCATCCCCACACCGCAACACAGTTAATGTGAACACTGCTGCTTGGACAGGTTAAGGGATAAGATGGTAAAAGCGATCTGGACGGTATCTTTAGGTGACTACCACTAATCAAGCCGCAGAATGATTAAAAGATTTCGTCGGTGAAACTGCAAAATTGCGTAAGTAACATTTTAAATAAAGAGCAAAATGCACCTTTTTAATGGCATCGTAAGGTTTATTTTGCTCTATTATAAATTTGTAGTTACGCGGTTTTGCAGTAGGTATCACTGACGAATTGGCAGTAGGGTTTAGTAATCGGCAATGATATATCGCACCTTCAGAAAAATAGTGACGTAATTAATAAATTTTGTATTTCGAGTTACGGCTCTATCAAAATCAATTTATGACTTAAAGTTTGAAAGATGAAATTTTGAATAAGGTCACTATCGTTCTGATGGTGCGATATTGTCAAAAATTGGTCTGAAATAGTTATTTGTTATACAAGTGGGGAAAATTGTATTTTACCTGCGAGTGTTCATTTGAAACACGAGCTAGCGAAAGGATTCTATGATAGAATAGAATCCTGAGCGTAGCAAGTGTTTCAAGACACGAGACGTAAAATAACTTTTCACCCATGTATAACACAAATCTTTTCACCTCACTACAGCGAGGAAACTAAGAAAAGGGTTTGTACTGTAAGCTCAGTTCCGGATTTTGCACGGTTTTCTGTAATTCCACAAGTGTTAATACGTCTTTATCACTCGAATCACTCATTTATAATAACAAAACCAACTAGAAGAACATGCGAATATTTAACGTTGACTACAGCGAGGAAACTAAGAAAATGGTTTATACTGTAAGCTCAATTCCGCATTTTGCACGGTTTCCTGTAATTCCACGGGTGTTAATACGTCTTTATCACTCGAATCACTCATTTTTAATAACAAAACAAACTAGAAAAACATGCGAATATTTTAACGATGACGGCTTAATAGAAAAGTTTTGACGTAAGTTTTTTTTTTATTATTTCGGATGCGTTTTGTTTGCACATCGACTTATTTGGACTGTCAGAAAATTTTATCCGTTTTAAAACAAGAATGAAGGTTAATTTTGAATGCTGATATTTATGAATTAAAATAAAGTAGTAAGACTGTATTTAGTGTTTTTACTCGATGCAAATCATTAATTGTGATGTTAAAAATTCAGCACTTGTAAGGTTTTACGTTTGGTTAGCTGTCAAATATCACTTAAGCTGCCTTCAAATGTCAAAACTCTTCCCTCACTTGTGGATAAAAAGCGATTTTCTCGATAGATATCAAACAAACAAAAAGGGCTTTCCGAGCTAGTGAGATGAAAAATATCTAAAACACTCTTATGCCTCTAGTATTAGAGACGTGAATTGACCTGACTATTATATTTACTCCATTTCATATCCTGCACTGAACGTCATGACTTTTGGCATTAAATACGGTCACAAGTCAGGCGAAACGAGATTCCAATAAAATCCAGTGAAATCATAATGGCGGATGACATTTGACAGTCGAAGAGCAAAAGGACCAGCAAAAGGGGATTAAGGAATTAAAATGTTACGAGTTAAAAGGAAACTTAACACCTTAAGTTAAGTGTTGATATTGAAGATTATATGAACCAGTATAACTCCTTTTACTTTGTTAGTTGACCGTATAATGGCGCCTGATCACGCCACTTTATATTGTCTCGTGACGGTATACTTTAGTTGAAAGTGACGCTTATAACAGAAAAAACCGGTAATACAAGTGTATTTTTGGATTTTGGACAAAAATAAACTCGACTTAATGCACGCGAAGGCCAACCTTTTAAAAAAATATAACACTTAACATAATATACTTCTTTTTAGTTGAATTGCGAAATTCGTTTGCTGTTTTTGTTGAATAGAATGCCGATACAGTCTCTTTAAATAAGTGTAATGTTTGTTATGTCAAATCTGCTGTGTGACATTTTTAATCAAGACTACTCACACACACACACACACACACAGACTCTTTGATATGAAAAATAAATATCCTAGCACAATCACACACACATAGATCATTCCGACCACAAGTAGGTACAAAGCGGGCGTAGTAAATACTGATAGTTTTCAATATTTTTTAAAGTAAAAAAAAACCTGCTTATGACGCGTTTTAAAAAAACATACTGAGGTTTTAGGCAAGATGCAAATGCTGACTTACGTTTATCTAATACTAGCGACCCGCCCGCGGCTTCGCCCGCGTGGAATGTATTATACATATAAACCTTCCTTAAGAATCACTCTATCTATTAAAAAAAACCGCATCAAAATCCGTTGCGTAGTTTTAATGATTTAAGCATACATAGGGACAGACAGCGCAAGCGACTTTGTTTTATACTATGTAGTGATAAATAAAAATGAATCGCTTATTGTATTGCTAAGCGCAAAACTCGAGAACGGCTGAACCGATTTGGCTGATTTCTTTTTTGTTGTGTTCGTCATTGTCAGGAAAAGTTTTGTATGAAAGAAAATAATGGAAAAATCTACCGGAAAAGTCAGCTTTTTGCAGCGGGGCGAAGCCGCTGGCGGGCCCCTAGTCTATGTAATTCAAATGTATCGCTAAATGTGTTGCTAAGCGCATAACTCGAGAATGGCTGGACCGATTTGGCTGATTTCTTTTTTGTTGTATTCTTCATTGTCAGGAAAAGGTTTGTATGAAAGAAAATAATTTAAAAATCCACCGGGGAAGTCAGAAATTTGCAGCGGGACGAAGCCACTGGCGGGCCACTAGTTTTTCTATAAAAATGTATAACATTCTCGTCCGTTGCGATAAAACACGTGGTAAATTGTCACCCCGTACATTTTGAGTGATTAAAAAAAAACCTTAGTAGCGTTTGCATCTTGACTGGTTCTCTGTCATCGCCTTGCCATCTCGCCATCGCTAACAGCTTGACAACAAGTTACAATGACTTTCCTGTCATCAGTCCTTATACAGGGTGGCCGTACAAGGCAGGCAATCATCGAGGATGATGCTGCGCCGGCGCCGCGGGGCGCAGCGCCGAGTCATGACCTTTGATGACCGGTGATTGATAATGCGCGGTCTGCATTGATTTGGAAATGATAGAGTCACGAATGAGCTCTGATTTGTGATAGGGTAAATGAGTTTGGGCGCGGAGAAAATCTACATGAATTTGAAGAAACTCACGCTATCGTCTACTCGGTAACACCGTATTGCTTTCGAAATGTTATAGTATGGTTTTCACCTTGAATGCCATTCTGCCCTCCTAAGCTAATACGCAGTAAGTCAGATAAAACTCCTGTAGCAATATCAACCTTGTTACTAAGAGAAGAGAACTAAAACTGCTTTGGTTATTGATTTTGGGATACGCTTATTTGCTTATTTGCTTATTACTGTCAAGTAAATAAGAGCTATCGTAACTATGACAATACGATAACATGTCAAAAGCAATCCTTCTAATATTATAGAAGCGAAAGTTTGTGTGTGTGCGTGTGTGTATGTGTTTGTGCGTGTGTGTGTTAGTTTGTATGAAATTTGGATGGAGATAGTTTATACACTGGTTTAACACATAGGCTACTTTTTATACTGGAAAATACAATAGTTTCCGAAGGAATAACGATAATCGAAATCTACGCGGACGCAGCCGCGGGGACAAGCTAGTATCATAATATACACCAAGTAGAACAGAGGCTCTGTTTTTTTTTTCAAGGCTTCGTACCCAAAAGTTGTTAAACAAAAAGTACCTATAATATTAAGGGTAATACTCGTACAAGCGTACGTAATAAATAATACATCCCCAAATTACGGGTACACAAAAAAAACAAGATTTTATTTTACCACTTTTTTTGCGTGACTAATATGTATATTTATGACAAATTACAGCTTTCTAGTACTAAGAGTCTCTGAGCTAGGCTGCGGACGGACGGACGGACGGACGGACGGACGGACATGGCAAAACTATAAGGGTTCCTAGTTTGACTACGGAACCCTAAAAACCGGCCAAGTGTGAACAGAACCTTCGGCCCGCGAGTCTGACTTGAACTTGTCCAGTTTTTCATTTGCCCTTGATCGAAAAACCACCTTAAATTTATTAGCCTAATACTGAGTTTATTAGGCCTTAAAAAAAATCAGCGAAGGAAATTCGGACAAACGAATGTTCGAATAACAACATCGCCATCTTAACCACCAGTTGCGTGGCAAAGTTAGTTCAACTCTCAGTACGTCTTTCTTGGTTGTGCTATATTTAGCACAATGAGGAGAGGACTGGGGCGTGCGCTGCGCATGATTTATGGAGTCAATATGACTTCGTCAGATGTTAGTTAGGGACGTAGCCCATCCTTACTTTATAGCTGGTAAAGTTACAGAGTTGTGAGTTTTGAATGGTGTCTATATGAAGGGCCCCCGGAAAGAACACGTCCTGTCACTTTTTTTTGAAAATGAGTTTTTATTCTCAAAATGTAGAGGACGAAATGATGTATGAATTTTCCAGGTAAAGTCGCAGAACATTTTCTCTTCGAATTATTTTATCGTCCTGCATTTTAAATAAAACCGATATTTTTTCGGAGATAATTGTGTTGATTGACAGTTCAAAATGACAGAAACGAAGTCATAAAATAAAAAATAAAAAAACGATTACTGTCTAGTACCATATCATGTGCAGAGTTTGTAAAAAAACTTTTCGGTACAGGCCTTAATTTGTATCTTTTCACTCTTAAAAAAATCTCTACACAAAAATTACGTACCAAATGACATGGTTCCTAACTTTCAAATCGCGATATCTCAAAAAGTTACTAATGTGACTAGACATGTTCTTTCCGTGGACCCGACATATTGGAATCCGTAATCATATTTGTCCTAATGCATCGTTTGTCCAAATTTTTGGTTATCCTAAGCCCACTTCTGCATGTTTTTTTTTGTGTTTTTCATACAACCCTTATAACCAAACCGCAAGTATTTTTTGGGCTGGTCCCACATAGCTTCACACCTGTCTTCCAATGGAGTAGGAGACTAAGGAAAAGTTCCGGCCCGTGGTACGATATTTTTTTACTTTAGAAAAAGTAACTTAAGAATAATGTTATAGGGAAAACAAGTATGGCGACCGGAACAGTGCCTTCGTTTCCGTATTTATAAGCGAGCCGGGGTATACATGAGGTGCAAGAAGAGGGAAGTGACTAGTCGTTTTTAGGGTTCCGTACCCAAAGGGTCAAAACGGAACCCTATTACTATGACTCCGCTGTCCGTCAGTCGGTCCGTCTGTCTGTCTTTCAGCTAGATAGATGAAATTTTCACAAAGAATGTATGTAAATACTAAAAGCAGAATAGAATAAATATTTAAGGGGGCTCCCATACAACAAAAGTGTTTTTTTTATAGATAATGGTACGGAACCCTTTGTGCGCGAGTCCGACTCGCACTTGGCCAGTTTTTTTTTATATCTCACTCCCGCATGTCACCCTTACCCGTTCTCAATTAAATTTTACGCCTGTATAACTAAAATCTCGTGGCACCAACTTTGAAGTTAACATTTTATATCGAATGGTTAAGTTAACGTACGGAAAGGTGAAACTGTTTTAGGATTATGTGCCACGGATAGATTTCGCAAAAGTTATGTTTATGTATGAGCGATAGAACACTTTTGTGAGCTGTCAAGGGTAAGTCAGGAGAGTAGGGAGGCCTGAGCAAGGCTTGTAATAAAAATAAAATTAAAAGAGTCGACTAACGGCCAAACCCTATATTCAATCCGCGGACAGATAGGCTTACTTCGGATTAAAATTTGACACATTTTGTATGGGCAAATGTCAAATTTTAACCCGAGGTAAGCCTTATCTATCCTCGGATTGAATATAGGGTTCGGCCGTCAGAGACCAACGAAAGGCTTGTAGTATTGTTAGGCGATGGTCTTGCAACCTGTCACCAATATACACTGGTAAACATCTTAGCCTGAATGTGCAAAATGTGGTTACAGAATTGTGGTTAATAACAAGTTTTTACAGTTGTTGGTAATTCTGTAGCTCTGCCTATTCTAGGAACGAAAACGTGAAGGTATGTATGTGTGTGTATGTATGTGTTTAAAAAAAAAGATTGGCAATCACCAAACCTAATTCAGTCGCCATTACATTATTTCACCACCAAAATCCATAAAAACTTGTCTATTTCGTTGCCCCATAAACACTTTACATTATTAATTTATTATTAATACAGTTCCATCACCTAATCTTGCGCGCGCGCAGGCGAATGTAGGGCGGGTCGGTGACCCGAGCCCCCGATCGCGCCCGACCATGCCCGATCATGCGCGAATCGCTCGCTTAATTCAATTTGATGAAGGTTAATGGTTACTTGTTTTATTATGTAATATAATTGGTACAACAAATTATTTTTCCTACTACTGTACCTACTTTAATCTGTCATTTACTCGTATACACGAACACTAATATAAGAATATACATAATACGTCTGCAGAATAATCCGTAGAAAGGTCTATCTAGTCTATTCCTCATAACAGCTCGATTGTTTTTTTGAGGAAAAACGACACACCTAACTGCCAAAACTTACTAAAGCTAGGTTCAAGTATTAAGCGATTATCATATCCCTTTTTCATAAAAGTGCATCACTGCCAACTTAAGAAAAACTTTTTTGAATATAAAACCTGGCAAGTGCACGTCAATTTAAAAACAAAAGTTAACCATAGCCAAATATTTTGTCATTTTCATGTTTCCCGCTCGTTTGTTGTTCTGTGATTCGTTTGTATTAGGTACCATATTATTCTAGAGGAAATATCGCGTATTTTGTTAATTAAATTTTGCATTTTATTTGAAACCGAGTCGTAGAAAAAGTATTGTATGCAACGGAGTATAACTAACTCAAAAAACACTCGTGGCGTCGTCCTTTACGATGTTCGCCTTCGGCTCACAACTTCTCATATACAACTGTTGCATAAACAACTATTATTTCCTTATGGCCCTTTGAGTAAAAAGACAACAAAACAAGTCGTTTAATCTAATTAAGTTTTATCTAAGGCGATGTCTCTTATCCCACTTACAAGAAACAATACAAGAACAAATCAAAGTAATATGATTTTACCAAGTAAAGTATAGCCCCATGTGGTTTAGATTCACGCTGATATACATTGTAGACCTATTAGAGCTTTTTGTTATTTCTTCCCCCCCCCCCCAAAATAAATCCCAAATCCTAAATCCTGGGTTTTATACTTAAATGACAGCCCTGCATGGCCAGCACGTTCGTGCGATAGGTCCCATTAGAAGGGTCAACTAGACAAGTGGGCGCGGGAAGGATTGTCTCTAAATTTAGACTGCTCTAATTTCACGCTCGATATCTTGCAGCTTTAGATAGGATATTTATACGTTGTTTTTCATACGGAAGTTCATACGTTTGACGACATGGCTAATAAACTGTGGAACATATTGATTGACTTTTTAATTTGGTTGAATATTTTTGTGAGGAGCGCGAGGATGTTTTCTATGTAATACATACTCGTACGAGTACCTACATATCTGCCCGCCTGTCTCCCAATGGAACAACAGAGCTGTG